>JASPKZ010001578.1:0-687613 GCA_030220185.1 Diploptera punctata | reverse complement strand
TTTCCTAGAAATATCATGTGGTAAATAAACGGAGAGAAAATAATGTGTTTGAACAAATGGACAAAGAGCAATCTTTGTTAATGCGTGGGCATTTCCCAGAAGGAAGAGAATATGGTTTTCCATGATAATGGAGTTTGAGCTATGACTTATCCAGGGTTGCACTTCAACAAAACAAATTGCAAATACATACAGAGTGTCTGTCTCTCACCCTCTAGAACCGTACAATGATTAATGACTGTCTGTGAAAGAGACGCTGGCGATGTTTCCTAGAAATACTTCATTGAGAGCCGATCAACTGAAAGCCTTTCCACATGTGACCCAGAACTGTTGCATTTAAAAAACCCCATATCACCTACATCTCATAGACAGCTCACTATGATTTAATTAATTGTAAAGTTTAAAAAGTTTAATTAAAAATTCCTTATATTCAAATTTGAGAAGAATCAATTTTATTCCAAAAAATATAATTAGTTATTTACTTTTAAACCTCAATATATCTTTTATGGCAGATTTAATACTATAATAGCATAAAAATATCAGAAACAATATCAAATAAAGAATTTGTGGGAAAAAACTGATCAGAAAGAAATTAAAATAGGAATACAAATGCAAAAGTGGAACTGGATAGGACATACATTCAGAAAAAAAACATGATTCATTTGAAATAATTGCATTGGATTGAAACCCACGAGGACGCAGGGGACGAGGCAGACCGAAACAGACGTGAAAGAGAATAATACTCGAAGAAATTACAAACGAGGGGAAAATCTAGAAAGAAGTGAAGAAGTTGGCATGGAATAGGATCAGTTGCCAACGCTTCTTTGATGCCTTATGCTCTTAATAGGAGATAAAGGAGATGATGATGTTGATATGATAATATAGATCTACAAATAACACTGCTCGTGTTCGATTCCTGATTGTGTTGAATTTCCTAGTTAAGATTTTTCCGAGTTTACTTGAATACAAATATAAATACTTGGAAATTCTGACCCAATTTCCATGAAAAATTGTCGACCTCTTAATTTCATATCAGCACAAAATTATATGAAGTCTGAATAATCTTCTAGTTCTGAACAATAAAATCAGATCATCATTCTTCTGTTGAATCTTACAATTATCCGTCAGCATCTGTCAAGTGAGGGTTAAAATAACACTGGTCAACATGATTTTTGTCTCATGAGTACCAATAGTTGTAATTAATGCCGATTTTGATCGTGTTTTCAAATATGTATTCGGAATTTCTCCATCACCCACACTTTATTTCAGTTTCAATTAATGGATTTAAATAATATGTTTTAATAAATGTTTTTTCGTCCATTTGCCCATTCTAAAATAAAACCAAATGAGCTAACTCAGGATATTTCAACTATGGAAAAGAGATATCAAGGCAAATGGAATCCTAATATGCTGGCCGATTATTGTTGGACCATCAGGAAGGATGCTCCAGAGGCGAAATATAGCAGAAAATCGTAATTTCTTACTTTCTAGGTGAGTCCGAATGTTCGAATATTATGTAGTTACGAATGTAGAAAATATTAAAGCGTTTGAAATTATAAATTCCTGTCTCTCGGAAACCTTGCGTGATGGAGAAAAACCGATATCATATTTGAATTCAGGACAAAACTACTATCAGAATCACATATTTTTCTTTCTGAGGCAAGAAAAAAGTTTATTTGTTGTTGTTCAGTATAATCTACACAGAAATAAAGTATCCGATGGCTTTAAGAGTTTATATGTTATGTTAATCGGTTAAGTGTGAAGAGACAGAACCTCTTAATGTATTTAGTGAAATTTAATCATCTTGAGGTCCTGACATGGAGTGAGCATATTAATCTAGATGCAAAGTGTCTTTTGGGAAAAACGAGAAGTCCGGACTCGATAGATCAGATAAAAAAGTAGTCCTTCACATAAATCGTAATAGACCATTATAGTTAAAATGACTAAAATAAGATGAAAACCTTAAGTCAGTTGTTTCTCTCTTCTATGTTCTTGATAATCTTGACAACTATACTTTCCACTTCCATTTGTAAAATGAAAGGAAAAGTTTTTCTTCTATTTTTTTTCACTTAAAATTTTAACTTATTTGTTTTCGGTAGCATATTTTGACGTAATATGTAACCAAAAGTATATTTATAGATTTATTTTGCTTAAATAATAATATGTAGTCTTCTATTTTATTAAGTATCCTGCGTATACATTTTTATGTAAACATTTATGAATTTATATATGAATATATGAATTTTGAAATTGAAAGAGTTCGCTTTCGGAATCTCGCTTTTATGCTTTCAAGTTTCATGAAATTTTTGACTGTGAGATATGCCCATATTAGCTGGATTACGCAAAGGAGTCTTACTTCATAGAAGACATCCGACAACACTTCGATCCACCAGAAACGCAGGCATACAAAACAGTAATCGAGGAGAGACAGAGAAAAGCCAGAGAGATTCCGAACGAAATCATTGGAAACGGAAGCGTTAAACATAGACGAATGGAAAGGACCAAATTTTCGACTTCGCCACTTATACACACGCTTCGCCGCTCACGGCTTTCATGGGAAAATATGTCATAAACAAAGTTACCATGAACCCGAGGAGGCCTGCATCTGTAAACTCTGTAGCAAACCGTCCCCAAAGTATCACTTAGTGAAGTGCGAAAACAGAACTAAAACAATTCACGAATTAATAGCAAAATGGTAATACCATGTATATAATATTAGTGTACACATTGTGTTTAATGTATAAGATATAATTATGTATACATTTTTATTCATGCCTATTTAGGTAATTTTATCCTGAGCCTCATTTATATTCCCTTCAAAATATTGCTGCTATTTTTTTGTCATAAACCCTACCTTAAAATTTAAACCTTAATAAATTGATAGGGGTTTAGACATTATAAAAATATATAAACACAAATAAACTCTAGATGAAAATAATTAGCATTTCTTAATTTTTTTTGGAACCATATATAAACTAGTAAAAAAGTCAGTAGGCCTTTCGTATTATATTTGAGGGAGAATAGAATCAGAACAAACTTTTTTGTTACATAATCATAAGTAATGCCACGAGTGATTTCCAATTTATCTAGAGAATTTGGAAATCAAGAGTGGCATTTGTTAGGACTATTTAACGAATGAAATTAAGCTGTTTACTCACAAATCATTATTTAAATATAGTTATGTAAAAATATTTATATATATAATTTAAACGGCGATGTTTGAAAACAAATGAGAAACGTTTGTTATGTTTCACTTGTTCATCACTACAACCGAATCATATTATTTACTGCCAAAGGATCGCAATATTGTAAGAATGCAACTTAGTGGAGAACAAATGAAACACATCAAACAGTTTACAACCAACATTATAGGATAATAATTAATTTTTGATGTCCTATGATATTATTTCTTCTGGAACGTGAATACCTGGGAAATAATACGTTTAAGAAAGTGAAAACAGTGGTTTATTTTTTATGGTATAATCAATTGCTACACATGTTTTATATTGTTTTCCGTAAGCACTATCTGGTTACATTCGTGCACTATTTATACAATCTAGTAGCAGTACTTCTTGGAGAGTCAGTCACTGCAAAATAATGCTCTGGTCTATTCAGAATGTTAAAAAGGAGGAGCTTTCCTTAATATGATAAACTTATTTGATAAATTCCAGGTGAAACATGAACATGATTGGCTGTAAAACAAAATTAATGTGATTAGTCATTGACTACCATTTGGTGCATGAGTTAAATAGTCAGCATAATCACATACCTAAAACTAATATTACTGAATAACAAATTCAGAAACTTTTCTGTAAGGATACATGAAAATAATACAGTTATTGAATATTAGTTATGTGGCCACCGGGTAATCATATATGTGTGTGTGTGTGTGTGTGTGTGTATATATATATATATATATACATATATACACGTCTGAATACATACTGTTTTACGCTGAGGTAAAGCACCAGCTGTAGGGAAGGGAAAGAACGAACCAAACCAGAGTGGAGAGCTAGTACAACTGCAAGAAGAAATCGTATATATTAATCCAGGGATGTTGACCTTCAAACTGCAACCATCAGTCTTATTGTTTTCAATAACGTTAGTAGTATGTTTTGAAAATATATAGCACTTCTGTGTGATTCAGCGGGTTTGTCAACTTAGTACATGAACGGGTACTTTCTAGGAGAGTTTATTATATAATCATAATATTAACAATAAATTGGAACTTTTTCAATACTTCTGACCAATCTAAATATCTACTATAAGCAACTGTCGAATGAACTATGACTTACCGAAGTTTTTATTCTATGATACAGGAAGTAAAATATTGTATTTTTGTTATATCGATTTACAAAATAAAAATCACTAAAAGCGGACCTGTAATTTTACACTAATACCAGTACACTTTGACTCACCTTATCCAAAATCATTAATACTATCTACTCTCTTTAAAATACAACTTATCTGCTCGTTTAAAGCAGTGTGATGGGACACCAAACATTCGCTGAATCAACAGATTAATTTCCGTCTTAAAATATTTAACAAAAAATACTTCTGTGTCTTCTGTGACATTTACAAATTTTACCTACTCATTGTCAGTGACGCTTTAGTTCAGAGTTACTAGGCAACTAAACTTATACTATACATTCTAAAGAAAAGAACATGCTATGAAAACATAAAATACAGGTTAAATAAAAAGTAAAATACACTTTAATGATAATTTCATATGAGTAAATATATAAACTTTATAATGATAACAACAAGAACTACTAGTATTAGTAGTAGTAGTAGTATTAGTATCAGTAGTAGGAGTAGTTAGTAGTAGTGTAGTAGTAGATAAGTAGTAGTAGTAGTTTAGTAGTAGTAGTAGTAGTAGTAGTAGTAGTAGTAGAACTTATAGACTAAAAGTAGATATTATATATTGTTTCAAGTATGGGTCGCACGGGCAGTAAGCCGTACGTGCTGTTGACAGTCCGTTACAATAAAGTAATAATTGGCAATAGTATAAAGAAAAAACGAAAAGAAAATAACCTTACAAATACACAAAGAAAACACAATAATATTAGAATTACATAATATTACAATAACATTATACATTAATTAAGTTATGTATAATTATTCAGAATTAATGGTATTGCATTTTGATAACATATATTTATTCATGAATGAGTGTTGTTCTTATTTTCCGCGTTTTGTCCAGAAATTTACCCATGTTTATCCAATTTTCCGGATTTACCATTAACTCGTAGCATGCCAATCTTTCACGATTTGAATTTAGGAATCTGTCCGGTAATAACGGATGTTTCCAATATTCTACATTATTACATTTTCCTAATATATGTACCTCGTCTTTAAAGTTCCCGCACATTGGACATATTCGCATATCGTGATCGTCGCTAATTTTTAGAAATTTCCATGCTGCCCTAGGCTAACCAAGCCAAAAAAAAAAAAAAAAATTATTAAGTCGACGCGACGTTTCAATCTCCTCATGTAAGATCATTTTCAAGACTACTCTCAGTGAATAATATTTAACAAATATCTTAAATGTATATAAACTTCGTTTGACTTTTCTAGAAGTATATTAATAGTCGCATCTTGGACTGCTTTTTTAAATGTTTCCTTACGAATCGTGAAAATCATCTTCTCCGCCAATTTTTACTTAAAATTGACATATGAAAATAGCATCCAAAATTGTAGAAGATAACAACAATATTTGTTGATTTATCGTTCTTTTTACCAAAGCCTACATTACTTTTTCTCTAAACATATAGTATCGCCAATAAATGCATTTCATCCATTACTAATTTCAACGAACGCAGTGTGAATTTACTGCGTAATCAAACCTGGGTTCGATCCTAAAACTTTACAGATTAGAATTATACTAGTAGGCGCTAGTAAAACGATTTAAACAAGTAATGTCTGCTAATGAACAGTTATATTACAAACCAATGTTTATTGGAGCGTTTCTATTATCCGACTCAGCGGCGGACATTGACCTGCCTCGTTTGTGTATGATTTTGGACCTAATGTCATTGGCATCCCGAGCACGCTCGCTTCACGTCAGTCTTTGAGTTTCAATTAATGTTGTTGTGTGGGAATACTAGCAATGTTGAACAATGTAATTGCTTCATTTGCTATTGAAATGGATGAGGAAGAGTATGGAATAATTGGTGGAATTAAATTTGTGGCAGGGGAAAACGAGAGAAACCCCGAGAAAAACCTGCCTAAGCTCAGTTCGTCTTTTTGAAACCCATATGGAGTGACCGAAACTCGATCTCGGGACCCCAGCAGTGAGAGGCGAACGTCTAGAATTATTAACACGTTTTGTGTTTAAGTATACATTTATCTCTCCTATACATGTATGATTATTTGATGATATCGGCAAATTCATTCAGCCTAAATAATTATTCTTTAAAATAATTGAAGTTTGTCGTATAATTATTTGTGGTTATTTCTATTTGTACTTGTATGCTCTCTTTGTCTCATCTAATATATAAAAATGTTTGTTTGTTTGTTCGTACTTGATCTGATTGTGCTGGGGTTTTTGCAAAATGTTCAGGAGATTCCCGGGCTGAACATAGGCTATACGAGAGTTGTGATATCCGACTCCTACACCCTTAAAAATCACCCTTTGTAGTGGAAAACATGAAAAAAGTAGCTCTTTGGACGCTTAAATGACTTACGCTGCCTAAACCATAACAAATACACAAAATTAATGTACACAGAATTGAATATCTCAAAAAAAAAGTTGTACAAAAACGTCCGCGACAGCATATGTTTATCTATTACGGATAACTCACAATAACATTTTTTTTTCTTTCATTGATGTCAAGAAGATCGAGACAAATACGTAGATTCCTGTGCAAGCATAGCAGCAAATGGCGGGTATTATTTTACGGATAACTCACAATAACGAATTCTGCCTTTTAGCTCATTTATGACAAGAAGATCGAGATAAGTAGATTCCCGGGCAACACCGGGTAATCAGCACGGGGAATCTTAAAATAATTACTATATAAGTTTTTACTTTTACTTATTTAACTAACGTAAAACATATGTTCGTATTTCAGTTTAATTTATGTCAAGGAGATCGGTATAAGTCGATTCCCGGGCAACGCCAGGTAATCAGCACGGGGTATCTAAAAAATATAAATTTATAATTATTTTTTCCTCTTACCTACTGAACATAAAAAGACATTAATTTTCATTTATTTAGGCGTAGCAGCGCACGCCGGGTATTAGCTAGTAATTGCTGAAATTAAAATTGTAGCTTATTTAGTTGGAGTTTGTATTCAGTGAGTGTATAAGTTGGCCGCGGTGGTCTAGTAGTTAGGGGTCCTGCCATCAGTCATTGGGGTCCTGAGTTAAAATCCAGCCGACGTCGATGAATTTTTGATGGAAAATTCGAAGGGACTAGTCCTCCGGGAGTTATTTAAAGCCTTTTCGGACTGGCAAAAGAACCTAAAGACCAAATTAGTGCCTCTGAGCAAAGTTTAACCGATCTTCCCCATCCAAGTGAAATCTTAGTTGCCTACTAGATGTCTCATTCAGATGATTTGCTGACGACTTATCTCTCACTGACATCTGTAGGGAAAATATATAACTAAATTAGCTTGGACCATAAACTCCCGCTAGGTGAGTACCCTGTGTCTCTCCACGAGGGACGTATGGAGAAATCATTTCCATTCAGGGAGATAAATCTAGAAAAATAATCCTCCCTTAATTTGTTAATTTCAGTACACTTTTTTATTGTTTTTTTATAATGCTGTCGGATATTAGGTTCCTTTAAAATAAATGTATTTTTTATATTTAATAGTTTAATTTATTAAACACCTCATGGATTTTTATGAAGTAAATACCAATCAATTGATTACTGAAATATTTTTATTTTGTAATAGATATTTTAGGGATTACTTCATGGTTTCTGATTTTTTTAGTTCTCTAATAATATTGACTTTATTCAATTTAATTTTATGTAAATTCCTATAACATATAATTATTCATTCTATATTATGATCTTAGGCATTTTTTCTTCAAATTGTTCTACTAGTTGATTGGAAGAGAATTCCTTGTGGCTTTGATTCAGCTATTTTAAAATAATACTAATTGGAGAGTGGCGGGGCAAAGTAATCTAAGTGCCAAAATTATTATTTTAGGAAAATGTAAAAATTACATGCGAAATATGGTATAGGACATACAGCATGCACCATCTAGCGGCGATTATTTCAAATAGTTGAACTACATATTTGGGGTTAAATCAAATAGCAGTGCATTGGCAATGTGACATAGACCTATTTGGATGATAAAAGTTAATTTTGAAAATTGTAGCACTTAGATCACTTTGCCCCGCCACTCTACAATTATTATTATTATTATTATTATTATTATTATTATTATTATTATTATTATTATTATTATTATTATTATTATTATTATTATTATTATTATCATTATCATTATCATTATCATTATCATCATCATCATCATTATCATTATCATTATCATTATCATTATCATTATCATTATCATTATCATTATTATTATTATTATTATTATTATTATTTATATTTATTATTATTATTATTATTATTCGAACTTGATATGAAGGCCGACCTTTGAAAAGATGGCCTGAATAACTACCAGTAGGCCCTACTTAATAACGGAACAAAGTATATGGCTTCCTTGATGCCGATTGTTATCAAAATTGTGAATATAATTATGATTATTATGATTATTATTATTATTACTCTTGTTCTTTTATTGTTTGTCCAAGACTTTTATTTGCTAACCCATAATTTATTATGGAATATGGCCTCTTGCCCTTGTAAATTTAAGTGTATTATGTGAAATAAATGTCCTTATTTCATTATTTTCTGAAGACTCAATTACTATTATTACTTTTTGAATGCCCCAGTTTGTCTTTTATTTGAAATTTCTGGTGTTCGCTTCTGGCATTGGCGTAATTGTAAACCACTTCTGAAGTTGGGGCGCCTGGACGGCGTGGTTACGTTGCCCCGATGATATGATGGATAATGATGATGATAGTGGTGCGCCAGGAGAGTCTTTCATTCTAAGCTTAATCTAAGATGAATATGAATAATGATGGTTGCGATGGCCATATGAAGTTCGGGAACCGTTTGAGACTTAGTTTCCTGATAATTGTAGAATAGAATAGATAGAGTAGATTTATTTAGCATGGTGGAGTTAAGGCCATATGGCCTTCTCTTCCACTCACCAGAACAAATATATGTTACGTATAAATACAAAACAAATTACAATAATAGTCATATCACAAGCTTGGAACGCGGACATAAGCTATTGTGTATGTCTGTTGTCAGTGTCTAGTATATTTATATTAAAGTCACCCAGGACGATAACGTGTTCATATTGTATACGTGCGTTTTGTAGAGCGGATTCTATTTCTGCTATTTTTTTTTTCATTTTAGGGGGTTGGTATACTACACAAAGAAGGCATTTTTTGAAGCTTGCATATATCTCTATAAACATAATTTCAGGAGATGTCTCATTATTCTAGTCTTACAGGTGAGGAAAAACCTCGATAAAAACCTCGCCCAGAAAACTGTCCCACCCGGGAATCGAACCCGGGCCCGCTGCGTGAGAAGGCAGCACGCTACTTGAGACCACAGCGGTGGAACTTATTATTACTATTATTATTATTATTATTATTATTATTATTATTATTATTATTATTATTATTATTATTATTATTATTATTACAACTGCTGCTACTCTTATTACTACTAATTCTCCATACATTTTGAACTTACACTTTTGAAACACCCTGTTAATAAGTATTACTTTTGACACAGAAAATTTATACTTTAAGGTTCATGAGAGCGAAATTAAAATTTAGCGCTGCACAAGTCAAGTTTTGCATGAATGAATATAAAGATAATATTTCTCTTACACCGACACATTTAACCGTATACGCGAGCAAGTATGCGTACATTAATATAAACTAGTAAATTATTCACTGCAATTGTCAAATTAGCTGTGCAGGCCTGTTAACGCTAGCATTCCATTATAAATTGTGACATGTTGCGCACACAAAACGCAACTGTCGTATCGAGATATCTCCGCGCTGCGCTGCTCGAGGTCTCATTAAAACTACTGTACAATGCAAATTAATATAGACTGCAAACCACAGAGCTCCCGCTGAGACTCGCTAATTATTGATACCACGATTTTATGTAGTGGCTAGACGCTTGCTGTTAATATATCGATATTTACCAAATTGATTCTTGTGATACGCCTACATTCCAAAATCACCCAACGTATTAAAGTATGGCAAAAATGGCAGATTTTACTACTGAAATTATGATTTCCAGTTGCAATGTGCGCTGCTATTCCTAAACACGTCTTTATATGTTCAGATAAAAAATTAAATAGAAAAATAATTACTATTTATAATTATTATAAATTAACATAGTAATTATTTTTAGAAAGCCTGCGCTGATTACTCGGCGTTGTCAGGGATTCTACTTGTCCCGATCTGCATAGCATCAATGATCTGAAAGATAAAAATTGTTATTGTGAGTTATCCGTAAATGATATTGCGAATTTTTTAGATTTTTTTAGATATTCAATTAAGTGTACATTTATTTGGTGCATTTGTTATGGTTCAGGCAGCGTAAACCATATGAACGTCAGAAAAGCGACTTTTTTGTGTGCACCGCTTCCCTTTCTTTTTAGCTTCCGGCCCTATAGTGCGTAGAATAAAATGTTATATACGTTAATTGTACCAGAAATATTCTATAGATGATGGAAAAAAACACATTCAAATCGGTCAAGTAGTATTTGAGTCCGTAAAGGACAAACAGACAGACGGATAAACAGACGCGAACAATCGTTTCTTTAAATATGAAGAAATTAATCTACAACTGGCCGAGTTGTCATAGACGGTAGAATTCGAGACCCGAACTTGCGAAGTCCCAGTTCAAATATGGCTAACAACGGAGCTCACTGAAGCTTTTCCCGATTTTCTTTGTTCATGAAGGTAAATTCTTGGTTGGAATTTAATCAGTACGACCCATTTATTCACTATCACCATCTTGTTTATATTAGGGCGTCTTTGTAATTAAAACAGAATTTTTTTTTAGAAAATTACATACGATAAATAAAATAACCTACTCCTTCGGGCCTAAATATTTTAGAAGCGAGAAAATGAAACAAAGAGAAGAATTATAATGCAATTTTTTATTGAATCTCCAAATATTTTGAAACCCTATTTCGCTACCAAGGCATGTTAGGATTGTAGCTTACTGTAACAGTAACAATATTATACTGTACATTGTAAAACAGAAATATTATCTTAAGGTTTTGAATGAGACTTATGATTCCTACATCGTCTTAGAAAATACTACATATTGTTATGAATGTTTGTTATGAATTTCATAAAAAGTTTATAATAATTTTGGTTCCTATAAATTATTTCACACATTGAGGCAGAAGCCTCATCATCATTTAAAAGTAAGTTTAGCCAGAATCGTTGTCTTCCGAATATAGGACAATCAAATAAAGCATGTTTTACAGATTGTATTGATTCTTGACATTTACAATTATGATCACTAAATACAAAATAGTCTTGGAAATTGAGAAGAATTTTACGAATTAATATATTTGGGAAGTAACACAGATTTAACAAAAAATTAAATGAATTAGATTTCACACCTCACACTACATGGCCATTGGCTGCAATGATACCTATTATTATTAATTATGATCACTGCCTGGGTTAATATTAAATCTTCTAAAATGACTTCCAAATTTTCCATGGCCAGTCACAATGCAATTTATAAAATTTATATAGCCTTCCAACCATGTGTTAAGCTATGTGCCCTGTTACGAATTCAAACAGTCTTTTATATGGACATACAATTGACATTTTCCCTAGTAGCGTGTATTGATGGATGTATTTTGGATTCTTTCTCTATTCATTCTCGTGTTCCTAAATACTGTCATACTGGTTCGATTTGTAATTATTTCAAAAGTCTTCGTTCTTTGTAAGAACTTTTGATGTCTTGTTTGCCATAGGGGTATGTTTTTTTCGGGTCAGTTGGATCATATATCGAGAGGATCCTTGTGAATTGTAAGTGCAGAGTGATGTGTGCCAGCACTATTAATGATCGGTATCATTGTGCTGTTTCGTGATTAAATGAATTAGTTTATGACGGCTTCTGGGACCGATTGATCCTCGTATCAGATGACGTGGGTTATTAGGTAATCATCATCATCATAGTACATTCACGAATTTAGGCAATTTGTTGACCTGTTTCGGCCTCAAGAGAAACACCATCCAGAAGCCTTTTGAGTGGACGTCCTGGTCTTCTACTTCCTGAAGGTTGATATCTTAACATTTGTTTGGGTATCCTGTGATCTTCCATTCGACGAACATGTTGCATCCATCTTGACTTATAATCAGAAATTTTGTTTTCTAAAGGTTCCATGTGTAATTCTTCTAAGATGTCTTAATTTTTTGTGATCTAGTAGTGTGTATCCTGCAGTCCTCCGAAGGTATCTCATTTCAGCAGATCTAAGTGTCTGTATATCCTTCTCTTTCAATGTCCATACTTCGCCACCATACAAAAGAGTTGGAAGAGCCAGTGTTTTATACACTTTTAGTCTTGAATTTTTTTGGACTAACTGTAGCTTGAAGATATAATTTATTAACCCTAACATTCTTTAAAAAATTTATATTTTTGTATTTACATCCTTATCTTCTTCATATGAGATTTTGTATCTTAGATATGTAAAATTATTCACCTGCACCAAAATGTTATTGTCAAGTACAATTTTACTTCTGACAGATCCTACACCTTGAAATTTTGTTTTCTCTACAGATATCTTAAATCCATATTTTTCTGTAATTTTGTTAAGTTTATACAGACCTTTCTGCATATTGTCTTCTGAATTTTAAATTATTATTTGGTCATCTGAAAACAATAGGGTGTTTAATTTTGTGTTTTCTGATATTCTTATTCCAAATTTACATTTCTTGTTCCAGCAACATATTACCTCGTTGATATAAATCGCAAAGAATGTTGGGGATAGAGGGCAGCCTTGTCTCACACCACGATTTATAATTCCTTCTTCAGAAAATCTGTTATTTAATTTGTGTTATTAGGTAATAGCTTGTTTTTAACAGTGAACAAAATAATGTGCCACTCGACTAATGAAGTGGTAAGTAATTAAATTACGTTGATACTTACTGCAATCTTATTTTTATTATTGATAAGCAGATATTTTCGATTTCTAATCCCTTGAAATATAACCTGAAGAATCCAGATATGTTCCCTCCGGAACAGTTTCGCCTGAGTGATGTACTAACTACTTTTCGATATCCGCTGCATAGGCTGTTTTAAGAAGACCATAAAACCAGATGTCTAAATATTGAGTCTATGGATGGTATGTGGTGGTAGGAACAACATGGTGATGACGTTTTCATAGCAATATAGTATTACAGAGAGAGAACAATGAGATGTGTGAGTAGCTAAAATTAGGAGAACAGCAACATCTTTCGTTGATTTATGTGTTGAGAGAAATATCAGGAATCATATATCAACTTTCTGAACTTTCCGAAAAAAGTAATAGATTCTAAAATAATAGTCTGAAAATGATAACAAACTTACTCTGTTTTCATTCTCCTTGTAAAGTTTTATTTTAAGGGGGGTAGAATTTAAGTTGGAATATATATAGTTTGCAATTGTCATTAATTGTGGATTAGGGAAATTATAGAGTTTAATTAATGGAAGGGTTGTTAAATTGTTAATGAGAACTAAGTTTATTGCAACTGAAGCGTCTTTGTACAGTGCTAGATTCATCATTTTTCGAGCAAATATCATAGTTTGAGGGACATACATTGAAGAGACACTGGTACAGTAAACAGTGCTAACCAGTTTCCCTCGTTCCCCTGATGAAATCTTAAAAAATGTATGTTTCCTTTTGTACTGTACACATTTGGAGTCTTATTTGGAACGTTTGAAATGCCCCTCATTCATATTAATGAATCTGTAACGCGTTCTTCTTTTTTAAATTCTTTATTATTTAAAACAAAAAGTGAATCATTTACTCACTGTTGAAACTCGCAGCTGTACATAAACTGTACTCTTCTGGTGTACGCAGAGTTAGATTTTGTCCTTGACAATAACCTACCACTCAATATTTTCCTGTAATTTTTTTATCGGCATTGTAAATATTGCTCACTTAATTAATTGTTGCTACCTCATATGCAACATCCGTTAATTTTCTCCGAGTCAAGCCATAAAAATCCTGAATTCAAATCTTCGCAATGATCCTTCATAACCATTTCACCTACTGAATTAAAAAAAATGGCTTAAATAAAGCGTTCAAATGTTTGGATGTACGTTAATAGTACACATATTTCTTATTGCGTAAACATAACATGCTTATCTGTAAAATAAACATGACATTATTCACTATAGGTATTGTTTGTAGCCTAATTTCTCTCGAGAATGTTAAACTAAATAAACTTCCAGAACTCTTGTCCAACTCAGCGTCGAATTATGGGACGAGATACGATGCATGGTCTATTACTTTGAGAAAAGAAATTATTACAAATATTTGAGAATAAGATGCTTAAAAATTTAACAAACGAGTGAGAGAGAGAGAGGGAGAGGGAAGGAGAGAGAGAAAGAGACAAACAGGTAGGTGAATGGAGAAATCTGATTAATAGTGAGCTATATAATGTTAGTTGTAAGTTTGACACAATAAATATAGTTAAGTCCTATGCACTAACATGGGAAAGATACGTGTCTCAAATGAGGCATGGAAGTGTTTTGTATCCAAACAAATGGAAAAGCGCTCTGTAGAAAAGCCAAGAATGAGATAAAATGATGATACAAACCATGATTTGTGGAAGGTAAATAATTATCCAGAGAATTATAGGAAAACATTAGCTCAGGATAGGGATCTATGAAGAGCTTACATCGTCGTATCCATTAATTTCCTACTTCGATGATGCCAGTGAGTTAGTTAGTAGAAAGGCATGCAAAAAGTTGAAATTGTACAAAAGCCCACACATTTTTTAAAATTATATTTGTCCAAATAAAATTTCACGTCTGTTGAAATTGGTATAAATACTTTTTAAACAAAGGTATATGGTGCTAAAAAATTCCATTATTAAAAATTGTGCCCTGTGAAATGTGGAAAACGCTGGAATTGTACTATAAATCGTAATTTATTGTGTGCATGTGTACAGCGCTATGTCCACATTGCAAAGTAAACTTGGTTGTTTGGTATAGCAAGCAAATAAAATTCAGTTTTCAACTCTACAAGTGCACTTGATACTAAATTTACTTTACATAACCACACCCCCAATGTTACTATTATGTTTATTTCACTTCTCTACGCAATTCCTGCCTCTCTCTCGCTCTATCTTCCTTACCAAGATGTTGAAATCTACTCTACATTATCTTTATAAAAATTTCAACCTTAAAACCTTTTTCGTGTAAACCAGGTTTAATATACCCATATTTTCTGAAATGCGTTAATGTGAAAATATGTACAATAACCTTAGTATTCACTTATACAGGAGAGTATCTGTATACTGTATACAAAATCTGTAGTAGTCAGGAGTTACGAAATTGTGCCGCGATGGTTGACATTTGAAACAGTTTTGTGTGCCTTTTACGGGCGGCTTCCTTTTGGTCTCTGGGTTCGATGGATTGGCTATTTCCTTGACACGCTCCAGAACGTAATTATCTCTTTCTCTGGGAGAAATATAGGAAGAATTTGATCTAAAACTATAGGAAATAAACCCTTTATTATTCTCAATCTTAAATATAGGCCTACTGGGTATTTTAGAATAAATATTACATACAAGGAAGCTACTTACTTTATTTTATATCATTTTAATTTTATTATATTCTATGTTTTGTTAGTATTAGCTAGTATTAGATCACATCATCATTGTATTTAGTTTAGTCTGTATTTTAATAATATCTTAAAATATCTTATTATTATACTTCTTATCTATGGTTGTGAAACCTGGACATTAACAAAGGCAGATAGTAAACAAATACAGGCTGCAGAAATGAAGATGTTGAGAGCAATAGCAGGATACAAAAGGACCAATAAAAATAAAAAACGAAGACATAAGAACAGTACTTAATATATTTAATCTCTGTGAAAGAATAAAATATTAAAATGCTTATCTCCAGCACGTATTACGAATGAATGAACAGCGCATACCAAGAAGAATGTAGTCTATAATTATAAACCAAAAGGGAGAATATTGTTGGGAAGACCATTGAAGAGATGGAAGGACCAATTCGACCTATAATGAGATCGGAACAGGCCATTGGGCTTAATCCTTGTTGTTGTTGATGATGTTGATTATGATTATCTTAAAATTATAATATGTATATAATTTTTGTATAATTCTACTTACTATTCGCTGGTTGAGTGGAAGAGAAGGCCTTATGGCCTTAACTCTGCCAGCTAAAATAAAGCATTATTATTATTATTATTATTATTATTATTATTATTATTATTATTATTATTATTATTATTATTATTATTATTTATTATTATTATTATTATTATTATTGTTACACTCTTAGAGGTTGTAGAGGGGACTTAGGAGATAAAGTTTTGTTAAGCAGCCCATGTCCGGAAATGTACCATTCTGATGTAAAATAGGTTTGAAGTTCGAAACACAATGTGCTGATATTGCGTGTCTTGTGTTGGCAGTCAGTTCTGAGTCAGCCTTCACATCAGTCAGCAGTTAGTCATTGAGCAGTACAAGACGAGACAGTACAAGATGGTCGAATACACGTTTGAAGAGTACACTATGATATGTAGATAATACTGAGCAACAAACAATAAACATTTTTTTGTCTCAGAAAGAGAAATATATGATTATGATAGTATTGTTTCTCCTGAATACAAATATGATATCGGGTTTTCTCCATCACGCGAGGTTTTCGAGAGATTCCATCCTTTTAGCCGGGAACCAAGCATTTCAGACTGGTTTTGGATAAATTTAAATCTCGTATGAAATCGTTAAGATCTTCATGAGTCAATAAATGTGGCTCAGATGAACAACTTTTTTCGAAAGTTGTATCACCATAATTTGTTTCTTCTTCCTTACTTCCATCGGAATCTGAGCTCGCTTCATCTAATGTCGCATGTTCTGGAGGCTTTGGTATGGGCAATTCTGAGCAGTGTGGAACTGGTCTCATTGCAGATTGCAAGTCAGGGTACAACACTGTAAGTTTTGAAAATTAAAAAAAATAGTTATTAAAATACATTAATTTAAATTGAAATAAAAACGCTGTGGGTGATGGAGAAATTCCGAATACATATTTGAAAACACGATACAGAAACTGCATTAAGTACAACTATTGGTACTCATGAGACAAAAATCATGTTGACCGATATAATTTACGGTGAAGCTGGACGTAATGCTCAAGCTGCACAACGCTTTTATGATGAACGCTTTCCTTATCACCGCAGTCCTTCACACACCATTTTCGTCAGACTTCAACAACAGCTGCGAGAGACAGTTACCTTCCAAGGTAGAAAGGCTGACTGTGGTGCCCCACGGATGCACCGCACTCTCATATTTGAAGAGCACGTTCTTTAGCACGTAGAAGAGAACCACTCGACGAGTACTCGAACCATTCATTACCCATGCCTTGAATGTCCCCCACACGAGTGTATGGCGTGTTTTGCATCAACACCAACTCCACCCATACCGCCTTCAGAAAGTTCATACATTGGAGCCCGACAGATTTTGCGCCACGTGTATTTTCTATACATGGTTTCTACACCATGGTTTCTATGCATGGTTTCCTCGCCGCGTTCTATTCGCGGAAGGGGTTTCTTCACTATGTAGGCTATTTTTAACTTCAGGAACAGTCGCATTTGGTTTAACACAAATCCTCATGGCACACAGTCATATGCATTACAGGAATGATTCGGTTTCAATGAACGGGCTGGTATGAGGAGTGATCCTTATGCTGTAGCCCTGACCCAATTAGGATTGTAGGGAAACAAATTTTATTACCTCATTTTACCACATAGTCCCGTAGGAGATTGACGCACTTCTCCCAGCGGTACTCCAAGCGTCTAGTCAAAGCGTCAAAATAGGGACTTTATTTGACGTTTTTCACTACAAAGGGTGATTTTTAGAGATGGAGGGGTTGAGTATTACAACTCTCTTATAGCCTATGTTCATCCCCGGAATCTTCTGAACATTTTTCAAAAAGCCCCATCTCAAACCGATGAACGGTATGGCAGACCACGTTTGTCCAGGAATCTACTTATCCCGATCTTCTTGGTATCAATGAAAGACATAAATGGTTATTGTGAGTTATCCGTAATAGATAAACATATGCTGTCACGGACATTTTTGTAGAGCTTTTTCAGATACCGATATTCAATTCTGTGTACATTAATTTTGTGTATTTGTTATGGTTTAGGCAGCGTAAGCCATTTAAGCGTCCAAAGAGCTACTTTTTTTTCATTTTCCACTACAAAGGGCGATTTTTAAGGACGTAGGAGTTGAGTATCACAACTCTCTTATAACCTGTGTTCATCCCGGGAATCTCCTGAACATTTTGCAAAAAGCCTCATCACAGTCGGATCAACGGTATGGCCGCGCATGAAGTACAAACAAACAAACATACATTCAATCATTTTATATAGACTATTATATTATTACTGTAATTGTGTATATATGTTTTTTTTTCATATGTCCTTCGTGGAGATATGCGTTTTCCCCTGGCGGAAGTTTCTTCACCAAGATAATTTAAATGCATCAGTGAATTGCATGGGGTCAGCAAATCGCTTAATGGGACATCTAATAGGCAACTAAAGTATTACCGTCCCGCGCCGTAGCCGAGCGGTTAAGGTAGAAAGCCTTGGCGCAGAGCTACGGGACTTGCGCTGGTTCGAATCTCCATGGGGGAAGAAATTTTCTCATGGTATTTCGGCCGGTATGGGACCGGTGCCCACCCAGCATCGTGAGGCAATTGGGTAGCTACAATAAGTAGCGGCTCCAAGTTGAGGAACCAGCTATAACGGCTGGGGGACTCGACATGCTAACCACATGTCACCCCTACACTGGCTGTTGATCATCTACCTCTGTGATTGACACATGTGGATGTGAAGGGCCAGCAGCCGGCTGGTAAAAGGGCAACCGCTGAAAAGTGGAAAGACCCTCAATCAATCGGAAGTATTACCGGGAAATGCCCTCTCTTTTATTTTTCAGAGGCACTAATTTAGTCTGGAGGTTCTTTTACGAGCACGAGTATCTTCAGTCTCGGGACCCACGACTTGAAGTCGCTCCCGGAGGATTTATCCCTTGGATTTTTCTTTCCTAAAATCTATTGACCACTGTTTCAACCCGCGACCTTCGGAAGTAGAGGAGACCACCACGAACGACTCTATTATTATTATTATTATTATTATTATTATTATTATTATTATTATTATTATTATTATTATTATTATTATTATTATTATTATTATTATTATTATTATTATTATCATCATCATTATCATTATTATCGTTATTATCATTATCACTATCATTATTATTATCATAAGTATTATTGTTATTAATATTATTATTATTAAAGTCATAAGAAAAAAATGAATATTAAATATTTAATAGTAGATTGTATAAGATATAAGCTATTATATTGGTATGGGCACGTACGACGAATGCAAGAAGAAAGGTTGCCCAGAAAAACATTGGAAAGGTTCCATCTGGAAGAAGAATGAAACTAATTGACGCAAGAAATAAGAACATGAATGAGGAAAAGAGAACTGGATGACATGGAGTGATTGGACAGGGACGAGTGGAGAAATATAATAGAACTTTAGGCACAGAAACATGTGTAAACATTGAAAATTTGTATATATTATTATTATTTTATTATTTTTTTTGTTTTATTTTATTTTATATTTTATATTATTTGAAGTACAGAAATGGATGTTTTAAGAAGATCAGCTTGAAAATCTAGAATGGATAGAATACGAAATAAATAAATAAGGGAAATAATGGGTGTACAAGAGGAGCCGGACATCGCAGACGTTATAGAAAATAAAAGATTACAGTGGTATGGCCATGTCAAAAGAATGCCAGAGAGAAGATTGCCTAAAATTGTTATGGAATGGATCCCAATGGAAAGGAGGAAGAGAGGAAGACCGAAGAAAACTTGGATAGAAGAGGTACAAGCAGCTATGAATATCAGAGGATTGGATGAAGATCAATGGATGAACAGAGAAGAATGGCGTTTGGTTTCCGGAAGACGGCGGCAGCTGCCATGATACCGGATGATGATTATTATTATTATTATCATCATCATCATCATCATAATTACCATATTATCTTTGTTATTATTATTATATTATCATTTTTATTATTATTATTATCATTATTATTATTACCATTATCATTATTACCATTATCATTATTACAATTATCATAAAAGATAAATATTTCAATGGTATATAAATTGTCAAACTAAGGACACTATATAGCATGATCTCGGTGAGCAATAATTAATTATAATTTGCGTTACGTAGAACAAAGGTTGCAGCATGTTATGCTGCTGTAACGCTATAGAAATCATTGTTGTGTGGCGTTGTTTTCAGAGATCGCTATGAGCAACTGGTTAACAAAACATCTCTCTCAGGTAATTCCAACACAACACGAGGTAAAAGTTAATGAATTCAGATACATGCCGTGTTACTCGCAAAAACCAAACAAATGCGTTCCTAAAGTACGAGGAAAATATGGACTAATAAGTATTGTCGATAACGTACTCTGCTCAAACCCTGCAGAAATTCCCTTTCTCTTTGTATCTCTTCCATTTCCCATTTTCTCCTTCCGCATTAGACACGCATTTTTTATTCTGATAACTATTAACATTCCTTTTGGCTATAAAATGTTGCCCACATGAACAAAATGTTTACTTTACCTGAATAAAATATTATTATTATTATTATTATTATTATTATTATTATTAACTAACTAACTCACTGGCACTATGAAACCCGTAGGTTCATGGCCGCGTGGATATAAGCTCTCCATACATCCCTACCCTGAGCTAATGTTTTCCAATCGTCCCCTGTATAATCTACTTACCTCGAATCATAGTTAATTTTATTCTCCCACCTCATTCTTGGTTTACCAACTGGACGTTTTCCCTCTGGTTTTCCTACAAGAAGCTTCCATACACCTTTTCATTCCCCATCTGTGCCACATGTCCTGTCCATCGCAGTGTACGAGACTTAACTGTTCTTATTATATCTGGCTTCTTATAAAGACCATGTAGTTCACTTTAGTCTTCTCCATTCACCTGTCTGTTCATCTCTCTTTGGTCCAAAAATTTTATTCTCAAATACTGGTAATCTCCTTTCCTCCCTCAAAGTAAAGAGTCCTTGTTTCGCACGCATATAATATAACTGGTAGAACAATAGTTTTATATATTTTCAGTTTAACGTTTTTTGAATGGAGTTGGGAGGTCAAGAGTCTCTGTAATACATAATAGCACGTATTTCCAAAATTGAGCCTGTGTGCATCTTTCTTTGTACATCTGATTCCTATTTGTGATTATTGTTCCTATGTATTTGAATTCTGCCACATCCTCAAAATTTCCCTCATTTGTAATTAGCTGTCCGTTTCCATAATGTATTTCTATGTGTGACCATATATTTAGTTTTATTGATATTTACCTCCAGTCCCAATTTCTTATTGTTACCCAATAGTGTATGTGTGTGTGTGTGTTGGCCTTTAGTATTTCATCACTCGCTATCGCCCAATAGTACTACATCATCAGCATACACTAACAGCTTATTAATACCATTGAGTTGTAGGCCTTCTTCATGTTCAAAAGATTTGATGACATGCTCTAGTACAAAATTAAATAGTAGAGGAGATAGTGCATCTTCTTGCTTCAACCCAATGTGGATTTGAATAGTATCCGAAAACTGTTTGCCTACACGCACCCTACTCTTTATGCCATTTACACACATTCGTATAAGTCTAACTTTTTAGGAATTCCGAACTCCAGCAGGATACATTATTATTATTATTATTATTATTATTATTATTATTATTATTATTATTATTATTATTATTGGGTATATTCTGTAATTCGACCTACGTTTAAGATATTTCTATTCGTTTATTTTCTTCTGTTTTACTTAAGATATTAAATAAATTAAACCAATAGATGTATCCTGTAGGATATATTGCCAATTTCAGGGTTAATGTTTATGATATTTTTCTTACGGACAAAGAAAAACTGCGAATAAAGCCTCGCCCAGGAAACTTGCCTGGGCCGGTGACAAAACACTGGCCCGCTCCGTCCGAGTCAACAGCGCTGGACACTGTGGAAAAGCACGTCAGGAAACTCACAAGGTACGAAAAAAGTTCTTAAATTTTTATGAAGAGATGTAGCCTTATATAGATTGCGTATAGTTAGTAAAGTTGCGGCACAACATGTAAATATTCGTTTTCGGTGTACTCCCGTGGTATGTAATAATTTTGAAATATTTATATATTTGTTGGCTCGTGAGACAACATTTGTAAGAACAAGTATATGTTGAAACACATTCGTCATTATCACATTATTAACAAGCTGTATTTAGGCTCAATTACATTTTCATGCTACTATCTACCTAGGCCTACTTCGTTTACTCGAAAGACAATATATATATATATATATATATATATATATTCTTTTTGAGGAATTAAACCCAATGGGTACAACTAGGACACGAAACACACCCAGGCCCAAGGTTGAGATTTTAAAAATCTATTGCTCATCCGGGAATCGAACCCGGATCGCCGGATTGGAAGGTAGGGACTCTACCGACTACTCCACAGCAAGAAAGACAATAAGCTCAAATTTAAGAATAACAATACATTGTATTCACAAATAAATGTATTGCAGGGTATTGAAATCCGAATGAGCAAGTACTCGTACTCGGGTGCAATTCATTTACAGAAATAATACATATATGCATTACAAAGTTTTAGTTAAAGGGAGAGGGAATATATATATATATATATATATATATATGGTATGATAAGAAAAATAAATGCCTGGACGGGATTCGAACCCGGATCTCTGAGTCTGTACCTCAGCGTGATATCCTTACACTACACCAGGCGAATCCAATTCAAACACTTATTTTTCTTATATATGTATTATATTCTCCATTATTACTAGATGTCGCGAGAACTCGGTCTTCGCTGCCTTCTAGTAGCTGACTATAACAAGTAAGCAAATTAAAGAGAATATTTTTACCTTATAGCAGTGACGCTATATAGATGTTATAATTAAATGTTTAACATTGAGCAATGTTAATAATGGAGAATATAATACATATATAAGAAAAAAAAAGTGTTTGAATTGGATTCGCCTGGTAGTGAAATGGATATCACGCTGAGGTACAGACTCAGAGATCCGGGTTCGAATCCCTTCGAGGCATTTATTTTTCTTATCATACCATATTAAGCTTGCATTGCTCAATGTTAAACATTTAATTATAACATATATATATATATATATATATATATATATTATATAATATATTGGAGCCTGTTTCAAAACATAAAATAAATTCTGGAACGTAAATAATTAAGAAATAATACAAGGAGAAATAAAATAGACATAATATAGAATAGATTAATAGCAGACCGAAGAAGTTGATTAAAGACATTATGAAATAATACAAAACAAATTTTGGAAAATGTCTCAAAATGTAATGTAAAGGAGAATGTTACAAACAAAATATTATATAAGATAATACATTAATTCCATACTGAAGAAAGCAATTAAATACATTAGGTAATAATATATACAGCAAAATAAATTTAGGAGAAATTAAAAAAAAATATATATGTATATTTTCATTCTAACATATAAAAAGAAGCAAAATTGAAGTAGATATTTTTTCTCCACATGCAGAAATGCCCACAAACCTTCTACAAGTAGCACAAACGTTAATATCACAATATTAATAAATAATAAATTCATTTCCTCTTTACAATTTCAACATTTTTAACAAGGAATTCTTAGAGTGTAGATGCATTTTACATTTTAATTACCTACCGTGTAAACACTTTATTTAAATGTACTTATATGGAAAGGTAATTTATTTATGAGATATTTGCCGTTTTGAATTGTTGTATATCCTAAACAGGCAACCTCCTTATTTGACCTTCATAGTCATAGCGCTAAAGTCATAAGGCTGAATTTATTTTATAAAATAAATATAATTATGAACAATGTCGAAAGAACAATGTCCATCTGACGGGAACTATGTAAACTATTCAAATTCCTCAGGAAATCATATTTATTGTTCTATTTTACTAGTTTACGGAATATTAATGCTGTAAATTAATGTAATATGGAAGTTATTTTACACAGAAATTTTAATACTTGCCAACACTGGACAATTATATTTGACAAGAAAAATATACGCCTAGACTGGGGTTTTAACTCAGGGCCTTTGACTCTCTATGTCAATGATCTTCCAAGTGAGCTACCTAGGCCTCCAATCTAAACGCGCATTTTTCTCTTCTTCATTGTTAACTCCCTAACCCAAAATGCTACGAGCTGTTGCTATGCGTTTAGATTGGAGGCATAGGTAGCTCACTTGGAAGAGCATTGACATAGAGAGTCAAAGGTCCTGGGTTCAAACCCCAGTCTCGGTGTATATTTTTCTTTTCAAATATAATTTGTCCATCATTAAGATGTTTAAAAACGAATAATATTAATATTGAAAGAAGCACTACTAGCGTTATAAGTAATGATATCGTATCACTGACAAACTTAATATCTCGGATAGTGGACAGGATCCTTCTTCGGACTAAAAACCCCGTTCCAAATTTAGGTCTTTCTGCACCCCCGTAGTATAATGCAAAGCTTCCTGATTCCTGACTACCTTCTCCTGGCAACCTAACTTCCTGTAAAGCGACTATATCCAAGTGAGGGACTATTTAATCTCCAGAAAATTTTATCCCAGTAGAACCCATGTCCGCATTTCTTGACGGTTGTATTTTTACGGGTCATTGACTCCCATTTGGGGCATGAGTTAAATAGTCACCACAATTACTATCCCCGATTCGTTTAATTAAAATTTATTTTTTCTTTTAATTCAAATGCCACTTGTATTACTACTTTCACAAATGTATTCATTAGTAAGCATCTTTTAAACTCATTTTTTCTTTGGTTTGAATGTAATATATGCACCCATTTATTTTATTTTCTTTAATGACATCTGAAGTAGACCCTAGGACCGTAGTACTGCCAGAATATTTGCAGCAGTTTAAAAATCCTGATCTAATCGGGACTCAAATACTTGACAGTCCGGCCAGCAGCTAATATATCCAGAAACCTTGCCAGAACAACCACGACGGTCGTTAGATATATATATATATATATATATATATATAATTTACAGGTATCAGGTTCATCCGCACTCCTAAAAATCAGGTTTTGCTGATATTTAGAGAATACTTATATTGTTTCATTTCAATGGCATTTGCCGATTTTCATTGCAAAAATTCGAAAACTCGGACTCTCTAGCGATTTTAAAGTTTCGCTTCAGGTGAATCCCCTCCTAATGAACAGATTTGGGTGGTTGACAAACTGAACCTTACTTACTTACTTACCAACTCACTGGCACTATCGAACCCGTAAGTTCATGGCCGCACGGACATAAGCTCTCCACACGTCACTATCCCGAGCTAATGCTTTCCAATCATTTCCTGTATAAACTATTTCCCTCAAATCATAGTTAATGTTATTCTCCCACCTCATTCTTGGTCTACCAACGGGGCGTTTCCCCTCTGGCTTTCCTACAAGAAGCTTCCATGCAAGTCTTTCATTCCCCATACGTGCAATATGTCCTGCCCATCGCAATAAGAATAGTTAAGTCTTAACTATTCTTATTCCTATAAAGACCATGTAGTTCATTGTTATGTAGTCTTCTCTATTCACCTGTCTGTTCATCTCTCTTTGGTCCAAAAATCTTCCTAAGTACTTTATTCTCAAATACTTGTAATCTTCTTTCCTCCCTTAAAGTAAGAGTCCATGTTTTGCATCCTTACTTTTTTAATTTATTGCTATATGCAAATTATGGTTTCCAAAACAAATGCGACAGCTAGACCAATTACAGACGCAGGACATGTGGTACGAATAGGGTATGAAAGAAGTCAATGGAAACTCCTTGTAGGAAATCCAGAGGGAAAGCTCCGAATAGGCAGACCAAGAATTAGGTGGGAGAATGTTACTATCCATTATCTGAGGGGAATTCATTAAGCAGGGTTTGCATCATCTTCAGAAAGCAATTTCTCGTTACACATTTTTTTTCGATCTGGAAGAAGACTGTCGAATTGTACCGAGTAATTGTTTAATACATTGACTTTCATTATGATCTTAGGATGTATGGCATCACTGATCAGTCGGTAATCATTAAATGAAGATCTGCTCCTCCCCTTAAAGTAAGTGTATACATGTTTTTGTATCTTAAAGTGAGTTGAGTAGTATCATACTGGAATTGTTTTGTTAAAGGGTAGACATTTATCATGATATAAAAATAAAATCTTTTAAAAATCTTTACATACTTTTCACAGTCGAAATCACGCCGTAAAGTGATTGTCCTGATTGATTCAAGATTTTTAAATTGGCTTAAACCTTCATACGTCATCATGGCCAGGACTCCACTATGCCTATAACGGAAATGAGTACCAGGCATATAGTTCTGGTGGTAATGATGGATGTCACGCAGGGCTGAAAACTTGGCTGATATCTTGTGCTAATTACCAAGAAATATGGGATTCTTAATCTCCAACCAACCCAGGGGTCTCCTAGGGGCTGTATTTCAACCTGTTTTCCTTTTTTTACCTTTTATATAATTGTACGTTGCTCATATTCGATTCGATGCAGATTAACAACAGTCAAAATGTATAATTAGTTCTAAAAACTGTTTAAAATGACACATCAGAGAATCTTTAATATTTCTGAGAATTATTTCGGTAACATATTGGTTTTACGCCATTGTTGCAGTGAAGCCGAAGAGAGGTAACACCATGTCAGTTTGTGCACTATAGTTGTCTCTCTGAGGATGATATCTACAGAAACCACAAACGATATTTTGCTGCAATGTCAATGTAATGGTCATTAGTTTCCCTCATCCTTCTGTCTCGATATCATATTCTCCTCTATTCCCTTCTGTCTCATCCTCGTACAATTGATTTGTCGTGCTCTTGACCCTTCGAACGTCAATGTGGCTAGATTTTATGTGCTTGTTTCTGAAAGGACTCAATTTCACATCTTGTTACTGTACGTCACCTGTCCATTTATTTGTTTCAACTTGAGATATGTGGTTGAGTTTCGTATATCAACCGAGAAATATACCTTATTTATTTGTTATGAAATAATGAAAAAATATACTTTTGTTTCTGAAGAATACAGAATTTCGTCATAAGTACTTGATAAAATAGAAGGAATAATTACATTCCATACATAGCATTGCAAATTTAAATGTACTTTTTTCACTTCATTTCCATTAATAAGCTTTGAAATGAAACTAAGGAGCACATCAACCTGAGTTGTCTTTCTTCTGACTTTTTCTTCAATAAAATTAAGGCAAATGCTAGGTTGGAATTTCATTACCAAGACACATTTTATGACATTCACCATTTTATATTATTTTAAAAATTTAAAAAGAAAACAAGCAGTAAATTATACTGGTCCACGCTACTGAGTAACACTAAGAAATTGGAACTGGAAGTAAATATCTATAAAACTAAATATATGGTCACATATAGAAATACATTATATAATAGAAATGGACATCTAATGAAAAATGAGGGGATGTTTGAGGAAGTGGCTGAATTCAAATACCTAGGAATAATAATCACAGACAGGAATGAGATGCATAAACAAATTAAACATAGGCTCAATTCTGGAAATGCATGTTATTATGCATTACATAGACTTTTGAATTCCCATCTCCTTTCAAAAAACGTTAAACTGAAAATATATATAACTATTATTCTACCAGTTATACTATATGGATGCTAAACATGGACTCTTACTTTAAGGGAGGAAAGGAGATTACGAGTATTTGAGAATAAAGTTCTTAGGAAAATGTTTGGACCAAAGAGAGATGAACAAGTAGGTGAATGGAGAAGACTTCAAAACAGTGAATTACATGGTCTTTATAGGAAGCCAGATGTATTGAGAACAGTTAAGTATCTGAGACTGCGATGGGCAGGACATGTGGCACGAATGGGGAATGAAAGAGGTGCATGGAAACTTCATGTAGGAAAAACAGAGGGAAATCGCCCAGTTGGTAGACCAAGAATGAGGTGGGAGAATAATATTAACTATGATTTGAGGGTAGTAGATCATACAGGGGATGATTGGAAAATATTGGCTCAGGATAGGGATGTATGTAGAGCCTATGTCCGCGCGGCCATGAACCTACGGGTTCGCTAGTGCCAGTGAGTTAGTTAAGTTATACTGGTCACAAAATAACATAATACAGCAATGATCATGAAGAATTACATGGAGAGATATTAGAAATATTGTGATAAGAGAAAACTTGAAAGTGCAAGAATCCTCCATATGAACTATAAAAAAATACAATTAACCTGGCCTGACATTAGAAAAAAATATGATGGATGGCTGGCTACTGAAGAAGATTCAAGAATGGAATCCAACAGAGAGAAAGAAGAGAGGAAGGCTAAAACTAACGCCGACATAAATAGCAGTCAGAATAATAGAAGGACGATGCTAAGAGGAAGGGGTGTGGTAAAATATAGAAGAGTGGAGACTGGCTATAGACTCTTATTACAATAGCCATAAGATGATGTCAAAGACACGGTATAACCTGAAATTAAATAAAAATATAAAAAAACAATAATAACTGAATAGATTTACTAACTCACTGACTCTATCGAACCCGTAGGTTCATGGCCGTGCTGAGATAAGCTCTGCATATATCCCTATTCTTAGCTGTTTTGTAATCATCCCCTGTATATTCTACTTCCCTAAAATCATGGATAGTGTTTTTCTCCCATTTCATTCTTGGTCTAATAACTGGGAGTTTTCCATCTGGTTTTCCTACAAGAAGCTTCCATGCAGCTCTTTCATCCCCCATAGTGCCACATGTCTTGTCCATTGCAGTCTATGAGACTTAACCGTTCTTATTATATCTGGCTTCCTATATATATCATGTAGCTCACTATTACGAAGTGTTCTCCATTCACCTGTCTGTTCATATCAATTTGGCCCAAAAATATTCCTGGAAAATTTATTTTCATGTACTCGTAATCTTCTTTCTTCCCCTAAAGTATGAGTCCGTATTTCGCATCCATCTAATATAACTGGGATAATAATTGTTTTTTAGTTTTTCAGTTTAACTTTTTTGAAAGGAGTTGTGACAAGAGTCTCTCTAATGCAAAATAGCACGCATTTCCAGAATTAAACCTATGTTTAATTCCTTTGTGCATCTCACACCTATTTGTAATTGTTGTTCCTAGATATTTGAAATCAGCCACTTGGTCAAAATTTTCCTTATTTGTCATTATATACATTTCTAACGCCGTAGCGTAGTGGTTAAGGCACTGCGCTACAAGTCGGAAGGTCGAGGGTTCAAGTCCCGGTGGGGTCAGGATTTTTAAACTGACCAAAACCTTCTGGCGGCACTATGGCCCTGGGGTCGACTCAGCCTCTAACGGAAATGAGTACCAGACGCTTGTTCTGGGGGTAAAGGCGGCCGTCACGCAGGGCTGACAACCCGGCTGATATCAAGTGCCGATTGTCTAGAAAAAGTGGGAGCCTTAACCTCCTACTACCCCAAGGGCCTCCCGAGGCCTGTAGTGGGGATTACTTTACTTTACTTTACTTTTATGTGTGCACTTATAATTAGTTTTATTGATGTTTACTTCTAGGACCAATTTCTTAGTGTTACTCAATATAGTGTGCGTGTTGCCTCTTAGTATGTCTTCGCTATCGCTCAATAATACTACATCATCAGCATAAACTAACAACCTAATAAATTTCTATACAAAAAATATAATGAGCAATAGCTGTTTAAGTGTGTGTAAATAAGAACAAAAAAACGTGAATGCATGTGTTCGCAATAGCTGTGTATTTATTAATGTGTTCTGTGTAAATTCAACTGACAAATATAAATAACTAACTAAATCACTAGCACTAACAAACCCGGAATTTCATGGCCGCACACACATAAGCCCTCCATACGATTTTATCCTGAACTAATGTTTGCCAATCCCCTGTATAATTCACCTCCCTCAAATCATTCTTGAACTATCCCCTGGGGGCTTTCATTCTGGTTTCCTATTTGAAGTTTCCACCACCTCTTCTATTCTTCATTCGTTCCATATGTCCTGTCTATAACGGACTTCCAGACTTAACTGTTCTTAATATATTTGATTGCAAACTTAAGAGCGCCCGGTACTAATTTCCTTGCAGTTTGGTTTGAAAATATGCAACACGCAAAACTATTTTTTTCAGCTTATTATTATGTTATGTGCATGCACATTATGTCACTAATTATTAAACACGTCTTCCTGAACATAATGGCACTCTGGTTAATTTTTTACATATTTCTTAATGAGTAATTAAAATAAAAAAGAATGAAAATAAAAATCCAACTTCTTAAAAGTATTGTCTTGGTACAATTTTCTCCAAAACAACTAGCCCAATTGTTTCCGAAATTTAGTATGTTATTGTCCATAATTTATTTAACAATAATAAGATTTTCTTGTGTTGAGATAGGGATTGAGATTTATTTTTAAAAAATCAAGAACCAAAAATTGTTTTTGTTAAAAATCTTGCATCTTTTTGTTTTTTTTTGTTTCAAACACTACCAATAACACAAACATACATTTAACTTATTATTACAGAGCTTTTTAAACTGCACATCCATGGCAAAAATTATTGTACTACCTTTTATGATTTCAGAGAAAAGTGTACCAAAATATGAAAAAATACAAGTTACGAGAAAATGCAAAAAAAAAAACATAAAAACATAGAAACAATTATACATTAGCAGAACATAGAGACGCCATTTTTAAAAATTGATTTAAATGGGTTTAAATGTTCAGAATCGACAAAATAATATTACACGTCGATAATATAGGCTTTCTTGAAAAAAAAAGAAAAAATCTATTTTTTAACGCAAATAAGTACCGGGTGCCGTTAACGCTTCTTTAATATATTTGATTTCCTATAAAGGTCATGTAATCACTGTTTATTTACTATATTCTCCTCCATTTGCCTCTCTGTTCATTTATCTTCGGTCGAAATATTATATCAAGTAATTTATTCTCAAATACATTTTTTTTTTACCTCCATTGAAGTAAGATGTTTCACATCTACATACTCGTAATGTAACTGGAAGAATAACAATTTCATATAGGTCTGTTCTTAGTTTTTTTTCTGAGAGTCGTTAGGATATTAAGTTAAATTTTGCAAATCTCCCTGAGTCCTCCTCAACTGTGAATTTAAATTGCTTGGAGGTTTGGACTGTCGTCCATCATCTTCGTTCAAGTGTTTTAATAGCCGATGATGATGGACAACAGTTCCAAAGGTCCACGGAATTTAAATCCATAGTTCCATAGTTTTGGAAAGCAACGGGAAGCTACCACACCTAAAATTCCCTAGTAAAGCTGCAAAGCATAGCATGAAAATGTTATGATTGCAGTGAAAGACCTGCCCTCCGACAGAATTACTATGGATGGAGTTAAAGACGACTGGGGTAACTCAGGTATGTTTGTTCAATTTAATTTAAGCAATTATCTCAAGATTCTACAAAAAAATATTCTTAAATAGTATATTAATTTAATTTCGTCCACTACTGTGGTCTCAAAGTAGCGAGCTGCCTCGTTTTGCAGCGGGCCGAGATAGATTCTCGTTCAGTACAAGTGTCCTGGGCGAAGTTTTTTCGTGGATTTTCCCAACCTGTCAGTAAACTTTAAGGCCCAAACGGTTCCCGAATACCATCTGGCTATCGGTATCATATTTGTCTTATTAGATTAAGATCACTCCTAGCCCATCATTGCCATCATCGTCACCTTTCATATACCATCGAAGCAGCGTAACTCCATCTTATAGGCGCCCCAGAAGTGAGTTACAAGAACGCCATGCCAGGAGAGAATAATTGAAATGTAATGACAAGCTGGTTACATTGAATAAAAAATATAATATTAATTTAACATGAAATTAATATTCGTGAAATTGACTACTTTAAAGAAATTTCAACCTATTATTTTCCTGAATAAAATCATTAAAAAAACAATTTTTTATTTCTTCACAGCTAGAAATAAAAATTAGTTGTCATCAAATTAGAATGTTACTGTAATCATTTTTTATTTATTTTCTTTGTTTAACTTCTCCCTTTGAAGGTACTTTTGTGTGTTCCATACCTCTTGGGCCTTACATGGCTACGAACCGTTGACAAAATATTTTAATCTATGGATAACATTCATACTCTTTTGACCATAAAGACATGGAGGACTTCATCGGAAGAGTAAATCAGAACTCCGAGTCAACGTGGACAAGACGCACTTATAAGGTCATTATAAACAAGATGATGGATATAATTTTGGACTATTTGAGCCTTAAAGTTTCATTAGATTTGTCTTAAAAAACTCCAAATAAATAATCATGTTGAAACCTAGCCCCAACCGGGTATTGAACCCAGGTATTTTATGCCCGTGTAAACAGCGTTAACCCGAGACCAAAATTATGTACATGGTATTAATAGGTTTTCCACTGTATTGTTGTTTTTCCTACAAACTGGATAAGGCTCTCCACAAATCTCTATCCTCCGCAACATCTTCATGCTTTCCTCTTTTGTTGATGCTAATTCTCGCTCTGCCCATACATTGTTCCTTAAGTTTCACTTTCCTCTTCCATCTCCGATGTCCACTCCAACATCATCTTCGGTATTCTTTCTGCCGCCATCTTTCATACTTGTCCAAACCATTTTAATCCCTTATAATTCAATCAAATAAATAATATTTTTCCCATGTATATGATTTCCCTATGTAATTTCCTGAATTTCTTGCTTTACCCAATTTGGATTTCCTTGAAGCCTTCTCCAAAAGTCCCTTTGAACAGCTAACAATCGTGAGCGATATTATTATTATTATAAAGTTATTATGTTAATAATAATGTTAATAATAATTAAGTTTCGTTTATACTTCAGAGGTAAGGTCATGAGCCTTTTCTTCCATTCACCCGTAACAGTAATTAAAATCTGACAATAATCTACATGCCAGTGTCTGTGTGTGTGTGTGTATGTATGTATGTATATATATATATATATATATATATATATATATACATACATACATACATACATACATACATACATACATACATACATACATACATACATACATACATACATACATACATACATACATACATACATACATACATACATACATACACACACACACACACAGACACTGGCATGTAGATTATTGTCAGATTTTAATTACTGTTACGGGTGAATGGAAGAAAAGGCTTATATATATATAATGTTTTACAAACTATGATTAATGAACAATGGTAATATTGATATTCAAAGTAATCGAAACAAATTATAGTCAAGGCGTAATATAGTTGTTGCGCGGTAGTGCGTTTTGTCGTACTTACAACAATGACGACCACGATTGAAAGTTCAACTTCCTACATTTCGGGGTTGCCAACCTAAATAACTATACTGTAATAAAATAACGATGCTGTAAAATTACATATTTTACGAACACGCGTGTACGAAGTAAAACCACTGCCCTCTATCTATACTACATAAAATATATATACTAAAAAATTTCCAAAAGGTAGTGTTAATATACATTATACGAAACAAATCACTGTATTATCAATGAACTGAACTTTATTTGAAACAAAATAAAAAATTAAATACGTAATTGCTGCCATTTTATTACTAATTGATCTCAAGGCGTCCTGTAGTTTGAACTAACCAATATTGCCCAGCTGTTAACGTTAGTCAATTGTTTATAATGAACGCAGATATTTCCAACAAAGATGTTATTATTTCACTACTATTTATTATTTTGAAAACACTATTGCGCAAAAAATAATGGACAATGCACATGAAGTGTTTTATAGAATCTCTGAAATTAAACATTTTCCTCGATTCTGTATAAAGAGTTGAAGCGTATGCGTGAGAATTTAATTATTAAGTAAAAAAGCTTACATTATTTTATGGAACGAGAAGACCCCGTATGTGTGTATATATACATAACGTTGAAAAATGATAATAATGGAGACGGGATGAGCTGGAGATAGTCGGCATTACTTAGAAAATTAACTTGTCTTTTGAGGGACATTACAGTCCGGCAGTTCCTAATTTCTAGTTGGGATTAATTCCAGGATTGTACAGAAGACGTAGAATAGAGAGATGTTGTGAGCACGAAATTGTTTAGTGCTAACTATTACATTCCTCGGTGCTCTGGTATCATGTTTTATGGCATGAAATTAATCCGGAGATTAGAGAGATAGGGCTGTAATTTTGCATTTTTTAAAACGCAAAAATAAAAAAATATAAAAGAAATAAACATATACCTTAAGTTAGTCTTCGGTGGTCAGTTAGTCTGATTGAGATAGGACATGAGTGTATAACCATTGCATAAATTCCAGAATTAAAGTAAATGTTATTATTTTTTTACCAATGCCACCAGGTTGTATTTATGACATTTGTGGTATTCTCTCCTGGCATTGGTGGTTAGCTCATAGATTGAAATGAACATCTAGTAGGTAACTATTATTTAGATTGGAAACGCAGATTAAATTTTGTTCAGAGGCTCTAATTTATATTTGAGGTACATTTACAAGCTCGAAAATCTCAAAATTCGAGTTCCACGGTTTAAAATCCCTTGTAGAGGACTTATCTATTTGATTTTTCAATCCAAAAATTTCCTTCAATTCAATTCCGGCCGAATTTGAACCCGCAAACGTTGGCACCAGATCATTCTTACCAGTGATAGTAATTGCGAAAATAAAATAAAGAAGGTACAATTTAAAAGCAAAGTTTTAAAATAAAATACTAAAATGCTACATCATATGATTATATAATATTTATTGTTATCAAAACACCTGAAGTGGTATTATGTGACAATGTTGAAAAATTAAGCTTCAAATATTTATGATTTTTTACACCTTGGATCAGGAAAATGGCTTTTTCTTTGAAAAGGGGAAATACCGGACATTATATGATGGCAGACCTTGTTTATCGGTGTGATTGACGATTATTGGATACGGATATGTTCCTTGTAAATCGTCTGTAAATCATGTTGGCGCATCTAGCTGTCCCGATAATGGCTAATCCTACGCTGACATTTGATTTAGGATATCTAAATTATGCCAATCAAAACTTTAAAGCTCATAAAGAAGGCATTCAAACACGTGTAAAACATAATGATAGCTATCGCTATATAGCATATTATATATATCTCAAGCTATGTTGTGTAAACATGGATTTTAAAGTTACAAATTCCAGAGACGAAACTGGACATGGCTTTTTCCAACACTTACTAGTTATACCAATTGTACTGGATTACGACAAGGATGTAGTTTATCACCCATTTCGTTTAATATATATATATATATATATATATATATATATATATATATATATATTATTATATAGACGATATTTTAAATAAATGGAAAGTTTTAGCGAATCCAGGAATAAGAATGGATAATAAAGTGTGCATAAATAATCTTCTATTTGCTGACGATGTAATCATAATACAGAAAAATGAAGACGACTTACAGAAATCAATGCATGCATTAAATGAAATATGTAAATTATATGATCTAAAGATTTGTGTAAGGAAAACGAAGACCATGGCTTTCAGAGGAAGAGATCCAGTGAGATCCAAAATTATTTTAGAAAATCAAAGTATAGAACAGGTGTCTAGTTTGAAATATATGAGCTGTGATGTTGGCTACGATGTGGAAAGAGATATTGACTCCAAAATAAATAAATTTCAGATGGTGTGTGGAACAATGCAGAGAACATTCAAAAATAAAATTAGAAAAGAAACCAAGATAAAAATGTATAATGTTATGGCGGTTCGTACAATATTGTATGGATGTGAAACTTGGGCTCCAGTGAAAAAACAGAAGGATAGAATACAGACGGCGGAGATGAGGTTCCTAAGACAAGTAAAAGGATGTACAAGACTTGATAGAATAATAAATGAGGATATAAGAGAAGAATTGAAAGTACAGCCTTTATTGGATAAGGTCACGAATTACAGACAGAAATGGATTGATCATATGGATGGAATCAGTAAGGAGAGATATCCACTGTTAGCAAGAAATTATCAAGCACGAGGAAGACGTGATGTTGGAAGACCTAGAAGACGTTGGACTGATGCATTATGAAGTCGGAACGGGCAATTGCCTAATCCCTGGAGTGATGATGATGATAAAAAATATTTTTTTTAAATTGCCAACGTTACAGAATCGGCATAACTGTATTGTGTAACAGGATTCATATAATTTATAAATTATTTCACGTTCATGTAATATGTAAGTTATTTTGTATTTCTGTGATTCACTGGTATTTTGAAAATTCTATGTGCTTTTTGCGCTGATGATTTAGTGGTGAAGTTTGGTCTGAACTCTCAGAGAAATAACTAACTCACCGGCACTACAGTATCCATAAATACATGGCCGCGCGGACATATGTTCTCCATACATCCGTATCCTGAGATAATGTTTTCCAAACATCTCCTGTGTAATCCACTTCCCTCAAACCTCATTCTTATTCTACCAACTGGGCGCTTTTCCCTCTGGTTTTCCTACAAGAAGATTCCATGCACTTCTTTCATTCCCCATTCGTGACACATGAGCTACCTATTGCAGTCAACGAGACTTAACTGTTTTTTATTATACCTGGCTTCCTATAAAGACAATTTAGCTCACTATTATGTAGTCTTTTCCATTCACCTGTCTGTTCATCTCTCTTTCTCCAAACTTTTTCCTAAGAACCTTATTCTCAAATACTCGAAATCTTTTCTCCTCCCTCATAAAGTAGGAGTCCATGTTTCGCATCCATATAATATAACTGGGAGAATGATACTTGTATATATTTTCAGTTTAACGATTTTGGATAGAAGGTGGGACGACAAAAGTTCCTGTAATACATAATAACAGCATTTGCAGTATTGAGTCTGTTTACTTTTTTTGTGCATCTCATTCCAATTTGTGATTATTGTTCCTGGATATTTGAATTTAGTTGAACCGAAAGTGTGTTTTTCGGCTCATTATTGTAGCGTCGTTCTCCTCCCTAGACTGGAATATTTATGAACTATGCCAATATCCCTTTCTCCTTGTATTTACCCCCACTCTCCCCTCTTTACCCTTCGTGCCGCGCTGTGTCTACGGCGCATCTCCCCTCTACTTCGGAACCTTCATATACGTGGTGCACAGGCAGAACATTATCATTCGATCATTCAAGCATTCGTCGTTCAGTTGTTCAAGCAGATTCAAAGTTTGAATCCGCATCCAATCCGCGATGCGATTGGAGCTATAATGGACAAGCTCGTCTGAAGCCGAGAAGCGGCGTGGTTTAGTTGGTCCGGCAGACCAGGGAAGAAGTTGCCCCTGGTTCGGACGTTAGAATGAGTGTGGCGTGAGGTAAGGTGTGGTTTTTTCTAATGTAAGAGTATCGTCATTTATTTATTTATTTACATTTCTATTTTGTTGTATGATCGGAATATTTTTTGTTAATTTGTTTTTAATTCAGACAACTTGTTTCTATTAAATGTCATCTTTTATACAACTTCCCTGCTTCTTCCTTAATATATACGTAGTTAATTACAATCCTATACGGAAATTCACTCACGTAGGAAACTATTTCCAGCTCCCTTACTATTTTGCTGTTTAGCTTTTATTGTCATTTTCACTCACTCTATGTATTTGAGAATCATTATTTATTTATATCTGAGAGAGAAAGATGAATCGATTGCTGCCTTCTATGGGCCCAAGGCAAGCGACTTTGTGATTGATACCTTGCAGGATATCAGATCCACGTTAATAGAGACAGCAGTAACAAAACACGATCCCGGATAAATGGTAGTAGTAGCGTGGTTCTCTTGCCCACAAATGGTTGCGCAGAAGCGTGGTTTATTTATAGTGGTTCTCTTGCCCACAAATATGATTATTCTAGAAATTATTTAATTATAAAATGAAAATAATCTTTCAGCACTTCTACAAAATTTCCCTCAGTTGGCATTAGATGACTATTTCCATTATATATTTCTATATCTGACCATATATTTGTTTGGATGTTTACTTCTAGTCCCAATTTCTTAGTGTTGCTCAATAGAGTGTGCACGTTAGCCCTTATTACCTACTTGCTATCGCCCAATTATACTACAACAGCATTCACTAAAGCTTATTAATAACACAGAGTCTCCTAATATTCCATAATCCTAGTGACACGTCTCTGTTTTTGAGCCTTTGCCGTGGGTTCCCTGAGGTAGTCTCCGCCCGGAGAACCGAATTATACCCTAGTGTGCCCATGTTCACGTTACTTGATGGTTGTATTTTTACGGTGAAAGACAGTCACTCTTTCGACCAAGGTAATTTTTTCGTCTGGCTTATCGTCTTCGACCTCTCCGGCACTGGCAAATCTTTCAGCCGCAATGTTATCCCGGGATAGGTCTCTGCGTTATTTAAGCACGCAAACCACTCCACCAAGATCAATTAAAGATGCCATGGAGGTTTGCCTACTAATACACCAAATATTTTTTTAATGTCCCAGAGTGTCGTTTCCACATTTCTAGTGTTCTCTCCTGGCATTGCTACTTGTAACCCACTTCTGAGGTTGGGGCGCCTGGAAGGCTGGGTTACGCTGGCCCGATGATATGACAGTTGATGATGATGGCAATGATGCGCCAGGAGATACCTTAAAATAAACTTAATCTAATAAGATGAATATGATATTGATGATAATGATGGCCAGATGGTGTTCGGGGGACCGTTTGGGCCTTAAACTTTCCTGACATGTATCTTACAGGTGAGAAAAAACTCCGAAAAACCTCACTCAGGAAATTTGTCCGACTGGAGATCGAACCCGGGCCCACTGCATGACAAGGCAGCACATTACCTCGAGACCACAGCGGTGGACATACATTAAATATCTGGTTTCGCTTTTTAATATCTGGCGACGTACAAGTGTATAGTGTTACTACATATGATATTTCCGATTACAAACTTGAATAACTATTGTTAGGAGACACTTAGAAGTATGATATTGGTATCAATGGAAAGAAAATCTCAAAATGTATTTTGTTATCCATTCGGTTAAATCGCATGTGCTACTGTTAAATCGGCAAAAATTGGAAAACATGAGATTGGTATCAACAGAAAATCCTACAATTTTTTCACTGGAAAACATGAAACAGAAAGAGAAAGATTTGGTTCACAACCTTTAGTAAGTCGCATGTGCTCAATGTGAGTTCCTTGTCTCACACGACACAATCAAGTCTGTTGATAATTTTTTGCCATACACGTTGTAGCATTGAACTATCCAGCAGTGCAATGGTCTCAGTGATGCGGACACGAATATCCTCAATGGTAGGAGGTAATGGTGGCTGATACACTCGTTGTATTATAAAATCCAAAAGTAAAAAATCACAAGGAGTGAGGTCGGGTGTGCGTGGAGGCCAATGCAAACATTCAAAATATACACGGCCGCACGTCCAATCCATCTCCTTGTAAGTCGTGTATCCAGTTTGTTTCTGACATCTAAGTGGTAGTGGGGTGGTGCCCCATCCTGCTGAGAAATGTGGCCTTTGATATCCTGTTGTGGAAGAAGCCATAAATGTAACATGTCTAGGTACGAATTACCTTTGACTGTTGCGTCGACAAAAAAAAGTCCCATACACATTTTCAATTTTTTTTAAATTCTCTACTGGTTTTTACGGCAGATTTCTGTGGACTTCGTGTGAAAATCCCTCTCACACTCTCCACATTTGCCTTACTTACTGATGAACGACCGGTTGACTTTCGCTTAGAGATGCATACCCTCGTTTCGAAGTCAGCGTAACACTTACGGATACTGGGCCCACTGGGTGGATCAACACCAAATTTTCTTCTATAATTGAGTTTTACAGTGACAACAGACTGGGATATGTAAACATCTAGCACACAAAATGCCACCCGTCTTCATTTCCAACCATTGCTTTGTTATATCGTCACCTAGCAGCGAAATTAATAAATTTGGGAAAGGTCCAGCAATACAACAAACAATATTTGAGTTTCTCTTCCCATTGATACCAATATTATATTTCTAAGTGTATCCTAACAATAGTTATTCGTGTTTTTAATCGGAAAAATCATCCATTTGTAGTAACACTGTATATAATATGAATATCCTTATGCTGGCTGTGCTCTGAACAATAATATTCTAAGATGTGCCTAAGGTAACAAATTTAACACCCTTGTTGTTAGCATTTTCTCTGAAGATTGAATTTGCCCGTTATTGGCTCGAAAATAATATTATTATATTATATTATTATTATTAATACTATTATTATTATTATTGTTACTATTATTATTGTTATTATTATTGTTATTATTATTATTATTATTATTATTATTATTATTATTATTATTATTATTATTATTATTATTATTATTATTATTATTATTATTATTATTATTATTATTATACTCGTCCCACTTTTGCATTAAAATGTCAAGCACAATTTGCATTTGATATCGCAAATACGTAACAAATAGTCCTACACTTTCTAATTCATTATAGAACTTGTGCTTGATCTTAAGAAAAATATTTATATTTTATTCTCTTATTATTATTTTAATTATTATTAGGCTATATGGATATTCTGCAGCCAACAAATTGCTAGCAATAAAATTGAACTCACAAAGAGGATATATGACAATAATATGTATATATGCACCAGAACAAGGGAAAAAAGAAAACATTGGAAAATTTTATAAAGAACTTCAAAAAGTAGTGAAGAAAATAAATAAAAATGATTATATAGTTATTGGAGGTGATATTAATGGAAGGATAGGGTGCCATCCTATACCTGATATAATTGGTACACAAGGAGAAACAATAGAAAATGATAGTGGAAAAGGACTTCGACAATTTGCAATATTTAATGGATACAGAATTACTAATACCTATTTTAGAAAGAAAGAAATACATAAGTACACCTGGTCGGCTAGAGGATTAAGATCAATTATTGATTATTTCTTGGTAAACAGAAAATTGATACCCTGGGTCATAGATGTAAGAGTATATAGAGGTTTCGATGTAGGAATAGATAATTTTCTCTTGACATGTAATATAAAATTATTAGAAAGATGGAGGAAACCAACAACAAGAAAAATTTACAATGAAGAAACATATAAAGTGAATTTATTACAAGACGAAAGTATAAGAAAGTTGTATGAAAATAGATTATCTCAATATATATTACAGCGATAAATAAATAATAATATAGAAGAAGAATGGAGCAACATCGATTGGGCTCTAAAGAAAGCAGCATATGAAGTTCTAGGATTAAGAAGGAAAAATTGTAAGAAGAGAGGATTGAGAATATGGAATGACGAAATTAAAACAGTTATAGAGGAAAATAAGAAAGCATATTTACAATATTTACAAAAGAAAACTGAAGAAACAAAATAAATATATTATAACAAAAGAAAGGAAGCAAAGAAAATTGTTAGGAAATCCCACCAAGACAGTTGGGATCGATATGTATCTAATCTAGAACATGATCTACATGGACGACAATGGACTGCTTATAGAACAATTAAATATTTAAATAAATCAGAAAAAGAAGCTGCATATATACCTACATCAATATCAGAAGAACATTGGATAGAATATTTCAGAGACCTGTGGTACAACGAGAATGAAAACGAAGAAGAACCAAAATGTGAGAATTTGAAAGTAGATAAAATACAAATGGAAGAACTGGAAGAATCGCTCAAATTAACGAATAATAGAAAAGCTAGCGGACCAGATGACATCAATTCAGAACTAATTAAATATGCAGATATATTTTTTAAATTAAGATTTTTGAATTTTCTTCATATGTGTTGGGAGAATCATAATATACCAGCAACATGGAGGCAAGGTATAGTAAAACCAATTTACAAGAAAAGAGAAAGAAACCAACCATCTAATTATAGAGGCATTACCCTCCTAAATAGTGGATATAAAATATATGCTAGAATAATAGCAAAACGAATACAACGAATTATTGAAGTAACACTAGCAGAAGAACAAAATGGGTTCCGAAAAGGAAGATCTTGTACCGATGGAGTATTTGCCCTGAATCAGATAATAAACAAAACACAAGAAAAAAACCTAGAAACACATTTGTTGTTCATAGACCTAGATAAAGCATTTGATCGAGTAAACAGGGAAATATTGTGGAATATCCTAAAAGAAAAAGGTCTCCCTATTCAGATTATAGAAACTTTTAAGAGCTTGTACTATGGAACAAATATTTGTATTGACCCTCAGTTGACTAAAAATAAGACATTTTTTCAAATAAACCAAGGAGTACGACAAGGGTGTTCACTCTCACCTATATTATTTAATATTTATATGGACGATATCCTAAAAGAATGGAAGAAGGTTTTAACTAATGAAGGAATATTAATTGATAATAAAGATAAAATAAATGCTTTATTATTCGCTATGATGATGTACTTTTAGCAGAATCTGAAAATGAGCTCCAAATGTTAGCATATAAATTTAAATTAATAGCCAATAGATATAATTGTAAAATATCAATAAATAAGTCAAAAGTAATGGCATTTATTTGGTAAATATAGAATTATATCAAACATTGTACTGGATAACAGAATAATAGAACAAGTATCACATTTCCAATATTTAGGATGTGATATAACTTATAGAGAAAATAAAGATATAGAAAATAAAGTAAATAAATTTCAGGCTATTTGTGGAAACATAAAAAGAACCTTACGTCGGAAAACAAGGAAAGATACGAAACTTAAATTATATAAAACAATGGCTGTTCCTTTGTTGTTGTATGGAAGTGAAATTGGATAATGAAATCAAGGGATAAAAGTAGGATACAGACTGCGGAAATGCTGTTTTTACGTAATGTGAAAGGATGCACAAGAGCGGATAGAATAAGGAATGAAATTATACGAGAAGAATTAAATGTATATAAAATTGAAGATAAAATCAACGAAAATAATAAGAAATGGACAGAACACTTAATGGGAATGAACAACGAAAGAATACCAAAAAGAACCTTCCTGTATAATCCCAGAGGAACAAGAGATGTTGGCCGACCACGTAGAAGATGGACTCCACTTTTAACTTCGCCGGAACAGGCTGCATAGCCTAAAACTTGTAGTAGAAGAAGAAGAAGAAAATTGAACTCTGAAGACTAACTAATTAACTCAATGGCACTATCGAACCCGTAGGTTCATGGCCTCGCGGACATAAGCTCTCCATACATCCATATCCTAGGCTAACGTTTTCCAATAATTTCCTGTATAACCTACTTCCCTCAAATCATAGATAATGTTATTCTCCCACCTTGGTCTAGAACTCTGAAGCTCTACACGAATCTCCAGGAGAAATGAAATGAAGAATAGTAAAAAAAAGATAAACTACGGAGGTTAAAATAGATACATTACAATAAATAGAATGAATCAATTAAAATATTATCCTCACTTATTCGAATAGATGGACTGATAAAACACCAAAGAAGGTACTTTAATGAGAGGCTGATTAAAAGAAAGGACGAGGCGTGTCCATTCAATGTTGGATGCATGGAATAAGGAGTAGTATGACTACAACAATTTTCCAGGAAAAATATGCATACGACAGAGGCATTTCACTATAAAACCACTTTGTCTTCAAGAAGGATCATTGTGTTCTGAATACTCATAAATAAAATTATTATTATTGTATGTATGTATTATTATTATTATTATTATTATTATTATTATTATTATTATTATTATTATTATTACTTACTTACTCACTCACTCACTCACTCACTCACTCACTCATTCACTGGCACTATCGAATCCGTAGGTTCATGGCCGCGTGGACAACATAAGCTCTCCATGCATTCCTCTCCTGAGCTAATGCTTTCTTATCATTCGCTGTATAATCTACTTCCCTCAAATCATAGTTAATTTTATTCTCCCACCTCATTCTTGGCCCAACAACTGGGCGTTTTCCCTCTGGTTTTCCTACAAGAAGCTTTCATGCACCTCTTTCATTCCCCATACGTGCCACATGTCCTGCCCATCGCAGTCTACGAGATTTAACTATTCTTATTATATCTGCCTTCCTATAAAGACCATGTAGTTCATTGTTAGTAGTCTTCTCCATTCACCTCTCTGCTCATCTCTCTTTGGTCCAAACATTTTCCTAAGAACTTTATTCTCAAATACTCGCAATCTCCTTTCCTCCCTTAAAGTAAGAGTCCATGTTTCGCATCCATATAATGTAACTGGTAGAATTAAAGTTTTATATATTTTCAGTTTAACGTTTTTTGAAAGGATGCATAATAGCACGTATTTCCAGAATTGAACCTATGTTTAATATCTTCATGCATCTCATTCCTATTTGTGAATATTGTTCCTAGGTATTTGAATTCACCCACATCCTCAAAATTTCCCTCATTTGTCATTAGCTTTATTATTATTATTATTATTATTATTATTATTATTATTATTATTATACTATAAGTAAGAGGGTATGGATCGATAGTAGAGAAGAGTGTCCCTCTGGTGTTGAGTGATGTCGTCACTTGAGTCTGCAGACACTAATATGATGGAGTAATCTCGAGACTGTCGCTGAAGCATTATGTTCACCTGTCAACCCAACAAGATGCCCTAGTAAAGTGCTGACATTCTCATCAATATCGCAACACCTGTCTCCTGCCTACACCCATTCAAATTTCTTTCTCCTATTCAATTTACCATTTCAATATTTTATAGAAAATAAAAATCTGTTAATTAAAAATCACCAGAAAAGAACTGAACATAACATGTGTCAGATATAATTAGATATTACTAATAACGCTCTTTCTTTATCTCTATGGCTTCACCCTTTGTAAGCATTTGTGCCTCCCCGATCTTAAAATAATACGACTCACCAAGATATTTAAGTCATACAGTACGTACCACACAAGGACAAGGAGATTCTCCCTTGAACAGTATTTAGCTCGATACTATGGCTAGCTTATAAACAAAATTGTAATGTATGACATTCATTTAAACTTCATGAAAGGTTACATTAGAATTGTTTACTAAACAGGGCAAAAACCACGTGGATGATTATGATTGTCATATTGTATTTATAGATAATTAGCCTCTGAACGATTTCTGAAAAAAGCCAAAAAAGTACTCTGGAAACTTGTGTTAAAGGGGGATTGAACAGACCCATATGCTTCAGAGAACCCTAGACTACAATGGTGAGCATATATAAACATACATATAATACCTCAGTTCTGAAAAAAAATAGATTCTCAAATTCTACCGAGAGAAAATTTATTTTACGAATCTTTTCCATTATTTGGAAACTTCTAAAAAAATGTTAAACTAAAAAGGCTATTTTGTCAGTTAAACTATAGGCTATTGATGCGAATCATAATATCTTACTTTATGAGAGAAATATCTGATATTTAGAGAAATTTTTGGACCAAAGAAAGACGTAGAGAGGTGAATGGATAAAATGACGCGTAGCAGTGAGCTACACGATCTTTATGGAAAATCAGACAAAATGAGAAAAGTCTCTTAGACTGTAATGGGCAGGGATTAGACACAAATGGAGAATTTATTGTAGGAAAACCAGATGGAAAGCGTCCTGTTGTAGGTAGGTCAATAATTAGGTAGAAGAGTAATATCAACCATGATTTGAAAGAGGTATAGACCTATTAAACAAATAATGATTGGAAAACAATGACTTTGAATAGGAATGTTTCGAGGGTATATGTTCGTAAGCGTCATCGTCAGAAATGGTATTAACAAGTATTGTCAGTATACTGCTTAACAGATGTAGACCTATATAGGCTATTTAAATGACAAATAATATATATTTGCAAAAATAGTAGAGCCTAGTGAAAGTAGATTACCAAATAAAATCTTCCATTATTTTCCAAGAGGAAGAAGATATGTCGGACGTCTTCGGAAGAGATGGTCTTAGATCTATTAGTGAAGACGGAACAGGCAACTCTTGCCTAAACCAGGTAGTGAAGAAGAAGTAGAGCCTATTGATTTTGTCCATGTAAATTAGGCACTAAAACGCACGCACACACACACACACACACACACACACATATATATATATATATATATATAAGATGCGAATGGATCTAGAGTTCGCTTCTCGGTGTCTCTACGTGCGGTTCCTGGTGGACGAATCGGAGCCAAACAGGTTTTCTCGCGGTTCTTCACATTTTTCTCCTGCTAGAACGTCTTTACATATTTATATACACTCACATCCATCCATAGTAATTCTGCCCAAGGGCAGATCTATCACTGCAATCATAGCATTTTCATACTAAGCTTTGCAGCTTTACTAGGGGATTATAGGTGTGGTAGCTTCCCGTTGATTTCCACACCGGTGAAGGATGATGATGATAATCATATGGATGATGATGATGGCCGGATGATTTTCTGGGACCAAGGGCCCTAAACGTCCAGACATTTGTCTTATAGGTGAGGAAAAACCCCGAAAAACCCGCTGCGTGACAGGCAGCTCGCTACTTTGGGATCACAGCGGTTGACATACCCATATATTCAATTTAATTTCATCTGTTCCTTTCATAGTACGACAGCCTGGTCAGCTGACTTCCTTGCATATTACAAATTTCAATATAGGGACTTCACTTTATCTCTCTACCTGAAATTATACCAGGTGTACTCTTACTCACCAAAATGCATTCTTTGTTCGACGTTTAGATCTCTAATACAGTAGGCAGTAATTTTAGCCTGGAAACATTGAAACGGCCGTGTTTCCGTTGATATCATTCAGAATTTTGGAAGATTCCTTTCTCATAGAGAAGTTGGAAAATAACAGTGAACATTTTATACAGATACCACCACCTTTTGTAAAGTGTTTGCTTAATACGGCTTTATTTTAAACTTATATTAGAGTACCATGCGATTGTGTGAAATAGTAATATTAGAAATAATGCAAATAGTAGAGAAAATTATGCCTTTTTTAAAATGTACGAAGAAAAATATTGTTGTGACCAACAGAATGTAAATTAATATTATGCTAATGGATACTCCATTTATTTTAGAGCAACGAACATTTTCCAAGCTGGAGTATACGATAGGCGTAGTAGATACGGTAGTGTTCAGCAGAGCACACAAAGAGATGTCAGCTACCGCCACTGTTACGTTCTATGGATTGTCGATAAAGAGTTGCCTTTTTCGTGTACTTTCTCATATATCAACATTTCGCCGCTCTCTGTACACACACACACACCACACATACGCATATACATATAAAATACATATTCTCCTACGCTAGCAAATTTTATAGGCCTACTATAGGCTATAATTAGAGATTCTTCTATACTCATTGCTCAATGTAAAATCTGATAGTTTCCGATTCCGGTCCGATTGAGGGTCTTTCCACTTTTCAGCGGTTGCCCTTTTACCAGCCGGCTGCTGGCCCTTCACATCCACATGTGTCAATCACAGAGGTAGATGATCAACAGCCAGTGTAGGGGTGACATGTGGTTAGCATGTCGAGTCCCCCAGCCATTATAGCTGATTCCTCAACCTGGAGCCGCTACTTATTGTAGCTACCCAATTGCCTCACGATGCTGGGTGGGCACCGGTCCCATACTGGCCGAAATACCATGAGAAAATTTCTTCCCCCATGGAGGCTCGAACCAGCGCAAGTCCCGTAGCTCTGCGCCAAGGCTTCCTACCTTAACCGCTCGGCTACGGCGCGGGACGATAGTTTCCTATAGTCCTATTTTAGTGACCGGTATTTTCTTCTTCTTCTTCTTCCTTTCATGTGATAGACCTAATGGTCTGTTACGTTCTCAATCCAACGTTTGAAGGGTCTGCCGAAAGATCTCTTGCCTGGTAGCTGATAATTTAAGATTTGACGTGGTAATCTTGTTCTGCTCATTCTTCTTACGTGACATTTCCAGTTGTTTCTGTATTCTTGTACATATTCCACGACTGATTTTGTTTGTAATTTTTTGAGAATCTCAGAATTCCTTTTATGGTCTGTTCTTGAGTAACCCGCAGTACGTCTCATAAATTTCATTTATGCCGCAGTTAGTATTTGTTCATCTACACTGCGAATTGCCCAGGCCTCACAGCCGTAACATAATATGGGTCTTGCCAGTGTTTTGTAAATTGTAGTTCGTGTGTGTTGCTGTGTGTTTGGCTAGAAAATTTTATAAGTTAACGCTCTAAAGAAAATATAATTTAGCGTCTTATGATCTGTAGATGTAGCCATTAGTCTGCGTATTTCAATTGTATATATGTAATATTTTTTAAACAGTATGGATATGAAAGGAATTGTTATGACGGCCAAATAGAATAAAGTTCTTATGACCAAAGAGAGACGAACAGAAGTTGAATGGAGAATACTTAATAAGAGTGAAAAATATTATCACTGAGACATAAATGTGATAAGAACACTTATGTCTCGTAGACTGCGACGAGCAGAGAATATGGAACAATTGGGAAAAGGAAAATATGCGTGAAAACTTCTTGTAGGAAAGCGAGAGGGAAAGCTCCCTGTATATAGACCAAGAATGAAGTGTGACGATTATACGCACCATGATTTGAGAGAGTTGAATTACTTTCCAGGAAATAGTTGAAAAAAGTTTAGGATAGGGATATATGGAGAACTTATATCCGTGCAGCTATGAACCTCCGGTTTCGATATATATATATATATATATATATATATATATATATATAATTTCTAAAAAGTAGTAATGTATGGCTATATAATTATAGACCTAATCGGGATAATAATAATATATTAAAATCAATTCATAGGCCAGAATTACTTCTGCACGGTTCTAATAGCCACCCCAGTCTTCATGCTCCTGTTGTTCCCACTTCACGCCTCTCGCCTTCGAGAGCAGAGCAACATTCGCTCTCTTTCCAGAACAATTTGATGATTACATCTAGTTTAAAATGTGTTCTATAGATTAGGGAGTGGTACAAATCTGGCGGTAGAGTAAACGTTTACGATAGCAAAGTTACATATGGCATTAAATAATCCAATTACTATATATTCAGTGCTGCATTAAGAATATTTGGAGTCTGTGGTCTAACACGGATTCCGGGATGGATTTCCAGCTATGTTACACATTTTTGGTTTCTTTCATACAGAGTCTGGATCAAGATACAGGTAGACAGTTGTCTGATATTTCGTAAGATAGTATTCAATCGATTGCATAAACGAAGTCCGAACCTCGATCAGTGTTAACCTTTCTTATGTTATCTATAAAGTAATGGAAAATCAATCACAGTCTAGGAATTATTGCTGTAGTTGTCCGTGGTCTGGAACCTAGGTTATGATTAAGTAAGGGACTCTTCTGACACTTCAATACAATTTACTACCCATCATATCATCGATGTCCCCCGAAGCTTTGAAATAGGTTACAATTCTGCCAATACCAAGTAAGAAAACCCGAATTCTCATGGAAGATAACTTAGTGGCATTGGAAAAAAAGTTATGAAATTATATTCATGGTTCAGATTCAATTTTTGAAATTAATAATTGTAGGAAAGTAAAGTAAAGTGATCCCACAACAGACCCGGAGGCCCTTGGGGTAGTAGGAGGTTAAGGCTCACACTTTTTCTAGACAATCGGCAATTTATGTCAGCCGGGTTGTCAACCCTGCGTGACGGCCGCCTTTACCCCAGAAAAAGTGTCTGGTACTCATTTCCGTTAGAGGCTGAGTCGACCCCAGGGCCACGGTGCCACCAGAGGGTTTGGGTCAGTTTAAAAATCCTGACCCCAACGGGACATGAACCCTCGACCCTCCGGCTTGTAGCTCAGTGCCTTCACCACTACGCTACGGCGTACATTTTCAGTTATTTTGTTATGGTCCTGTTTTTGTTTTGTATTGTAAAATTGGCCGCGGTGGACTAGTGGTTATGCTCCTTGCCTCTGGTCCCGAGGGTCGCGGGTTCAATCCCGGCCGGGGTCGATGGATTTTTTAGGACGGAAAAATCCAAGGAGCAAGTCCTTCGGGAGGGACTTTAAGTCGTGGGTCCCGAGTCTGCAGATTTTCAGGCTCGTAAAAAATCCTTAAGCCTGAATGAAAAGGCCTCTAAGCAAAATTTACCGAATTTTCCCGTCCTAGTACTAGCTTGGTTTCCTAGATGTCAGTATGAGGCGGAACGCTGATCACGTACCACTCAAAAATGACATCTATACGAAAACAAGTGTAACTAAATTAATATGGTTCAAATTCTTCCCTGTAGGGAGAGCGCCTAAATCTCTGTAAAGGGAAAACATAGGCTTACAATACAAAAAAATTGTAAAATGAATATGTGTAAAAATCCGCCCATGAGCATAAGACTTTGGTCTCGTTCAGGGGTGGCTAAATTAAATTAAATATGTTTCATTAATTGTATTTTAATATTTCCTAGTAATAAATTATTTTGATTTTTTAAAATATTTTTGAAGTTATGATCGTTATGAAAACGATAAAAATGTAATACCATACGCATGGTTCAACACTTCGTTTCTACAATCTACTGAATGTTTTCTATCAAGTTAGCTATTCTGTTGCGATGGACACATCTTCTACCTGAATATTCAAATTATTTACATGCATTTGGTTCCCGTTGACGTTACGTCAAAATATCACTGTGTTATGCGTAATACCAGACGATTAATATTATAATTTAAAATTATTAATTCCATCGATTCATTCTAATTAACATTATCTGTTACTGAAACCAGATCTTAAACATCCCAAAGCTATCATGTTTTTATGACGTGCGTTAGTGAATTTTAATGAGATGTACAGCTGTGTATGAAATGAGAACACAACGTAAATTTATCCAGGAAAGAAATAGTGTTATAAACATTTCAACTTTTTTCTGTATCCTGTTTCAAATAATAGTATCCTGCCTGACTTTGTTGTGCTTAATTCAGAGAAGATATTTTTCTATCATGCCATACTTCCTTAAAAAAATACTAACATACACTCACGTAAGTGAACATTTTTTTTTATTTCCTTCTTTTTTGTTCAATACCACCAAATTGTAATTTTCGTCATTCTGGCATGGCATCATTGTAACTCACTTCTGAGGTTGGGGCGCCTGGAAGGCGGAGATACACAGCTCCCATGATATATAATAGGCGATGATGATGGTAATGATGCGCCAGGAGAGGCCTTAATCCTAAACTTAATGAATATGTTAATGATGATAATGATGGCCAAATGATTTTCAGGGACCGTTTCGGCCTTAACGTTTCCTGACATTTGTCTTACAGGTGAGGAAAAATCCCGAAAAAAACCATCACCTAGGAAATGTGTCCCGACCGGGGATCGAATCGGGGCGCACTGCGTGACAAGGCAGCACGCTACCTCAATACCACAGCGGTGGACACGTGGATGAACGTTAATGATTTGAAACGCCTCACTTAAGTACACTTGAAAGTTACAAATATGTTGATGTATCTAACTTGGAGTAGTACATTTCAATATATTTCTTCCTCTATTAGGTCACAATTAGAGAACGGCGTAATCAAAGGAAAACACTATTAGTGAACACTGTCACAATTAAAAGCAAACAATAAATATAGATTCAAAACTCTGGTTTTGATACAGAGTGTTAGCGATATAATAATCTAAAATGTTATTCTGAGCACATCTCGGTCTACTAAAAAAATATGTAGTCAATTGTTTATTTTTGTTCTAAAGTACTATATTTTTAGGATTGACAGTTTAATTATAGTTTGCATTCCGAATAAGTGCACTGTGCGTCCAAGCGTTGAGACGGAGTGGAGAGTTGGTAAACTACGAGTTATTACGTCACTATAAACATTACGTTATTATACGACACAGCGGAACGTTTATCTCCAATCATAGCAACACTCTTACTGTTTCGCACGGACATGGATACTAACCATGTACAGTTAGAAACAAATATCAAATGGATCACTTATCTAGCTTACTTAGGGTAATACCTGCTCTCTTCGACGCCACAGACTGACGTGAAGCGAATGTACGCGGGATGATACTGCATTAGTTCGCAAATCATCCACAAACGAATCAGGTCAATGGTACGTTGGGTCTGAGAGTGCGTGCGTTCCAACTTCAAAAGAAAACATATAACGCCCTTCTCGCGATCCGTCTCATTGTTGAAACGTAAAAGAAAAATCTCATTGCCTTCCATCGAGACTACACATGGTATGTAAACAATGATTATCTATCGATGCTAAAAAAATATATACAATTGTTTTCTAGGAAAATGACAAACATTCGGAAGTAAGTTTTAAGAATATATATATATATATGGACGATGCCATACAGAATTGGAAATTTGTTTTAACTGAGCATTTTAAAATTGCCGATATATTAGATACTTTACTTTTTACAAACGATCAGGTTGTGATATCTCAGACAGGAGTTGGCATACAATGGGCAATTTACAAATTAAGTAAAATATGTGAACCATACCAACTTGAAAACATCTACTATAAAAACAAAAGTTTTAGCTTTTCGAGGGTATGATCCATTAAGAGTAAAAATGCAATTAGAGAATAAAACAATAGAAGAGGTGAACAATTTTAATTACCTGGGATACAATGTATCATATAGAAAAAGTGAAGACTTTGAAAACAAATTAAATAAATGAAATTATATGTGTAGCACCATAAAACGAAGTCTCAAAGGAACAAGAAAGGAGACGTTTTTAAAATTTTATAAAACAATGGGGGTTCCGACACTATTTTATGGATCGGGACACTGGATCCTAACCAAAAACCAGGAACGAAGAATAGAAATGTCAGAAATGAGGTTTCTGAGGACTGAGGCTGGCTATACAATAACAGATCGAAAACGAAATAAAAATATAAGAAGTGCACTAAATATATCCAAACTATTAGATAGAATTGCACAATACAGGGATGAATGGATTGACCACATCAGTAGAATGGATAACAATAGAATTTAAAAACAGATTCTTCATTACAAACCACTAGGACGAAGAAATGTTGGAAGACCCAGTAAAAGATGGACAGACCAACTCTAGCATGAGATCGGAACAGACCTTAAGGTCTAATCCTTGATTCTGATGATTATGGTGATGACAATGATAATGAAATATATGCTTTATGATCAATATTTTTTATATTTTGGTCTATATCGATTAGGAGTATATGTTCGGACAACTTCCTGGAAGAATAATTCAGTGCATGGACTAGAGTGTGTAAGGATTTAGTTGTCCAGTCGTTTTAAGAGAGAGTAGTAGTCTGGTCGGTTTAAGAAAGAGACGGGTACTCACCATTCCCTCTCGTTTGGTCTTCTATCTCGCTTTATTCCCTCTCGTTCGGTCTTCTATCTCGCTTTATTCCCTCTCGTTCGGTCTTATACCTCGCCTGTGTACTGTATGCAAATCTAACTAATATTGGTTAGAATTATAAAATAGGTTATGCTCCTATACATTTCTGTATTTTTTTCAGGATGAAAGAAGCGTATTAGTCACTTCGATTATATTAACTCGCTGCCACTATCGAACCCGTAGGTTCATGGTCGCGCGGACATAAGCTCTCCGTACATCCCTATCCTGAGCTAATGTTTTCCAATCATTTCCTGTATAATCTACTTACTTCAAATCATAGTTAATGTTATTCTCTCACATCATTCTTGGTCCACCAACTGGGTGTTTTCCCTCTTGTATTCCTAAGCTTCCATGCACGTCTTTATTTCCCCATTCGTGCCACATATCCTGTCCATCCCAGTCTACGAGACATAACTGTTCTTATTGTATGTAGCTTCCAATAAAGATCATGTAGTTCACTGTTAAGTAGTCTTCTTCATTCACATATCTGTTCATCTCTAGTTGGTCCAAAAATTATCCTAACAACTTTATTCTCAAATACTCGTAATCTCCTTTCCTCCCTTAAAGTAAGAGTCCATGTTTCACAAATAATAATAATAATAATAATAATAATAATAATAATAATAATAATAATAATAATAATAATAATAATAGTAATAATAATAATAATAATAATAATACTAATAATAATGATTATTATTATTATTATTATTGTTATTATTTTGTCCTGTAATAAAGTGGTTTGACTTCAGATTACAGGCCTTATATTCGTATTATTTTAAATTGGTATTTCAACGTAATTTCTAGAAAAGGTGATTAAAAGGTATATATTTAACAAACTCTTATTTTATTAACTTAATATCCGTGCAATGACTCAGTTATATGGTTATATTTTCTCAGGAATATAAATTCTTCTTATAAAACTGTAGCCTACCTATTTCTCTTATACAAACCAAAAACTCCAGTTTCTCAAATGGCATAACAAATTTATAAACCTGACTCTGCGATTCTATGATGTGGAAATCTCTACCAATCCAACCATATTCAAGATAAAACGTTATTGCATTCAACCTCATCCTAAGTAAAAAGAAAGAAAATATTTGCTTTCTTTCTTGCATTACTTTTTATATTCTTCTTTTAAATTTTCTTGAAATATCGCAATATGGAATACATATATCTTGTTTTTATACTCAAATGCTAGGTACAGCTTACTGAGACAATGCTTGAGCTTTAATTTATATGTATGATAAAGCTTTGAGCTTATTCGTACAAACATACGAACAGACTAAATTCACTCTGCTGCGTCATTGAAAATTTATTCAATATTAAAGAAATGAGAGAATAAGAGAAAAATCAAGGCAAACAATACAACGAAGAGTAAATTTAAATGATGTCGATTCAGGTTTTGGTTCATAGCCAACATCTAATCTGCCGTTGGTATGATAAACGTTGTTGTATCAAAGTCATTAATTTAGCTATAGCGTGAATAATTTATAATGTGACGGAAAATCCGTATTCCATTGAGACCTATCTCTATCTCACAGAGTTGCCAATACATATTAATGTTCTGTAGGTTTACTGCCTACCCAATTACAAGCGCGGTTACTTGCTAAACAATGCAAGCTGAAAGGATATGAGCAACATTAGTAAAACTCATTGCACACTATACAATACTCCAAGTAAGTAAATTATTTGAATGTATAAATAAAAATAAGTAAACAGTATTGAATAAATAACTGAATGAAGGCTTCAGTCAAGGAATCAATTTAGTCTTTTTTTTTTGTCGAAATTGAGTTTGAGGTGCAATCAGATTCTCCATAGAAAGTACTATAATTTACAAGTGTGAACAGTAAAATATTCACTTTAGTCATGATTGTATTTAGGTCTAAGTTTGGCAAACGGATAACGAAGTAAGTTATGTATGTTGTATAACTAAAACTACATATTCTAGGTTTTTCTCTGTACCCTTAAAAGTATATATATATATATATATATATATATATGTATGTGTGTGTGTATGTATATAGTTGAATCTTTATGCGGAACCAGATGTAATAATATTGTGAAAAGAAAAATCGATATCTGCACCAGAAATCGAACCGTGGACCTCTAGTTCTCCAGACTAGTGTGCAGACCACTACACCATTCGAGACTTGGCACAAACATTAACAATTCTTTCCACATACGGGGTGAATCATAAATATGGCTATATGTTTGTTCGCGTTGTGTGATGAAAATATTAAATTATAGGAATTACAGGAAATGTGAAAATACCGTTGGAAATGCAATTATTCAAATTACAACAATGGAATAAAACAAAACAGTGTAGAACTTACGTCATTAGTTAAAATGGCGTTGAATATGCAACAACAAATTACAATTGCTGCATGGGCAATAACATATGCTAATGATCGTGAGGCCGCAAGACGGGCAAGACGTGAGTTTAACGTAGCATTGCAGCCGTTGACTGTGGGGAAGTGGAGAAAACGACTGCTGGAAACGGGAAGGAAGCAAAAAAATCAAACCTAAACATGTATCATAACGCAATGAATGACTTCCCAAAGCGTTGCCAATTATGCTTGGATGTAAACGGCGAACAGTTTGAAGCAATAAAGCGAGTTGCTTAGTTTTGTTGTAAGTGATTTGTTTTATTCTATTGTTTTAATTTGAAGGATTTTATTTCCAATGATAACATTATATTTCCTTTAATAATAACAACAATTTCGTCACAAAATGCGATCAAACGTATAGCCATATTTCTGAATCACAAATCTATAATTCTCGATTCCAGGCTAAGACATTGATTTTTCTTTTCAGAATATCATTATAATATTACAGATGTAATAAGAAAAGTTAAGATTCCTAGACTGCGATAAGCATGACATGTTGCTCGAATAGGGAATGGCAGAGTGTCACGGAAACTCCTTGTAAGAAAACCAGAGGGAAAGTTGGTCAAAATGAGGTGGAAGAATAACATTTACCATAATTTGAGAAAGGTACATTATACAGGGGACGATTGGAACATCTTGGCTCAGGTTTAAGGATATATGAAGAGCTTATATCCTCGCAGCAGTTAACCTAAGGGTTCAATAGTGACAGTCAGTTAATTTGTTAGTTATAAAGAGAGTTAAATGTTATACAGTAGACATAAACATGTATAAAAATAATTCTATGCCACAGAAAATGTTTAGTTTTCAAAACTAAAGTATTTTGATTCATTGTTTAGCTAATATTTCGGCGGCTACATTGCTTTGGCTTATTAATGTGTAACTGCTGTATTGTTGTATGAGTCATTTTGAATATTGCGCCATAATAGTCTATCCCAATGGGTATCAAGCACGATTTAATTGCGTTTCTTCGAGTGGCAACCATCATTATAAACGGACATGTTTTGTAGTTCCCTCGTGAAGTAGCTTATTCTGTTTATAAATGCGTAGTGCACTTGTTAGTATATTACGATGCGAAGTTGGGAAGTGGTTTTTACAGAATAGAGGAAACATGTTTAAAAACGAGCGATAGCGAGGTTTTTAATTTTTGAGAGTCTGTAAAACACTTCACAAACGTGCGTTGTACATTATTTTTAGCGCGATGGTGTTTTCAAAATAGTGAATAATAGTAAAATAATAACATAAGCCTATTTGTTGAAAATGTTTACGTTCATTATACACAATTGACTAACGTTAACAGTGTGGGCAATGTTTATTATTTGAAACAACAGGAGACCTTTAGAACAATTATTGATAACATGGCCACAAGCACATATTTATTGTTTATATTGTTTCAAATAAAGTTCAGTTAATTTAAAATGCAGTGTTTTGTTTCGTATAAAGTATATTAACATTACCTTTTGGATATTTTCTGTATATTCATTGTACCTAGTATACATAGAGGGCAGTGGTTTTACTTCCCGCACGTGGGTGTAAATGTAATATTACAGTATAGTTATTTAGGTTGGCAACCCCGAAACGTAGGAAGTTGAACTTTCAATAATGATCGCCATTGCTGGTAAGTACGACAAAACGCACTATCGCGCAAAAAAATATATATTGTTCTCCTAAGTTTTGTGCGTTCTTACCTCGCGCCTGAGACCACTTGACTCATGGAAACCTGCCTGGAGGTTTAAATGTATAGAGTCCGATTTCAGGCATAAGTGATTGTGCCGAATTTAGTAATTATAATACAAATGTCACACTTCTGGCCAGTAAAAAAAAATACAAAAAGTTTTAATTGGAAACTTATATTGGTCTGATTTTATCACAGTACACATGAATGCGAAATAGAACAGCGTATTTCTTTATATATTTTTTTTTTGTTCCAATGATCTACTTTAACATAATTTAAAGTTTAAAGAGACTAAATTAAGTATTAATTTTGTTAATATTACGCAAGGAGAACCGGCAAAATTGCAAGCGTATTATTATTTTTTCTTTTTTGAAAATATTAAATGAGAAGGTTTATACATTTCACGTCGTCCAATTCTGTATGAAAATAAATCCAATATTCAGGATCATTATAAAGCAATATATCAACAAATCTCTCTACTTTTATTTTTATTGGACTGGACATGGGAAAAGGGGAGTGAAAATGGTAAGAATATAATTATAAGAAAAAATCAGGAGATACTTTTATAAAAATAAAAAATATATATATTCTCGCAGATTATACGGGAAAACGTTCACTGTGCTTACAAAGAGACCTAAAACAGATTGGGGAAAATAACCATATATATATATATATATATATATATATAGGATGTTGAAAAGAAACACCGACAACAGAGGTGAGGTAGTATATTGTGATATGCTGATCATTTTTAATAAGATACCTATGTCCGGAAATGATGCGTTTTCCACACTATGACTAGTTAATTATGTCTCACGATCAGTGTTAGTTCGAAGGACTTGAAGACTCATTACTTGAAAATACCTCACATGTACAGAACCTGTGATACGTGGCTTCGCAAAGGAATGTGGCTGCAACACGACGGAGCTCCAGCTCACTTCAATGCCAATGTGAGGAGACATTTGGATACCACGTATCCAGTTCGAGGGGGACCAGTACCATGGCCTCCGAGATCACCTGATCTTAACCATCTCGGCTACTTTTTGTGGGGTGACATTAATAAAATTCATGATAAAATTTCGTTGAGGTTTTCTTCATAAAATTAAAATTTAAAATTATAAAATAGTTGCACAAAAGGTTCGTCTCCTCAACGTAAAAATTATTGATTGTCTATAGCGCTTTCGGGACTAATCACATCATCAGCATAAGTAACAGGATGTTGGTTCTTATCAGTCGACCCCTGATTCAATACTATTTAATAATGGGAAATTATTGAACAAGTTAATTCAGTTACGCTCATTTACCCAGAGATGTCAAAAGTGATAGTAAGTTGGCCTAGCGGCTCAAGGAGACATCGGATGGGAAACGGTCGGTAAAATTTATATAGAGGCCTTTTTATTCAGGTTTGTGGTTCTTTTAAGAGCCTATAAATCTTCAGCCCCTACCGGAGGACTTGTTCCTTGGATTTTTCCATCCTAAAAATCCATAAACTATGGTTAGAACCTGTTTTCCTCGGAACTAGACTTTTCATTTCCTATCCCAGAATACTCAGTTTAAGCCTTATAATCTGTATTATTTTCACCGTAAAGACTTGAGACACCCTGTATATGAAATAGAGAAAGTTTCTTAGAATTTTATCCTGGCAATTCCCTATTTTTACTGAGCTAACAAATTTTAAATAGGAACTAGTTTTATTTTACTGCATATTATATCAAGTTTATTGCTATTCTTGAATTAGACATCCTTTAGCTGGAGTATCGGAGAACTTAACATTTTTGGAACAATTTCAAGAGACAGTACTGAATGTAAGCTTAAAAACGCTGACATTTGCAACATAAACAATCCATTTGAGAAATAAGACAAGAGCTTACAGAGAATAATGTATTTTGTATTGGTATTATTAAAACATGATTCGCTAATTGTTATGCCGACAAAACACCGCCTTTTCGAGGAGGTTAAAATATTTACCTTCAGAGCATGATATTAGATCTATTTTCATTTATTTGTATTATAGAAACTAATTGCTCGGCGTTGTCCGAATATTTATTTTCTCCAATATTCTTGTTACCAATCAGCTTAGCGACCCAGAAATTTATGGATTTGTCACTAATATTCGATCATTATGGTCATTCTATTTTTCGCTCAATATCTGCCCACTAATACCCCAGGAAACAAGCTGCCAAACTTGGGTTTAAATAACTATGAATTGACACCAATCTCGGCCCTTTTTCCTTTATTTTATTTAACCCCTTCTCACTCCCTTAACTTCCTAAATGTATTAGTGGTCTAACATATGAGATTAAATGTCATCGGGACTATTACCAATCCGATTAGCCGCTCCCAAAAATTGTGAACTCGATTAGCTAAAACTAACTCACTGGCTCTATCGAACCCGTAGATTCCAGGCTGCTCGGACATAAGCTCTCTATAGTCTATACATATCCTGAGCTAATGTTTTCCAATCATACCCTGTATAATCAATTTCTCTCAAATCCCACCCCATTATTGGCCACCTTCCCGGGCGCTTTCCCTTTGGGTTTCCTACAAGGAACTTCCATGACACTCTTTCATTCCCCATTCGTGTCACATATCCTGCCTATCGCAGCCTATGAGACTTAACCCTTCTTATTATACTTTGTTGCCTCTAAAAATACTGTTGCTCACTGTTATGTAACTCTTCTCCATTCGCCTCTCTGTTCATCTCTTTGTTCTAAAAATGTTCCTAAGAACTGTTCATTCCCAAACACTTGTAATCTTTTATCTTCCCTTAAAGTAAGAGTCCGTGTTTCGTATTCATATAACTAGGAGAATAACAGTTTTATACATTTTCAGTTTTTTTTTTTTTCAGAGACGTTGGGACGACAAAAGTCCCTCCAATGCAAAATAGCATGCATTTACAGAATTGAGCCTGGGTTTAATTTCTTTGTGCACCTCATTCCTCTTTCGAATTCTATGAATTCGACACTAATATCTATTTAGATTATCCGTTTTTCTCCTTCATATGTGTGGTAGGTGTGTCTTATAAAAAAATAGTAGGCCCTACCTTTTCGAGATTGTAGGTTATATGTTTACCGATTTTGGTAGAAATTACTCAAGATGGTTTAGATTTAGGCACGAATATACAGTGTACAATAGGCCTACTTCTATCTAAAAATATTAATTTCGCTGTTATGAACTTTACGTTATTTTTATAAAAAGTAATCTGGAGATAAAATATTACTACAATGTTATTCCAATACTCGCTTACAATATTAATCAACCTAACATAATAATTTACAACGTGAAACAAATAAATCGGAAATGTACAATTTATTATGCAACGTTAATATTTGTACATTTTAAGACGTGTCCTCCGCCTCGTACGAAGCGGGCCCGGATCTGAGCCCCGATCGGGGAAAGTTTCCTGGATGACTTCTTATTTTCGAGAACTTTCCTCGCCTATAAGACAACTTTCAAGAAATTGTAAGACATAAAAGTTGGCCGAACATCATCTGGCCATCATAATCATTATGTAAGCAATTGATAGTTTTATTAAATAAATAAATAAATTATCATCATTATCATATTGGTCATGTTTAGTATGAATGTCTGTGGGAATGGTGTGTTTCGTTTTAATGTTGTGTTGTCGCGGAGAAGGTCTTGACATTGAACTGATCACTCATTCGGGGAGACTCTCCATGTTCTTATTTGATCAATCCCTCTCCCGAAAAATCGTTCCATTTTAAGGCCCGGGTTGCGGTGACACATACATTTATCTATAAGGTGAGAAGTTAAAGTGCGTTAGAATGGAATGGAATAAGACGTATTTTGGATAATATTTTCTAGGGTTACATGTTTACAGCTATAAAAATAGCACTGGAAATAAATGGGTTGTCTTCAATGTATTTGATCAGTACTATTCAAAATTGTTAAAGGAAAACAGCTGAGAAAATATTTCAAATAGAGTTAATCAATTTGGGGGGGGCGGGGAACTTTCACAAGATAAATCTGTGAATTTGTGAATAATCCACAGTCTAGAGAAATGATTTACACACGTAGAAAGGATGAATGTATCAAGATTACCAAGAGTACCATTCACTACAAGCCAAGAGGTTCAAGGAATGTAGGAAGGCCAGTGAAAAGATGGACAGAACAACTGTGAGGCGGAACATGCAATTTGTCTAGCCCGTGAAGTGAAGAAGAAGAAGAGTTTGTTATATAGTAACTATGTTTAAAAATCAGCACTTCCATTAAAATGCACACAAGAAACTAAAGGATAATCATAATCATCAACTACACGGATTAGGTCTTTGCCTGTTCCGATCTCACATCTGTTCAGCCCAGCGCTTACTAGATCTTCCTACCGATCTTCATCCTCCAGGATTATACATCATTGCCATCTTTAACTCTCGTCAGCCGAGAAGAAACCAAAGGAGAAACTCTTTAATCAAAGAGAAGAACGATACATCATAAGGCAAGTGAAAATAAATCCTATCATAACTGTTTCTAAGATCTAGAATTTGATTCAAGAATCTTCTAGGAAGGAATTATCCTTTCAGACTATTAGTAGGGTTTGTGAATGGATGGTTGTCGTGCAAAATAATCACTTAAAATGTACCTATGTTGTGAGAGGTAAAACTGCGATGAGGATTACGGAGAAGAGAATTACGGAGAAGAGAATTTTCGAAGACTATTTAACTCATGCCCCAAATGGGACACAATGGCCAATCACGTTTCAATGATTTCTGTTTTACGACCAATCAGAGTCGTGTTTCACGAAATATTTATCAGTGTTATAATTACCATATTAAAGAAAGCTCCTCCTTTTTAATATTTTGAACAGTTCTGACCATTATTTTGCAGTGACTGAGCCTTCTAGAAATACGGCTACCAGATTGTATATATAGTGCATGAATGTCAACACATGCCGCATGCGGAGTTAATATAAAAACATTTGTAGCAATTGATTATACCACCAAAAAAAGAAACCACTGTTTGCACTTTCTTAAATGTATTTTTTCCCAGGTAATAATCCAGAAAAATATAATTGCCATATTTACATCATACATCAGAAATGAATTAATATACAGTTTGATGTTTCATTTTTTTCTCCACTAGAGAGCATTCTTACAATATTGCGTTCCTTTGGCAATAAATAATATGATCTGGTTGCAGTGATAAACAAAAGAAGCAGATGAAGCGTCCTATCGCTTCTCATTTGTTTTCAAACAACGCCGTTTACATTAAATATATAAATATTTAAAATAACTATAGTTAGATAATGATTTGTGAGTAAACAGCTTAATTGTATTCGTTAAATAGTCCTAACAAATGCCACTCTTGATTTCCAAATTCTCTAGATAAATTCACTCCTCACTTCGTGAGTCGTGAATTTATCGATAATTTTGAAATCACTCGTGGCATTACTTATGATAAAGAATTGTGTACTTTTTGCAGAAACCTTGGATCACCTTAACTTAGAGTGATCATATTTACAATGATTTCTATTTGGATTCCGTTAACCATTCGTGCACTGAGGTGTGTACTTCTGAGAAATTTTACGTCTATCCATATTTATGACAAGATCATAAACTTGTTATTCGATTCATTTATATAAAGTATGTATCAAAATTAATTAACTGAAACGGTTGAAAGTTTACGATAACAGAAGCAAAACAGTTATAGTGAATATGGGTCCTCAAATGGGCCATATGCGAGATAATACTGCAGATGTGTGGTTACAAGCCGCCACTGACATCATTAAGAAATGTCGTCCTAATTAGTACAAATTAATTTCAAAAGTAGACTTTCGTTTAATTGCCGGCCTATGTTGTGCCATAAGTTACCAGATGCTTGCTTGTCTCGCCCAAGCGTTCGGCCCCATCTTGCGAGCTCTTTCACCATCCTCTCTCTTCTTGCGATGGAATCCAGAAAAGTTAAAAACTACTAAGGAAAACAGTTATTACTTTACATGTTATACAGTAATATTGTACACTAGTACCCGTTAAAGGTGGTGTTCAAAGTGTCGTCCTTGTATCTAGTTGGTATATTGGACTCTTCTCTGTATGAATTTCGTTATGATGTTTACAACGCAAGAAGATAGTGGCGGCTCGTAACCATATATTCGCAATTATGAATCTTTAACACGGTTTGTTTGAGAATCCATGTTTACTAGAATGTTTTTGCTTTCAATTGTTTCACTTTGCGCTATTACGTTGATACACTCTGTATAAAATTGAACGTCTGTGAGTCTGTCTGCCCTTTATGGACCCAAAACTACTTGACCAGTTTGAAATGGATTTTTACCAATATTTAGAGGTTTTTTTGGGACAGTTGACGTATATAATGATAATAATAATAATAATAATAATAATAATAATAATAATAATAATGAGAATAATAGTAATAATAATAATGTCTTATTTATTCTGGCAGAGTTAAGGCCTTTTCTTCCACTCAACCACCACAAATTACAAAAACATATTTGACAGTATAGATTATACAGTGAGTTTCACTCGACCTGCGGCCCATAGCGGGAAACGTGACTGGAAGCATTGAGTCATCAATTCGGGCTGCACATGCAATGTCCACGCTGGTAGCCGCAGGTCGAGTAAAACTCACTGCATAATACGATACATTTTACGAGAAACGCCAATTAATATATGTACCTTACGCTGGGTAATGATGAAGCCAATGTTAAAGCAAATATAAATTATATTTCTTTTAAAACATGCTAACGTCCGGCAGCCCTTGATTTCTTGTGGTAGAGAATTCCATTTGGACCGGATTTAAAAAGAAATGCATCGGTACACAAAAAAAAATATCTTTTTGGGCGCTTAAATGTTTTATGCTTCCTAAACCATAAACAATACGCCAAATTAATGTATACAGAATTTATTATCACAAAAAATTCAACAAAAATGTCCGCGACAGCATATGTCTCTCTCTTTTGGGTAACTCACAATAACCATTTCTGTGTTTCAGGCCATTCATGCCAAGAAGATCAGGATTAGTAGCAACGCCATGTAACCTACATGGGATATCTAAAAATAATTACGATATAAATTTATAATTATTTTTCTTTTTTACTTATTCAACTAAACATAAAAAAAACATTTTTAAGCACAGCTCTGCACTTTGGGTATGAGCTGCTAATTGTAGTAGTAGTAGGACTTTATTAGACAAAAAGTAAGATATTTACAATATTATTTACAAATGTGGGTCGCACGGGCAGTAAGCCGTACGTGCTGTTGACAGTGCGTTACAATAAAATAATAACTGGTACTAGTGTAAAGAAAAATAAACAACAAAAAAATCAATAACATTACAATTACATAAAGAAAACACAGTAATATTACAGTTAAATAATAACACAATAGCATTATACACTAAAAAACATTAACATTACAATTACATAAAGAAAACACAATAATATTACAATTAAATAATAACACAATAGCATTATGCACTAATTAATTTATATATAATTGTTAAGAATTAATGGTACTGCATTTTGATAACATATATTTATTCATGAATGAGTGTTGTCCTTATTTTCCGCGTTTTGTCCAGAAATTTACCGAGGTTTATCCAATTTTCTGGATTTACCAATAACTCGTAGCATGCCAATCTTTCCCGATTTGAATTTAGAAATCTTTCCGGTAATAACTGACGTCTCCAATATTCTAAATCATTACATTTTCCTAATATATGTATCTCATCTTCAAAGTTCCCGCACATTGGACATATTCGCATATCGTGATCGTCGTTAATTTTTAGAAATTTCCATGCCCCTAGCCTAAACCAAGCAAGCCCTGATCTCTCCTTATATCCTAGGTTGAGTATATACGATTCTTTTCCCCAGTAATTGTATATTAAACTCGTAAAATTTAGTAGTGGTGTATTTTGTTCGCGATTTATTTTTCATCCTTTATAAAATCATGATATGTAATGTTTAGATTTATGAACTTTTACCGAATGACACCTGCTGTGTAGAGTTGCCTTGTGAAAGTTCTCTTGTTGGTCTAGATGTTAGTAGTAGGAGAACAAAATACCAAATCTACTCTGTTTTAATCCTCTTACCAGAGAGTGGGACTCCCATACAATTCCATAAGTTATTAATAAGCTGCTAAACTACCAACCAGCTTACCTCTCCATCTCTTGCTGCAATCCAAAAAAAGTTACATATTACATAATTAAAATTTAATGGTACACCGTAATTCAGAGGAAAAGAAAATTCCATTTATATTACACATATCTGTAGATATCCCTATAATACAGAGACCCAAATTAACTTGACTTATATGGGATTTTGACAAAAAAATTACTTTATAAGTAACATATAAATAATTTGTCTGTGAGAAAAATAATTAAATATTATGGGCATTCCTTCCCTTCTTAACTGCGATTAGTGACATACTCGATGAATATTTACATCTGTAACTAACTCACTGACACTATCGAACATGTGGGGTCATGATCGTGCGGACATTAGCTGTCTTTACATCTCAATCCTGAGCTAATGTTTTCCAATCATCCCAATGTATATTCTTCTTCCTTCAACTCGTCGTTAATATTATTCTCCCACCTGATTCTTGGTCTACCAATAATCCAATAAGCAGGATTATCAAAAATATAAGACTATTGGACGTTTTACCCTGGTTTCCTACAAGAAGTTTCTATGCACCTATTTCATTCCCCATTCATGTCATATATCCTGATCATTTACGAGATTTAACTGTTATTATTATAATATCTATCTTCCTAAGAAGACCATATAGTTCACTGTTATTATGTGGTATTCTCCATGCATATGTCTGTTCATCTGTCTTTGGTTCAAAATTTTCCTTAACAACTCTATTTTCAAATACTCGTAATATTTTCTCTTCCCTTAAAGTAAGATTTCATGTTTCGCATCCATATAATATAACATTTATATCTATAGGGGTCTTAATTTTATATGGTAGGCCTACTAACTAATATCCGGCGTGCTCTGCTACGCCTATTTTTTGTGTTTAGCTGATTAAGTAAACAGAAAATAATAATTACAAACTTATATTATAACTATTTTTAAATTCGCCTGCTGATTACATAGTGCAACAAATTTGAACTTTGTGTCTTGCCGCTAGAGGAAACTATGACTGTGTTATTTACTAATATGCTGATTGCGAAAATGAAAAAAAAAAAAAAAACAACAGAAATGTTCCATAATATATCACTTTTTTCCGGAAAAGGTACTCCACACATACCACTTTCGACAAACTTGGATATGACTTCGTAACAATACAGGAGGAATATGTAGTTAATTAATGTTCATATCATGTAAAAAATTAATTGTCTGTAATTACTCGTATAATGTACTTAGAAGATACAAACTTTTCCTTAAAACTTTCCGTTTGTGGGTGGATGGTGAATCTTCTTGTAGGAGTGTCTAGCAGTAAACTGCCAAAATGTTTGGTGACAATCTTCCCTTATATCGTATTTCAATGGCAGCGATATCTTGGTGAAATCACTCACCGAGTTCGTCACTCACATCTCCAAGTTTCGGTGAGTAGAAATCCAAACGGGAATGAAGGAAAAATAATTTCACAGACATGTTGCACTCCATAGCCTTGTAACAGTCCAGCCCGTCAGTTCCCTGTAATTTTCAGATATTATTTTTTTTTCAAATGCCCCAGGTTTGTCTTACGACATTCCTGGTTTCTCTCCTGGCATGGCGTACTTGTAACCCACTTCTGAGGTTGGGGCGCCTGGAAGGCGGGGTTACGCTGCCCCGATGATATGATGGGTGATGATGATAATGGTGCGCCAGGAGAGTCCCTAATCCTAAGCTTAACCTAAGATGAATATGAATGATGATGATTGCGATGGCCATATGATTTCGAGGACCGTTTGGGCCTTAAAGTTTTCCTGACATTTGTCTTACAGGTGAGGAAAATCCCCGATAAAAACCTCACCCAGAAAAACTGTCCCGACCGGGGATCGAACCCGGTCCCGCTGCGTCACAAGGCAGCACGCTACCCCGCGACCACAGCGGTGGACGCTTTCTAAGAAATTGTCGCATATATATTTCAATGCAAGTCAAAGCTACTTTCTCAGTATCTGTCAGCAACTGTTCAAAGGTAATATAATTCATCAAGTCACAGATCTGAGGCCCCATATAAATTCCTTCTTTAATTTTTGCAGTAGGCCTACTGTTCGTATGAAATTTATACAGTAAAAATTGAAAAATCTGGTCATCTTTTCCATTGCTTTCACAAAATTCTTCATAAATCCCAATTTCGTATGGACAGCACTCTGTCTTTGTCAACAAGAGGTTCATGCGACACATTTTTTTTTTCACCAGGATTGAAAATCTCTCTCAAATGCCACTATTTCACTAATTAATGGCCTTCCCTTTCCCTACTATCCCAGTGACACAGAAACATCAATATTTTGTGTATTTTGTATGTATTCCCAGAAGAAGATGACCGTCGCGACACGCAGCTGAGCGCAGATAAAATTGCGTTTCCAGAAGAACGTTTTGGTGATAGCAAACAATGGTTTTCACCGTTGTCATCAGGACACATGACAAACACATATTTTTGTTCTGCGGCAAATTTCATTATCGCACTGTTTTGCCTAGTTTTGCCCGAGAATATATTTACCCCGATTTTCTTGGCATCATTGAGCTGAAAGACAAAAATGTTTTTTTTGTGAGTTAACCATAACAGAAACACACATGCTGTCGCAGACATTTTGTAGGCTTTTCCTTATATTCATTTCTGTGTATATTAATTTGGTGTATTTGATATGGTTTAGGTACCGTTAGGCGTTTAAGCTTACAAAAAGTGGATTTTTAGTACACCGATACACGTTTTTTTTTTTTTTTTAGTTTCGGCCCTACAGTATGTATGGTAATACGTTAATTGTCGTAGAAAAGTCTCCAAATCAAGGTAAAAACACCATTCAAACTGGTCAAGTGGTTTTTTGATAGACAAACATAGGGGCAGACTCACAATCATTTTTATATAATTATATAACTCCACCATACCGCGTCAAGCTTAAAAGGCTCTTGATTAATCATTCGGCTGCTGACCTCACATCCACATGTGTTACTCACAGAGCTGGATAATCATCCAGCCAGCATACGGATGAAACCTTGTCAGCATGTTAGGTCCCCAGCTGTTATAGTTGGTTTTCTTAACCTGAAGTCGCTTCTTATTCTAGCAGCCCAAATTCGTCACGATAATAGATAGGAACCATACTGCCCGAAATTCCAAGATAAACTGTATTTTCCTTTGGGGAGGCAAACCAGCGTTAGTCAACTTGATATGCTTCAAGGCATCGTACCTTAAATCATCGGTTACGACGCAGGACCTTTATATAGAGTGGCTGGGGGACTCGACGTGCCGACCACATGCCACTCCTACACTGGCTACATGATCATCTAACTCTGTGATTGACATATGTGGATGTGAGGCCAGCAGCCGGATGGTAGGCTAAGGGCTTCCTAGGCCTGTCGCGCTATGGAATTAAAATAGTAGGCCTAATATTTATTCCATCGGCATATTAAATGTTTAAAATTGCATAATTTTCCATTAAAATACCTCTTTGCGATATTAATTCAATTATATATTAAGCTACCGTCTACCGCTGTGGTCTCGATGTAACGTGCTGCCTTGTCATGCAGCGGGCCCGGGTTCTATTCCCGGTCGGGACAAACTCCTGGGTGAGGTTTTTTTCGGGGTTTTTCCTCAGCCGTAAGACAAATCAGGAAGCTTAGGGCCCAACGGTCCCCAAAATCATCCTGCCATTATCATCACCGTTATCATTATCATCATCATTCTTCATCGATGTGGAAAGCAACGGGAAGCTAGCACACCTATAATTCCCTAGTAAAGCTGCAAAGCATAGCATGAAACTGCTATGATTGCAGTGGAAGACCTGCCCTCGGGTCGAATTACTATGGATGGATGGATTAAGCTACCAAACTTGAAATTTGAATTCATTTTGTGATATAAAATCATGATGCAACTTGTATTTGTTCATTAGGAATGCTTTCTTTCTTCCTGCATATTACAACCCCTCCCCCTATGAAATTAATCCATTGCGGAAAAGACATCTCAACCAGAAATCTCAACCTCAGCTATGGTTTACACATTTTTTGCGGTTTCCATGACAACCGAATAGTCACAAAGTCTGAACAACGCCAAGGATTTTTAAACACACGTGCATTGTAAGTTATTTGTATAGTTGTAGTACTGCAAAAATGTATGAAATCGATTTCATTTTTTTTTTCCATCTTATTTATTTTGTCTGATGGAATTAAGACCGTAAAGTTTTCTCTTCCACTTCACCAGAGTTAAATTATACATATAATAACAATTATAAATTATCTACATGTAGATTAATAATGCATAATAGGCATAGGCTACACAATGTAGAGATGGCGAGGAAAAAAATAGCTATAATAAATTAATGATAATAAATTAATAATAACAATAATAATTTTTCATTCGTGGTTGATAAATTATAACTTGATAACGAAACATCAGGAGAATTCTTAAAACTAAACTTGACCTCAATTCCAAACCATTGGCGACCACATATATAATTATATTGATCAGGTTACATCATCCCTGGAACAATTGTCATGGCTTCGTCTACAATATCGTAGAACCATCCATTCCCTATGCCTTCTCTATAACATATTACACACATCATTGCCTTAATATTTATCACACCGCTTCACTAGACTCTCTGATACCCATAAATTAGATACCCGATCCCTTGAGCGCAGTGTCCTTTATATCCCTCCTCATCACACTACCTATTATTCGAAATTTTTTACAATTTCTCTTGCTAGAACATGGAATTCCCTTCCACCCTATGTCAGAGACTCCCAAACTTTACCATATTTCAGAAACAAATTGAAAATAAAATTACTAACAGAAACAACTCACTAATATTACTTTTTAAAAATGAATAACGTGTTTTTTCATTATTTAATAAAAATAGATTTAAGATTCGTTAATATATTTACCTAATGCTTGTATAAAAACATAGATTAATCCATTGTAGTTTATTACTTTCTTTGTATTTTTTTCTTTCTTTTCTTCTTATATATAGTAGATTCGAGCTGTTATTCCTTTCTGTATTATCATTAATTTAATTTTAATTGTATTTATTTTCGTTGTATTATTAGACATTATTTTCATTATTATTCAATTTGACGGATAATTAATTGTTTAGTATGACTATTATTGTACTTTTTTGTATTTATATGTAACATATGTTTGTCCTGGTGAGTGGAAGAGAAGGCCACATGGCCTTAACTCCACCCAGGCTAAATAAATCTACTCTATTCTAAATAAATCTATTCTATTCTATTCTAATTATTCCCTTTAGAGAATACTTCATGTGATATGAACAGGAATTGAATCCGGGACGTCTTGAAATATAGTTAGAAGCTCTTACTCAATATTAAGAATTGTGGGAATAATAGGATTCGCAAATTATTGGAATGCGCTGAAAACTAAAATAATAATTCACTTCAATTTTAATCTTAAGAACTTGTTAAAATAATTCATTTTTGTCCAGGATACGTTATACTGCAGTAATGTCTTATTATGAATTGCAGTTTGGATTGAAAAAATATCGTGATATGCATAAATGGCAAAACATATCTGTAGCAAATGTGATTGAAATTAATCCAGAACTATTGGGTATAGTTAGAAACCTGTGCTGCATCTGAAGTATCGAAGAGTATCACATGGACTAGAATAACAAAATGTTTAATCAAGTTTCATATATTTCAATTTAATTTGTGCTAAAACTGAACAAGCATTGCAAAATACGAACGGGGAAACTAAACATTGTTCATTTTACGTACCCTAAGTAGTGGGTCAGAAGCTGATCAATATTCACCACCATTATAAAGCAATACAAGAAAAACGCGTGCACAAGAATAATTATTTCTGAGAAAACCGACATTTGTCCCGAAATCCCACGAAACATTTTAATTATATTTAGGCATACAAATAGTAGTCAACTTTAATAAAATTCATGATAAAATTCCGTTGAAATATTAGTCATAAAATTACTAATTCAAATTACAATATAAAATTATGGCATTTTTACCTTTCAGGTCAGTCTCCCCAATTTTGTAAATGATTTATCACTGTAGGCCTTTCGGGGCATATTCCATCATCAGCAGAAGGAGTAAAAGATAGGTCTTTATCTGCTAACCCTGAATACAAATAAAGACCAATCTTCTGCTTCTTATGCTGATGTTGGCCTACATTAGTCAATCGTTTACAAAATTTAGGAGGCGGACATACTAGACAACAATTTCATAATTTTATATTAAGGAAATAGTATTTAAACTTTAGGTGCCTGCTTGACGTTCGTCGTGAATAGTTAAATCATGATAAAGGCATAATTAGTTTTCAGTAAAGTAGCCGAGAGGTTTAAAACAACATGTCTTGGTGCACAGCTACGGGTCGTTCGGTATTCAAGTCTCCCATGGGAGAAGAAACCCTGTCATGTAATTTCGTTCAATATGGGACGGTACCCTTCGTTAGGAATTTGGATAGCTATAATAATTAGGTACTCCAGGTTGAGAAAAACAACCATAAAAGCTGGGGAACTCGACATGCCGACCACATATCATCCCTACACTGGCCGGACGATCTTTTGCCTCTGTGATCAGCACATGCAGATATGAGACAAGGAGCCGTCTTGAATTACCGAATTTGTCATTGATTTCATCTCCTACAAGTCGTAAGCAAATGATATGAAGTTCTCTGGCTGTTGGCATTATTCCATTATATCACACAATAAATTAGATCGATTTCTATGAATTCTTAGTTCCATTCTCAATTGTTTATTTTCGTTATCTTACACACCATTAATTTCATTAGTTATTTTTTTTCAATGGGAAACACATATTTGCAGGAAATAAAAGTCTTATGTAGAAATAAATTACAAATATGTTACTTTAGGACAGTTTTCTAAGAATTTCTCTAGAATTTGTATAGCTCTGAAACGTTAAGATCTGATGTTCTTAAATGTTAAGATCATTTCTTTTTACTTCGCTCATGATATGATTCATTCCCACGCAAGCATTGATATAAACGTTTACTGCCTCTCTCTTCGCTGAAGTGTTTTTTTGGAAATTTTGTCATGACATATTTCTTCTTGCGAATTCCTCCACTTTTCACGACATTTGATAAAGTAAGACACTTGCTCTTGATAAAGCCATTCCGACACCAAATATCTCCTTACACACACTAACCACGTGTGCTGTAGAACAAAGAAGTATTTAACACTTAAGTTTTAATTTCTTGACCGTTCTACCTGTGTGTCACCTGCTGATTAAAAAAATGTTGAAGTGTTGTATCTTCATCCATTTTTCCTGAGTTGAGTATAACTTTTCCTTCATTTTTTCATTTTTTTATCAGATCGGTTAATGGTACTTCGTTACATCTGAAAGCCTTACTGTTAATTGAGAATGGTTTGGATTCTTGTTTTAAGATAATTAATTAATGATCAGGTCTTTCGTCGTAGCGGAGCAGTTTAAGGCATGATTATATATAGCGCAGGATTACGAAGTTGCACTTGTTAGATTCCCGTGGTGAAGAAATTATGTGACATTTATTTATTTATATTATTTGTTTTAGCTGATGGAGCTAATACCGTAAGGTGTTCTCTTCCACTTCACCAGGGTTAAATTATACACATAATAACAATTATGAATTATCTATATGTTGATTAATGATATATAATATGTATATATATATATGCTACATATATATAATCATATTATATATATATATATATATATATATATATATATATATAGACTACACAATATATTGTTGACAAGGGAAAGGAATAATAATAATAATAATATTAACATTAATGCTAATACTAGTAACAATAATAATAATAATAATAATAATAATAATAATCTATAATTTGATTAAGTAAGTGGCTTGGTGTAGAAAGTTTAAGGCATAAAGGAATAATATAAGTATATATGGAATACGGTTATATATTATATTGTCTAAGGAAATATATAGTGATTTTTTTAAAACTGTTTTTAAGTCGGGCAGTCCTTGATATATGAGGGGAGGGAATTCCAGAGTCGGGTGGCTGAAACAAGGAAGGACGAGGAATAGCGAGATGTTCGATGTAGAGACACAGCTAGAGTTACATTTTCTCTCGATCGTGTGTTTAAGCTATGATGGGAAGATAATGAATGAAAGCGAGTAGAAAAATAAAGGGGTGATGAGGTGGACATAGTGTTTATAAGAAGCAGAGGCAATGTATCTTTCGCCTGTCTTCCAATCTGAGTAGAGACAACATTTCAAATACTGGAATTATGTGTTTGCATATATAACGTGTGTCCAGCTTATGATCTCGCTGCAAAAAAAAGGGTCTTTTTTCGAATGTGATACTCCTAGTTGAGTTAGAAGTAGATTCACAATAATCGGGAAATGCGCCATAATCAAAATTGAGACAAGCCCTTTATTTCGTTGAAGAAGGAAAGGAATGTTTCGAACATATCAGGGAATGAAGGATTGAATAAAATTTATAACGAGTTTCTCTAAAATGAACCTGCCAACTAAGATTTCTTGGTCCAAATAAACAACAAGATTTTTCACGGAAGGTTGCAATGGATATAGGACGATTAGGGTCAAGAAATGAATGTAAAATCCGATTTTACTTGGTTTTTATTTTATAGATTAATATGTCAGAGATACAACAATTTTCTTCCACTGTCATAAGGGTAAAGTTCTTAAATAATAACTCATTTCTTTTGGTAGATATATCATGGTCAGAAATTATGTAAATATGCGATTACACTATAAAATAAAACTAATGACAGAATGTATACTCAAAGGAATAAGAGTCGAATCTTCTATACATAAAAAGGAAATGAACAAAAATACAAATAAATTAATAAACCATAATGAATTAATCTATAGTTATAACAACAAGATACAGTGGAAAGAACATGTAGAACAAAAGAAGAAAATAGGGAGAAGTAGATATATACAATACAATCTTCCATTATTTTCCAAGAGAAAGAAGAGATGTCGGACGTCCTCGGAAGAGATGGTCTTAGATCTATTAGTGAAGACGGAACAGGCAACTCTTGTCTAAACCAGGAATTGAAGAAGAAGAATTAATCCATGGCTTATATATAAGGTATTAGGCAAATATATTGACAAATCTTAATACTATTTTTATAAAATAATGAAATAAATATTAATTGTTAAAAAGTGATATTAGTGAGTTTTTCTGTTCATAATTTTATTTTCAATTTGTTTGTGAAAGATAGTAACGTTTGGCAGTCTCTTATATAGGGTGGAAGAGAATTCCATATTCTAGCAAGAGAAATTGTAAAAGAGTTAAAAAAACATTAGTGTATCAACGAATTACAAATGTTCAGTGTTTTAATGAAACGAGTTGAACACCACTGGACTTGGAATAAGTTATTCAAAGCTATGCGTGAAGAAGCTGAACATTTTGCTCAGAGGACTATTTTACTGTATTAAGTGACGGAAGGCAAAGCTCTAGTGTTAACGTATAGAGTAACATAATTGCTAGGTTGTTTATATAAATTTAATACATGTGAGTGGATGTTGAATGTGTAGCTATTATTGGAAACGTAAATACAGACACGTCAAGTAAATATAGATGAAGATATAAATACAGAAGTAGAGTCGGCGTTATCAATACCTTCGATGTGGTTACACGATTATTCCCTTTGGAGCCAATTCACCTGAAATAAATATAAACTGCAAGAGGTTTTCCATGTTTGTACACTTGAAATTTCACAAAAAATAAAATAAATAATTTATGATGTTTTCTCACTGATATGTCTCTAGCTGATCATATTGCCCTGAATTAGTACCGTACGCCATGTTACCTCTCTACATTTGATTACGTATAAATTACTAGAAAAAATAGAAAGTGCTTTAGCGAAACAATGGTAATGAACTATATTTTAATTTGGTATTATTTTATACAGGATATTCTATAGAAAAAATGTGAATGTTTACTTTAATTGGATTCGGTTTCGAATGATCTCGAGGACCGTATTATGTGCACGCGAAAACTTTCATGAACAGTTGATATCGGCTATATAAAATCCTGCAGAAAAGTTGGACGTCAGTAATGGTCTGGCAAGCAACCAGTAGTTGAAAGCTAGTGTGACAACTGCATCTGCGGGTGTGAAGGGAGGAACATTAGTGCTTCTGTGAAAATGTCAAGTACTTAAATACGAATAATCATATGAGGGGCAAAATAACTAATTCCTATAATACATTACCGTAAACGCAGGACCCCCAATGACGGGATCATTGCTCGCCATCACTCATTATAGGCCCGATTAAAGGCTTACGGAAATTTTTCAAAGTCCAATACTTTCTAGGCGGTCCGCGTGTTTGTGCAAAATTTCTGAGGCTTCGGTAAAGCTTTATATGCTCAAAATAGCAAAATAAATAACTAAAATATAAATTTAAATATACTTTGAGACATAATTAGCATATTAAATTAAATATACTATCAAAATACTTGTATATAAGTCAATATATCCGAAATAAAACTCTCACATTTCGGTCACCAATACAATATCATTCCATGCTCGGAATAGATATCATTCTGCTATTCGAGCTACTTAACAACTAGTAATCGACAATTTTACAAATTAAAATAATTAATTATACATGTAATCTACCTAATTAGTTCATACAGAAGCCATTTGCACGGAACCTAACATGCTGCTGGGAACAGCGGTGGGAAGAATGATTTACAAATTATTACACAATATTATATTATATCTCTTTCAAGTGTCACCAAACTTATCATCTTAGTGGTTTAATTCCATTTATATTTCTTCGTTTATATAGTTTAATTAAAACATTACATTTTCATTGTATAAATATTGAATTATTTTAATTATAAACTTATTTAAGGCCAGACACTTGCTCTAAATTTATTATAGGGTTAATGGGCTCAGCCTTCGTACCCATGTCGGCAAAACTGCGTGCAGAGTCAACATACTTACATAGGAGCCGCAGAAAAAGCCGCATTCTGTGTAGATTCATTCCGTTGATTTATTGATTGATTGATTGAAAACAAACAGCTAAGTCACCTTTTCCTTGAAACTTACAAAACTTAATTATAGTTATAGGCCTACAATATCTATACTTCCTTACCTGTGTGCCAAATTTGACAGTAAATAAACTCATAACTATACTGTATTTTTACTATTTCACTCTTCTAAATAATAGGTATTTTCGTCGAGATTCTAATGGCACGTCAAACCTCCATTTCGACAAAAAAAGTAAGTTGCCTAGTTATTTTCTTTCCCTTCATAAGTGTTTGTAAATAAAATAAAATTGCAAGTAAAAATAAATTATACTTAATATGACGACGCCGCTGCTAGTGGCAATATAGGCCTAAGTAATCAAACATTGTATAAACCTGGATCCTAAAATTAATGGTGGTGTATTGTTCCATAATCAGCCTGAAGTTGGGTGACACCTAACAAAATTATTTATTGAGCGATGAATTAGTATATTGTTCTTCAGGTCACGAGTATAGGCCTATATGATTTTCGCTTTGGCAACATTTAAGGTCTTGATGTATAGTAAAAGCTCCTGAATCACGGTTCCCTTATTCGCGGGTAAAAAATTGCGATAGTTCCTGTATTCGAGGCTAAAAAGTGTCTTTATTCGCGGATCCGTCGGTATATTAGAAGGATTATGTATCCTTTATTAACGCATAGGTAATATTTTTTACTGCAGGCACGTGCCAAGGCGGCTTTTACGAAGAGTGATTCAAACCAAATGGGCAAATAAATATTAATGTAAAGCAAACCGTATTGTCACTAAGTCTAAAGTTCGTTGTTAAAAGCTGCCGCCGCCGTATTTCACGTGCCGCTTATCCTTTGATACATGTCGCCCTCGCCACGATCGGTATTCTATTGTTTCAACTTGTAATTCGTTGCAATAATGTTGATTGAATAACACGTGACTCTTCGTCTTTGTAATGTCGAGTGAAAGGAAAGAAACTTTATTTCTGAAGCGGAAAAAAGTAGTGTTGTCTCCTAAATTAAAAATTGAAATGCTTGGCCGTTTACACGTCATACTGTTTCAATATTAATGAATCAACTGTACGTTTCATCAAGGAATCCGAAGGCAAAATAAGGAATTCTGTTAATAGAAGTTGTTGAAAATCTCTCATCAAAATTTATTTTATATTGGCAATTTTTATTTTATTTTGGAACCTTGGAACTTATCTCTTATATACCCATAGAAGTTACCATTCCATATTCGCGGTTTCTATATAGGTTACGTGGCATATTTACGGAACATATCCCCCCGCGAATAAGGAGCTTTTATTATATCTAATTCTCGTTATGAGAATGCCTGTGAAATATTGTCGGGCAGTCCGGGAACAACGGAGTTTGTTCCAAAGAAACCTCGATTCCCTCTGACGTAGGGCGGAAGTGTGTGTTGCATGAAATAAGGTAATGTGTTGCATTTGCTGTAAAGATAAGACCAAAGAGGAAATAAATATTCCAGCTCATAAAACATAGAGCCTACGGGGCTCTCAAGTCTGGGAACCTGGGGTTCCATTCTCTTCAAGAGACGAAGCAAAGAATTGATCCACTACTAGAATACAGGTTATTCCAGTCGCAGGGAAATTCGTTGTATCTTTGTATTCTACGGGTCTGACCAGGAGCGGGCACATGCTAATTTGTAAGTGACATCGCATGCAAGCAGATGCGTAAATGTACCTTCCTGGACCCACCCGTTGACAATCGCTCTGTACAATTGATGGTTGCTATAAAAATAGACCAAGACACAGAAAATAGTAATTTTTAGGACCAGTTTTATAGGTAAGTTTTGACTGTTTTATTGTACACCACTTTCTCTGTATTTTTTCCTTTGAAAATCCTATAACATATCTATTAGACTTTATTTAATTGCGCTTTTGACTTACATTTACAAATTGTTCTAGGCGGAATCGGACAAAAGCTCCAAATACAGAGAACTAGGCACAACCCCAAAGAGCGTAAAATTGGGTTTGTGGTGTTAGGTCGTATTTGGATGCTTTGAGTCTGAGATATTACTTTATTATTATAAGTCAGGGAAATGCACAACAATGACAACATGGAAAAATACTGAAAGACGTATTTTTGTGTATGGACTGAGACCGTGTAATTTTAGTAGTGTTGTCAGGTAAGTAGCGTATTTTGTTGCGTAGTTTGTGTTTTTTTATCTGATTGTCTTTTTGCGTAGTTTTAATGTTGGCAGAATGTTAAACATCGCTTTATGATTCAGTCTTCAGTCAGTCTCTAGTGTTGATAGAACGTCCGCGTTGCTTCAGTTAGCAAGAGAAGAATTTCAAAGTGTGTGTGTCACAAACAAAGGGATGGAGAGCTTGTTAGTTCAAGGTTACATTTTCCGAAAGCGTGTGCTATGACTAAGAGTTGCAATTTTATTGGCGAAGTACAAATAAACATTGCAAAGCTTTTCTTCTGACAAACAGTGGGTAACAGAAGATGTGAAGTTCGACAATATATCTAGCTGAATACTTCAAACAAATACAATTTGTTGAAGACGACTGTCACCCCAGGTACAAATCGCATTGTTTTAAATACATCAATACACAATCAATATGAAAAAGGCGAAAATTAAGTTGTAATACATTCAGAAATAATTATAAAATAAAGTCTACTGAAATGTTGAGAGCGGCTAGTATTAAGAGGTAATTTGGAATCTATCGGCAATAGTTCTTACAATTTATGTTAATTTTGTTTTATATTTAAATCCTGTTTTCTCTCGTTCACACTGTTTTTCATTCTTGTTTTACTTTTTTATAACCTTTTTTTTCTTGTTCACACACATAAACACAAGGACAGGACACACACCCAGTCCTAAGGTGGAGATTTAAAATCTCTTACCCCGCCAGGAATCAAACGCGAGTAGCCCGAGTTGAAGATAGGGACTCTCCCGGCTACTCCACAGCGACGGGCTTTAAAATGCTTTAATGTATGTATAGGCAACATAGAAAAATATCGCCCCCTACCCCCCAAAAAAAAAACAATGGCGAAGCTATAACATAGCTATAGAATAATAACCAGACAACGCATTTCGGTTCCCGAATGTAGAAGGGATCTAGTAGTTTCTTCTTGTGCATTTATTACGTCACATGAATGTATAAGCAGTTAAAATGCAAATAGATACCCTCAGAAGAGCCGTAATCTTAGTAAATACAAATTCTCCATTAACTTGTTTATATAAAACACGAAGTTAGCTATCATTATTATGCACCAAACTGTACTTTTGGTAGCGTCCTGACGTAAACATTCAGGGATAAGTTTGGAACCTAAAAAAAGTCCAGGCAATACTAATCGATAACTTCCTTGTATCGGAACGAAAATGAGCTGTCTAATTTTAATAACATAAAAATAAAGCATGGATCGTTTTGCTTTGTTGAAATCGAGAGCAGAATTACAGTTTTAACCTGGAGATTCTGTGTAAGAATTCCGAATTAGTTTTAGTGGTTGGGATTTTCTGGGTACGTCCTGTAGCACGATATTCTCCGAGTTCGGTAATGTTCAACTATTCCGCGGTAGCTAAACGGGATGCTAGATTAGCTATGAGGTGATAACAGGCAGTCTTGGGATATACATTTATGAAAGGATGTGACGCCAGAATGCTGTATCACACACAAAACAAATTATTGTTCAAATAAAGGTTCTCTATATTCTCAATACATCGTACAGAGTGATTCAGAAATATGGCTATACGTTTGATCGCATTTTGTGGCGAAAATAATATTATTAAAGAAAATGTTATGTTATAATTGGAAAGGGAATCCTTCAAGTTACAGCAATAGAACAAAACAAAACAAATCACTGATCACGTGCAGCTTGGCGAGTTTATTTTTGTGGGCTAGCGTTGAACGCCTTCACAATTCTCTTCGTTGTTTCTGCATCCGTGCTAATGCGAGGCCTTCCAGGTGGTTTGATTTTCTGCATCCTTCCCGTTTCCTGCAGTCGTTTTCTCCACTTCCCCACAGTCGACGGCTGCAATGCTATGTTAAACTCACGTCTTGCCCGTCTTGCGGCCTCACGATCATTAGTATACGTTATTGGCCATGCAGAAATTGTAATTTGCTGTTGCATATTCAACGCCATTTTGACTAATAACGTAAGTTCTGCACTGTTTTGTTTTATTTCATGTTTGTAATTTGAATAATTGCCTTTCCAACGGTAATTTCATATTTCCTGTAATGGTAATATTTTCATCACACAACGCGATCAAACGTGTAGCCATATTTATTATTCACCCCGTATATAATCGACTGCGGAAATTATTTAAAGATTGATTCCACAGATTTTTCGCGTAAAATATTAGTAACTGCATATTGAAGTCTTCAATCTAGACACTAACACGATAATTCCAAATCCAAATATAATTTAACCAATTTCTAGATTATTATTGTTATTATTTATTATTATTTTTGTAGTAATATATTTATACTTTCTTTGTTAGCTATTTGATGTGTTAATCATTTAGTTAAAAATAATTTATAATTGTTAATATCTGTATAATTTAACTCTAGTAAGTAAAATAAATAAACTTCACGGTTCAAACCCTATGATAAAGTAAACAATTAGGCGCTTGTTCTGGGGGTAAAGGCGGCCGTCACGCAGAGCGGACAACCCGGCTGACGTAAAGTGCTGATTGTCTAGAAAAAGTGGGGGCCTTAACCTCCTACTACCCCAAGGGCCTCCGGGCCTGTTAAAAAAAATTAATTAAATAAAAATAAAATGTAGTTTTATTTGATTTTCATATTTAGTATATAATTATATAAAACTGAATTATATAATAAATATGAAAATCAAATAAAACTACGTTTTATTTTTATTTAATTTATAAATATGGATTTTCATCAAGTATAACACCATCTCAATTGATTATTATTATTGTTGTTATTATTATTATTATTATTATTATTATTATTATTATTATTATTATTAGTATTAGTATGATAATTATTAGAATCTTTATAGTTATTAATATTAATATTTTTATTTATTATTATTATTATTATTATTATTATATATTATTATTATTACATTCTACTGCGAATTATATTTTCAGCTTGATAGATGATTTAAATGCCCTTTTTTCTGCATTGTTTTGGGGCCATTGTCTTATATTTTTCATGCGTTTTCTTCTGCCAGTGACATCACCTGACCTATGAAACTATATAATCTTTGTTTCAATATCGAATGCTCTATCCCTTCAGGTCTGTGTTTTGGAATCCAAAAGGGAGAGGGAGTACTATAAAATGAGGTAGAGGAAATAATTAAGAAAATGTATAAGAAAATGTTACTTTATACAAAAAATGCTGCTTAAAGTAATTTTAAGATTAAAATTAGAAGTTTATCTTAAAAAAGCAGTTGAGATGCATCATGTAGTGTACGGCTTATATTAGATGCGGTTAATTCTGTAGTTTAACAGTTTAGGCGTGTAAAGTGCGTTCAGGAGCTACGCACCTGTGGTCTAATTACTGTCTAGAACTTGCTGGAAACTCATCTTAACCCATTAGTGCCCATACTTTTTCATATATTTTTTTTTGAGATTCAGCCTATTTACACAAAATATTAACGATGCAGATACCAAACATTTCTGAAAATTTGCTGATTATTTGTACTTTAGTTTACAAATAAATCTAATTTTGTCGTGTATAAATTTTTGACTAGACAAAAAAAAAAAAATAAACTTCTGTACGTTTTAGAAAGAAATGAAATATCGAAAATTAAAATAATTTATCAGATTTTTAATAACATCATTCTATGAACTTATAAACTCCCCCTTTATCATCCTTTAAATATTATATTAAAATTTTCGAGATGTTGTTAGATAATATTCCACATGGACACTATCTGAAATGCATTCAGCAAAATATAATATAGGCCTATAGATACCTGCTTATATTTGATATATATATATATATATATATATACACCACTGTGATCTCGAAATAGCGTGCTGCCTTGCAGGTAGCGGGCCCGGCTTCTACCCCGGTCGGGACAAGCCTCCTGGGAAACGGTTTTTTCGGGTTTTTTTCCTCACCTGTAAGACAACTGTCAGGAAGCTTAGGGCCCAACGGTCCCCGAAAATCATCCGGCCATCATCCTTATCATTATCATAAGTAATGCCACGAGTGATTTCCAAATTATCGATAAATTCACGACTCACGAAGTGAGGAGTGAATTTATCTAGAGAATTTGGAAATCAAGAGTGGCATTTGTTAGGACTATTTAACGAATAAAATAAAGCTGTTTACTCACAAATCATTATTTAACTACAGTTATTTAAAAATATTTTTATATTTAAAGTAAACGGTGATGTTTGAAAACTAATGAGAAACGATAGGTAGCCTACGCTTCTACTGCTTCTTTTGTTTATCACTGCAACCAGATCATACTATTTATTGCCAAAGGAACGCAATATTGTAAGAATGCTCTCTAGTGGAGAAAAAATGAAACACATCAATCTGTATATTAATTCATTTTTGATGTCGTATACATTTAAGAAAGTGCAAACAGTGGTTTCTTTTTTTGGTGGTATAATCAATTGCTACAAATGTTGACATGTAAGCACTATTATATACAATCTGGTAGCCGTATTTGTTATAGGCTCAGTCACTGCAAAATAACGGTCAGACCTGTTCAGAATATTAAAAAGGAGGAGCTTTGCTTAATATATGATAATCCTAACGTTGATAATTATTTCGTGAAACACGTCTCTGATTGGTTGTAATACAGAAAATCATTGAAACGTGATTGGTCATTGACTCCCATTTGGGGCATGAGTTAAATAGTCATCAACATCCTTCACCGGTGTGGAAAGCGACGGGAAGCAACCACATCTATAATTCCCTAGTAAAGTTGCAAAGCATAGCATGAATGTGATATGATTCCAGTGAAAGGCCTGCCCTCGGGCAGAATTACTATGAATGGATACCTTATATTTAAGATATAAAATTTACATTTTTTACAAGGGGGGGTGGAGCTATTTTCTTATTATTTTAAGAAGTATATTTTTAATTTTGAAAAATGATGAAATGCGGCAAGAATACCAAATCAAAATTGCTAATAGATTTGAAGTACTGGAATCTTCAGATGACAATGTGGCAAACGAAGAAGAAACTGATATAAATAAAGAATGGGAGGCTGTAAGAGATACTATTAAATTGTCAGCATCAGAAAGCATTGGTTGTTTAAAAAAGAGGAAAAACAAGAAATGGTTTGATGAGGAATGTGCTGACATTGTAAAGAAAAGAAAGCTAGCAAAAATGAAATGGTTACATGAGCCAAATGAGGTAAATTTAGAGCAATTGGGTAGTATTAGATGGGAAACCACCAAGTTACTAAAGAGTAAAAAGAGGGAATATTTGAGAGAGAAGATTAATGATCTTGAAATGAATGCAAAAAATAGGAACATTAGAGAATTATATCAGGGAATTAGTATAGAGAAGAAAGGGTTTCGGGCTAGAACAAACATAATTCGGAATGAAAATGGGGATATGATTGCAGATTCCAGGAGTATATTACATATATGGAAAAGTTACTTTAATCAGCTATTAAATGTACATACAGAACAAGACATTGAGGAGGATAAGTTACAGACAGCAGAAATGCTAGTCGCAGAGCCAAGTGCATTAGAGGTTGAAATGGCGATTGAAAAATTGAATATGTATAAAGCATCAGGTTCAGTTGAGATCCCAGCAGAACTGATAAAATCAGGAGGAGATAAATTGATGGACAAGATATGCTGGTTGCTTAGTATGATTTGGGAAAAAGAAGCTCTTCCAGATGAATGGAAGGAATCAATTATCGTACCAATTTATAAGAAAGGATATAAAACCGACTGCGACAACTACAGGGGCATCTCATTACTTTCAACTTCGTAGAAAATTCTAACAAATATATTAGTAAACAGACTTACTCCCAATATTGATGGCATTATACGCGATCATCAATGTGTATTTAGAACAAACAGGTCTACAACAGATCAGCTTTTTGGTATAAAACAGATTTTAGAAAAGAAATTGGCATATAATGGTACTGTACATCAACTATATGTAGACTTAAAAAAATATATATGATTCAATTAAGAGGGAGAAGTTATATAGTATCCTGCTGGAGTTCGGAATTCCTAAAAAGTTAGTTAGACTTATACGAATGTGTCTAAATGGCACAAAGAGTAGGGTGCTTGTAGGCAAACAGTTTTCGGACACTTTTGAAATCCAGAATGGGTTGAAGCAAGGAGATGCACTATCTCCTCTACTATTTAATTTTGTACTAGAGCATGCCATTAAATCTTTAGAGAATGAGGAAGGCTTACAACTGAATGGTATTAATAAGCTGTTAGTTTATGCTGATGATGTACTATTGTTGACCGATAGCGAGGAGATACTAAAGGCCAACACGCACACACTGTTGAGTAACACTAAGAAATTAGGATTGGAAGTAAATATCAATAAAACTAAATATATGGTCAGACGGTAGAAATTCATTATACAATGGAAATGGACAGCTAATGACAAATGAGGGAAATTTTGAGGAAGTGGCTGAATTCAAGTACCTATGAACAGTAATCACAAATAGGAATGAGATGCACAAAGAAATTAAACATAGGCTCAATTCTGGAAATGCGTGCTATTATGCATTGCAGAGACTTTTGATGTCCCAACTCCTTTCAAAAAATGTTAAGCTGAAAATATATAAAATTATTATTCTACCTGTTATATTATATGGTTGCGAAACATGGACTCTTACTTTAAGGGAGGAAAGGAGATTACAAGTATTTGAGAATAAAGTACTTAGGAAAATTTTTGGACCAAAGAGAGATGAACAGACAGGTGAATGGAGAAGACTACATAACAATGAACTACATGGTCTTTATAGGAAGCCAGGTATATTAAGAACAGTAAAGTCTCGCAGACTCCGATGGGCAGGACATATTGCTCGTATGGGGAATGAAAGACTTGCATGGAAGCTTCTTGTAGGAAAGCCAGAGGGAAAACGCCCAGTTGGTAGACCAAGAATGAGGTGGGAGAATAACATTAACTATGATTTGAGGGAAGTAGATTATAAAGGGAATGATTGGAAAGCATTAGCTCAGGATAGGATGCATGGAGAGCTTATGTCCGCGCGGCCATGAACCTACGGGTTCGATAGTGCCAGTGAGTAAGTAAGTATATTTTTAATTTCATTAGTAATCGTTTGCTTAAACCTGACGCGATTTATTTGTTACTAATGTTACATAATGTTAGTGTATTTTAAGGTTAAATATTACCAATATGGCGCTCACAGATATGTGATTTGGTATTGTGGAGGATGTTGACGTAAGCTCTCCATATGTCTCTATCCTCAGATAATATTTGCCAATCATCTCCTGTGTTATTTACTTCCCTCAAATCATGGTTAATGTTATTATCCCACCTCATTCTTGGCTAATGATATTCTCTTACCTCATTCTTTGTCTACCAATTGGGCGTTTTCCCTCAGGTTTTCCTACAAGAACCTTCCATGCGACTCTTCAATTCCCTACTCGTGCCACATGTCCTGCCCATCGCAGTCTACGAGACTGAACTTTTCTTATTATCTCTAGCTTCCTATAAAGACCATGCATCTCACTGTTATGTAGTTTTCTCCATTCACTTCTCTGTTCATCTCTCTTTGGTCCAAAATTTGTCCTAAGAACTTTATTCTCAAATAGGCCTACTCGTAATCTTCTTTCCTCCCTTAAAGTAAGAGTCCATGTTTCGCATCCATATAATATAACTGGGAGAATAACAGTTTGATATGTTTTAAGTTTAATTTTTTTGATAGAAATTGGGATGACAGGAGTTTCTGTATTGCATAACTGCTTCAATTTTTAGGATTGAGCCTATGTTTAATTTCTGTTGCTGTATACGTAGTACACAGTAATGCACCGTTTCAATTTTTTGGTAAATTCTGTTCATATTATTTCCCAGAATTTAATTACAGACAGCTTTTTTTTAAATCCCAACAACGAATTAAATTGTTACCATGTGATTCGGAGAATTATAATGCCACATACAAAACGTTTACATACCATCATATTTCTCTATGGAAATTTTAACATTTTCCTAATTTGCTAATAATAGGAACCAATGAATAGCCTTTGTCAATGCGTGATGTAACTTAACGGTCTAATTATTTATTTATTTATTTATTTATTTATATACAGAATTTTAAAGTTTACACATCTTTCTGTCCCTAAAGTTTTATTTTTTCTTCTCCACTCGTCTCTCTCCATCCAATCCATGTCCTCCAGTCCTTTTGCTCTCATTCCAGTTCTTATTTCCTGCATCCACGAGTTTCGAGGTTTGCCTCTCCTCCTTCTTCCAGGTGGACAACATTCCAATGTTTTCCTGGGTAATCTTTCTTCTTGCATTCGTCTTACGTGCCCATACAAATTTAATTGCTTATACCGTATATAATCTACTATTGAATAACCAATATTCTTTTTTTTTCTCTTATGACAGTATTTCTTATTTTGTCTAATTTTGAACATCTTGCTGCTCTCCTCAAGAAATCCATTTCCATTGACATAAGTTTTTGTTCCAAGTTTTTGTTGAATTTCCAAACTTCAGCTCCATATGTGACAGTACTTTTCATTATTGAATTATATATTTGTAACTTATTTTTCCAGGTTGTATGTCTATTCCATGAGATTCCGTACAACATTGCTGTTATTGCTCTACCTTTATTTATTCTGTTCTTAATATCACTTTCTTGTTTATCCTCTTTATCTAATTTCACTCCCAGATACTCAAATTCTTCACATCCTCTAATATACCCCTTTTCATCATCGAATATCAAATCTTCGGTTTCGGCTCCACATCCCATATAAAATGTTTTCTCTAAATTTATTTTCAAACCCCAGTTATCGTATTTGTCCAATAATTTTCTGAACATAAACTCCATGTCTTCATATTCTTGAGCAATTATTACCTGGTCATCCACAAATAACAGTGTGTATATTGTATCTGTTGATCAATCTCCAATTGGTACTCCCAATCCTGAACATTTTTTGCTCCAGTTTGACAGTGCTTTATGTATAAATATCTTAAATAAAGTTGGTGATATGCTACACCCTTGACAAAGGCCTTTTGTTACTTTTATTTCTTCTAATATATATTTACTTACTCACTGGCACTATCGAACCCGTAGGTTCATGACCGCGCGGACATAAGCTCTCCATATATCCCTATCCTGAGATAATGCTTTCCAATCATTCCCTTTATAATCTAATTCCCTCAAATCATAGTTAATGTTATTCTCCCATCTCATTCTTGGTCTACCAACTGGGAGTTTTCCCTCTGGTTTTCCTACAAGAAGCTTCCATGCAAGTCTTTCATTCCCCATACGTGCAACATGTCCTGCCCATCGCAGTCTATGAGACTTAACTGTTCTTATTATAACTGGCTTCCTATACAGACAATATAGTAGTAGTTCATTGTTATGAAGTATTCTCCATTCACTTGTCTGTTCATCTCTCTTTGGTCCAAAATGTTTCCTAAGTACTTTATTCTCGAATATTGTAATCTCCTTTCCTCCCTTAAAATAAGAGTCCAAGTTTCGCACCCATATAATAAAACTGGTAGAATAATAGTTTTATATATTTTCAGTTTAACGTTTATTGATAGGATTTGAGACATCAAGAGTCTCTGCAATGCATAATAGCACGCATTTCCAGAATTGAGCCTATGTTTAATTTCTTTGTGCATCTCATTCCTATTTGTGATTATTGTTCCTATGTATTTGAATTCAGCCACCTCCTCAAAACGTCCCTCACCTCTCACCAGCCGTCCACTTCCACCACATAATATATTTCTACGTGTGACCATATATTTAGTTTTATTGATATTTACTTCTATATTTTCCAATTTTAATTTTAGACACTGCATTTTTATTTATTGCATTAATGATTGTATCTTTTATGGCCATATCTTCTAATGCTTCCCACAACTTTTGTAAACGTAGAGTGCCTTTTCTAAATCCACAAATGTGAAATAAACTTGTTGGTTGTTGTTATTCGTCTTTTCAATCAATTGTTTTACCACAAATATGTGATCAATTGTAGATCTCTGAGACGTAAGCCTGGTTGTACTTCATTCTGCTTATGTTTATAATTTTCTTCCAAATAGTATTTGATTATTTTTCCATATATACGTCTAAAAACATCCATTACGGTGATTCCTCTATAATTATTGCACTCATCCTTTCTTCCTTTCTTATGAATGACTGATATCAACCCAATTTTCCATTTTACTGGTACATCTTCTCCGTTTAGGCATCTCTCAATAAGGCTCCTTAACAATTCAAATACTTTCCTTGTACCATATTTAATTAATTCTGGCTGTACTCCTTCTTCCCCACAAGACGTTCCATTTGTTTAAACTTCCAATTGCTATTTCTACTGTCTCAATATCTAAATGTATACTCGTTCTGTTTTGATCATCACTTTCCTCTGCAATTCCACTTAAAAATTCCAAACGATCTTCAGTCAATAGCTTGCTAGAATATAATTTCCATTCATTTAAAGAAATTCCCTGAATATTGATTTTATTGTGTCCTGGCTTTCTTAAATTTTTCAAAGTTCTCCATGCCTCTGAACACCTTTTTCCTCCAATATAATTCTGAATTCTTTGACAGGTTCTTTCCCAATATTTATTCTTTTCTTCTGTCACCTTCTTTCTTACCTTCGCTTGTGCTTTTTTGTACTCCATTTTGTCCGTCAAATGTTTTGTTCTTAACCATTTAAGATATTTACTTTTTTATCATCTATATCATTTTTAATCTCCTTGTTCCAAAAAATGTTTTCTTATTCTCCATTTCCTTTTCTCCCAAAACCTCCCTAGCAGCCATATGTATATTTTCGACAATATACTGATATTGTTTCTCAAGAGTATCTAATGTATTTTCAATCAACTTTTCGTCCAGCTTTTTTCGGTAAAGGTATAAAATACTATCGTCCTCTAACAACTGAGTATTATATAGAGGCGTGTGCGTAATTTCTGATGTCTCCAATTTCTCTTTCTTATCGTCACTCTTATTAAAATATGGACATTTTTTTTTTGCATTTACCAAATAATGATCACTGCCACAGGTTGGGCCCTATAGACTCTATTTTCAAATCCGTATTTTGTCAAACAATTATATAGTCTATTATTGATCTCTGCTGTAAAGTATCTTGATATATTGTGTATTTATGAATGTCTTTGTGTTCATAAAATCTGCTTGTAATTTTTAACGAGCACTGCTCATATATTTCTATAAGTCTTTTGTTGTTATCATTAATTTTCTCCTCTCCAAAAGGTGCGACCACTTCACTTCCAATCCTGGTGCCAGTTCTACCATTGAAATCTCCCATCACAATAATTTCTCTTTAGTTCCCAATTTCCTTTTTTACGTTATTCAAGTTTCCATAGAACTCATCTTTCTTCGTAGGCGATTCATCTTGGCTTAATCCTTATACTCCTAGAATTATAACTTTTTTCCAAAAATATTTATTTTCAATTTAATCATATTTTCATTTATGGCCTCCCAACTAGTTATAAATTTCTTGAATTCCTTCTTAATTATAATTGAGATTCCTCTCTGCGCTCGTTTATGTTTCTCTACTCCGCTTAAAAAAATGCATATATGGACCTTTAACTTCTGAACCTTTTCCTTTCTTTTTTGTTTGCAATTATGTCTTGGTTAAGCATTTTCATTTCCTCTATAATGTCAACCATTTTATTTTGAACATCTCGAATATTCCATGTTCCAACAAGAAATGTCCTTTTCCTTTGCTTTTGTCGTCTTGGTTAATTTCCGTACGGCTTTAAATCTTTAGGTTTTTTAGCATTGTTATGTTTTTTTTGTAACGAACAGTGAGCTGGCCTGATGTATCAGCCCCCAACCTGGAGGACCAGGTAATTTTTGGTCAAGGTTTCCTTCCTCTAGTCTTTATCAGATTAATGACGAACTGCAAGACAGCAGTATCTGTACCCTAGATAAGGGGCCCTCACAGTACTATCAGCCGGGCGTACTGAACCATGGTTTTTTAACGAGGTTGTTACTCCTTCCCCCACCCATTTCTAACCTGGATTGGGACAGGCTTTGGCGGGTTTCTAATTATATATGTATTGTCTAATGTCACCAGGTTGTCTTTTATGATATATCTATCTTTCGCCCCCTGGCATTGGCGGAATTGTAATCCATTTCTTAGGTTGGGACACCTGGATCGCGGAGTTACGTTACCCCGATGATGTGATGAGGTGATAAATGATAATTATGCACCAGGAGAGTTCTTAACCTATACTCCAGACCATGGGCAAACACATGAATAATTTCCCTTTAAGGAAAATTCCCATGGTTTGACCGGGAATCGAACTCGGGACTCCATGAAACGCAGACCACTAGCCCATGAGCCTGATAGATAACTGACAATTGATATTTGCTATACTTTTAAGGTCCTGTTACTGCTATAATTAGAACAATGTGGCATTCCCACTTTTCTATTCTGTGTGTATTATTTCTCAGAATTTAATTCAGACATATCTGTTTAAAATTCCAATGATGCATGATTATGTAGTCGTTCGCAGATTTAAGTCCCATATAAAGTTCCTTCACCACATTTCACAGTGGACATTGTAGTAACGTATATCTCCTTCCAATAATTTTTCTTTAAACTGTTTCATCTCCGTCTGTGTCAATGGAAATAATTTTATTTTATGGACATTTTGCTCACCGGCTTGGAAAGTGACAGATGCGAAAAATACTATATTTTCGTCAATCCTCTCTGTATATTCTAGGTCTTGATTATCAAGGATTTGGCACTTCTATGTAAGATAGCACTTAACTGGATGCAAGTGTAAAATCATGCATACATGCTTAAAATTCCTAAGAATGAAGATATATATAAGTAAAGTGATCCCACTACAGGCCTCAGGAGGCCCTTGGGGTAGTAGGAGGTTAAGGCTCCCACTTTTCCTTGACAATCGGCACTTGATGTCAGCCGGGTTGTCAGCCCTGCGTGACGGCCGCCTTTACCCCGAACAAACGTCTGGTACTCATTTCAGTTAGAGGCTGAGTCGACCCCAGAGCCATAGTGCCGCCAGAAGGTTTGGGTCAGTTTAAAAATCCTGACCCCACCGGGACTCGAACCCTCGACCTTCCGGCTTGTAGCTCAGTGCCTTAACCACTACGCTACGCCGTGCCCCATGAAGATATATATGTATATATTTATTATAACTATATTTTTTTGACATTTGGCAATGATGGCAAATATATCTATCCAAATGCCCCAGGTTATCATTTCTACATTTCTGGTGTTCTCTCCTGGCATGGCGTACTTGTAACCCACTTCTGAGGTTGGGGCGCCAGGAAGGCGGGGTTACGCTGTCCCGATGATATGAGAGTTGATGATGGTAATGATGTACCAGGAGAGGCCTTAAATTAAACTTAAGCTAATTAGGCCAATATGATATTCATGATAATGATGGTCAGATGGTGTTCGGAGACCGTTTGGGCCTTAAAGTTTCCTGACATTTATATTACAGGTGAGGAAAATCCTCACCAGGAAACTTGTCCCGACCGGGGATCGAACTAGGGCCCGCTGCGTGACAAAGTAGTACGCTACTTCGAGACCACGGTGGTGGATAGACGTTGATATGTAGAGACGATTATAATATAACTTACACCACTTTTCTTCGGATAATAAATATTATCTTACATAAAGAATGCAACATGTTAAAATTCGTGCATACGTTTAGTTCGTGATATTCCTAGATTTGATCACGTATAACGTCCCTAGAACTATTTTCATGGACTTGTGTAAGAGCTCGAAGAACCGTCTGTTCTTATCTCTTCTCTATGAAGTACTACAGTACGACTGCTTACGTATTTTCGCTGCGCCGCGCCGCGCCGTTTAGTTAAAGTTTCCTACAAACATAATTAAAGCACCCAATGCCACGAGAAATACTTCGTATTACTAAATGATATATATTTTACAATTTTGCTTATGCCAGACCATGAAATTCTCTTCCGCCCTTTTTCAGAAACTGTCAAAATCGAACCTAACATTGTTCAAAATATGATGAATTATTTTAATAAAAAACTGGGTTATATATACACGCTCACTAAAAAATACTTTTTTTTAGGATAATAATTTATTTCCCTTTATTTTCATTCATTACTCCGTATCTTATATCGTTAAGGCAATACGTTTCAAAACACAAGGTTGAAGTTCGAGTCCAGACGGGATTAAGAATTCTAAACTAGCCTAAATATTTAGGTTTCATTATTACCCTGGAGTTGATTCGTACTCTAATGAAATGAGTACCAGGATATATTGTTCAGATCGTCTAGAAGGATGGGAGCCTTAAACTCTTCCTTCTACCCTAAGGGCATCATAAGGGACTGACGAAATTACTTAAATATTGACCAATATTGTAAGCCACACATTCTCCCTCTCTCTCTCTCTCTCTCTCTCTCTCTCTCTCTCTCTCTCTCTCTCTCTCTCACACACACACACACACACACACACACACTGATTTTTACAATAAACATTTCAATTTTCCTCTGGATGTATAACTGTAGGCTTTCACGGCCGGCGTCTTGATCCCTATTAGGTTCGTCTTCCGGGCATATAGGCCGTGGTCCAGTCGTTCTTGTACTCGACGTTTCGTCTACTGCTGCGGTAGACATCTTCAGGAGATACTGCGTGCTCTCTGTGAACTCCTCAACAGTCGGCTGCAGACTGGCTGTCTGCCAGTCGAGTAGAAGAACGACTGGACCACGACCTATATGCCCGGAAGACGAACCTAATAGGGATTTCCTCTGGATATTTCTCATGCCTATTACATATTCAATTGCATGTTTAATTACCGTGACTATTTAACTCATGCCCCAAATGGGAGTCAATGACCAATCACGTTACAATTATTTATTTACAACCAATTACAGTCGTGTTTCGCCTAGAATTTACCAACTGAAATTTATCATAATAAAGAAAGCACCTCCTTTTTAACATTCTGAATAGGTCATATCATTATTTTGCAGTGACTGACTCTCCAAGAAATACGGCTACCAGATTGTATATGTAGTGCATGAATGTCAACAGAAAGCGCATGCGAGAGATAATATAAAAACATTTGTAACAATTGATTATACCACAAAAAAAACCACTGTTTGGATTTTTTTAAATGAATTATTTTCCAGGAAATGACGTTCCAGAAAAATGTAATTGACATATTTACATTAGGACAACAGAAATTAATTAATACCTATAACGTTGGTTATACATTTCTCCACTAGGGTGCATTCTTACAACATTGCGATCTTTTGGCAATAAATAATATGATCTGCTTACAGTGTTGAACAAAAGAAGCAAATGAAGCATACCAGTCGTTTCTCATTTGTTTTCAAACATCGCCGTTTACATTAAATATATATATATTTTAAAATAGCTACAGTTAAATAATGGTTTGTGAGTAAACAGCTTAATTTTATTCGTTAAATAGTCTTAACAAATGCCACTCATGATTTCCAAATTCTCTATATGTATTCACTCCTCACTTCGTGAATCGTGAGTTTATCGATAATTTGAAAATCACTCGTGGCATTACTTATGAATATTATATTTTAACTTAACATGCATTTCTCCTCTTTTTTGTCATATATTTCAATAATATTTTAATGCCTCCAAAATACTTAGATGTTGACTGATGGGACATGCGATATCTACCTTAGTTGTATTCTCAACCAGTGGATACGCAGATGTGAGCAGCCTGCTTGAGAATCTGTACCTCTGTATTTAGCATTAAGACTAAGTCCTTACCGTTAAGATTTTTTTAAATGTTGCAAACATTAACTATATAGCTGGATCGAGTTCTTCCTTTCTTTCTTTCTTTCATTCCTTTCTTTAAGTTCTTCTTTAGTAAATCCCTTAGAAGCATTTTTACGTAGGCGGCTCCATGATGCAAGCCGTTAGAGGCTCGCCTCTCACAGCTGGGGTACCGAGATCGAGTCTCGGTCACTCCATGTGGGTTTCGTGCTGGACGAAACGGAGCTTGGACAGGTTTTCTTCGGGGTTTCTCCCCGTTTTCCCCTGCCACAAATTTCATTCCACCATTTCTCCGTACTAATCTCATCCATTTCGTTTTATTTCATTCATCCACCCCTGTGACAGTGCGTCAGGAGTGGTCGACCAGCACCCTTGTCGTTCACTGACCTCTATGTTGGACACGAGTTGAGGATGTTTATTTCATTTTAGTACTTTTACGTGCCCACGCCACTCAAGCTTTATAGGATAGCGATATGTCGGGAGTGAATTCAAACTGTGGATATATATATATATTCTGATCTCACAAGAATATGGAGAGAGTGATCAGGTCAATACCACGACTACCCCTGAGACAACACATTCATTTAAGTCAAGACACAAAATTCTCTCATCCATTCATACTAAGCAAGGTGAATATGTTAAGGGGGTGATGGGTGAAACTTCTATTTTCTACATGTTTTGAGCTAGAGACTTGAAATTTTGTACAAACATTCACTGCATGATACACAATGATGTGTGTGTCATTCTTGTAAGACATTTATGTTATGAGTTATTAAATATTATATTTAAAAAATCCACATATTATAATTAAATGGGTTCCACGATTTTTTTAGTAAAATGTCTGATTTTTTTACAAGACCTCTAAAATATTTAGAAAACATCATGCATTAGAATTCTTATTATGTGAATACAAAGGAAGAAAAAGTAATGTAATTCATGCGTGGAATTACAAAAAAAATAATAGCATACATTTTATTTTTTATTTCTTACAATACTACTTCAATCATGAAACCCATGCACGACTTTGTTACCCATTGATGTTAGGACATGCAGTAAAAATGTGAACCTTCTAGGACAAAATTTCTGAATTCCATTCAATTTTGAATGTACAAAAATGCAGTGGAAATAAAAGTGTAGAAAAACAAGTTTAAATATTTGCATGCAGGTAATACTTAACTGGCGCAACCTTTTAATTCTGACGTAATTTAGGGCACTTAGAAGTGTCATAGGCCTCTGAAACTTTGCCAACATATACATTAGAGTACAGGCTATTTTGTAGTGCAAAAAACAAAAAAATGCCAATTTTGATCTCAAATGGTCAATTTTTCACACATCACTCCCCTTAAGAATGATTATGAGGGCCAGATGGGGTTCGGGTATAATTGGGTCTTCAAGTTCCCATACAGGTGAGAAAAAAAACATGAAAAAATAGAACACACATGTAATCTGTCCCATTCTGAAATCGGACAAAAAACAGCAGTGTCTGTTGGAACGAAATTAATCTATACCATAGCGGATGTTATTGTTTTTTATTCTTAATTTTAGCATTTTTATGTTATTTCTCCTCATAAACACAATAAAGAATAAGCTACATTTAGTTGCTGTAAATAGGACATCCATTATAGTGATTGGAGTACAACATTGTTAAAAATGTAGTGTATTTAGCTCCGGTTTGTCTTTTATTTATTAATTGTATGATCTACATTTAAAGTGGTTTTACCAGTTCAATTCAGCAACTGTATTTACATTAGTAAATCATTCATTCGATTGCAAAAACTAAATCTGTAACACTTTATCGGACTAATATTTTTTTGTTTCCAAGATAAACATGAACTAAAAAATGACAGCATTTAGTTATAAAACTATAGAGATTATTATTTACATTTTGTTTTGAAATTAACATCAATTGATTTTAGTATTTAATAGTTTTCATGGAAAAAGTAAACACAACCACACACCTGGTTCAGACTTCTTTTTCATAGTTGACTTTATTAAGGTTTATATATTTTATGTATATAAAGAAATGTAAAGTTTAGGTAATTCAGTTTAACAATCGCCAATGCCTTCTTATTCACTCCTATACTAATAACGGCCTAATTAATTATCATTATGTGTTTAGGGAAGTAAGTTGGATTTTCTAGAGAGGCCTTGGTATCCATTGACAACCTCATGTAATTGTTTAACTTACTTCCCTACGGAAGAAAAGTAATTGACTTAATAATGTAAAACTGCGTTTTTAATTTACAACAGTCCTTAAATATTCTGTATACTTTTTCATATATATGTTTCGACCTTGCTGGTAATAGAAAATGAACCGCAGCATTCGTCGCTTCCTCCACATCACAATTAATCACATATGTAATTAATGTACAGTCTGAAAGTGCTATTTAAAATGTCTGCCACAAATTCAGACAACAATAAACAATTGAACTCTTTAAACCAACATATAAATTCACACGAAATAAAAAAAAAACATAATCATTAGTATAAGAGTGAACAAAATTATATACGCAATTCAGGAAGTAAGTACATTACTAGTTTTCAACTCATTTACTGGCCCTCACTAAAGCTCGGGCTCAAACACGTCCTCGGCTGGTAATGTACTATTTAATTTCTTTGTTGTGTACATAACTATTGTTCATTCCCATTTATTCATGGTTACTATCTTCAGTGATTTTATATTAAATAGTAATTACAGTTAACAATAATAGTAATTATTATAATGCCATTATTTATTCTGGGTCCACTGCTGTGGTCTCGAGGTAGCGTGCTGCCTTGTCACGCAGCGGGCCCGGGTTCGATCCCCGGTCGGGGCATTTTTTCTGGGTGAGGTTTTTATCGGGGATTTTCCTCACCTGTAAGACAAATGTCAGGAAAACTTTAAGGCCCAAACGGTCCCCGAAATCATATGGCCGTCATCATCATCATCATCATCATCATCATTATCATCATCATCATCCTTCACCGGTGTGGAAAGCAACGGGAATCTACCACACCTACAATTCCCTAGTAAAGCTGAAAGCATAGCATTAAAATGCTATGATTGCAGTGAAGGACCTGCCTTCGGGCAGAATTACTATGGATGGACTTATTCTGGCAGACTTAAGGCCATAAGGCCTTATATTTCACTCAACCAGCAAAATACTCGTAAATATACAGATTAACAATCAAATTAAATGTTGCAATATACAAATTATATTAAATCAAACATTAATATGCCGATGTGCATACAAAATTTTTATATGTTAACTGTTCCAATAACATAATAATACAATAACACTGACCAACAAAAAATAATTTTTTTGTCTCAGAAAGAAAAATATGTGATTCTGATAGTACATTTTGTCCTGAATTCAAATATGATATCGGTTTTTCTCTATCACGCAAGGTATCCGAGAGACAGGAATTTATAATTTCTAACACTTTCATATTTTCTACATTCGTAACTACACAACATTCGAACATTCAGACTCGTCTAGAAAGTAAGAAATGACGATTTTCTGCTATATGTCGCCTGTGGAGCATCTCTCTTGGTGGTTCAACATTAATCGGACAGCATATTAGGATTCCATTTGCCTTGGTATCTCTTTTCCATAGCTGAAATATCCTGATGAAAGTGTTTCCCGTTACATTTTACGATGGACAAATGGACGAAAAACATTTATTTAAAAATAATTATTTAAATTAATTAATTGAAATTGAAATAAAAAACTGTGGGTGATGAGAAATTCCGAATACATATTTGAAAAGACGATAAAAACTGCATAGAAAAACTATTGGTACTAATGAGACAAAAACCTTGTTAACCAATGTAATTAAACAGGAAGCAACAATTAATAAGTAGGCTATATATTACACGTGGAAACATTACAAACAAAGTTAAAGCAAATATTAGATTTATTTTAAATAATTTTCTGTGGTAAGGAATTCCATTTGCGGAAAGTGAAAATAGGCCTATATGAAAGCTTAACATTTTCTACGTTTATTATTTAAAAAACTCAATATTGCATTAACTCATTGTATTTATTGTTACTAAACTGAGCACAAAACTGAGCTTTATGCACGTATAAAATGGCGACATTTTACAAACATCAAATACTTGATAAACATCAAATGAATCATAAATGATAAATACTCAGCCCCATCACATCAGTCGACCAATTATTTTATAAAACCGTAAATTACTTTTGTGCTTGATAACTAGTGTAAATAATACAAAACTCTATCAGTTTTGAATCCACAAAAATAACCCACATTTTTAATTCAAGAATACATTTTGTTTTCAAGTATAACATTACTCCGAGACAAATAGTAAATTGAATAAATGTTCATAACTATAAAATGTCTAAATTAATTGTTCAGGAAATGAAAATAAAAACAATAGAAAATCGATAGACAATAAAAAAAAACCTCTCATGAATTAGTGGACAAACTACAAAATATATAAATTAACAATAACACAAAATGACGTATTTCGATATAAAAACCTATATACCAATATATCAATAATTGCAACTATAGGCACAATAAAAATAAACTAATGACAGCCATCTGGATACAAACTATATAAACCAATTAAAAAAGTAATAGAAACAATAACCATTTACGGAAATAACAATTTAACAATGAGCTATTTATATAAGAAGATTGACTCTCAGTGGGATCAGCAACATCCAATATTTTTTCAGAAATATTTCTAAAAGAATTGGAGAATAACCATTTTGAAGAATTAATAAATAATTTTAATTTATAAATGATTACAAGATATGTCGATGACATCGTAATACTTTACGAAAATGTAAATAGGAAAGAAAAATAAATCTTAACAAAACTAAATAATATACATACACAATTGGAATTTACTGAGCAGAAAAAAATAATTCCAAAATAAACTACTTAGATCTAACAATGACAAAAAAGCTGAACAAGAAAAAATTGAAATAGCCATTTACGGAAAGCCTACAAACAATACGCTGTCAACAATAACTCACACATACTTACCAGCAACATTTTGCACATTCATAGTTTAATAAATTAATATAAAATTATGGAATATTCACCTGAAAGGTCCGTTGAGGAGACGGATCTTTCAGGTGAATATTCCATAATTTTATATTAATTTTGAATAATACCTCAACGGAACACATCATGAATCTTATAAAAGTTTATTATATGCTAAAACTGCCTCTAAACAAAGTAAATTACAACCAATTACCTAAATATATTAAAACATAACAAAGCGACAGCTTCAGTGATCAAATTGTAGATAAACTCGTAAGAAACATAGAAGAATCGATGTACTTAACATAAATCCGAAAAAATCTGGCTTTAAAAGGAACTGGATAACACTCGCATATAGACCTACAGGAAATTAAACAAATAAATTAGCTAAAACTCTGAAAAATAATAGATAAAAATATAAGCATATAATACAAGACTAAAAATAAACTAAACAATATAAAATAATATCTTATGCAAGTTTGTTTACATTACTTATCTCGGAATTTGTAAATTATGTGAGTTTCAAAAATAATTAAGTAAAATGCCAACGAGCAATGAAGTATCCCAAACAGGCAATGATTGATACAATAGTTAACGACATCCCCTGCCTCTAATTTTTTTTTGCGCGAAAGTGCGTTTTGTCTTACTTACAGCAATGGCAACCATGATTGAAAGTTCAACTTCCTACATTTCGGGGTTGCCAACCTAAATAATTATACTGAAATAAAATAACTATACTGTAATATATCATATTATAAACACGCGTGTGGGAAGTAAAACCACTGTCCCCTATGTATACTACATACAATGTATATACAAAACATATCTAAAAGGTAGTGTCAATACATATTATACGAAACAAATTACTGCATTTTAAATGAACTGAGCTTTATTTGGATAATAATGGCGGCACGTACTTATGTATTACATGTACTTGCTGTCATTTTACCACTAAATTGGTATCACGGCCTCCTGTAGTTTCAACTAATAAACATTGCCCACACTGTTAACGTTAGTCAATTTTTTATAAAGAATGCAAATATTTCCAACAAATATGTTATTATTTTACTATTATTTATTATTTTGAAAATACCATCGCGCAAAAAAATTTACAACGCACGTTTGTGAAGTGTTTTACAGAATCTCTGAAATTAAAAACCTCGCCTTTTCTCGGTTTTTAAACATTTTCCTCGATTCTGTAAAAACCACTTCCCAACCTCGCATCGTAATATACTATTAGTATTATAAATAAATTGTTAATTTTCCAAATGAGTATGTTTGAAGAAAATTTCCAATACAGTATGACAGTTTCTCTTTAAAAATAGGTATAAATATTAGATGTAGACTTGTTTTGGTTGCAAGGGGGAGGGAAAGAGTGCGGTGTTAGTGGTGATGGTGATGAGGGCTCGACTTTAATATTAAACATTCACTGTAGTTTGTGGCGCTTCATGCTTTTTTTTCCCTGTGGCTCTAAAGTTCATTTCAAAATCTAGGCATAATAACCCATTGTGTTATTTTGTAATCCCCAAAACTGTTTTTAACGATTTTAGAATTATTTTCAAATTCACAGATGTCAAACGCACAAAACTCTCAAAGGGCTTAATAGAATACTACAATTTTCCATGCTGTTATTTAAATGGGAATATTTTCAGCAATAGCAGTTTCGTTAAAATGAAGTCGAATGCCATATTTTAGAAGAATAAGTTGACAGTTTTTATACCAGTGATACCATCAAAATACTCTAAGTTATGAGTAAGTACATTAGTTTTGCTGAAAATGGCTAAACTTTACAACCCGTGATGCGACTTTTTTAATTATTTCATAAACTCCTGTCAAATTTTATTCTTAGGGTTTCATTTTTTAATTATTTCCCACCATTTACAATGATTTTACATTTATTCTAACGTTTATTTCAATATATTTCTCTATGATATTTAACTACATACGTAGCATGAAGACGTAGCAGCCATATTGATTTTAACGAATATTCTATGCAACAAAAAATACCTGTTCTAGTGCAGCCAACATAGAGTATGTACTAATTAATTGTACGCATATATATCAGAATTTCAGTACTTACTATATATTTTTGGACGTTGCATTCTTTCACAGGTTAGAGTGCTCAAATTGCGTTAGGTTAGCTTATAGTTTAGTCTTTCACAGGTTAGAGTTCTTAAATTGCGTTAGGTTATCTAGGTTTGTTAACTATCGTGTATATGTTGTCTGAATCCCATAGTGTAAACCGTTTCGTGTTTCTTAGTTTGATAAAGCATGCGCAGGGTGTATGATTGAAACTTCGGATATTTTTTTCGCATCACTTGTTTTAAAGTATTTCCCTGAAAATTATTTAACATTTTACTCCTTGGCACGAACGTTTCTGTGATCAGAGATCGGCTGAACAGGCTGTGATTAGGTAAGCACGTGAAAATATAGATTTCTATGTATCTAATTAACATAAAACATAAGCCCTAGTTTGGTTTCTTAACCGATATCCTATCATTTTCATGTATACGATCCTCAATTCTGAAATAAGAGGCCTCTTAGCAAAATATTAGTACTTTCATCCTCAAATTTGAAATGCCATGATAATCATAACATTTGGCTAGATGACCGTCCATCTCTGTAATTAACACATTAGGATGTGATTCAAGCACCCAGCTGGTAAGACAAGGCCTTTTAGACCTGTCGCATCATGGATTTTAGATTTGTTATGTACTCAGTGCATATGTTTGGTTCTGTCAGTGATGTTCTGGCTAATCATGCTATAAACCAAACCTTTACCCGATTTCGGAAATTTTATAACCCCAATTTGGTGGCCACCTATACTAATAGTAATTTCTACCATAGGCCTAACTGCGACAGCTGTAGTCACGTTTGACTGTATAGCAATCTGTCTGAACATTGAATTAATACATACAATATTACAATACAATTAATTCAGCTAACGTATTTAGTAAACATATGACGAACAGAAGAATTTCACAACTTATCGGATAAACATAAATATCAAGAAGGAAACTAAATTTGAGTTCTTTTTGTCATTACAGCCAAAACATATTATAAGATAATTAATTCTATATCAAATCTATTCTTCATACAAACTAAATAAATGTATGTTATTACTACATTAAATTTACATTGAAACTTTTAATATATTTTTAATCCTTCATAATTAGTATAATGTACACCTATATCAATCTATAGCAATTCTGCCTGAGGGCAGGTCTTTCATTGCAATCATATCATTTCCATGCTATGCTTTGCAGCTTTACTAGGGAATTACAGGTGTGGTAGCTTCCCGTTGCTTTACACGATGGTGAAGGATATTGATGATAATGATAAGAATGATGATGATGGCCGGATGATATTCTGGGACTATTGGGTCCTAAGCTTCCTGACATTTGTCTTACAGGTAAGGAAAAAAAACCCGAAAAACCTCACTCAGGAGACTGTCTCGACCGGGAATCGAACCCGGGCCCGTTGCGTGACAAGGGATCACGCTACTTCGAGACCACGCGGTGGATATATATAACACTAAGAAATTAGGACTGGAAGTAAATATCAGTAAAACTAAATATATGGTCACACTTAGAAATACATTATATAATGGAAATGGACAGCTAATGACAAATGAGGTAATTTTTGAGGAAGTGGCTGAATTCGAATACCTAGGAACAATAATCACAAATAGGAATGAGATGCACGAAGAAATTAAACATAGGCTCAATTCTAGAAATGCGTGCTATTATACATTGCAGAGACTTTTGATGTCCCAACTTCTTTCAAAAAACGTTAAACTGAAAAAAAATATATAAAACTATCGTTCTACCAGTTATATTATGTATATGGTTCCGAAACATGGACTCTTACTTTAAGGGAGGAAAGGAGATTACGAGTATTTGAGAATAAAGTTCTTAGCAACAGAGATGAACAGACAGGTGAATGGAGAAGACTACTTAACAATGAATTACATGATCTTTATAGGAAGCCAGATAAAATGAGAAGAGTTAAGTCTCTTTGGACTGCGGTGGGCAGGACATGTGACACGAATGGGAAATGAAAGACGTGCATGGAAGGTTCTTGTAGGAAAACCAGAGGGAAAGCGCCCAGTTGGTAGACCAAGAATGAAGTGGGAGAATAACATTAACTATGAATTGAGAGAAGTAGATTATACTGGAAATAATTAGAAAGCATTAGCGGCTATGAACCTACGGGTTCGATAGTGCCAGTGAGTAAGTATATATAATATATACAGTGAATATTAATGTATATATTTGTTGTTCTGGTTGAATTGAAGGGAAAGCCTTATGGCTTTAACTCTGCCAGAATTAATAAAACATTATTTTATTGTTACTGTTATTATTATTATTATTATTATTATTATTATTATTATTATTATTATTATTAGTATTATTATTATAATAAAATGATGTGTATTATTTCATCTTCAAATATTTAATATTCACATTACAACGATTAAGAAAGAGACATCAACAATTCGATTTGATAAAGTCTTTAAGATATTAAAACGAGTATAAATAAGAATAAATAGAAAAATACTTTAAACAGTACAATTGTGATGTAGTGGTGTATTGGGAATGCATTAGCAAGCAGGAACTCTGAAGATACCGGCAGGTCATTAGGAGTTATCGTGTGTCTTTAGAGTGCGTAATGTCTCTTCTAACGCCACTCGCTATATAAATCTCGCCTAATGTTTTAGAAAGGATAAATACAAAGTTTACGAGAAGTAAAGTCAATATTATTTTTAAATGTAATGCATTACATTTATTTAAAAATCACTGATTTCAGTGAGAAATGTAGATGGACACTTTTTGCACTTGAAAATTACTACTGTACTTTAAGTATGAAAGATGGATGAGAGAAAGAGAGCTTACGTCTATTTGAGAATTAAGAGTCTGGGAAAATATTTGGACCAAAGAATGATAAGCATGCAGGTGAATAGAGAAAACAATTTAACCTGATGTACGTATCTTCTAAGTGAAAGAAGATGTAATATGAACAGTTAAATGTTTTTTTAATATTAATGTAATTACCTTTTTATATAAGTCCTCCTCAATAAAAACATTAAGAACTTCTTTAATTAGCTAAAACAACAGAATATTTAAATTACCACTTACCCAAAAAAATTATAGTAAGGAATTAAATTATATAACACTTATGGCTTATATAAATGGGTATAATTAAGAAATGATTAATTCATTAATTATGAAACAAAAGATAAAAGAACAAATATAACACAATTAAGAACGGAAATTGATGAAAGTGATAATAAGTGGGTATCATTAACATATACAGGTATATAAACACAAAAGCTAGCAAAAATCCTCAAAACACATGTTAAAATATAAAAACTGCATACAGAACAAATAAACTAAATAATATAATTTAAAATAAAATAGAGGAAACGTACATACATAAAATAAAAGAGTTTATAAATTGAAATGCAATAGCTGTGCCATATTATATTGAAAGAACTACTAGAAACTTCACGACAAGATTTAATCAACATCTTAGAGATTTCTTGAGGAATGAGGGTAAATAAAGTTTTTCAAAACACCTTTATTCACTGGCATTACTATATTATAATAATACTACAAAAGACAAAAGTACAACGCTGTTAACATAATTATATCCACGTGGAATTGATATGGAAACGTTATTTTATACGTCAATTATAATGCGAAGACATTATTGGCAGAGAACTGTTTTCAGTGTTTGCTGATTGGAGCGGCGTCTTAGAAGCCTCTAACAACAACTCCCCGGTTTTGCCGCCTGGCAGTAACAATGTAATTTTTAAACCAGAGGGAAACAGTTGCCTTTAACGCCCCCTGGAAACTAAAATGCAGAGTCCACTATATATATATATATATATATATATATATATATATATATTATCGCCTCACTATGTTGGTTGTCCAGCGGCTCGCTTTGTTTCCAGCAGCTGTTATGTCATGTTAGTCATGCCGACTACCGCCACTTCAATAATTCCACATGTTAATCTTTGCCAAGCAAAGTCGGGCGGTACCCGCCTTTATAGTACACCGTGTTCCAAAATGATGGACGGGGTTTTAAGTAGTTGGTAGGTTTACAAACGAAATTGAATGCATGATTGTTTGCTATAATGAAAGAAAAACTGTGAAAGTTTCATATCCTGTATGCAGTAATTGGTTTCTTAACATTATTACATCGTCAGCGTTAAATTTGTGAAAATGGCGACTCCTGTACAGAAGTCATTCTGTGTGTTGCAATTTGCGAGGTCTGGTTCCATTGTTGCAGTGCAGCGAGCTTTCCGACGGCAATTTGGAATTGATCCTCCGACAGATAAGATTATCCGTCGATGGTATAAGCAGTTGGAAACAACTAAATGTATATGTAAAAGGAAAAGCCCATGACGTCCACGAACATGAAATGACGCGTCGGTCCGGATGACATTGTTTATTCCCATAGTGTCCACGGTCTCAAGATCTCACACCTTGTGATTTCTTCCTGTGGTGTACGTGAAGGATCATGTGTACGTACCATCGACCTACCAGACTTGGGAAGAAGGATTGTTGTTGCTGTAGAATCCATTACTCCAAATATGCTGACGAATGTTTCGGAGGAATTCGATTATCGACTAGATATGTGCCGTATAACGAAATGTATCATACTCACATCGAATACTTATAAAGTATGTTATGAAAACTCAAAGAGTTTCTTTTTAATCCCATGTAAGTTTTGTTATATATATATCATGTAAGGGAAATTAAAGAACTTTGAAACCCCGTCCATCATTTTGGAACACCCTGTGTACACGGGCAACCATCAGAGTGAGGGAATAATACAGGAAGAGAGATTCTGAGGTATTGCTAGTATAAACGTATTTACATTGTTCACAGTTTCTTCAGATATGTTGGTTTATTTATGTAAGGAACCCATGATCTCCGGCGATTTATTGTAGAATAACGTTTTGTCGATGTGTTAGAGATGTAATATCATCTCCTTTAGACCGTGATAACATGGGTTATGATTGCGGAAAAAATATAAACTGATCAACTTTTCATAAGTAATGCCACGAGTGATTTCCAATTTATCTAGAGAATTTAAAAATTAAGAGTGGCATTTGTAAGGACTATTTAACGAATAAAATTAAGCTGTTTACTCACAATTCATTATTTAACTATAGTTATTTTAAAATATCTATATATCTAATGTAAAACGACGATGTTTAAAAACAATGAGAAAGGATTGTTACGCTTCCATTTGTTCATCACTGCTACCAGATCATATTATTTATTGCCAATTGATCGCAATATTGTAAGAATGCACCCTAGTGGAGGAATTTATAACCAACATTATAGGTATTAATTAATTTCTGATGTCCTATGATGTAAATATGTCAATTATATTTTTCTGCTACGTTATTTTCTGGGAAATAATTCGTTTAAGAAAGTGCAAACAGTGGTTTCTTTTTTATGGTATAATCAATTGCTAGTAATGTTTTTTTATATTATCTCCCGCAAGCACTATCAGCTGACATTCGTGCACTATATATACAATCTGGTAGCTACATGGAGTCATTGCAAAATAATGCTATGGTCTATACAGAATGTTTAAAAGACGGAGCTTGATTTTAAAGTGATAAAATTAAACTGATAAAATGGAAGTCGATAAAACGGCTGTGATTGGTTGTAAATAAAAAATCATTGAAATGTGATTGGTAATTGACTCCCATTTGGGGCATGAGTTAAATAGTCATCTGAAATAGGTCTAAAAATCAAATGTCAGACTTAGGGTGGAATATTGCGCTCATATCCAGCACGTATTGTTAAAAGTAGAACAATGCCAGTGGTATATATTGGTGGTAAAGACTAGAACGTATTAAATTTAGGATAACAGTTTGAGATTAGTTTTTCCTCATTTCTTTGCATACTACCTCAAATTGGAACTTACTTATTCAGAGTGCTCTTTATAGGGTGTAACACAATTGAATGTTTGCATTCCGAAGTACATTAGAAGAAAACAAAGCAAACATTTTTGTTAAATAAGTATAGGTTTCAAATGTATAATTCCCTGCTTGTTAATTTAGCCTGTGTGAATGCGTAGCTTACATTTCTATCAATGATTCTAATGTAATAGCACAAACATTGTGTGGCATGTGTAACGCTTAAATTCGCAATGTATCCTATTGGATACATCAATTGTTTTAATATATCTAATTGCTTTAATAAAACAGAAGAAAGCTAACAATAAAAGTTCTGAAATGTGTGTGGAATTACACAATAATAAGTTATTAACGATTTCGTTTTCAGTGCGGCCCGTCACATTTAAATAACTGATATGAAATATTTTTTTGCCAATTTAACGGTCAATGTAGTATAATATTTATTACATTTAGCTATTTAAAGAGATTCATTCTTTGTTGCATTCCTTGAGTACAAATTCAATTTGATATCGTTTCTTCGATTTACGAGTGTAAACAAATAGTATGTGAACTTATATTACTTTTTTGTTTCTATCTGCTTGTGAAAATGTAAGTATATTTAGTTTAATGAAATTTGGAATGATAAATGGTGAAACGGATTGTTGTAAGAATATTCGAATCCAGTACATGTATTTATTAGCGAATAAAATCCTGGGAAGTGTTCTTACTTATTGGCTTTATAGCCCTCTACTTTATTAGGTGTTTCTAGATCAAGTTTATTTTAGTTATACTCATGTCTCTGCAGATGCCATGTCTGGCATATGGTCAGCATATCCACCCAAGTAAACAAATAAGGTAATACTCGGATGACGAAGATGGGTAAATTTTGCACAGAATCTTCTTTTTCAAACTTAAGGCTCTTTTACGAGCCTGAACATTTTCAGACTTGGGACTCATGGTTTAAAGTCTTTCCGGGAGGATTTTTCCATCATAAAAATCCATAGGCTATGGCCGGATTTGAACCCGCAACCCTCGGGGCTAGAGGCAAGGAACATAATCACTAGAGCACTGCGGCCGTTTTAATTCGGTACCGTATGAATGAACATCAATTGCTACTATCTGAATGACGAAACATTTGTTTATTTGTTGAGAGAGACGAACATAGAGGTGAATGGTACAGAAAAACCAGAAGTAAAATTCCAGTAAACAGGGCAGGAATGAGGGTGATAGATTAATATAAACTTTTTTTATAGGGAGATGAATTATAGACATGCAGGAACTGATACAGAATATTTGGTCTAGCTCAGGATAGGGATAACATGAATATCAGGGTTTGATAGTGACAATGAGTTAGTAAGTGTTAAAATTAAAAAAAAAGTATTTCAATTATATTTATTATTTAAATATATATATTACGACTAGCGTTAACATCACAGCCTTGGATGCAGAGGGCCCGCATTTAGTCCCTTATTGAGAGAATTTCCAGGTTAAGTTTTCGAGGATTTTTTTTCTCGCCTATGAGACATATCAATGGCAATAAATTATATACGCAATATACAAACTCTAAGCCTGGAATAAGCGATGAAACTATTCAATACAAAGATCCTCCCAATAATAACTTACGGGATAGAAATCATATGGCCACATCTTACAGAAGCTAATCTGAACACACTGGAAAAAATGAAAGCTACATACATAACAAGAGCAATAGGAGTATCAAAAACGACAAGAAGCCGTCTAGTGTACCTACTGGCAAGGGAGACTTTCCTTATCGAGGACTTGAAAACAGCATACCTACTACCAACCACGGAACCCTATGAACATGCGCTACAAAGACTACGCAGAAAAAGAGAGGAAGTATGGCCGGAATTCTTCAGCACCGGAGCAATGATAGACAGGAACTGGACAGAAGCAAATTTCCAGATACGACACGTCATCACAAGAATAAGCGTGCATGGATTGAGATAAAACATTTCATAACCCGAAGATGTCATGCATATGCGAAGTATGTGAACAGAAATGCGGAAGATATCACATCGAAACGTGTACACAAAAAACAAAAACAATTTGTGATTACGCAAGATAAAGTTAAAGTGTTAGTGATTGTTAGCTGTGTTATCACCTTTGGACATTTGTGCGCAATCCATTTATATAAAATAAGACATATCAGGAAATGTTAATAGACTGTGTCCGACTACCATATCATAATCGTTTCCGATCACACATACCATATATATCTATCTCACTGGCACTATCGAACCCGTAGATATATGGCCGCGCGGACATAAGCTCTCCATACATCCCTATCCTGGACTAATGACTTCCGATCATTCCGTGAATAATCTACTTCCTTCAAATCATAGTTCATGTTTTCTCCCACCTAATTCTTGGTCTACCAACTGGGCGTTTTCCCTCTGGTTTTCCTACTAGAAGATTCCATGCACGTCTTTCATTCCCCATTTGTGCCACATGTCCTGCCTATCGTAGCCTACGAGACTTAACTGTTCTTATTATATCTGGCTTCCTATAAAGACCATGTAGTTCACTGTGATGTAATCTTGTCCATTCACATGTCTGTTCATCTCTATTGGTCCAAAAAAAATTCCTAAGAACTTTATTCTCTCTTTTATTATGCATTATGAATGAATGAATTATATGTCTTGTCTTAAATGTTCATGAGGTCTTGGAGTTGGTCCCGTTTTAAGCCGATCACTTATGCGCGAAGCCTCTCCAAAGACATCATTTGTGGAAGAAAGTATGTATTACTTACCAAGTTAAATCTGCATGCTGAAGATATGTTAAACATGTGCTGTAGATTCTCGTCTTTCACTTACCATATTGCCACTTACTGTCCCCTGTGTTGTGTTATTTGACTGCAAGAGGAGCGCTGGTAAATATTGTGCTTTTTTAAATGATCCGTCACATATAGTAGTCGTTGATGAAATTATTAATCCGGCAACCATATTACTACTCGGGTATAAATTGTCCCCCCTCTGCCTTCCTCATTAAATATTACCAATTCCTGTATACTGTGTTGTGAAGATGGTAATACGGAGATGACAAACTTTTAGTATTGAAAGATCTGAAAACTTCAGCTGTTTTCGACCAAATTTGCTAATTTGACCACCAAGTAACGATATTTCACTTATTAATAGGGATTCTCCCTTCCACAGAGGAATAGTTTGGCAATACTAGCGCTAACACAATTTTCCTCTAGTCGTGCAGTCCTAACTTAAGAGTTAATTGAGATTGTTATATTCTGATGTAATATATGTTTGTCCTGGTGAGTGGAAGAGAAGGCCTCATGGCCTTAACTCCACCAGGCTAAATAAATCTAAATAAATAAATAAATAAATAAAATAACTTGGGCGAGTAATGTGTGATCCAGAGATAAAACCCCTTTCCTGTTGTGCTCTGAGAGACAGTAAGTGAACATTCAAAGAGGGAGGACTTGTGGATATAGGAGAGGAGAAACTGAAAGAATTCATCTAAAGCTTTGTTTAATATAAAGATTTTAATTACAGCAACTTAGATTAACAATAAATATCAAGCTACACATATGAAAATCACATTCGCAATTTGTTTTATAAAAAAAAATTGTAATTACCTCATTGGGTAAGTCTAGAAAGCAGAGATTGTTTTTTATTAATAGAGTATTGTGAAATGTGTTTCTGCTGGATCCATCACTCTATTCAAAGTAAATCTCGTGTAATCTCGAAGCGAACGTGAATAGCCATTTGTGTTTGTAAATTCACACTGTCTGAATCCACGGATTAAAACACAGACATCGCTGTAATTAAAAACCATAGTTATTTTCCTTTTCTACAAACCTTTTGTGATGTGGTTCTCCAACCGGGTCTTTGTCAACTGAACGTTCACAACTTGTCCTTTGTTCCTCATCTCTCCATTCATTGTATTAATTGTTTCAAGTGAAATTTTGAACCACTATTACTGTATAAATGTATCATTTCAACAACGTTTCAATAGCTTATCATCGGAATAACAGTACCTAACTGCAATGTATAAAGGAAAACGATACCTACGCAGTGATCAAAGATAAAAGGTATAATCCTATATACATTAACCTACATAAGGGGTGAACACCATTCCATTATTTTCCTGGGTAATCTTTCTTCTTGAATTCATCGTAAGTGCCCATACCAATTTAATTACCTATATTTTATATAATCTACTCAGGAATAACTGAAGTTATTTTTTTCTCGTATGACAGTATTTATTATTTTTTTCTAATTTTGAACATCTTACTGCTCTCCTCAAGAAATCCATTTCCATCGATATACGTAGGTTTCTGTTCTAAGTTTTTGTTGAATTTCCAAACTTCAGCTTCATATATATATATATATATATATAAATTTGAAATCGTGGTTTCCAATTAACTATAACGATGCGTTAGGAATTATCATAAGTAATGCCACGAGTGATTTCCAAATTATCGATAAATTCACGACTCACGAAGTGAGGAGTGAATTTATCTAGAGAATTTGGAAATCAAGAGTGGCATTTGTTAGGACTATTTAACGAATAAAATTAAGCTGTATACTCACAAATCATTATTTAACTGTAGTTATTTCAAAATATTTATATATTTAATGCAAACGGCGATGTTTGAAAACAAATGAGAAACGATAGGTACGCTTCTACTGCTTCTTTTGTTTATCACTGCAACCAGATCATACTATTTATTGCCAAAGGAACGCAATATTGTAAGAATGCTCTCTAGTGGAGAAAAAATGAAACATCAATCTGTATATTAATTCATTTCTGATGTCGTATGATGTAAATATTACAATTATATTTTTCTGGATTATTACCTGGGAAAAAATACATTTAAGAAAGTCAAACAGTGGTTTCTTTTTTTGGTGGTATAATAAATTGCTACAAATGTTGACATGTATGCACTATATATACAATCTGGTAGCCGTATTTCTTATAGGCTCAGTCACTGCAAAATAACGGTCAGACCTGTTCAGAATATTAAAAACGAGGAGCTTTGTTTAATATATGGTAATTATAACACTGATAAATATTTCGTGAAACACGACTCTGATTGGTTGTAAAACAGAAATCATTGAAACGTGATTGGTCATTGACTCCCATTTGGGGCATGAGTTAAATAGTCATTGTAATGGTGCAACTTGTTGCTGCTGCGACTTCGTGTTTTTATAATAAATTTTCAAGTGAGTTTCCAAATTCATTGTAAAGTTTTAAGTTTTATGATGACATGCAAAATGGAAACTCAAGAAGCGTAACAGTAATACATTCCGCTTTATATAATATGATCTTCCGTGCTTTTATTCCGGAAATTACCTGCATTAAGGTATATGAATTCGCGTTTATATCACTGACAATTTTTGCAGCTTAAGTTATGAAACAATCTCACCATGCTCCCACTTTCAGTGTTTTGGTATAAAACAGTACAATTTTTCAAAGATTATATATTAACCTTAAATTTATATAATCATAGTATATTTAAAAATGCATTGATTTCATTCATGTTTCTAAGAATAGTATGAAAAGCCCTATTTTCTTATAAATTACTTAATTTAGCCGAATTATATAAAGTTCTCTATTAGAACACAATGATTGGTATAAGTATTGTTTATTTTCTTCGATAGGTAGATTACCTACGCCATCTACTAAATTTCTACGTAATTATCTTTATTTATTTGTTTAAGAATTGCGTTATGTTTTGTGCAAACTACCCTGAACTTCTTTCCAACACTCCTATAGAAAAATGTCTTATATACTTAAAAATTAAAGCTATTAAACCTGAAATTGCTTGCCTCTATATTAATGGTAATTATACTGATATAGATGTCATAGGAAAATCGCCATAAATAACTAACTAACTCAATGGCACTATCGAACCCGTAGGTTCATGGCCGAGCGGATATAAGCTTTGCATATATCCCTATCCTGAGCCAATAATTTGCAATCATCCCCTGTATAATCTACTTCCCTCAAATCATTGTTAATCGTATTATTCTCCCACCTCATTCTTGATCTACCAACTGGGCGTTTTCCCTCTGGTTTTCCTACAATAAGCTTCCATGCACCTCTTTCATTCCCCATTCGTGACACATGTCCTGACCATCACAGTCTACGAGAGTTAACTGTTCTCATTATATCTGGCTTCCTATAAAGACCATGTAATTCAGTGTTATGCAGTCTTCTCCATTCACCTGTCTGTTCATCTCTCTTTGGTCCATAAATTTTCCTAAGAACATTATTCTCAAATTCTCGTAATCTCCTTTCCTCCCTTAAAGTAAGAGTCCATGTTTCGCGTCCATATAATATAACTGGTAGAATTGTTTTATATATTTCCAGTTTAATGTTTTTTTGAAAGGAATTGGGAAGTCAAGAGTCTTTGTAACGCATAATAACACGCATTTCCAGAATTGAGCCTATGTTTAATTTCTTTGTGCATCTCATTCCTGTTTGTGATTATTGTTCCTAGGTATTTGAATTCAGCCACTTCCTCAAAATTTCCCTCATTTGCATTAATACAAGTTTTATTTTGTAGATTGAAATTTTATGAACATTCTAAATGTTTACCATCTCTTAACTGATATAGATCAGTAGTACACTAAAATATGTAAATGAGGTGGCGTCGCTTCCCCTTAATCCCCCAAATTCCCCACAAACACATTCGATATACGCTGTAGGCGTTAAAGTATCGGCAAGTAATGAAATTAGCGCGTTAGATAAAAACGGGTAGAAATAGTTTGTATTCATAAGTATGATAATGGCAGAAATTGAATGTTGAGGTTATTTAGTTAAAATCTGATTTAAAGAATACGATTTAAGATTATTGAACATCCCAAAGAGTGAAAAATGACAATTGAAAATACATGTAACTATATATGTTCACACATAGAAATACATTATATAATGGATATGGACAGCTAATGAGAAATGAGGGAAATTTTGAGGAAGTGGCTGAATTCAAATACCTAGGAACAATACTCACAAATAGGAATGAGATGCACAAAGAAACTAAATATAGGCTCAATTCTGGAAATGCGTGTTATTATGCATTACAGAGACTCTTGACTTCCCAACTCCTTTCAAAAAACGTTAAACTGAAAATATGTAAAAATATTATTCTATCAGTTATATTATATGGATGTGAAACATGGGCTCTTACTTTAAGGGAGGAAAGGAGATTACAAGTATTTGAGAATAAAGTTCGTATGAACATTTTTGGACCAAAGAGAGATGAACAGACAGATGAATGGAGACGACTGCATAACAGTGAATTACATGGTCTATATGGGAAGCCAGATATAATGAGAACAGTTAAGTCTCGTAGACTGCGATGGGCAGGACATGTGGCACGAATGGGGAATCAAAGACGTGCATGGAAGCTTCTTGTAGGAAAACCAGAGGGAAAACGCCCAGTTGGTATACCAAGAATGAGGTGGGAGAATAAAATGAACTATGATTTGAGGGAAGTAGATTATACAGGCGATGATTGGAAAACATTGTCTCAGGATAGGGATATATGGAGAGATTATGTCCGCGCGGCCATGAACCTGCGGGTTCGATAGTGCCAGTGAGTTAGTTAGTTACGGCAAGGAACACGAGTGGAGAAAACTGCATAACAGTTAAGTACAGGATCTTTATAGGAAATCAGATATGACAGTTAAGTCTCGTAAACTGCGATGGACTGGAAATGTGGCACGAATGGGGGATGGGAGGCATGGAAACTTCTTTTAGGAAAACCAGAGGGAAAACATCCAGTTGGTAGAACAAGAATGAGGTGAGAGAATAATATTAACCATGATTTGAGATTTTTATATTATACAGGGGATGATAGGAAAACATTAGCTCAGGTTAGGGATAAATGGAGAGCTTATGCCCGCGTGGCCATGAACGTACAGGTTCGATACTGCCAATGTGTTAGTTACTAAAATGGAAGGCCTTCCAGATCCTTATGTGGCCAAAAACGTATGTTTGTGATCCACAGTTTAAAATCCATCTTCCTATAGGTCGTGCCGCTGTATGGCCCGGATGTCGTGTCGGTTGTAAAAAGGTACCTATAAAGTGAGAGGTAAAACTGAGATAAATAAAAAAACCATAATTGAAAATATGTGTGTAATTTAACTCAGGTGATGTGGAAGAGAAAATGTTACCATCTTAACCCCATGAGCAAATAATAATAATGTTTTATTTATTCTGGCAGAGTTAAAGCCATAAGGCCTTCTCTTCCACTCAACCAGCACAAATACAAATAAATATTTGCCAAAAATAAACCATTATTATTATTATTATTATTATTATTATTATTATTATTATTATTTATTATATACTAGTTTCTTCATTAGAGGATTGCATCAAGGATAATGTGACACAGACAATTAATTTTCGAAATTGATTAAATACATTTTTTTAAATACATTAAAAAATTTCAAATTATAATTGAAGTATACATACTATAAAGTAGACATCTTGTAAACATGGTTTCTTAAAATTGAAATTGATCCTCTAATAGCAGCGATGGCAATTTTAGAAAGATACACGCTGTCCAAATCTAAGGAATTCCAAAATTTAGCTAAGAATCCTGGTATAGTACCTCTTGTCCCGATCGTCAATCCTGTGGCAGTTATACTATCTAATTAGTATTTATCATTGTAATAGTCAATAGAAATAATATACTTTATAAGTCCACCGCTGTGGTCTCGAGGTAGCGTGCTGCTTGTCACGCAGCGGGCCGGGGTTCGGTTCCCGGTCGGGACAAGTTTTCTGGGTGAGATTTTTTCGGGGGTTTTCCTCACCTGTGAGATTTTTTCGGGTTTTTTCCTCACCTGTGAGATAAATTTCAGTAAACTTTAAGGCCTAAACGGTCCCCGAACACCATCTGGCTGTCATTATCATCAATATCATATTCGCCTAATTAGCTTAAGTTCAGTTTATTGCCTCTCCTGGCGCATCACTACCATTAACAACTCTCATATCATCGGGGTAGCATAACCCCGCTTTCCAGGCTCCCCAACCTCAGAAGTGGGGTACAAGTACGCCATGCCAGGAGAGAACACCGGAAATGTCGAAATGACAAGCTGGGGCATTTAAAAAAAGAAACTTTATAAAATCAATATATTTTTGTTGTGTATATTCTTCTCGTTTATGTAAAATAATTAATAAAGGAGGGATTTTATTAATTCATTAAATTACTTTATGAAAATAATGTTACTTTTTACCATAAGAGTTACCTTTGATACCTGTGGCAATTAATTAAGACTATTTCATGTGTTAATTAAATAACATTTTATTAAACAATTTTTTTATTTTTATTTTGAATTTAATTCCTGTGCATTTGTGGGAATTAAAATATTCCATTGATTGAAAAATAACATATTTTAGTAAATTATTTACTGCAATTTGTTTGTGAAGTGTTGCCTACGTATTTGTGCAAATTAGCGTATAGACACTACTCAATTTGTTAAACAACATATTATAATTAAAATAACGCTATTTTTTCTTGTGAAGTTTATTCCTGCGTACTTGTGGCAATTAGCGAAGTAACACTAACTTTTAATGACGGATGAAGCTAAAATCTAGTATTATCGCAGACATTGTGTGACGTAGAGTGAAGGATTTAGGTTTAATATACTGTACAACATATATCCATTCTGGTGTGGCGTAGAGCACACATGATCTAATGATGGGTCAATCATGGGCCACATCACATAATTAACTATGTGAACCGGGGGTTAACCAAGGATTAATGGATCATCTCTCATGTTATCACCACTCTCCTCAACATACTATTATATGTTACGTCAATGGCAAACATATGATTATGTACCGGTACCTGCATTTAGAAGCAGGTGTTTGTTCTAACACGTAAAGGTCTGTTAAAAATATTTATGAACTATAATATGTGCCATTCACAAGTCAATATTATTAACACCACCTGTGGTTATTTCAGAGTTTCTAAGTTCACAATACATTCAATTTGATATATTTTCAGTGATTAATATGATATACTTCATTGTTCAATGAAAAGCCCTCATAATTTACAATCTTCTTGGCAAAATCACATAATGATATGTGTGTATTTGACTTTAACCGTGAATATCTTGACATATTTGGAAAAGGAATTAATTACGGAAGGGCTCATATGTTAATATACATGACAAAAATAATAATTTTAATGTAGGAATCAATCTCCAAAATTACATGGCTTGCAACCTGTATGGATCCATGAAACATTTTGGTATCTTTATCTCATGTTGTTCAAACACACACACACACACACACGATGAAATAATACCAAGAACATTTTTGGAATAGATTCTGTCTGTGAAGAGAAGGAGAAGATATTAAAATCAGACACATTATGGCACGACATAAATAAAGCATTGAATGAATGAAGGACTACAAGAAAGGAAATGTGAAAAAAAATACAAGGAAAATAGTAGAAAAAAGTCTACGAAATTAACACAACCATGATCAGAAGAAGATGCTCTTTTCTAATTATTATTATTTTTATTATTTTTATTATTTTTATTATTATTATTACTATTATTATTTTTATTATTATTATTATTATTATTATTATTATTATTATTATTATTATTATTATTATTATTATTATTATTAAACGCAGAATGCCAGAGACGAGATTACCCAAAATGCTTTGGAATGAATTCTACCTGGGAAAGGAAAGAGAGGTCGACCTAGATTTAAATGGATGGATGATATAAGAAGAAGTGTGAGGGAGATAAATCTGGAAGAATTAGATTCGGAAGATACAGAAGAATGGAGAAAGAAGATTCATTCATTCATAGTGTTCTGCCAAAGAGCAGGTCTTTCACTGCAAACTCAACATTCTCCACTCTTCCCTTAACTCAACCTTCGTTTTTTGTATCTGCATACAAAATATTTATTTTAATATTGTCTATCATCTGATGTATTTTTCTGCCTCTAACTTTCTTTCTATTGACAATTCCTTTTAGGGCATCCGTCAGCAGACAGTTTCTTCTTAGCCAGTAGCCAATTCAATTTCTTTTCCTCTTCTTTATGAGTTCCAGCATTGTTCTTACTTCACCCACTCTGTCTAGCACACCCAGAAAGAAGATACAAATTTAAAACGTTTTGAGCACAGGAAGATGTTCTGTTACATTGTAAATGTATTTATAAATAATGATAATAATAAGTATTATTATTATTATTATTATTATTATTATTATTATTATTATTATTATTATTATTACTAAAATATATAAGAAAATTAGCGTCGAGAGGTGCAAGGTAGCCATCAGACCACATGGATCAACACACAACTTTACACGTTAATTTAAAATAACTAAAACGCTGCAAATATTAACGTAATAAACGTACACAAAATGAACAAAACTGCTTCACCTTATTTCAACTGCCCAGAAAAATCACTGCAGACGGCCCACCATCTGATGACTGAATGGAACATGTTCTCCAGAGATCGACCAGCTTTACTACAAATTGCTACTCCGCCAAATATTCTGAAGTTCCACATTAACACAGTCAACGTTGCAGAATTTCTTACGAGGATCTTCCGTCAACTACAAGAACAACTAGAACAATAATTGAACAATTGTAAAACTGTAAATATCCCGTGATATACCATTGGTGAAACACGGGTTGTAGCATATATGTAAATGTAAATAAAAAACGTATGATTATTAAAGAGCGAAATGCATAATTAGGATATTGTGTGCGACTCAAAATATTACGAATCCGCTGATATTCGTATGGGTGTCCATGTACTGCATTTTGTGAAGAAAACTCCATCAATTCGATAAAATTGCATTTGTATTAATAACACAATAACACAAATCAATAATTGACTATTTAATCGTAAACAACAAGCTACGAGCCTTGGTAAAAGATGTGAGAGTACATAGAGACAGCGATATATACTCTGATCACTATCTCGTGATAAGTAAAATAAACATAATAGCTAAATGGCGGAAAAATAACATAAAGAACAAAAGAAACCAAGAAGAAGTATATAAAGTATATTTATTACAAGATCAAAGTATTAGACAACATTATGAAAGCAGAATGAATAAATATATATCAGAGATAGCGACGTCAGAAGATATAAATATTGAATGGGAAATTATATCAAATGTAATACATAAACAGCAAATGAGATATTAGGAAAGAAAAATAGAATAAGAAATAGGAATGGCTTGAGAACTTGGAATGCGAATATACAAAATGCAGTGAATGAAAAACAAAAAGCATATCATACATACTTACGACTGAAAACAGAAGAATCTTATGAAGAATATAACATGAAAAGGAGAATTGCTAAAAGCATTATAAGAAAAGCCCATTAGGAGTCATGGGATAAATTTATAAGCTCAGTAGAACATGATATGTATGGAAGACAAGAAATAGGTTATAAATTAGTGAAACATCTAAATCAGACTGAGAAAGATTCTGCCAGATTGAATATAATCCCAGAACAAGAATGGATCCAACATTATGAAAAACTTTGGAAAAAGGAGGAAATTGAAGGAAAAGAGAACAATGAGGAAGAAATAAAAGTGGAAAATATTGATGTAATACACATAAATGAATATAGAAATGGCTCTGGAAAACCACTAAGAACAGGAAAGCAACAGGTTTAGATAATATAAATATGGAGTTAGTCAAATATAGTGGAATATTGTGTAAACTACGAATACTTCATTTAATTAATATATGTTGGCAGACCTATGAGATCCCAACCACTTGGAAAACAGCAATTGTGAAGAATATATTCAGAAGAGGGGACCGGAGAAATTGCGAGAAATACAGAGGGATTAGCTTAATGAATACTGGCTACAAGATATATACGAAAATAATAAATAATAGATTGAGAAACATAACAGAATTAATAATAAATGAAAATCAAAGTAGATTCAGAAAGGGAAGGTCATGTATAGACAATGTCTTTACACTGAAACAACTCATAGAAAAGAGAAGAGAACATAACTTAGAAACTCACGTAGGATTTATAGATTTGGAGAAGGGCTTCGATCGAGTAAACAGACAAAAATTATGGGAAATATTACGAATGAAAGGATACCAGCTGTGCCTTGTTGACACAATAAAGAAATTATATGATGACACAAATATAATTATAGATACCGGATTCAAAATAACAGATACAATCAAAACAAATACTGGATTACGACAAGGACGTAGTTTATCACCCACTTTGTTTAATATATATATATATATAGACGATATTTTAAATAAATGGAAAGTTTTAGTGAATCCAGGAATAAGAATAGATAATAAAGTGTGCATAAATAATCTTCTATTTGCTGACGATGTAATCATAATACAGAAAAATGAAGACGACTTACAGAAATCTATGCATGCATTAAATAAAATATGTAAATTATATGATCTAAAGATATCTGTAAGGAAAACGAAGACCATGGCTTTTAGAGGAAGAGATCCAGTGAGATCCAAAATTATTTTAGAAAATCAAAGTATAGAAGAGGTGTCTAGTTTCAAATATTTGGGCTGTGATGTTGGCTGCAATGTGGAAAGAGATATTGACTCCAAAATAAATACATTTCAGACGGTGTGTGGAACAATACAGAGAACATTCAAAAATAAAATTAGGAAAGAAACAAAGATAAAAAATGTATAATATTATGGCGGTTCCCACAATATTGTATGGATGTGAAACTTGGGCACCAACGAAAAAACAGGTGGCTAGAATACAGACGGAAGAGATGCGGTTCCTAAGACAAGTAAAAGGATGTACAAGACTTGATAGAATAAGAAATGAGGATATAAGAGAAGAATTGAAAGCACAGCCTTTATTGGATATGGTCACGAATTACAGACAGAAATAGATTGATCACATGGATGGAATGAGTAAGGAGAGATATCCATTGTTAGCAAGAAATTATCAAGCAAGAGGAAGGCGTGATGTTGGAAGACGTAGAAGACGTTGGGCTGATGCATTATGAAGTCGGAACGGGCAATTGCCTAATCCCTGGAGTGATGATGATGATGATGATTAATAACACAATAAAGGGCCGAGATCGAATGGTTTTCTCTGGGCATAAAGTATGAAGTATAACTTTCATCAGAAGAAAAGTAAAGCTTCGGGCCATTTGTTTAGATTAAGAGGAATTTAAAATAATATAAATCGTGAAATAAAATACTTGCCATAACAATTTGCTTTGAAAGTAATGTTAAATAACGTCATTACTTACTTGTATATAAATATATTTATTTTTCATAAAACAAGGATTTAAATACAAAAAATTGGTAAATTAGGTGTCGTAGCTTTGTTGTTGAAACAACTTCCACTGTGTATATATTTCGGGATTTTTTTGAATGAAACACCCCTTTTTCCATTTACCTGTGTTTATTATTCATGAGCCCAGAAGCCCAAAGGTTATTTTGCGCTTCTGATTTAAAGTAATGATGTCTTGATTACATCAAAATGTCCCGTCCTTCTATCCGGAGAATTATTCAGAACAACGATGTACTAGAATCCACCTCCACCTTGTAATGTATATTATGGTTGGAAGACTATATTTAATTTAACGTCGCTCTAACGTTTCAGGTCATACGTGTCCGGATTTAAACTTTTCACGGGGAGGATGATTGGACTGACAAATTCTGTTCGGAGGTCTCTTATATTAATTAGGATTAATGGTCTAAGATCAGAAGATAGGTCGACCTTCATCCATTCGCTTACTGGATGAAACATATATTTTTATTAAATCTGGAATATATACAAATACATACAGAAACATTTGCCAATTAAAATATGTCCATGGCTATTTTTAATTAAAATAATTTTAATTAACTTTTTTCGGACGCTTCACCCACTTCTTCACCGAACAAATATTATTTGAACCCAGAATTTGAAACATAAATGATATGCCTAAGAACGATTGTCTACCCCTTTCTGGTCATGATTAACTGGCAAGTAAGTACAAACGGGTAAATTAATATAGGTGACTGCACTGATTTGTTTACCAATCAAAATACATATCCAAATAAAGATAATTTAATTACAAACACGATGTTATATTATTGCCTGCAATAAACCGGACATGAACTAGTATTGCCAGGCTTTAAAGTTTAAACATCGGAGTGAGCAAAGATGCGTGAGAGAGTAGCTGTGCATGTATCTTGATATAATACAATTCGTTACAGACGGTATATTAAAATTTAAGAATCGTAATTAAAATGCAGCGTATTTTCTGTCACTCCAAAACGATTCCCGGCGATAGAGAAGAGCTGCCCTTGTCAATCGCATGTACAAAAATCATGCGCACTCTCTTTCATTCAACAGACACGTAATGCGCAGCTACTATGATATGTCCTCCTCTATAACCCTAAATCGGACGCTCAAATTTCTCTCTCGCGTATCTTTGCTCACTCCGAGTTTTAAATCTTAAAGCCTGGCAATACTATTTCATGCCCGGTTTATTGCAGGCAATAAACCGGTCATGAAATAGTGTTTGTAATTAAATTATATTTATTTGGATATGTATTTACATTGGTTCACAGATCAGTGCAGTAACCTATATTAACTTACCTATTTATACCTGCTTGTTAGGTAGTTATGGCCAGAAACGAGCAGGCAATAGTACCTAGGCATATTCTATATGTTTCAAATTCTGGGTTCAATTAATATTTATTCAGTAACCAAGTGGGTGAAGCATCCAAAAGAAAGTTAATTAAAGTAATTTTAATTAAAGATAGCCATGTACATATTTTAATAGGCAAGTGTTTCTGTATGTATTCGTCTATATTCGACGTTTAATAAAAACAATGTTTCATCCGGATAGCAGATGGGCGAAGGTTAATCTCTCTTCGGATCCTGTACTATAAGGTTCATTTATTTCCTGTGAATCTGCTATTATGCATTACATGGACTCTTGTCGTCCCAACTCCTTTCAAGAAACACCTAACTGGGAATATATAAAACTGCTATTCTAAAATCTAAATTTTTATGGATGTGAAACATGGAATCTTATTTTAAGGGCAGAAAGAAAATTACGAGTATTTGAGAATAAAGTTCTTATGAATATTTTGGACCAAGGAGAGATGAACAGAAAGATGAATGGAGAAATTACATTACAGTGAATATTTTATTTATTTATTTAGTCTTATTGAGTTAATGCCATGTGGCCTTCTCTCCACTCACCAGGACAAACATATATTACATCAGAATATAATAATCATAATTAACTCTAATATTAAATACTAAGTGAAGATTTGATCAATAAGATTATATTTATTATATTACGATCTATAATACAACCATTTAATTATAGATAAGATTAAGACTAAAACTAATAATAAAACGTATTCAAGCAAGGTTAATTAAATTGTTGGTAGATTGTCCCTTTCTAATGTATATAAAGAACAAAGAAAATTATTGAGATATAGAAAACTAATATATCGGTTATATAATATTTAAACAAATGAAAATATTTGTTAATGTTAATATTATTTTCATAAATAATTAAATGTATTAATTGTTAAAAGAATACTATCAGTGAGGTGTATAAGTTAGTTTGTTATTAAATAATTATTTAGTTTGTTTTTGAAGGATATTATAGTTTGACAGTCTCTGACATAGGGCGGAAGAGAATTCCATGTTTTATTACTCGTTTAAGGAGGGCACTGCAGTCGTGTTTATGCAGGAATAGAACACGTGATACTGCTATCATGAATGCTGAGGGGAATGGGACGTGGGACGCTGACAGTGTACACTGCCTTATATGACGTCACGTGTAGCTACAAACAGAGCTTCGTAATTCTTCCGCCTGCAGATATATTTTGAATGATAAATAGGAAGTGAGACTGTAAAAGATAATGAATAATACAGTGTGATGAGGAGTGATATAAAGGACAATGTGCTGATGGGACCGCGTGTCAAGGTTATGCGTGTAGGATAGTCTGATGAAGCGGCGTGATAACACGGTGTTTATAGGAAGCGAGATATAATAAGAACAGTTAAGTTCGTAGGCTGCGATTGGCAGGACATGTGGCACGAAATGAGAATGAAAGAAGGCCATTGAAGCTCCTTGTAGGAAAACCAAGGGAAAAGCGTTCAGTATGCTGGCCAATAATGAGGTGTGAGAATAATATTATCCATGGTTTGAGGAAAGTAGATTATATAGGGGATGATTGAAAAACTTTGCTCAAAATAGTGATGTATGGAGAGCTTATGTCTCTACAGCCATGGACCTATGGGTTCGATAGAGCCTCTGTTAGAATCTACTGCACACGACTCATGGATTTTAACTTCGATGGAACATACTTTTAATATTTTCAAGCCTTGAAAAAGCCGTGTATTCTAAATCATAGGTTACTATATATTGAATGCAACCCAGATGTTATAATTATCTACATAACTATCCTATTTGGAAGATATTTAACAACAAGATACAGTGGAAAGAACATGTAGAAAGAATGGAAGAAAGTAGATTACCAAATAAAATCATCCATTATTTTCCAAGAGGAAGAAGAGATGTCGGACATCCTCGGAAGAGATGGTCTTAGATCTATTAGTGAAGACGGAACAGGCAACTCTTGCCTAAACCAGGAAGTGAAGAAGAAGAAGAAGACGATCCTATTTTGGGCGGGTCCATGGCACAAATTGTCTCGAGTTCGCATCTCGATCACTCCATGTGGGATCGTGAAGACGAATCGGAGACAGTGTAGGTTTTCGTAGGGGGGCTTCCGATTTTATTACCTGCCAAAAACTTCGTTCCGCAACTTCTCCATACCCATTTTATCCATTACATTTCATCTGCCAATGTGATGATGCAACGGTCTGATCAGTATATATATATATATATATATATTACATACTTCACAGAAATGGAAATAACACCGCATCCCTCGACTACGCATTACACCGGACACGAATATAGGAATTACTCCTATCCTAATTACGGAATGAAATAGGAAACATGTAGGGTAAGTCTTCTTCTTCTTCTCTTCCTGGCTTAGGCAAGAGTTCCCTGTTCCGTCTTCTCTAATAGATCTAGGACCATCTCTTCCGAGGACGTCCGACATCTCTTCTTCCTCTTGGAAAATAATGGAAGATTTATTTGGTAATCTACTTTCTTCCATTCTTTCTACATGTTCTTTCCACTGTATCTTGTTGTTAAATATATTTTCTTTTATGGAGTAGATCTGCAGTTCTTCACGGATATCCTCGTTTCTTATCTGGTCCATTCTAGTGCAGCCTTTTACTCTTCTTAAAATTTTCATCTCGGCTGCTTGGATTTTACTTTCTTGTTTGGTAGTGGTAATCCAAGATTCGCTCCCATACAAATGGACAGGGACAGCCATTGTTTTATAAAATTTTAATTTTGTTTGTTTATGGGCTTTATTATTCAATGTTCTATTTATTGTACCACACATAGCTTGAAACTGATGTGTTTTGTGTTCAATATCTTTATCACATGCATAGCTGATGTCACATCCTAAATATTTAAAGTGGGATACTTGTTCAATAATATATTCACGTAGACTTTCACGGCCGGAGTTGCTATGATGATCTTGAAGAAGATTTTCGGGCTGTAGGCCATGGTCGTGAGGCTTGTAGTTCCCCGACGTTTCGCCAGACACTCAAGGATGCCAGACGCAGTGTCTGGCGAAGCCTCACGACCACGGCCTACAGCCCGAAAATCTTCAAGATCATCATACTTGTTCAATAATTTCGTCTCTAATTACTATTTTTGCACGCACAGTATTTCTTCCACAAAATGTCATTACTTTTGTTTTACTTATCGAAATTTTTGCAAGTATAAGCGCTACATATGGCATTGAGTTTGTAAGAAAACATTCAATATGTAACCTATCTGCTTCATCATGGTGTAGTAAGACTAAATCATCGGCGAAAATTAAATTATTAATACTTAAGTTATTGTTCAATCTAGGGCCTTTGCTCATTATAATTTTCCATTGTTTCATAATGTCGTCGATATATATTAAAAAGAGTGGGCGATAGACTACACCCTTGTCTAACTCCTTGATTTATTAAAATTTCTTCTGAACTTTTTCCATCAGATTTTATCACTACTTCAGTTTCTTCACATAAGCCTTGGACTTATTTTATTAGATGGTGTGGATATCCTCGTTCCTTCATTATTTCCCATAGTATAGATTTATTCACTCTGTCAAAGGCCTTTTCAAAATCAGCGAACAATAAATATGTTGGCAGATTAAATTCTCTTCTCTTTTCAATTAGTCTCTTTATAATAAACACATTATCACTACAGGATCTTCTTCTAAGAGTGTGTCAGATATCTTCTCCAATCTATTCCTGTAGGGTAAGTGTGCCCTTAAACTTAAAAAAGCACACACACAATGGTTCGACAGGCATAGAAATCCCTTGGTTTACCAGTCGACTGCTGGTGTCACATCTACATGTGTTATTCATATAGGTAGATTATCACATTTCCAGTGTAGGGGTGACTAGTAATCAGCATGTTTCCGAGCCGTTGTAGCTGGTTTTCTCAACCTGAAGCCTCTATTATTTGCAGCTAGCCAATTTCCTCACGATGTTGGCTGGAGGCAAGTCCCATACTGGCCGAAATTCCATGGACTTTTTTTGCCCTCATGGAGACTCGAACCAGCGTAAGTCCCGTAGTTCTGTGCCAAGGCAACACGCCTTAAATCCTCGGGTATGGCGCGGGACTCTGGAGTGTCCTTAAACCTAAACTGAATCTAAATTTTCGACTATCATCGACCACAGAAAAATTACTTTTGAGCAGAAAATTCTTGTGATCTGAACGGGAATCATGCCCGAGATATTGTGAACTGTAGTCAGAAGCTCTTACCACAAGATCATGAAGTTGATAAATTATCAAAATTATTTATTAGGTATGGTATTATTATTAATTAATGAATTGAATTTGGCACATAAGTGTGAGTGTTCTGATCGGAGCTTTTTTCCCCTCATTATCAATATTGTTCCATCTGTTGTAGACCATACATTTTAAATGACACATTTATAAGTTACCTATAGAGAAGTTAGAAACAATATTTTGACTCTGGTTTCCTTCAAATCGCATAAATGTTTCGCCTTTTACTAAATATTTTGAAATGTTAGCGCATCTACATCGAATAAAACTCTTCAACTCTCGTACGATATATATACACACTTTTTTTTCAGAAATGTTTCTGTTATTTACACAGGTATCCTCAACCAAAATATACAATTTTTTTTCTTCCACATCTCCCGGTCTTGCGTATCTGCCTCTGTCATATTTTTCTTCTTCATTTTGTCTTGAATTCCATTTATCTACGTTGGTTTTGTTCTACCACGTTTCCCTTTCCTAGGAGGTATCAAGTCAATACTTCTTTGTTTGTTTTGGTGTCCCTTCTTCTCATTATATTGTAGAAAGCAACGGGAAGCTACCACACCTACAATTCCCTAGTAAAGCTGCAAGCATAGCATGAAAATACTATGATTGCAGTGAAGGACCTGCCTTCGTGCAGAATCACTATGGATGGAGATTATATATATATATATATATATATATATATATATATTATAAATAAACGCTTTCTTGAAAACTTTCAACCCTTCTAGCTTAAGCCATAGAACAAATATAAATTACCCCATGCGACCCATCTATGTTATAAAAAGGTTTACAGTCATGTTTTTGAAAAAACCATTCTGTGGTCACGTAAAATATAAATTATAAGATACTCATATGAGAAAAGTTTTATTATATAACCCTTGCTTCTATGAACCTCTTGCCATGGTTCATTCTGCCTGTTACTTTTATGGCCTTCTTCCTTTTCCAACGTCAAACTGAAGAATATAAATTTATTCCCTTAGATATTTCTCTTGCATATAATCTTGTTTTATTCTCAACATCATGATCTTGTTTGGTGCTACAACCCATAGCAGGCCTTGACCGCACCAACTATGCGCCTCCATCCATTTCAGTCTTCTGCCCTGGACTCTCCTATCCATGTTTTATTCTCATTAAAATAAATAATAATAGTAATTATTAATATTATTATTGTTATTATTATGTTTTATTTACTATAGCACAGTTAAGGCAATGAGGCCTTCTCTTTCATTCAACCAGCACAAATTATAAATACATGTTTACAGTATAGATTATCTATACACTATAATAATTATAAAGAGTTAAAAATATTTTAAAAATTGAAATGTAAATTTTGTGTTCAAACAACATTTTATGCGATAGTAATGAATGAGTTTGATCACAATTTAAATATATTAAAACGATTTATAGGTCTAAAAAGAATATTTCTGTTATATTACCAAGTTGATTAATTATATAAAGTGATGTGTGCCCTTATTGTACGTGTAAATATGACTTACGGTTGAATATAAACAAAACGACTTGTACAATATTGGATACAAACTATACCGCTTTCTAAAAATAAAACAGAAATATATTAGTCTGTTACTTGTTATGATGGTATTAACCTAAATTTCGCACAGTCAATATTGGTTGTAAAATGAAACATTTCATTTTGATATTTTCTGTAGATAAAATACGATATATGGCTGAATTGTTTTTCATTATTTTGGAGTATCATTTATATCAGATATTTAATTTTCTTACATTAATTTATTCTAAACGTGATCACTGGATCTAAAAATATCAATGGATAATGTATTCACGTAGACTTTCACGGTCGGAGTTGCTATGATGATCTTGAGGATGCCAGACGCAGACTCTGGCGAAACGTCGGGGAACTACAAGCCTCAAGACCATGGCCTACAGCCCGAAAATCTTCAAGATCATCAATGGATAAATTTGTGCAATTCAATTCCTATATGTATTATTTAAAAATAATGCTGTACTCACCATTATTTTGAAATAATACAGACACAAACATCCTAACCATGTTTATTTTACAAAAAAAAACGCCCTATAGTTTGAACGCAAATCAAGACTATAGTACTGTCACGATCTACGGGGGGGAGGAGGTCGACTTCAGGTGATTTTCTTCTTAATAAACACGACTATATTAACATAATATTTGGTACTCGCTTTATTGGCCACAACAAATTCCACTGATTCTTCTTACACAAATTGCTCCCAATTATGTTTCTGGACTTACTCCCTATATTGATGGCATTCTAGGAGATCATCAATGTGCATTTAGAAGAAACAGATCTACAACAGATCAGATTTTTAGTATAACACAGATTTTAGAAAAGAAATGGGAATATAATGGTACTGTACATCAACTATATGTAGACTTCAAAAAAGCATATGATTCAATTAAGAGGGAGAAGTTATATAGTATCCTGCTGGAGTTCGGAATTCCTAAAACGTTAGTTAGACTTATACGAATGTGTCTAAATGGCTCAAAGAGTAGAGTGCGTGTAGGCAAACAGTTTTCAGACACTTTTGAAATCCAGAATGGGTTGAAGCAAGGAGACGCACTATCTCCTCTACTATTTAATTTTGTACTAGAGCATGCAATTAACTCTTTAGAGAATGAGGAAGGCTTACGACTGAATGGTATTAATAAGCTGTTAGTTTATGCTGATGATGTAGTACTACTGGCCGAGAGCGAGGAGATACTAAAGGCCAACACGCACACACTATTGAGTAACACTAAGAAATTGGGACTGGAAGTAAATATCAGTAAAACTAAATATATGGTCACACGTAGAAATTCAGTATATAATGGAAATGGACAGCTAATGACAAATGAGGGAAATTTTGAGGAAGCGGCTGAATTCAAATACCTAGGAACAATAATCACAAATAGGAATGAGATGCACAAAGAAATTAAACATAGGCTCAATTCTGGAAATGCATGCTATTATGCATTACAGAGACTTTTGATGTCCCAACTCCTTTCAAAAAACGCTAAGCTGAAAATATATAAAACTATTATTCTACCAGTTATATTATATGGGTGCGAAACATGGACTCTTACTTTAAGGGAGGAAAGAAGATTACGAGTATTTGAGAATAAAGTTCTTAGGAAAATGTTTGGACCAAAGAGAGATGAACAGACAGGTGAATGGAGAAGACTACGTAACAATGAACTACATGGTCTTTATAGGAAGCCAGATATAATAAGAACAGTTAAGTCTCGTAGACTGCGATGGGCAGGACATGTTGCACGTATGGGGAATGAAAGACTTGCATGGAAACTTCTTGTAGGAAAGCCAGAGGGAAAACGCCCAGTTGGTAGACCAAGAATGAGGTGGGAGAACAAGATTAACTATGATTTGAGGGAAGTAGATTATACAGGGAATGATTGGAAAGCATTAGCTCAGGATAGGGATGTATGGAGAGTTTATGTCCGCGCGGCCATGAACCTGCGGGTTCGATAGTGCCAGTGAATAAATAAGTATGTTTCTGGATTTACAATTTAATTATCAGATAAACCGACCCTTTAACGGTTTATATATGTGAAGGTAAGAAGTTTCTCAACGTATAGTCGGGACTTTTCCAAATTGGAACTTTCGGTAATCGAATCTTCCGGGCGTAGAGTGATAGATGTATAGAGAAACTTCCACGCGGGCCCATCTACTCGGGAGTCGACAACCGCAAATACTTACCCACCATAGAATGCGAGATCCCTACTCTCGCCTCCACCTGCGGAACTCAAACTTCCGCTACAATACATTTTAATTATATTTACTTCGATAAATTTGCATTTAAAATCAGGGTACCTATATTGGTAATGTTAATAAATTTGATAAATGCATAATGTGTATTTATGACTTTATAATACCTTATGTAATTATTACAATTTGATGCTGGTCATGTCGTTCCGTTGACTAGTATGCAACGAGCTCGTTTCTGGTTCTGTGGTGTCCTGGTTCAAATTTAGTCGTGGTATATATATATATATATATATATATATATATATATATATATATATATATATATATGTATATATATATATATATATATCTCCATGTTATGCTTGCAGCTTTACTAGGGAAGTGTGTAGGTGTGGTAGCTTCCCGTTGCTTTCCACACCGGTGAAGGATGATGATAAAGATAATGGTAGGGATGATAAGGATGATAGCCATATGATTTCGGGGACCGTTTGGGCCTTAAAGTTTTCCTGACATTTGTCTTACAGGTGAGGAAAAACCCCGATAAAAACCTCACCCAGAAAAACTGCCCCGACCGGGGATCGAACCCGGGCCCGCTGCGTGACAAGGCAGCACGCTACCTCGAGACCACAGCGGTGGACATATATATATTAAGGATCAAAAAAACTTGAGGATGTATGTTTTCGGAATGGGAGTGTTTTAAAGGGTGTTTAACTATCAAATTACTATATTATATCCCTTTTTTTATACACATTAGAAAGGGTTCAAGACTACGCCAATTTTGCAATATATTAAACAGTACCAACTAAATTGGAAACACCATCTTGAAAGAATGAGTTCAAATCGGATCCCCAAAGCTGTTTATAATTATATACCAAGAGGACGAAGATCTCTGGGCCGTCCTATCAAACGCTGGAGGGAAAAGTTTCTATAGGATCGTAACAGGCCTTGGCCTAATACTTGGAAGGAAGAAAAATAAGATATTAGAAAGGGACAGTCTATCAAATAATGTATCTCGCTTGTGTACATTTTTAGTCTTAATTCTAGATTTAGTTTTAGTCTTCATTTTAATTATTGTTATTATGTTATCGATCTTAATATTATATATATATTAACTTATTGAGCATTTTTTGTAAGTTATAGCACTTAATATTAATGTTAATTGCTATATTTCATTGTGTCCACCGCTGTGGTCTCGAGGTAGCATGCTGCCTTGTCATGCATCGGGCCCGGTTTAGATTCCAGGTCGGTGCAGGCTTCTGGGTGAGCATTTTCTCGGGGTTTTTCCTCACCTGTAAGACAGATGTCAGGACGCTTACGGCCCAACGGTCCCCAAAATTCATCCGGCCATCATCATCATCCTTATCATTAAAATCATCATCCTTCATCGGTGTGGAAACCAACGGAAAGCTACCTCACCTCTAATTCCGTAGTGAAGCTGCAAAGCATACATAACATGAAAATGCTGTGATTGCAGTGAAAGACTGCCCTCGGGCAGAATTGCTATGGGTGGATGGTTGGATAGTCCAGTGTAACATATGTTTGTCCTGGTGAGCGTAAGAGAATGCCACATGATCTTAACTCCACAAGGCTAAATAATTAAATTAATAGACTAAATAAATCCGATGATCAAATGTCAGTACAGAAACGAATCCCCCAAGTGTGAAATAAGAGGCATCGTGTCAAAAACGTTATCGGAACTTCGATACGAGTTTTGATTTACGACGCTAATCACCTGTGATGTTACGTAGAGAGAATTAAGCAACTCGTAAACACGCCGTGTTAGTGATGTGCGTAGGGTCCTCAACATGGAAGATGAGTGCTGGCAAAATGCATGTTTTTATATACTTTACGCACAAGAGAGACAAATCCGTTTTCGAAGAACCACAGCCAGAGCACCATCTGTTGCTGTCGATACAATTGTATCCCATGAGAGCTCTGGGTTATCCACAACTTCCACTATACAGTTCAGAATGTCTGGCCATTTTGTTATGCCTCTCATTGGAACTGAATTTTAACAGTTATTCCACAAATTCCATGTAACTATTCACTCCCTCAAATAAATATGTATAATAGTATCTTACTTGATCTTATCAACAGCAATATTTGAAATTCATGAATTTTGTTGCTTTTTCAATAGCATAGTATACAAAAGATTTATTTACCCTGTTTGGAGTTAAGGCCATGTGGCCTTCTCTTCCACTCACCATATGTTATATTTAAATACAAAAAAATGTAAAACAATACCCACTAAACAATTAATTATCTGGTTAACTAAACAATAATGGAAATAATGTCCTTTTATGCCTCAGTTTCTCATTTCGACATTTCTAGTTTCTCTCCTGGCATTGGCGTAATTGTAACCCACTTCTGAAGTTGTGGCGTATAGACGGCTGAGTTACGTTACCCCAATGATATCATAGGTGATAAATGATAATGAAGCGCCAGGGGAGTTCTTAATCTAAACTTAACCTAAATTCCAGACCACGGGCAACCACAGGAATAATTCCCTTTAAGGAAAAATTCCTATGGTTTGACCGTGAATCGAACCCGGGACCTCATGAACAGTAGTCAGAAACGCTGACCACTAGCCTATAAGGCTGGTCAATGTCTAATAATACAATAAAATTAAACTAATGGAATAATATATACTCAAAGGAATAACAACCCGAATCTACTATACATAAAAGGAAAAGAAAAAATATACACATAGGAAGTAATAAACTGTAATGAATTAATCTATCGCTTATTTGTAAGACATTAGGTAAATATATTGACAAATCTTAATACTATATTTATTAAATAATAAAAAACAAATTATTAATTGTTAAAAAAAGTATTATTAGTGAGGTGTTTCTAGGCTGTCCACACAGATTATCTGCTACAACTAATTCTACGCGATATTGTAGGTGGTGGTACGCTTACTGTTTCGATTGGTGAATATTCACAGAAATTGATTTACTAGCAGCTGTAACCATACATTTAAACAAGTGTTAAAAAACGTTAATTTTCTTATGATACCTCATAACTAGATACGAGCTTTTAAGGGGAATACTTTTATATGTAAAACAGAACACGAAATAATCTTCATAAGGGTTTGTAATTATTTAAAGTACTCGTATGTGCATGATTAGACCTGTGATATTTTTTTTTCGTTTTTAATGTATATTCTCTTTTCTACCTCATCGATCCTTATCCCTTATTGACAACATTTAACATAAATATCGATAATTAGTGTGTTTTATTACATAAACCATAAACGGTAGAAACTTATACAAAATTTATAAAAAATCGAGACCTCGGAAAACAGAACTCGTAAGAGCAGTGATTTGTAATTCAGGGGCAAAACAAAGTGTTCACTACTAGTTTCTATTTATGTAGAGTGATCATTTTCCTTGTGCAAATACGTTTTAAATTCAGACAGACAGAATCAAACCTTAAAATACTTTCAATTATTAAATGCTATAAAGTGAATTTTATCCCCATACTGTATGGTCAAAGTAGCAGTACTTTATGCATTGATTTCTTATTCTATTATGCTTCGTTTAAGGTTCGTTTTGCAAAAAAAGAAAAACTACTTTCCTTTTTTGTCCCTTTTAATGGAAATTTATCTCTTAAAAATCTGGCCTTTACTTAAACTCGCGTTCACTCAGGATTCTGTTCCGATATAATTTTCCCCTATTCCATTTAAGCCCTGTGGACTGTTCTCTAAGTATTTTTATCACGGCAGTGCATTCCTTATTTTCAAGAGTTGAATTATCTGCGTGCAAATTATTGAAGTGACGCCGAAGGTTATATCATATGACTACTTGAAAGTTATTGTGACAGATTAAACAAATTATATCACCACTAGATTTCATAAAAAGTGTATAGCTTCGCAATAAAGATTAAACTCAATTCGGCATTCTATGACACCGTGCCACCTACATTTATATTAAAAAAAAGCGAAAGGAACACAATATTATTGCAGAATATGAATAATTATCTGAGAAATGTATATATATATATATATGTCGATTTCCACCCCAAAAAAGTAAGAAACGCTTAAAATTGCCATATTTACAATATAATATATGCATTAATCATCGCTCAGAGAGTGTAGCCAACTTATCACAAAAACCCGCTATCCAACAAATGAACGCTAAACTAATGTGGTTTGCACTAACGCGCCAATCTTCTCACCCTAACTTGCCCAATATACTCTAGTACTAAATTGTCCATTTTCTTACCCTAAATTGCCTTCTAATATAGGTGGACTCCTGGGATAGGATTAATTTACATGTGAACAAACATGTTGGCAATTGGCTCTAGCGGGAACAGGTTATCACATTGGCCAACATGATGCATACAGTCACTTGTTCTCTGATCAAATATTCACAGGTGGTGCAGTGGCGTAGAATAGTCAAATTTTGTAGGCGTGGAAGCCTTTCGCTATAACGAGGTTATTTCCGTGACAAAAATGTTTGGATCTACTAACCATTCTGATGCTCAGGACACATTCTCTACACAAGTTATTCTAAAAGTTAGGGATTTCATTTACATTGAAAGTTTTATTGTGCAATTGAATATAACTTGATTTGATTTTTATTAATTTAATAATTACTATTTGAAAGTAGGGGATATTTTAAACATAGATCTCTTTTTGTATTTCCACTGCTCTGCAGTCTCTGATTCACACTATGGAGAACCAGTTACTTGTCAGTGTTGTACAGCGTAATTAAATATAATTCAAGTTATAGATGGTCTTAAAAACGTCATTGAAGTGTTAACTAACAACAGGCCATAATTACAATTTTGACGCTAGAGGATCATAGATTGTATGGTCTACCGACATCAGATTACATTTGTAAATATTTAGTTATTTTGTGTTAACTAACTAACTCACTGGCACTATAGAACCCGTAGGTTCATGGCCACTCGGGTATAAGCTCTCCATATATCCCTATCCTGAGCTAATGTTGTCCTATCATCCTCTATATAATCTAAGTCCTTCAAATTATGGATCATGTTATTCTCCCACCTCATTCTTGGTCCACAAACTGGGAGTTTTCCTTTGGTTTTTCTATCAGAAGCTTCCATGCACCTCTTTCATCCCCCATACGTGCCCCTTTTTTTAGTTTATTTATTTGTATTATTTTATTTAACCTGATGGAGTTAAGACCATAAGGTCTTCTCTTCCACTTCACCAGGGTTAAATTATGAATACAATAAGAATTATGATAAATAATACATAGTAGATAATTGTAGATCACACAATATAAAGTTGACAAGGGTAGAAAGAAAAATAGTAATAATAATAATATTAATAATAATTATATTAACAAAAATAATAGTCTATAGTTATATTAAGTAAATGGCTTAGTAAAGAAAATTTAAAATATAAAAAATTAATACTAAAAGTAAATATGGAACTTATTACATTGTTATATATTATATTGTCTAAGGAAATATGAAATGAGTTTCTTTTTAAACTGTTTTTGAGTCGGGCAGTCCTTGATATACAAGGGGAGGGAATTCCAGAGTCGGGTGGTTAAAACAAGGAAGGATGAGGGATAGGTAGATAGATGTTGGATGTAGAGGAACAGTTAGATTTAAATTTTCTCTCGATCGCGTGTTCAAGTTATGATGGGAGGATAGCGAATGAGAGAGAGTAGAAATATAAAGGGGGTGATGAGGTGGACAAAGAGGGATGATAAGGTGGATATGTTTTGCCAATCGTAGACTACGATACTTAATTGTTTTTATTATATCTGGCTTCCTATACATATAATATAGCTCACTATTATGTAGTTTTCTCCATTCCCCTGTCTGTTCGTCTCTTTTTGGTCCAAAAATGTTCCTAAGAACTTTATTCTCATATACTCGTAATCTTCGTTCCTCCCTTAAAATAAGAGTTCAGGTTTCGCATTCATGTTATGCTATCATTTCTAATTCAATGCAGAAGACGCCATATCCATTTAGTGAGAAGATTATATATGAACACAAATATGGTAGAAGGTGAGAGCTGTGTAATCTTTGGCCAAACAAGTCTGGGAAATTTAACCTCTGGTGCAGTCAGCAGAACAACAAACATTGAAGTGCTAAGTCTAGATACTAAGATTATCGTCTTCGCCTCTACTGTAGATTTTCTCTTTTCTCTCTTTCTACACTTTACTCTTAAAGCATTCAGCCATCACTCGCTTCATTCTATCGCTTCATCAACCATGAAAAAATAACTTGAACTATCTTCTCTGATCCTGTTTTACAAACAATAACCACAATGAACTTTGGTAAACGCGGGAGTTCACTTATTTTTATATCGATTTTACTTATAGAAGTTTTAACTTTTTTGATAATATCATATGTAGTATATCGTGTATACAATCTACCAGTAGACTTTGTAGACATGTCTTATTCCCTTTTTCCTTTCCTAGTCTGTACTTTCGTCCAAATGCATTGCTCCCAGTAACTATTCCATGGACTTTGTTTCTCTAGTATACATTTTTGGTCCAGTGACCTTAATAGTTTCTATTGCTCACATGAGTTTCCGAGATTCATGAAATTAAACCAGCTGTGAAGATGGACTTTCAAGAAAAATCTTGAATAATTCTTCCCTCGGAAGGGAAGTAAAACTCGCGTGTCCTATGTCATATTTTTGGCAGATGAAAGAAACTTGATCAAAATTTTATTTCCTTGAAATCCCTCATTTGAATTTCGACGTTAATAACTGTAGTAATTACAGAAGATATTTAAATAGGTTTTTATTTATCTATCTCCAACCTCCATTAGTTGACTAGTAAAACATATTTACTATCTCATCACACGATACTAGACACTTACAAAAATACTGTATGAAACATTCATCCCTCAATTATATCTACGACTTCCCAGCCTGGGGATACGCAGCATCAAAACACACACACGCACACACACATATACAGTCCATAAAGTACAAAACAAAATAGTCTGTCTGATAAAAGAACAACGAAAACAAATATAGGCTACGCAGATATCAACCTACCCAAAATACTGGAACATTCCTGGATACAATACATAACAAAACACACAGCCCTCGATCTTAAAAAAAATATTAAATACTATCTTAAAATCATTAGGAAAACTCAAATACAATTCACATTAGAATGCAATACACCAATAAACTTAAGATACTAAGCCAGTAACTTCGCATCCATATTGAATTACAGATCCACAAAAACAAACCCAATTTATGAGAAGGAAGTTTTAGATAAAATACACTTTCAGATAAAATAAAAGAATTTAGGAAAAAGTGAAAAGAACATGTCCAAAGAATGAAAGATCATCGCATTCGAAAAATTATACTTAATTACAAACCAAAAGGAGATAGGAATGTTGGTAGACCGAAAAAGAAATGGATTGAACTTTTTGAATGAGAATCTATAAGACCGGAACAAGCCACATTGGACTTAATCCGTGATTGTTGTTGATGATGAAGTTCGTGCCATCATGATTTCTCTCCAAGGACAGAACACTTCCCTTGCTGAACAACTAAACAGGAACATAAATGACATGAACATAATTGTATAGGTCATATCGCCGTAAGCACTACACAAAACAACAATAATATTCTTCCATCTATATGCGGTAAACGTTGTAATCGACATGAACATGGCGCGAGGTGCGGGGGTTACAGATCTCCAATCATCCAACTGGGATGAAAGAAGGGGTAAAAATACAAAATTGTATGCATTAAAACCTACGACCTTAAACACGGAATTTGATCGATCGTCAAAAGTTAGTGCCTCTTTGTGCTAGTATCATGGAACAGTAGCCTTTTACACACGCGAATATATATTGAATGCCTTTCGCATATTTACTTCAACTGCAATTTTTATGTCGTATTCGTGTGTAACAGGCGTTCTCATAATAAGTAATTAAAAGAGGAAATCTCTTCAGGGGATCAGTGGCATTCCATGGACCATTATTCCACTGAGCGCGCAAATAAAATATAGATGGTTCTGTGAATATATGATTACTATCACATATCAAAGAAAATTAGTTACCGTATTGCTGTACTAGCAATGGGCTAACATTTTTTGTGGTACCAGAAATCATAATATGCAAAATAATAAATATTATAAAGATAAAGGCAAAAAAAAGTTTTCAAGCCTAATACATAAATTTATCATAAAGATATAGAATTAAAAGTTCTTTGGAAATCCACTTGTTACTCTTGTACATATCAAACCAGAATGATAGATGCTATTTGCATATGCCATCTTATGATGCACACTCATACTGAAATTAATGGCGGGCAATTTTAATGTCGTCTTTAAGTTATTGTTTTTACAAAATGTAATTAGTACGTAGACTATACCGCAAAACGATCGATGTAAAATTTTCGGCATCAATTTGCACCGATATTCTGGAGGATAAATATTTCTAATTTCCGTTCCTGCCATTTCGTGATAAATTCAATGTAAAATAGAGAATAAATAAATAAATAAATAATAAATAAAGCCTGATATGTCCCTTTAGGGCAAAGGCCTCCCTGTACAGGGGTTAAGCTCTATTTGAGAGTGTCACCCGGTGAGCTACTCCGTGGTGAGAAGTTGACTTGGATGTAGCACTTGGTTTGTATACACTGTCTGTTCTGTGATTAGTTAATACACAGTTGGCTCTCCATCGTTCTCCAGCTTTTCCTGCATCTGGCGACTCTGGACCATTGCGCCCCTGCTCGTTCTTTGAAGATGTCAGCCCATCGTCGTCTTGGTCTTCCGCGCTGTCTCTTGCCTGTGTACGGGTCCCACATGGTTGTTTTTATTGTCCACCTGTCGTCCTGTATTCTTGCGACGTGGCCTCCCCACTTCCATTTTTTCCTGATGGCTTGTTGTGCGGGATCAGTTGTTGAGTATATCGCTTGAAGTGTTTGTATTCGAGATTCTGTCCTTCAGAGTTATGCCTAAGATTTTCCTCTCCATTTTCCTTTGGCATACTTGGAGTGTGTACTTCAGTTTGGCAGTAAGATTCCAAGTTTGGCAGCCATAATAACAGTGTTGGAAGAACACAGGTTTGTAGTGTTTCCATTTTGAGTTTCCGGTTAAGTGACTTGTCCAGCAGTATAAATTTCAGTGACCAGAACGCCTTCCAGGCGAGAGCTATTCTTCTGCTTATTTCCTTCTCTACTTTCTGATGGAAGGAGAGTAGTTGTCCTAAGTATATGTACTCGCTTACATATTGAAGATCCAATCCATCGACTTTGATTGGGTTTTCCGGACCATTAGACATAATTTGTGTCTTGCTTTTGTTCATCGAAAGGTCTGCAATTTTGCTAGTTTCTGAGAGCTCTTGTAGCATTGATTGGAGTTGTTTAGGGGATCTGGCGAACAATACCACGTCGTCAGCGAATCTTAAGTTGGATAGCCTGCTACCGTTTATATTTACTCCGTATTTCTTGTTCCAGTTTAGTTTTCGAAATATATCTTCAAGCACGCATGTAAAAAGTTTAGGAGAAATTGGGTCGCCTTGTCGTACTCCTCTTTTGAGACTGAATGGTTGTCCCACAATTTCTGTCTTCACCTTGGCATAGCTTTGGCTGTAGATCTTATAAAGAGAGAATACAGGTCGAATAAATTTTGTGGAAAATATTCTCTACGTTCCAAATCTATCCTCGTGTATAAATCGCTCAATGAAAGTAGTATAAAGTGGCCAAATGCCATATCTAAGCCTATGATGCATTATGGAATAATTATTAACCAAACTTTGACTAGGACGGAAGAATGCGATGCTGTAGTGCGCATCACATTGAAAGCAACATGGCAAAGTGTTATATCTCAATTAGTCTAGGTGGCCGCTAGTAGTGGAAGACGTGTGTAGCGTGTGCTCTCTAATTAGTGTGCATAATTAGTGGTTTAAGCTTAGTGTACACAGATAAGTTGTGGCATAAGTTAGAGATTAAGTTTTACTGATCATTTTAACATAATTATATTTTCTCTAGGTTAAGTAGTAGTTTAGTTATTAAGAAAGCGTCATTTGTGACTGTTGCTTTGTCCAGCGCAGACATCTTGTCCCCTCCAACTCGCTGTCCCCCACCATCTTTCCCGGCAGCCATGTTGTTCTCACCGCTTCCTAGATACTACTCCTGAGTGCGCGGTCATTTTGAATCCGCAACTGAGCGCGAAATTTAAATCTTTTTAAGTAGTAAATAAGAAACACAGATATATAGCACATTCTAACTCACTCGGCTATAATTATATAATACCGCGTGTGAAATTTAAATAACAGGACAAAACGATAGCCACCTAGATTAAGTTTTAATAAATAGGTAGGCCCACCCCGGGCCTAATGGCCCCAAAGCCCGTCGTTCGTGGGCCAAGAGGTCCAACGATGTCCGGTAACTAACAAATTTCGGCCAACGAGCCAATTGATAAGTGATAATAGTGAAAACTCTAAATTAAGGGAGTATTATAATTAATTAAGACAATTTAGTATTAAAATAAATAAGCAAAATAGGTATATAAATAAATTAGCACTTAAGAAATCCCTTCTCCACAGATTTATAGCCTGTGGTAGAGGGGACATCATAAAAATAAATATCATATTCATATCAGTGTTATACACTCTAAGTATCTAAAAATGGTACTCACTCGGACGAGAAGCTACCCTTCTCTTAATAAAACAGTAAAACAAAAAAAACAAACTAAATCTCAAAACAAATTAGAAACATCAAAAAGGTCACCTCCAGGCATCAGTCGTCAACTACAATTCACTGATAAGCCTGAAGTACATCAAGCCACACGTGTGCCGGTCAGAGAGAGACCATCCTCAGGTTTGTGTGAGAGATTTCCTGGTACGAGCATGCCTACTGTCTCAACAGACATGGACTCTGTATGCTCAGAGCCCATAAACGAAACACACAGGACAAACAGTACACAGGATTCCTTAAGAGAATACCGCACACTAGCAGAGCTTGCTCAAAGCCAGGAGAGCCAAAATATACTGAACTCTGAGGCGGGTCCCTCAAACACTGGCAATGCGTGTGAAGTAACTCACAGTGAACCTGGCTCACCCCAGACAACTAACACTCCACAAAATGTGGAAGTCAGGGACACATACAGCACAACAGACGACACAGATTACCAACAAGTGGGCAGGAATGGCAAAACAATAAAACAAAACACTCAGCCACCTGCAGCAAACACAACGCCAAATACACAAACAAGGAGGGAAAGAAGAAACACAAACTCTTCTACTGGTTCTTCTGTTTCCTCCACAAACTCATTTATGACAAGACCAACACAACAAATGCCTCCTGTCATAATTCACAATACCTACCAAGGGGACATGGCAAGACTAAACGATACATTCACAACAAGGTATTCTCCCCTAGCCCTACACTGTGTACTGACTAATCAGGGTACACAGGTTAAAACTTCAACTAGAAGGGATTATGTGAACCTACTTAAATACTTAAAAGAATCTCAGGTTCCCTTTCACATAATCGAAACGAGACGCAAGGTCCTAAGCGTCGTAATCCGTGGCGTACCAAGTAACACCCACCCAGAGACAATTGAGGAAGCACTTCGAGTAAAAGGCTTCCAAATCACAGAATGTAAAAATAGAAATCCCCAACTGGAGCTCCTTATCCCTTATTTTCAGTGCAGCTTCCGGATAACGCTGCAAATAAGCAAATATATAACCTAAGAAGTCTGTGCTATTACTCAGTCCTGGTAGAACCATACAGGAATAGGGACCCTGTAGTGCAATGTAAAAATTGCCTAAAATTCCAACATTACAGGGAATCATGTATGGCCTCGCCACGCTGCAGGATCTGTGCTGATTCACACCCAGACACAGACTGCAGACTGCCTCCGAATTGCGCACCACGCTGTGCAAACTGTAAAGGGTCGCACACAGCAACCTCAAATCAGTGCCCAATCAGGAAGGCAGTGATGAATTCCATTAGAAACAGGGGCAGAAACAACACTACACAAAACAACATTACACACACGCCACAAAGAGCACGAGGAACGCCAATACAAAACAGACGAATTAACAGACCCAATAATACACCACAACACGTTCCTCAAGCACAAAGAGAACAGGCGTTGCAAGCACTGAGAACGGGCGAGAGAGTCATGAGGGAGGCGGAGAACCGTGAGTATTCTCTGGCGGTCCAAAGAGATCCCAGAACTCAGGCTCAGCCGCAGCCCACAAGGCTCCAAGAGCCTCGGGATCGTGCTCCAGCACCTGAAGCTCGACCCAATAATAATACCCAAGAACACCAGCAGCAACAATACCAGCCCACACAATCAGAGGACCCACAAATGCTGGAAATCCGACGAGTTCAGCATCAACTGCAGCAACAACAGGAACTGCTTTCTAGGCAAACTCAGCAACTTAGAGCCGAGTGGCAAAAGTTGCGAGAGGAGCGGAACAGATTCCTGGAGCAGCGGAAGATGTGGGAAGCCAGGATACAGTATAGTAAAGGTCCTACTGAACCAATCAATAACCAACATAGTGATAGTCCACTCCCAGATCGTCGGGACGCTAACAACGTACCAGACGACAGGAGTGAGAGTCACTCAATACACGAGGATGGTCTCATCTCGGCGGTATTTGATGCACTAGACGATGCATATGACACACTGAGGAGAGAGCCCACCCTTAGGGTATTGCCACACGTAGCTGCACGCTTTGTCAGCACCCTATTGAGCTTCTACTGATCATGGGTAGTAGGGGAACTGGGATCCTATTCTGGAATGCTCAAGGCATCCCCAATAAAAAAGCAGACCTACTACACTATTTAAACAAAAATAAAATTCCCATAGCACTAATAACGGAAACTCACCTCACGGATAGAGAAAAATTCAACAACAGAAACTATTCAACATATAGGTTGGATAGAAACAATAGACAAGGCGGTGGTGTGGCCATCGTGGTACATAAAACCGTCAAACATAACCTAGTCGACTTACCCATCACAAATAGGACGGAATGCGTAGCCATTGGACTTAAAATTGGCCGCCATACGGTAACACTAATTTGTACTTATAATCCTCCAGGAGATATAGACATAAATGATATAGAAAATCTGATAGGAACAAATAACAATATAATACTAGCTGGCGATTTAAATGCCAAGCATACTGATTGGGGCTGCAGAACAAGTAATAGGGCCGGCAACAAACTCAGGGGATTTTTTTACGACTCCAATAGGAGCTTTCAAATCCTGGCACCAGATAAGCCCACTCACTACCCTAATAACATACATTTTCGACCAGATATTCTTGATATCGCTTTAATGAAAAATATTAACATTCCCTGTGATATCACGGTAGAAAATAACCTCCAATCAGACCACCTCCCAGTGCGCCTTACACTAAGAGGTAGACCAAGCAGAGTTCAAACAAGACAAATCCCGAATTACAAATTAGCAAACTGGACCCAATTAAAAATAGATATTGAAAATTCATTACAAGATCGACCATTAAACACGCCTAATGATATTGACACGGGGGTAGACAGCCTAACAAATAGCATAAATACGGCTATTAACACTAATATTCCAAAAAAATCTATTAGAACCAACCAGCCGTATCTCCCAGATCATATCCTACGCCTAATTAGGCAAAGGAACGATGCAAGAAGAAAATGGCAAAGGCATCACAATAACTTGCAATACAGGCAAGAAATGAATGATCTGCAACAAAGGATCAAGGTTGCTATACAAACATTCATGTCAGACACCTCGGAAAATGTAATCGGCAGTCTAGATACTAAGGACATGCCGAGAACATGGAACATGGTTAAAAAAGTAACACACAAAGCGGATATATATCCCCCTCTCATCTTGCCTAACGGGAAAGCCGTCACAGATCAGGAAAAAGCGGAAGCATTTGCAAATCATCTGGAGCGAACCTTTGTACCACATGACCCTCCGAATAACCCGCAATTTACAAGGGAAACGGAAACAATGGTCCAAGAATTTCTAAATAGAATACCCAATAAACAAATCAGAAAAACAAACGTCTCAGAAGTCAAATGGCTAATAAATCACCTTCCCGATAGAAAAGCACCTGGCCCTGATGGCATACAAAACATAGTGCTGAAACAATTACCCAACATCGGATATGCATTTTTAGCAAAAATAATAAATGCTATATTCGAAATGAAGTATTTCCCAAAAACATGGAAAACTGGGCGTATAATATTATTCCCCAAACCTGGAAAAAATCCTAGAGAACCAGGAAATTATCGCCCGATAACATTATTAAACACAATGAGTAAGGTATCTGAAAAAATTATATGTAAGCGCCTTAATCACAATCTAAAACAATTAAATGTAATTCGGGATGAACAGAACGGATTCCGTCCAAAACATAGAACAGTAACCCAGCTAATGAGACTTGTTGAACATATCACTAGAGGGTTCAACGAAAATCGTGTCACGATTGGATTATACTTAGATATAAAACAAGCCTTCGACAGAGTGGTGGCATCACGGCCTACTACGGAAAATGGTCGAAACAGGATTAGATGACGGAATAATTCATTTAATAGCTAAATATATAAACAATAGGCAATTCGAAGTTGCTTTCCATAACTCAAAATCCGCCCTGCTGCCCGTCTATAGTGGAGTGCCACAAGGCAGTATTCTAGGACCTACACTTTTCAATATATACATAAATGATATTCCACATGACAATAGACATAACAACACTCATCTATATATGTATGCAGATGACACTCTAATCACTAGTCAATCCTCCCGAACAATACACGCGTCTAGACAGATTCAAAATAATCTTAATATTCTCGAACCATGGTTGGAAAAATGGAGAATAAAAATAAACGTAGATAAATGTCAAGCAGTTCTTTATACAAAAAGGTATTCTCAATATCGATACATGCCCCCACAATTAAGTCTTTATGGACACAATATCGAGTGGAAAAACGAAGCCATTTATTTAGGTGTAACACTCGACAAAAAACTACTGTTTAAACAACATATCCAAAATACCTTAGGCAAAGCGTATGGGACATTGAAGCTGCTATACCCTATTTTAAATAACCATAACAAAATTCGAATAAACACAGGGCTAACAATCTACAAGGCACTATTAAGGCCAGTACTCACGTACGCAAGCCCCATATGGGGACACGCCGCTAGAACTCACATAAAGAAACTGCAATTTTTTCAAAACAAATTATTATATATGATTACAAAACTACCGCGTGTAACACCGGTTGACATATTACACGATCAAACGGGTGTAGAAACAATCGAGGAGTATATTAAACGCATGGCTCTTACATTTTATAACACATGTGAAGGCCATGATAATCCACTCGTGGCATCGCTGGGAACCTATGAGACAGCCAACAACAAACACAAGCGTCCAAAATGGATCCTGGACAACACTTGACCAGTGAAAGCTGATAGGGCCACACACACACACACACACACACACACACACAGAAACACACACACACACACACACACACACACACACACACACACACACAGAAACACATTACACAATTATTCAATTACAATTACAACATTAGCATATAATGTACATTAATAAAATATATTAACACAACAAATTAAAAACTAATAACTAATCTTACTGCTACAGGTTCATCCCACCAGTTCCAGAGAAACTGACATCACCTGACAACTACAGATAGAACAGCAACAATTGAAGAATACAAAAAAAAAAATAAAAAATGCACGTTACCATAATTGTATGATTAATTGTAATAATCTGAAATGTACGCACATTATATTTAAATAAAGAGAAGCCTGGATGCCCTCCCAATATAGAGTCATCCGAAAGCCAAACTTGGCAAGATCCCGCGTGATCGACTATTCCGATTGAGGTTTTAAGCGGTTTCCCTCAATCCAAAGAGCAAATGCTGGAATAGAATCCCAAAAGGTCCGCTTCCGACTTCACTCTGCTAATTAACTTCAAAATTAAATTCAAAATTTAAACCGGGGCTAATGTATTTTACAGGAACCCGGGGTTCTACCTATTAAGGAGGACCAAAATGGATCGCTCACCGCCAACACTTAAGTGATGGCCGCAGAGCTTTCCATCTATCTATCTATCTATCTATCTATCTATCTATCTATCTATCTATCTATCTATCTACGCCTTTCCTATTTCGAACTTTGAGAATTATTACATATAACATGTGTCCATCTTTGTATTCTCGCTTTAAACAATATTTTGCATCACTTAACATAACAAACTCAATGATAATAATAATAATAATAATAATATTAAAGTAAAGTGTTCCCACAACAGGTCTCAGGAGGCCCTTGGGGTAGTGGGAGGTTAAGGCTCCCACTTTTTCTGGACAATCGGCACTTTGTCAGCCGGGTTGTCAGCCCTGCGTTACGGCCGCCTTTACCCCAGAACAAGCGTCTGGTACTCATTTCCGTTAGAGCCTGAGTCGACCCCAGGGCCATAGTGCCGCCAGAAGGTTTCGGTCAGTTTAAAAATCCTGACCCCAACGGGACTTGAACCCTCGACCTTCCGGCTTGTAGCGCAGTGCCTTAACCACTACGCTACGGCGTGCCCCAATAATAATAATAATAATAATAATAATAATAATAATAATAATAATTAATAATAGGATAATAAGTTTGTTATTATTATTATTATTATTATTATTATTATTATTATTATTATTATTATTATTATATTTAAATTGGCAGAATTAAGACCATAAGGTAATGTCTTAAGTGTGTGTTTTGACCTCGAGCTTGCCTAATAGTGATACTTAACTCTACCACGTCAGATAATTTCCTAGACTATTTAACTCGTGTCCCAAATGGGAGTCAATGACCAATCGCATTTCAATGAATTTTGATTTTCAACCAAACACCGTCTTGTTTCACCTGGAATTTATCAAATAAGTATATCATATTAAAGAAAGCTCCTCCTTTTTAACATTCTGAATAGGCCAGAGCATTATTTTGCAGTGACTGACTCTCTAAGAAACACAGCTACCAAATTGTATATATAGTGCACGAATATAAAACAATAGTGCTTGCAGGATATAATATAAAATATTTGTAGCTATTGATTATCTCTATCTATCTTCGGGTTTTTACAGCTGCTGCCGTTTTCCCGTGCCAAACCTCCAAAGCCTACGGTCTTGGGCATCTTCGATGCTTAGCCCTCTAGCTTGCATTACTGTCTTCATGTTTTCCTTGCATATTAACCTTGGTCTCCCTCTTTTCTTCTTTCTGTTCGGATGTCATTCATATAGTTGCTTTGGTTTGATTGATTTGGTCTTTTAGCATTTTGTTTTTTTTTTCTAATGTGTGGGAAGCTGGCCCACAGCATAAACCCCCAACCTGGAGGACCAGGAAAATTTCTGTCTGGGTTTTCCTCCCATGGCCTTTGAAGATCCCTCTTCACCGCAAGGCAGCGTTTCTCTATTTCCCTTAGAGATAGGGTTGCCTCTTCCGCCAGATCCGCCGTGATGAAGGACTCCTTCTGCGCCGAAGGCTATTGATTATACAACAACAACAAAAAAAGAAACCGCTGTTTGCACTTTCCTATACGTTTTTCATTTAATAATGTTCCAAAAGATTGATACATTTACATCAGAGGACATCAGAAATTAATTAATATACAGTTTGATGTCTTTCATTTTTTCTACACTAGGGAGCATTCTTACAATATTGCGATCCTTTGGCAATAAATAGTATGATCTGGTTGCAGTGATAAACAAGTGAAACGTAACAAACCTTTCTCATTTGTTTTCAAATATCGCCGTTTACATTAAATATATAAATATTTAAAAATAACTATATTTAAATAATGGTTTGTGAGTAAACACCATAATTTTATTCGTTAAATAGTCCTACCAATGCCACTCTTGATCTTAAATTCTCTAGATAAATTCACTCCTTACTTCTTGAGTCGTGAATTTATCGACAATTTGGAAATCACTCGTGGCATTACTTATGGTAAATAGATTTTTTTATTTAAAGGGACATGTAAAACATACGAATGATTATGTCATGTGAATTGGATTTAATTCTGTTAGCAAATGCATTACCTGTGGGCGCAAAAACAGAGAGAAACCTAAATTAGCTTGCTTCCCTTGGGTTTTCCAATGTCCGTAATGCGCTCCAGACAATCTCTGCCTGGTTAAATTTATCATGTGTTACGAAATTGATTCGTCAGCTTAAGTTGGAACAGCTACATTAGCTTATGCTCCAGATAACGTCAAACTAAGCTTACAACTAACTGCTATTGGATGCTGGATATATTAGAATAATATCCTAGATTACTTCTTAGCTCCATACGTTTGCATTAGGAATATTTACTTTACTCATAATAATACATCACTATGAGTAGCTTTATCTCCTTCACTTATATGGAGTCGTGTGGGATAACGCCATTTGCTACATTCACTTATGGAGAAAGATTCCTGCTATATATTTTTTATCAAAAAGGGACTTTAATACTTAGGAAAATATGAATCGACTGCTGTGTTCTAGTAGTAAGGTCGTTGCCTCAGGTTCACATTTGATCCCTAGACGGGACAAGTTCCCTATAGTCTATAACTTTTTTTTCTAGGACAAATATAAAACATTCTTCTTCTTCCTCTTCTTCCTTCCAAGTATTATGCCAAGACCTGTTACGATCCTATAGAAAATTTTCCCTCCAACGTTTCATAGGACGGCCCAGAGATCTTCGTCCTCTTGGTATATAATTATAAACAGCTTTGGGGATCCGATTTGAACACATTCCTTCAAAATGGCGTTTCCAATTTAGTTGGTACTGTTTAATATATTCCAAAATTGGCGTAGTCTTAAATTCTTTTAAGATATCGGTGTTCCTTTTCCGATGCCACCTGTCGTAACCCGCTGTTCTGCGCATGAATATCATTTCACAAGCCATTATTCTGCTTTCATGTTGTCTTTTTAGTGTCCATGCTTCACTACCATAGGTCAACACTTGTCTAGCCGAAGTGTTATATAAACGTAATCTGGTGTTTTTTTGTACAAGGGATGGTTTTAAATTTGATTAATAATTCCCAAACTTTATTATAACCAGTATTTTTTTCAGGGATATCCTTTTCATCCCAGATAGAGAGATAATATCCAAGATATATAAATTGATTAGATCTCTCTAAAATTTTATTCTGGAGACAGATTACTTTGTATGGGGTCCTTCCCATGAAATGTAATAATTTTAGTTTTGTTAACTGATATTTCCATATTAAATTTGGCAGCTATTTTTTTGTAAATTATAAATTGATCGTTGTAAATAATAGCCGGAAAGTGCCAGAAGAGCTAAATCGTGTGCAAAAAGAATAGCATCGAGTTTGAGGTTCATATTGATGGGTATATATCCTCGTTATATAAAACCCAAATAGTTCCCGATCACAGTCAGGTCATCAAAATCATCTATTTTACAATTGCGTAATTTACTCACCACAATCATCCCTATCATATTTTCTTTATTTAGTATGAATGTACGAGTGAATGATGTATAAATGTTCATACTGTCTCGGATGTGACAGTGGCCTGATCACAAATCCAGGATAACCCTCCCATGTTCATGTATAGTCAAAGGAGTTGGCACTCTGTGTGTCATCCTGAGCTTGAAATCCTGTACCGACAGTTTGAGCCCTACAAGGCTCGGATGACATGCAACATATAAAATTATCTAAAAGGGAGAGGTTAAACTTAAGGAAAAAAGGAACAAGGTGCAATTTGATTTTATCATCAAACAAATCCTAAAAATATCTCCTCTACTATTTAGTTTTGTACTAGAGCATGCCATTAAATCTTTAGAGAATGAGGAAGGCTTACAACTGAATGGTATTAATAAGCTGTTAGTTTATGCTGATGATGTAGTACTACTGGCCGAGAGCGAGGAGATACTAAAGGCCAACACGCACACACTATTGAGTAACATTAAGAAATTGGGACTGGAAGTAAATATCAGTAAAACTAAATATATGGTCACACGTAGAAATTCAGTATATAATGGAAATGGACAGCTAGTGACAAATGAGGGAAATTTTGAGGAAGCGGCTGAATTCAAACACCTAGGAACAATAATCACAAATAGGAATGAGATGCACAAAGAAATTAAACATAGGCTCAATTCTGGAAATGCATGCTATTATGTATTACAGAGACTTTTGATGTCCCAACTCCTTTCAAAAAACGTTAAGCTGAAAATATATAAAACTATTATTCTACCAGTTATATTATATGGGTGCGAAACATGGACTCTTACTTTAAGGGAGGAAAGGAGATTACGAGTATTTGAGAATAAAGTTCTTAGGAAAATTTTTGGACCAAAGAGAGATGAACAGACAGGTGAATGGAGAAGACTACATAACAATTAACTACATGGTCTTTATAGGAAGCCAGATATAATAAGAACAGTTAAGTCTCGTAGACTGCGAAGGGCAGGACATGTTGCACGTATGGGGAATGAAAGACGTGCATGGAAGCTTTTTGTAGGAAAACTAGAGGGAAAACGTCCAGTTTGTAGACCAAGAATGAGGTGGGAGAATAACATTAACTTTGATTTAAGGGAATTTTATTATACAGGGAATGATTGGAAAGCATTAGCTCAGGATAGGGATATATGAAGAGCTTATGTCCGCGCAGCCATGAACCCAGGGGTTCGATAGTGTCAATGAGAAAGTAAGTAACAAATCCTAAGAACAAGCGCCACCGATATGCTATGCTACTATTTAATTCAACGATATTCTTTAACAGCTAAGGTCATTATTATCGAAATTCTAACCTGGGCGTGAAAGTGGTGACAAATGTTGTACAGAGGCGTTTTTTTATTCCTTTTTTCAGGCTTGAATTTATTTTTTATGGCGTAAATATAACTTTCACACAGGAATTGCATCTTTGGTTCTTTCCAAAGGAATCCATACTCAGAATTTTACGCCCTGAAAATCTATCGACACGGCCCAGTTTGAACCACTAGTTCACCAGAACCGACTACCGGTAAGAATAAGAAATACTATACAGAACCCATATCATTTTATCACATTCTTTCACGTATGGTTATCTCTAGTACACTGAAAGGGTCAACCGCTCTTTTTGATCAGTATTTTCCAATTATATAATTATTTATCATACTTAACGATATTAATAACTCTTCTGCTGTGTTAATCAATTTTAGTATCGTCTGTTCACATCTTATTCTGCTTCTGGCTTTCTGATCCAATGTATGACGTAGGTGCCATCTGCTCATTTCTCCTAGTCTAGACTCCCACAGTGACGTAGCGTACGCCCTCTCACCTGCAGTATCCTGCCTACGGTGGCTCCCACTACCTAGCTGCATTTTCTGAACTGAGGTAGCAAATACGTAGTATTAATAATTATTATGCAAGAATCAGGCAATTCCGGATTTAAAACATTTTACTACTACTACAACTATTATTAATATTATTATTATTATTATTATTATTACTATTATTATTATTACTATTATTATTATTACTACTATTATTATTACTACTATTATTATTACTACTATTATTATTCTACAGGTTTTTAATATATTCAACATCTTCCTGTACCTCATATTAATATTCGATTCTCTTCCTCCATTCATCTCTGTCATTCCACATCAAACATAAATTCTCTATATCCATGTCTTTTTAAGTCTCCCTCTTATATCTCTCCCAATTGGAACCCACTCCAAATTCCTAACTGGAATTCTATCTGCATTCATCCTCCCCACGTGTTCAAACCATTGTAATTGTTTCTATCCCACAATTAGCATGATTGTTTTGTTAAAATTAATTTTTTCTCGGATAATAAATTATTTAAAAAACCTAATTTAATTTATATTTACCAGTACTTTTACTTGATTTAAATTAATTACATAAAGATTTATCTGTATAATTTGTATATGTTAATTGTGGTTTCTATATAATTATCATAATTAAGAAAGTTTCCTAAGTTTTGTGTTAAATTGATATTGGTTAGTGTATAATGACTGTGTAAAGTTTGTATGTATATTTTATAACTCATTACTGTGTTTTTTTTTCATGTGACTATTTAACTCATGCCCCGAATGGGAGTCAATAACCAATCATATTTCGATGAATTTTGATTTACAACCAATCACAGTCATTTTCTCCTCGATTTTATCAATTTAATTTCATCATTTTAAAATCAAGCTCCTCCTTTTTAACATTCTGAATAGGTTAGAGCATTATTTTGCAGTGACTGGTTCTTTAAGAAAGACGTTGAATATAACAATCTATATATTAAGATGTAAGAATCGGAGAATGTAAATGGCTGCCAGATTGTATATATAGTGCACGAATGTAAACAATCTGCTTGCGGAATATAATAGAAAAACATTTATAGCAATTGATGGTATCACAAAAAAAAGGAACCACTATTTCCACTTTTTAGACGTATCATTTCCCAGGTATTTATGTTCCAGAAAAATATAATTGTCATATTTACATCATAGGACGTCAGAAATTAATTAATGTCCTATAATGTTGGTTATAAACAGTTTGATGTGTTTCATTTTTTCTCCACTAGGGTGCATTACAATATTGCGATCCTTTGGCAATAAATAATATGATCTAGTTGCAGTGATGAACAAATTAAACAATAAACGTTTCTCAGTTGTTTTCAAACATCGCCGTTTACGTTAAATATATAAATATTTTAAAATAACTATATTTAAATAATATTTTGTGAGTAAACAGCTTAATTTTATTCGTTAAATAGTGCTACCAAATGTTACTCTTGATTTCCAAATTCTCTAGATAAATTCACTCTTCACTTCGTGGGATTACTTATGAAAACAATTAAGTTATTATTAATATATATATCAGTGGTAATTCTATTTTGAGTATGTACACTGATCGATTAGAAGACAGTCAATTCCTGTGGTCCAGGTATAATGTCGTTACCTCGCATGTAGCGGGCCCGAGTTCGATCCCCAGTCGTGGCAAGTTTCCTAAGTGAGGTTTTTTGAAGAGTATTTTCGTCACCTTTAAAACAAATGTCGGAAAACTCTAAGTCCCAAATGAACAATCTTCCATATTATATTTTCTTTGTTTACAATAGTATGATTAAATTAGTGAATGATGTGAATTTCCTTAAATGATCGTGTTGTCTCGGAGGTAACCCTGACACATGATCATTCATCCGGGAAGGCTCTCCATGTCCTATGTGGTGAACAAAAAGTGTGAGAAATCCAGAGTTAAATTTCTTCCCCCGGCAGATCGTATCCCTGTAAGGTCCGGTTACTTTGGGCATGTAAAATTACCTATAAAGGGGGAGAGAGCGAGAGAAAGATAGAGAAAAATTAATAGAAGTTTTTTGATCTTAACTCCGCAGAATAAATGTATTATTTTTTTTTCATTAACATCCTTCCTGATTTCTAATACAGCTATTAACTAACTTAGTGGCAGTATCGAACCCGTAGGTTCATGGTCGCGCGGACATAAGCTCTCCATACATTCCTATCGTGAGCTGCTGTTTTCCAATCATTCCCTGTATAATTTAATTCCCTCAAATCATAGTTTCTCATTCTTGGTTTCCCAACTGGGTGTTTTCCCTCTGGTTTTCCTACAAGAAGCTTCCATGCACGTCTATCATTCCCATTCGTGTCATATGTCTTGTCTATCGCAGTCTACGAGACTTAACTGTTCTTATTATACCTGGCTGCCTATAAATACCATGTAGTTCACAGTTATGTAGTCTTATCCAATCACGTGTCTGTTCATTACTAACCTGTGTTATCTCGCGAAACTGGAGAGGCTTGCTAAGTTATATTATTACTGATGTAGAAAGTATGATTAAATAATCCAGTAATTAATTTGACATGAACTAAGTTTCCTTTTTTAGGACAAAATTATTTATTGCCTTATATGAATGGGATGTCCTCTTTGCTTAAAATATAGTTAGGCCTATATGCCTGGAGGAAGTGACTTAGTTTGTACAAGCCAGTATAGAGATAACTCCATCAGCACACAGGCACGTCCAAAGTTGAGTACAGCAGTACTAGAGATTTGTTGCTAATTGGAAATATTCTCTGCAGCATACAAATCACACAGAAACATAAAGTCACTGAATTCCAGTGAAACGTCCATTTTCACATATGTGAAATGATGAATTTATGAAAGTTAAATCTTTATCTCTTATAAGATTCATGATCATCGCTCATGATGGGACAAGTCCCGAAAGCGCTACATTTACAAAACTAATTAGGTTGGGGAGACGGACTTTCAAGTGAATATTCTATAATTTTATATTTTAAGTTAAATCTTTAATAATTTCATTAATTTAGTTAAAAGAATAATGAAAGTTAAATTTAATTATAATTATTTTTAACTTAAGTTTTCACTAAAAAGAAGTAAATTCAGTTTATTGACAATACAGATTCTCGTATTTGGCTTACATAAAATTATAATTAATAATTATATATACAGATATATAAGATCGGCAAGACATTCCGATTTAGAATAAGACAGAATTTAAAAAATTGACAAAAGGTGAATTCCAAAGTTATACAGTATATTTTATTTGTAAAAAATATAATATTTGGGGCACATGTCACAGGAGAGTGTTCCTAAACCGTGTTTGAATAGAAACTGGAAGGAAGGAGAAAAAGGGAGACTGATAAAAATATGTAGGCCTATAGGGATTTTTCTTTTGTACAGGAACGTCAGGTAATGTTGCCCCCTATTTTGAATTTGTTTTCTTCTTTTAATAAAGAAATTTAAACTTAAATTACAGTGATTATCATTAGCGTTGTAACTACGAAATAATATTGTTATTTGATACAAATATGGAAACATATTCATAATTTATATATAAACTTTTTTAAATTGCAAGAAAGATCCACTTTAACCTCCATATTCGGATAACGTGGATCCCAGAGTCCACCTTAGCTTTTAGTCTATTTTTAAGTTTAATTACTCTATTAATTTATACGGACAGGCACAGATTAATCTGAAAATATTTATGACTGATCATAATTAATAAGCGTTGATGTTTAATTAATGTTTTCAAAAATTATTGTTGATAACATTCACACGTCATTCAACTGTAAAAAGCAACGGTTTTTGGGTTTAGTAAAATTACAAGGATATTAAATAAATTTAATTAAGTGAATTTTTTTTACAGATAGCTTCCTCATTGGTAAATATGCGTATTCGTGCAAAGTGGACCCAGATCCTCGTGGAGAGTCCACATTAACCTAATTTCTTTGTTAGGTTTAATTATTTTATACAGCCAGCATGTCACATAATATCAAACCAAACCCCATCATTATATTAAAATACCATCTATATAATATATTTAGGAGTTATTTTCAACATTTGTAATATCCAATAGCAGAAATTAAGAATTGATTCTTAGCTGGAACAAGTTTTAAAGTGGCCATTTTCATAAATATCACAAATAATTCCTTCTTTGCACAAAAAATAAAAGAAACTGGCCTTGAACCCGTCAAAATTGATGAGGGGAAGAATTAAACATATATTCTGTTCGAGGGCAGCACCAAATAAAGAAAATATTAACAGGGTCCACTTAAACCGAAGGTTTCACATTATCCGAAATTCCCTATATAATAAAACGAAAACAAGAATTATGATTTTTTTAAGTTTTTGGTAAGAACAGTATTTAGGCTAGTATCCCTACTATTATTTATCTTAGACCAAATGGAAAATAGTGTTTTTTAATGGATGAATTATCAAGTATATTGTTTTGCAGGTGCGATTTATTTGTATATTAAATTTTGTACTTTTGTTCATGAATACTAATATATTTTTCTTTGCTTGTATTACTGTAATAGATTTGCTCCCCATTAATTATATATGCGATTTTGTATTTATGTTAATTGATGCTAATTAGTCTATGAAGACCAATACTGTTTGCTTTTGACGTTCTAGGATTTAGTTGAATGCCTCTGTCCAAGATATTAGTGAGTCAATACCCTCATTAATTCTGGCTACAGTACCATTTATATAACATTTGTTTGCGTGAATATAGATTGTCATTTCATGCGTGAATAAATTACGTTTGCAATGTTTTAGGAAGTTCAAGTAGATTTAAAAAATAAATAGTCCTTACACAGAATCCAATGGAACTCCATATCTACAGAAGGACCAAGAAGTTTGCAATGTAGGATTTCTTACAATAATTTGCTTGACAGTAAGAAAGGTAGGAGTTGAACCATTGCGTCGTCGGAAAGTGAGAGGTTTTTCAATTTATGCAGCAGTAAGTCCAGGTCTACCGGGTCAAATGTGTTACTAAAGTCAATTAGTGTAAGTATGGTAAAATTTCGATTATAAGAGGCATGGTGTATGTCTTCACATATATTTACTAAATCATTATTTGTATTGTATCCAGTCCTGAAGTCTGATTACAATCGATCTAAAAGGCCATATTCAGTTAGATAATTACCTAACTCATTGTAACCAGTCAGTTGTTTATTGAATAATGGTTGAAAAGCTATTTCAGTGATAGACATAATACTAGCGGAGTTGAGTTTTAACTTTGGGAAGTCAGTGTGCAAGGGCTTGTTTCCACAACGTAGGATATTTAGAAGTTTTTAGCAGAAACATGAGTTCTAGTAGGTTGGCTAATACGTCAAATATTTTGTTCAGTAGAGTAATATTTATACGGCCAGTTTTTCTCATTTGGTTTTTTTAAGTCATTATATGTAATATAAAATATGACGAATGAAAATTTTATTTTTAGTGTGGATTTTTAATAGTAATTCATTTATTGTCTCTTATTTATCTTTTGAGTTGAGGTTGTGCTTGTAAAGTAGACATTGAATGTATCTATGAAAATAGGTGGTTTTTCTATCTGAGTGTCTTTCCTCCCTATTCCCATTTTATTAATTTTTTAATGTCATAATCATTGTTATTTCGTCCTGCAAGACTGTATAAATGTTTTTCTATCTGAGTGTCTTTCCTCCCTATTCCCATTTTATTTTATTTTATTTTATTTTTTATTGTCATGATCATTGTTATTTGGTTCTGCAAGACCGTATAAATGTATAATTTTGGCGTTTCCGATTGCTTGATTAATCTTCTTACGTACTACCAGATTATAGTGATTGATATTTGTGTCAATTTTGTCGAGACTATATTATCCGATATGCTGCATCCTTTTCAGTCATTGAGTTACATTTAAAGTCATCCAATAAGCAGAGTGTTGTTTCATGAGTGTTGTTTTCAGTTGGGTGTATGTGTCGTAAAAGTGCAATATAAAGTCACTTAGTGCATCAACATTTTCATTTACAGTATGGCAACATCGATACTCTTTGCCATGGCATTTGCATAGTTGTAGGTTATGATTGCATTATCTATATACTATAAGTCTGTTATGTTAAGTCTTAAGAGTCAGTTTACGACATTGCAACGAATCTGCTAAGCATATAATATCATATACTGATGTTCCAGTAGCTGGAAGTTGTTCGTGTGTCAGTACTCTATCAGCATTATTAGTTGCTATCAAGTACATAACTTCTCAGAGTAGTGTGCTTGATGGGTATTGGATGGGCTATAGGAGAAGAATAGATTTCGTAAAGCCGAAACTTGGTCATCAGCTGTTGTGTATATCTGTTGCCAGTGTCTAATATATATTAAAGTCACCCAGAGCGATAACGTGTTCATAATTGTATTTGTGTGTATTGTAAACCGGATTATATTTCTTTTAAACTAACTCACTGGTATTATCAAACCCAGACATTCATGATCATGCGGACATACGTTCTCCATAGGCCCACATTTATACCCTGAGCCATAGTTTTCTAATCATCCCCTGTATAATGAGCATCCTTCAAATAATGATATTCTCCAATCTCAGTCTTGGCATACCATACTGGGCGCATACACTCTGGTATTCTTACATATCGTGCCAATCGCACTCTACGAGACTTAATTGCTCTTATTAAACGCGGTTTCGTATAAATATGAGTAGCTGACTGTTAACTTGTCTTCTCCATTCTCCAGTCTGTTCATCTCTCATTGGTCCAAAAAATGTTCCTTACAACTTTATTCTCAAATATTCTTAATATTTTCTCTTGCCTTAAAGTAAGAGTACGTGTTTCGCAGCCACGTAGTACAAGTAGAAGAATGTCAGTTTTATATACTCCATGATGAGACAGGCCTAGAAAGCCCTTGGTCTACTACCGACTGCTTGCCTCACCTTCACATGTGTTAATTACAGTATTTAGTTTAACTTTTATTAGAGAAGTAGTTGGGAAGGCAAGAGTCCCTGTACTTAATAGCAGCATCGTTGCCAGAGTTGAGCCTAGGCTTAATTTCGTTTCATTTTCTTTTCAGATATGTGTTGCATGCAATTTTAAATCATAACATATAACGAGATATTGCAGATATTCTTAATTGGTGGTTTGAAGTGCAGGTTGAAACATTTAAAGAAGTTTTTCTTCACAGATTCCATACCATTATCCCTACACCATCCAAGGTAAAAATAATACCTAGGTACATATTCCTTATATTGATTTCAATGCTAAACACAATGGTCCAAAATTCTGAAAACTTCATTCTTTAAATTTATATTGGCAATTTCGGCTTATTGCATTTGATTTACAATACAAAGGACCATTTAAATTCACAATTGGAAGGTTTAAAAATTACATTACTTCAAATTTTATACAGGCAATTATCGCTTATTACATTTCACTTACAATGCAAAGAAAATTTATATCCACTATTGGAAGGTTCATAATTTAATAAAAATTTACCACTATATGCCCCTTGAATTTTAATGCATTAAAATAGCAATTTTACACTTAAAATAATGATTTTTTATACTTAATGTGTTTAATTCATAATGTATTTTAAACCAAGAATGACGTGTTTTGAACACACAGAAATAATACAAGGTAAATGTGAAGAAACAATTCCTCGTTGAGTTATAAACACAAAGGAGCCGAAACCAGTATTGTTTTTACATTTCACAAACAGTTTATAGTTTCTAGAATGCGATAAAAAAAGCATTGCAGTGACATACAGTAGTGAAAGTAAGTGCTGTTTGAGAACCTGCATCATTTAGAAATTACGAAGAAAAGCAGCAACATGTATTTCACATGATGTATTTAATCTACTTAAAGACCACAGATTTTTCTCCCCAACTGAACTTACATTTACTTAATATGCTTGTAATACAGTCACTGAAAGCTACACAGTTGTTAAAAAGCTATAGCGCCTACTCAGGTAGCTCTAACTGCACTAAAATATTCAATTATAACATCTTTAAATAGACGATATTATGTAACAATCGGCTAAGCGCCGTTTAAAATGAGATTTTGGTGCCATCTGTTACACTGGCTCATGAAATATGTGTACGCACACTTTTAGCGCCAAAACTTTAAATGTTGCCTTACTATTAAAGAAAAATATAAACGTCATTAGTCCTATCAGAGATTCTGTATTTTGCAACAAATGGCGGCTATTAAGCTAGAACATCATAAATACTAATATAAATTTTGCATCATGCAGCTTAGCGCCAAATGTTCCCGTTATTATATTGTTGATGCATAAATGAGTACTGTTGGTTTCGCGCTACAATAAATAGTTAAGATTGTCAAGTCAGTGTGATTTTTTAATGTTATACTGAAATCCTGACGTCAGAAAGTTTTAGATATGGTTTATAAGAAAATGGAAAGGCATATTCTGTCTCATTGACTGGTATTCAAGAGTTTTTTTCCATTATGTGAATCATGCATTTTTCTTACATGAAGCCCATACACTCCTATTCTATTAACATAAAGATAAAAAAATCAGGCGCTTGTCAATTCAGAGGTCGTTGTAATAGGGGTCGGAGTTAGGATCTACACTGTTCATCAGTTAGTAAAATTCGTTCTACTTTCTTTTTTGTAGAATGAAAAGTGTACATTTTTTTATAAATTTGTTTATGATAATTTTAATATATGTGAATGTCCAAAATGAATAATTCATATTAAAAATATGGGAAATATGATTGTACTGTTTTTCCACTTATTTTAAATATTGTTTACAGTTACATAAGTATTATTAGTCATGTATATGCCTTTTAAACACGTATTATAGTTCAAATTAAAAAATGTAGTGTGCAAGTTGATGGATGTCTATCGGTATTTTTTTACTCTTACTTACTTACTCACTGGCACTATCGAACCCGTAGGTACATGGCCGCACAGACATAAGCTCTCCATACATCCCTATCCTGAGCTAATGCTTTCCAATCATTCCCTGTATAATCTACTTCCCTCAAATCATAGTTAATGTTGTTCTCCCACCTCATTCTTGGTCTACTAACTGGGCGTTTTCCCTCTGACTTTCCTACAAGAAGCTTCCATGCACGTCTTTCATTCCCCCTACGTGCAACACGTCCTGCCCATCGCAGTCTATTATTATATCTGGCTTCCTATAAAGACCATGTAGTTCATTGTTATGTAGTCTTCTCCATTCACTTGTCTGTTCATCTCTCCTTGGTCCAAAAATTTTCCTAAGAACTTTATTCTCAAATACTCGTAATCTCCTTTCCTCCCTTAAAGTAAGAGTCCATGTTTCGCACCCATATAATATAACTGGTAGAATAATAGTTTTATATATTTTCAGCTTAAAGATTTTCGAAAGGAGTTGGGACATGAAAATTCTCTGCAATGCATAATAGCATGCATTTCCAGAATTGAGCCTATGTTTAATTTCTTTGTGCATCTCATTCCTATTTGTGATTATTGTTCCTAGGTATTTGAATTCAGCCACTTCCTCAAAATTTCCCTCATTTGTCACTAGCTGACCATTTCCATTATATACTGAATTTCTACGTGTGACCATATATTTAGTTTTACTGATATTTACTTCCAGTCCCAATTTCTTAGTGTTACTCAATAGTGTGTGCGTGTTCGCCTTTAGTATCTCCTCGCTATCGGCCAGTAGTACTACATCATCAGCATAAACTAACAGCTTATTAATACCATTCAGTTGTAAGCCTTCCTCATTCTCTAAAGATTTAATGGCATACTCTAGTGCAAAATTAAATAGTAGAGGGGATAGTGCATCTCCTTTCTTCAACTCATTCTGGATTTCAAAAGTGTCTGAAAACTGTTTGCCTCTTTGAGCCATTTAGACATATTCGTATAAGTCTAACTAACGTTTTAGGAATTCCGAACTCCAGCAGGATACTATATAACTTCTCCCTCTTAATTGAATCATATGCTTTTTTGAAGTCTACATATAGTTGATGTACAGTACCATTATGTTCTCATTTCTTTTCTAAAATCTGTCTTATACTAAAAATCTGATCTGTTGTAGACCTGTTTCTTCTAAATGCACATTGATGATCTCCTAGAATGTCATCAATATAGGGAGTAAGTCTGCTTACTAATATATTTGTTAGAATCTTGTACGAAGTTGAAAGTAATGAGATGCCCCTGTAGTTGTTGCAATCAGTTTTATCTCCTTTCTTATAAATTGGTACGATAATTGATTCCTTCCATTCATCTGGAAGAGCTTCTTTTTCCCAAATCATTCTAAGCAACCAACGTATCTTGTCCATCAATTTTTCTCCCCCTGATTTTATCAGTTCTGCTGGGATCTCATCTGAACCTGATGCTTTATACATCTTCAATTTTTCAATCGCCATTTCAACCTCTAATGATCTTGGTTCTGCTACTAACATTTCTGCTGTCTGTAACTTATCCTCCTCAATGTCCTGTTCTGTATGTACATTTAATAGCTGATTAAAGTAACTTTTCCATCTATTTAATATACTCCTAGAATCTGCAATCATATCCCCATTTTCATTCCGAATTATGTTTTTCTGGCCTGAAACCCTTTCTTCTCTATACTAATTCCCTGATATAATTATCTAATGTTCCTATTTTTTGCATTCATTTCAAGATCATTAATCTTCTCTCTCAAAAATTCCCTCTTTTTACTCATTAGTAACTTGGTGGTTTCCCGTCTAACACTACCCAATTGCTCTAAATTTACCTCATTTGCTCGTGTAACCATTTCATTTTTGCTAACTTTCTTTTCTTTACAATGTCGGCACATTCCTCATCAAACCATTCCTTGTTTTGCCTCTTTTTTAAACAACCAATGCTTTCTGATCCTGACAATTTAACAGTATCTCTTATATCCTTCCATTCTTTATTTATATCAGATTCTTCTTCGCCTGCCACATTGTCATCTGAAGATTCCAGTGCTTCAAATCTATTAGCAATTTTGATTTGGTATTCTTGCCGCATTTCATCATTTTTCAAGTTTTTTAACTCCGATTTTACAGAATCATCTTCAGCGTTTGTTCCTCTCATAAGCGATAGCCGTTGTCTGACCAGATGATGATCCGAATTGCAGTCTGTCCCTCTAACTGATCTAACATCAATGATGCTACTGTGCCAGCGTTTATCCACTAATACGTGATCTATCTGGTTCCAAGTTTCTCCATCTGGGGACGTCCAGGTGTATTTATGAATATCCTTATGCTGAAATGTTGTGCTCTTAACAATGAGATTCTTCGATGTGGCAAATGTGACTAATCTAACCCCGTTGTCGTTACTATCTTCATGAAAACTGAATTTGCCTATTGTTGGTTTGAATATATCTTCCCGCCCCACTTTTGCATTAAAATCTCCTAAGACAATTTTCATATGATATCGTGAAAGGCTATCAAATAAGCATTCTAATTCTTCATAGAACTCATCCTTGATCTTGTCATCTTTATCTTCTGTGGGGGCATGTACATTGACAATTATAAAATCATGTATTTTACCCTTTAGAATTTTGTATGATATCCTATCACTAACAAACTTAATATCTCGGATAGCGGATAGGATCCTCCTCCTGACTAAAAAACCCCTTCCAAATGCAGGTCTTTCTGCACCCCCATAGTATAATGCAAAGCTTCCTGATTCCTGACTACCTTCTCCTGGCCATCTAACTTCCTGTAAAGCGATTATATCCAAGGGTGATTTATCTAATTCCCGCGTTAATATATCTAGTGCCCCGCTATTGTATAAAGTCCTAACATTCCATGTCCCTATGAACATGTCCCTGTGTTTGAGCCTTTGGCATGGGTTCCCTGAAGTAGTCTCCGCCCGGAGAACCGAATGGGGGACTATAATAATAATAATAATAATAATAATACTTTATTTATTCTGGCAGAGTTAAGGCCATAAGGCCCTCTCTTCCACTCAACCAGCACAAATAAAAATAAATATTCGACAAATATAGATATACACTATACTAGTAATTATAAACACTTAAAGATACAATAAATGTAGCAATGTAAATGTCATGTACAAACAACATTTTATAGGGTAATAACAATAATGATACGATAATAATAATAATAATAATAATAATAATAATAATAATAATAATAATATAAATATGATACATTATACGGGAAACACCAATTAATATATATATATATATATATATATATATATATATATATATATATATATATCTTACACTGGATAATAATGAAGTCGAGTTTAGAGCAAATATAAATTTAGATTTCTTTTAAATGCCAATGTCCGGCAGCCCCTTATTTCTTGTGGTAGGGAATTCCAGTTGCGAGAAGTGGAGATGGTATATGACATGGAGTGGTGTGATGTCCTATGTTGCGGGATATTAAGTAAGAGACTATGTTGTGATCTTGTGTTTAGGTTATGGTTTGAGGATAGATACTGGAAACGGGATGATAAATAATTGGGAATCGAGGTATGTAGGATCTTAAATAGGAGAATTAGACAGTGCGATTTTCTTCTCTCTTTTAGATGTAGCCATGACAATTCGTGGAATAATGGAGAAATGTGATCGTATTTTCGAACATTAAATATGAATCTGATACACATATTATGGACACGCTGCAGTTTGTCCGACAATCCGTCACTTATGTCAGTTAGTAGAACGTCACAGTAGTCAAAATGCCGGCATCACTAAAGTTTGGATTAAAATTCTTTTAAGAGTTGTAGGAAGAAAATGTTTTAAGTCGCTTTAGGGAATGCATTATGGAGAAGATCCTTTTAGATGTTTGTTTTACTTGCTCATGCCATTTTAAATTAGAATCTAAGTGAAATCCCAAGTTTTTAACGACGTCGGTATAAGGAATTTGTCATTATCTAATATGACAGCCGGCATATTGCCTTTGTTTATGAGGTGTAATAGCCTTGGATGTCCGATAATTATTGCTTGCGTTTTGTTTACATTTAGTTTCAGCCCATATTGTCTGGACCATAAAGATATATGCCTGAGGTCAGTGTTTACTTTGTCAATATATTCACTAATTTCGTCAGGCCTAAAGTGTGTGTAAATCTGTAGGACGTCGGCGTAAAGATGATGCTTGCAGTTTTGTAGTTTCTTGGTCACGTCATTAATATAAATCGAGAAGAGAAGAGGAGCGAGGACGCCGCCTTGAGGTACCCCTTTCCTCACCAAGCGCCAGGAAGAAATTCGATTATTAACAGAAACTGATTGCTGATGATTAGTGAGGTAAGATGCAAAGCAATCAAGGCAGTTTTCCGACAGATGTAGTGTCTTTAGTGTCGCTAGCATTAAGTCTATATCTACTGTGTCAAAGGCTTTGCTGTAGTCGAGTAGGATTATTGCGGTGAGTTTGCTTTTGTCCATTGAGTCTCTTATGTCCTCTACAATGTCAAGTAGTGCAGTACTTGTGTGATGTCCTGTTCTAAAACCAGACTGATGTTCATCAAGTAAGTCGTGTGTGGTGAGGTAGTCTGTTAACTGTGAGTGTATTATGTGTTCCAGTGCTTTAGATAAACAGGGAAGAATACTAATTGGTCTATAATCATTTGACCTCCGGAAAATTTTACCCCAGTAGAACACATGTCCGCATTTCTTGACGGTTGTATTTTTTAGGTGAAAGATCGTCACTCTTTCGACCAAGGTACTTATTTCGTTTGGCTTATCACCATCGACCAGTCCGGCATGGGTAACCCTATCGGCAGCAATGCTACTACCGGCATAGTTCTCAGGATCATTTAAGCACGCAAGCCACTCCACCACGACAAGGTAAAGATACCATGGTGGGTATTTTTTTAAGGAATAAAAAAAAATATATTTCACAAAATTGTTACAGTATGCCTGTTTTTATTTTTCATTGTTATGTGTTTTTTTCGCATGTATTGTAATTGTATGAATAAATTTGATTTAATTAGCAAACATTATTCATTTAATACGCACATTTCATAATGAAATATGTATAAAGTGTTACAAAACAGTAAAATATGTAAACAGGTATCAATAATAAGTGTATTTCCATGCAAACACTATTAACATTATTATACAATATTTTATATCAACAGTGTATACGCATTACCTTGACGCTAGGCTGATTGATAAATGGTAAAATGTCCCATGCTAATATGCACCTACACTGTAAACGCCCTCTTGCACCGCTTGATTGATTGATGCAAAACGATTATAACACCATTCATTCTCATTACGATGAAGTGAAGTAGTAGTAGTAGTAGTAGTAGTAGTAGTAGTAGGACTTTACTAGACAAAAGTAAGATATTTACAATATTATTTACAAATATGGGTCGCACGGGCAGTAAGCCGTACGTGCTGTTGACAGTCCGTTACAATAAAGTAATAATTGATACTAGTGTAAAGAAAAATAAACACAAACAGCAATAACATTACAATTACATAAAGAAAACACAATAAAAATATTACAATTAAATAATAACACAATAGCATTATACACTAAAAACATTAACATTACAATTACATAAAGAAAACACAATAATATTACAATTAAGTAATAACACAATAGCATTACACACTAAAAAAAACATTAACATTACAATTACATAAAGAAAACACATTAATATTTCAATTAAATAATAACACAACAGAATTATACACTAATTAATTTATATATAATTGTTAATAATTAATGGTATTGCATTTTGATAACATATATTTATTCATGAATGAGTGTTGTCCTTATTTTTCGCGTTTTGTCCAGAAATTTATCGAGGTTTATCCAATTTTCTGGATTTACCAATAACTCGTAGCATGCCAATCTTTCCCGATTTGAATTTAGAAATCTTTCCGGTAATAACTGACGTCTCCAATATTCTAAATCATTACATTTTCCTAATATATGTATATCATCTTCAAAGTTCCCGCACATTGGACATATTCGCATATCGTGATCGTCGCTGATTTTTAGAAATTTCCATGCCCCTAGCCTAAACCAAGCAAGCCCTGATCTCTCCTTAAATCCTAGGTTGAGTATATACGATTCTTTTCCCCAGACGTGTTTTAGGTCTCTTTGTAAACACAGTGAGCGTTTTCCTGTACATTCGGCGAAGGTATCTTGTTGGTTTACATCTAAGTACCTCCTCCTTATTTTTCTCCACACGTTCTTGCGATTTTCAGTCCCTTTTTCCCATATCCAGCCCATCCCAATCTTTTGGAGTTCTCTCCTAACCTCGTCTGCCCAAAATTTAACATCTATGTTTTTAATTTGGTGGTCGTAACAAATTGCTCTAAGCATTGTTTGTTCACCTTGGATTACTCGCAACCAGTATTTGAGTACACGAATTTTACAGTTAATGTCGTCCTGGAATGACCCGAATTCATATAAAATTCCACAGTTAGAAACGGCCTTACTAAGTCCTGTAATATACTTTAGAAAATGCGTATATACCTTATTTAGTATTTCCGTTCTTTGGAAACCCCAAATCTCACTACTATAGTGAATTACTGGCCTGACCATAGCTCCATACATTTTTTCTAATGTGCTGACTGGAATATCAGGCACTCCACCCAGAATACCGATTACACTGTTAAGTTGTCCCCTCCCTTTAAATAATGCTATATCAATGTGTTTTTTCCACTTTCCGTTCATTTTCAACGTCGTACCAAGATATTCAAAATGTTTCACGTTTTGAAGAACTTGATCTCTGTATTTCCATTCCTCTGTTTTACCATAAACCGTCCCATTTTTAAAGGTCATTGTTTTTGTCTTACTAACATTTACAGTCAATCCCCAATTCCTACAGTATATTTCCAGTAGGTCAAGACCTCTTTGCAATCCCTTGATTGTCTTGGAACAGATAATTAAATCATCTTGCATACAACAGGACTGGGATTCTAACATTTCCTATCTCCGGAGCCTCAATTTCTCCTTCTAGCATTACGTCTACAATATCATCAACGAATAGATTAAATAGCATTGGTGATAAAATGCAACCTTGTCTCACTCCCCGATTGGCTTCACTGCTCGATGAAGTGAAGTATTGAAATATTGACCATTAAATTATAAATAAATTGTTTTTACGTACTCTACGAATCAGTAGGCCTATAAACAGTATTATCATATAAGTAATTAACAAATCAAAAATAATTAAATAGCTCTTGCTAGAGTTTAAAATGCAAAAAAAAAAAAATACTTTAAACGTATTTTTCCGAAACTTGTATAATGGAGCATAGCCGTTTGATGCATAACTCCATCCATATAAAATGAGTGTCTGCCTGTTTGTGTGTCTGTTGTTTATCATCATCATCATCCGGTATCATGGCGCTGCCGCTGTCTTCCGGAAACCAAACGCTATTTCTCTCTGTCCATGCATTGATCTTCCTCCAATCCTCTGATATTCATATACACTTGTACCCGTTCTATCCAAGTATTCTTCCGTCTTCCTCTCTTCCTCCTTTCCATTGAGATCAATTGCATAACAATTTTAGGTAATTTTTGCTCTGGCATTCTTTTGACACAGCCATACCACTGTATTTTTTTCTTTTCTATGTCTATGATGTTCGGCTCCTCTTGTACACCCATACATTCCCTTATTTCTTTATTTCATATTCTATCCATTCTAGATTTTACAGCTCATCTTCCTAAAACATAGGCTACATTTGTGTACTTAAAATTATTTTCATTTCCCTGGTGGGAATTTGCCAAAGTTCATGTACTCAAAAATTACTTAATCGATTGGAATGGGGTTTTCACAACCATTTAGAGAACTTTTCTGGGACAATTAAAAGTAGGCCTATGTAACATATTACCGTACGTACTATGGGGCCAGATGTAAAGAAAAATTTGCATCAGTGCATTAAAAAAGTCGCTTTTTGAACGCTTAAATGGCTTATGCTGCCTAAGCCATAACAAATACACCATATTAATATACACAGAATTGATCTAAAAAACTTCTACAAAAAAGTCCGCGAAAGCATATGCCTATCCTTTACAGCTAACTCACAATATCCATTTTTGACTTTCTGCTCATTGATGTGAAGACGATCGGATAAGTAGATTCCCGTGCAACGTCGGATTCTCTATCATAAGAGACAGCGGGACAGCGCTCGCAATGCCATAGCCCGTTAACGCTCAAGCGGCTCCTATTTTTGTTTCATTGAAATGAATCTTCGCATATAGCAATTAATTAAAAACGTCGGGATAGTAGATTCCCAGGCAACGCCCTGTAATCAGATAGTTATTTATAAAAGTATTAACTCCATGAGTTTTGCCAGTTGTTTTGGCTCTTTCGGATCACTGTGCTACGGAATTGCCGATGTGTATTTTCTTTTCTTGTGTAATTGTTTTGATAAGCTAGAATTATTGAAGTCCTCTTGACTTAGCTGTTACCAATTACATCTCCAGGTACCTCCTTACTTTTGAACATGACTGTGAATACTTCGTCCTCCCCTAAATATCCATATTCTTCTGAATGACTAACCTAACAGCACTTGATGAATGTATATGTATCTATCATAAACAAGAATTAATTTGCCGAGTTAGGCATCCTACTGCGAACATAAGAGCAAATCTTTCAAAGCACAAACGGTTGATATTTGTGTGAAATAATGTAATGTTAGAGCTACTTTCATAAATCAATGAAACTATAATCCTCCATGTGTAAAAATTGTAACTATAACTCTAATACGAAAAGATCAAGTGGAGTTATGCTCTAAATCTCTCATATAAAACTATTGAAACTTCTCTGTTTGAAATGACTAAAGTATGAAATCATTTTTTCTTACTCTCATTCATTCAGTTGTCAGAATTAGAATGACAAAATTAAATAATATGCTTTGTTTTAACCCTATGAGATTATTAATTATGCTCTTGTAAACGAAAATACAAGTTTATGAATAATATCTACTGTATATATATATATATATATATATATATATACAGAGTGTTGCAAAACAAAAGCACCGACAACAGAGGTGAGATAGTAGGCCTATATCGAGATATGTCGATCATTTTTAATGAGGTACCTGTGTCCGAAAATGATGCGATTTCACACTATGACTAGTTAATAATGTCTTAGGATCAGCATTAGTTCGAAGGATTTAAAGACTCATTACATGACATAGGGTCAACACGAACGTAAAATGAGCTCGATGCCACACATTTGTAGTGGAAATTTTACCGACACTACTGAAGAAGTGCTGTTGTGGCTGCAACATGATGGAGCTCCAGCTCTCTTCGATACAAATGTGAGGAGACATTTGGATACTACGTATCCAGATATCTAGATTAGCAGAGGGTGGTCATTTCATGGCCTCTAAGATCACCTGATATTAACTCTCTCGACTACTTTTTGTGAAACAGCCTTATCAGACTCCAGTAGATTCACGTATTGATCTTATAGCCCGAATCCATGCTGCTACAGAAATAATTCAAACAAGGCCAGGCGTATTTGAACATGTGCGCCAATCACTACACCGTCGATGTACGCTCTGCAATGAGATGGGAGGTGAATATTTTGAAAACTTGATACGACTGTGAGTATATTGTCAAGTATTGAGTCCTGAAATCCAACTATCGGAACTGTTGAGAAATTACATACTCATAGCGTGAAAATGCATCATTTCCGGATATTGGTACCATTATTAAAAAATGGTCAACATATCACAGTATACTACCTCACCTCCGTTGTCGGTGATTTTTTGCAACACTCTGTATATTGATGCACATACAAGTCTTTTTTTTTCATGGAGAGGGTTTTCATGCTATCTATTATGTTCTTAAACCATTAGGTGTAGGAGTTCGCTTGAAACGGAAATTTAAAAATCGCTCTAGCGGTTTCAATTTTTGATGTTTCACACGAAACCCTGTATTGGCTTATCCTATTGAAATAAACAGAGGTAGGTATAAAAAAATCAGAAAAATCTGACCGTTATTAATGGTTTACCTGAAATTCGAAATTAAAAAGTAAAGCTAGTAATCGTCATGTTTGGTTCGTCGCAGTATATACTATATAATTTAATCAACCCTTAGTATCATTTATTTAGGCGTAACAGTTCACGACGGGTATTAACTAGCCTTTATGTACTGTACACATATGAGTGCGAGTCTGTTTGTCTGTCCTTTATGGACTCAAAAACTACTTGACCGATTTGAATGGGGTTTCCACTACATTTACAGAATTTTCCAGGACAATTAACATATATAACATATTTCAATAGTACTAAGCCTGTAGGATGATCTAAAGAAATTGCACCGGTACACTTAAACGTTGTTTTTGGATGCTTAAATGGCTTACCGTGCCTAAACCATAACACAATACTCCAAATTAATGTATATATAATTGAATATCTCAAAACATTCTACAGAAAAGTCCGCGACAGCATATGTCTATCTTTTATCTATTCACAATAACCATTTTTGTCTTTCCGCTCATTGATGCCAATAAGTTGGGAACAGTAGATTCCCGGGCAACGTCGGCTAATCTGCACGGGGTATCTAAAAATAATTACGATATAGATATATAATTATATTTGTTTTTACTTATTCAATTATACATAAAACGTATTTAATTTATTTTGGTGTACCAGTGCACACCGGGGATTAGCTAGTGCTCTATATATTTATATAAATAAGCATATTCACACGCACACGCACAAACTGTAGAGGTAATCTACAGTCCAGCCACTGATTCTCCGGCCCTGACGTTTTCACGACAGTGTTGCCGAAATGGATATTCAGTGGGAGGGACCGCTTTAAGTATGCTGTTAGCAGAAATTCAGCTGATATCTCAGCAATTTCAAACCATACTAACGCGCTATAGCGTCTTCAAGAGCAGTGATTGGTTGTGACAGATGTCCAGTGTCCCTCAACTGTTCCCTTATTGGCAGTAGATGATGAGTTTCTGCTTTCACCTTTCGCAAAACCTAAACTTCAGAACCGGAGATCCAGCGGTTTAGGTATATATACTGTATGTATGTAGATGCGACCTTTGCGTACATACATATATATGAAACTAATAGATAATATATAAATGTGTAAAATCTAGGCTCGTACTTTGACTTAGAAATTAATGGAGGAAAAGGAAAATTAATCTACACATGCATGCATTTATACTTACATAATATTTATATACCAATTATTAAAGAAATATTTAATATGTACGATATTATGTTATGGTTGCTCTTGACGTCATTAAATAGAGTTTAAACTTAATTAAATATAGAGATTGGAATATGTGTTGCCTGAAGGTGTATGTAAGTTTGAAAGCGTAACGCACCAAGATGCGAGGTACGCATACCGGACGTAATAAATCCAGCTAGGTGTGGTGTGAGCGACGTCTTGACGTAATTACGTGTACCGTTCTGAAATATTTGCTTATATACAAGAAGCATTACTTTAAAATATAATAGCTAACATCTTGCACTATGAGCTAGAATACTTTATGGAGGTAATTTAATAACCACCGTCACTTGAAATACTTTATGCCTCGAAAGAAATTCATCATATATCTTATTAAGCTACCATGTTGTGTTCCGTAAAGACATGCTTTGTCTTCCAACAGCTCGGCTCTTTGATGCTAAAGTTATCAAAATATTCTTTAATGTGATTTAACCAGTCCTGCTTCTATTTCAAGACAAATGATGATGATAATAATAATGATAATAATAATGATGAGATATCTTCGGAGGACTGCAGGATACACACTACTAGATCACAAAAAAAATGAAGACGTCTTAGAAGAATTACACATGGAACCTTTAGAAAACAAAATTTCTGGTTATAAGTCAAGGTGGTTGCAACATGTTCATCGAATGTAATATCACAGGATACCCAAACAAATGTTAAGATATCAACCTGCAGGAAGAAGAAGACCAGGATGTCCACTGAAAAGACTTTTGGATGGTGTTTCTCTTGAGGCCGAAAGAGGTTAACAAATGGCCTAAATTCGTGAATTTATCATGATGATGATAGTAATGGTAATAATAATCCATCCATCCATAATAATTCTGCCAGAGGGCTGGTATTTCACTGCAGTCATAACATTATCATGCTATGCTTGCAGCTTTACTAGGGAATTGTAGGTGTGGTAGCTTCCCGTTGCTTTCCACACCGGCGAAGGATGATGATGATTATGATAATGATGATGGCCATATTATTTCGGGGACCGTTTTAGTCTTAAAGTTTTCCTGACATTTGTCTTACAGGTGAGGAAAATCCCCGATAAAAACCTCACCCAGAAAAACTACCCCGACCGGGGATCGAACTCGGGCCCGCTGCGTGATAAGGCAGCACGCTACCTCGACACCACACCGGCGGACAGTAATAATAATAATAATAATAATAATAATAATAATAATAATAATAATAATAATAATAATAATAATAATGGTGGTGATGATGATGATGATGCTTATGATGATGATGATAATAATGATAATGATAATGATAGTAATAATAATAATGATAGTGATGATAATGATAATAATAATAATAATAATATAATTATCATTAATAATAATGATAATGATAATTATAATAATGATAATAATAATAGTATAATAATAGTAATAATAATAGTAAAATTATGAATAATAATAAACTCCTTGTAGGAAAATCAGACGGAAAACGCCCAGTATTATTCATCCTAAGTGGTTAATTGATGAATAGGTTGAGATATTTCAGATGGAAATTTGAATGGATAGGCTAAGAATTATGTGGTAGAATAATATTAACAATGATTTGAGGGAGGTAAATTATACAGGGGATGATTGGAAAACGTTGGCTCAGGATAGGTATATACGGAGATCTTATGTCCGCGTGGCCGTGAACCTTAGAATTTGATAGTGGCAATGAGTCGGTTATGATGATAATAATAACAATAATAATAAAGCCCTGTGTCGATGGTTATTTCACCTTAAAACTTCTTATCGAAAAGCACAAAGAATTGAATAAAGAACTACATATAGCGTTTATAGATTTTATCAAAGCATTTGATCGAGTTGACAGACAAAAACTTTTAGATATCTTAACTGATGATGGAACACCAAATCAACTGATCCAAACAATTTTTAATCTGTATAACAATAACATCATAGCAGTACAAATAGGAACAGAATTGTCAGATTGGAAACACACAAATTGCGGAGTCAGACAAGGATGCCCTCTATCACCACTTCTATTTAATGTATACATTAATGCTATCATCAGGCAATGGAGATTGACAGTTCATGGTAATATTCCTCTCTCAAGACACACAATTTTAGACACACTCCTATATGCAGATGATCAGGCTCTTTTCGTCAATAATGAAGATGAATTACAATATTCCACTCATCATCTTAATATAATAGCCTAACGATTTAACATGGAAATATCAACAACAAAATCTAAAGTTATGGCCTTTCAAGGGAAATTCCCAGAAAGAAGTAAAATTTGTATTCAGAATTCAATATTAGATTAAATACTTAGGATATAATCTAACTTATAATGAGGAATGTGATATATCCTTTAAAATACAAAACTATAATAAAGCTTTAAGAATTATCAACCAAGTTTTTAAACCATCAAAAGTGCAGAGACACACAAGAATGAAAATATACAAAATTCTCGCTAGACCCATAACGTGTTATGGCAGTGAAGCTTGGACCATCAGAACTCAGGATGATCGTGATATTACAGCCACGGAGATGAAATTTCTGCTACGAACTGCCTTCTAGACCACCAAAGAAATTCAACAATAGCCAGAGAGTTAAACATCGTACCTATATCTGAATACCTCCAAGAATATGGAAACAATTAGCTAGCCCATATTCAGCGCATGGATCGTCACAGAATACCAAAACAAATTCTTCACTACATTCCTCGAGGTAGACGATCTGTGGGTCGACCTTTTCGGAGATGGCGGGAGACCGTAACGGGCCACTGGGCCTAATACTTGAAAGGACGACGATGATGATAAAGCCCTTGTAATTATAACCCTAATAATAATAATAATAATAATAACAATACGCATATTAGTATTAATAATAATAATAATAATAATATTATCTTTTTTATTTTTCTTATAAGCCCTAAGTTTTTTTTTTTTTGCGATTGTCAATTGTCCACACAGTTACTTTCCTTTGCCGTGGCTTCAGTTTTTTCAGTACTTCTGCTCTCCCAAAACTGTCAACAGAGCAGATTTAATTTTCCTTCGCGTTGATGTATTCTTTATGTTATTTCACCTGGGGAATGACCATAGTTTTCGGGGAATCACATGAGTTCTATTTGAAGTAGATGGAATAGGGCTTCACGGTTGAATCTTGAAGTTGTTCTCAATTAAATTCCCGTTGTCCTTACAACTATATTCTGGTAGAACGTCACCTTGGAGGTTATCTGGGGCTCTTCCAAAATCCGAACGGGCAATGGCCTGTCTGTGATTGATGATATGAGATAATCTTCATCTCCAAATATATTACAGTTGAAACGTTATATTCCAGTTGCTTGAAAAGCAGGAACTATATTATTAAGCATCGCAGCTAAATCTTTTGAACGGTCGAAAGACCGACCTATCCAAAGGTTACTGATGCTTATATGGCATGTATGATATCAGGAAACAGGGAGTTAAATAACATGCATACGTTATAGGAAGAATAATGGCAAGTTCTGTGATGTGGTACTTCTAATATTTCATTAACCTGAGAAAGAGTATTAACGAGAGAATGTTACAAGAGATTAACTGATGCTGCGAGCATAGATCATCTTCCAAGAAAATTGTTTACTTTAAAGTGTAACTAAAATATTTAACCTGATTTTGTTCATATAACGTGCACTAAGTTTTGGGAATTTTATTTGAAACATTCCAGTTGTATAAAAATATTCGGTTGCGACTCTGAAATCTCAAACATAGCTCTGAGGCAATGCAGAATTCCAAAACAAGTGGTTTTATTTCAAATTCCATGCATTTCAACATGTGGATACCAGACAGAGTTTGAAAGACACAGTGAATAAAGAAAAATATAGAAAAGAACACATACTGTGTAACTCTATCACATATCTTGAATTTTTACGCTACTAGTCTAAGCTATATGCTGATCATCGAATCAATTTATTTCATCTTTCTTTTGATCATCTTTCATGACATGAAAGAAAGTTGTATGAAAATATAAATAAATAAATAAAGTAAATATATGTTTCCTGTATTTTACGATTACTTTAACTAAATCTTCGTTTTAAGTAGTAGAATAACTGACTTTAAATCTTACTTAAATTAATAAATCATCATCGTCTTCAAGTGTTAGTCCTTGTAGCGAATACGATACGGCCCTAATTTGTAAAGTGATTAATAAATACGATTAAAGAATAAACAAAGAATGAACTGAATATATAATACATAGTAAATTAAATATCTTATTAGTAAAAGTACTCACAAGTAGCGGTAGGAAAACCTAAATAACAGAGATCATAAATATGTAACCCCCCTAATTAGATCTGAAATTCTTAAGCTGGGTCTAGCTTGAAAAATCATGTTTGGGGAAAAAAAAATCATACTTCAATATTTACAACCGCGGGAAGCCTCAACTGTAAATACGCAAGCTAGCCGTAAGAATAAATTAGAAACAGGTGGGAGATTAATAAAAATATTAACGCCCCTAGGACACATGTGATTGAATATTCTAACCAATCAAGTCAGAGTCAGGGTGTACGACCACATATGGGAATAAAGAGTCCTGACTTCGATATCAAACTCATGAGGAAAAATTAACTTACTTACACTTAACAGTTCATGGAGAGATGACTTAATCAAAGATTTCATAGGGACCGGTTCGATACTCGGGAAAGGATCTCATATCATGGGACTTCATCAATTACTGCAACAATAATCTTTTAACTACAAGTGATAGTCCTCATGCAGTTAGGCATCGAGAGTCAACACTAATCCAACGGTGCACCATGTATCGAGTTATTTTAAGTGCTAGTTTAATTAATTAGATAAAATAAAGTTAGTTTCTTTATTCATGATTGTCTGTTCCCACGAAACTCTCCTTTCGGTCTCTATGTGAGGTGAGAATCTCAGCGCTCACCCTGAAACAACAGGAACAGACTAGGTACTGAGGCAGGGCTATCGTTATAACAGTGAACATCGTGACATTAACAACCATCTTTAAAATACTGTCCCATCCTTTTGGTGTGTTCCGAATCAAAATTACTCGCACCTTCTTTTTAAAGATCGACCTACATTTCTTGTCCCTTTCGGATTGTAATATAAAACAGTTCTTGTTATCCTGGTGTTTGGTATTCTTAGGACACGGTCCCTCCAATTTATTCTCTATTTTTGTATTAATAATAATAATAATAATAGTAATAGCTTTATTTTACCTGGCAGAGTTAAGGCCTTAAGGCCTTGTCTACCACTCAAACAGGTTAAAAAAAATACAAAAGAAAAGTCTTAAATCTAAATTACAATATATATATATATATATATATATATATATATATATATAAACGATTACAAGTTATGAATACAATACAATTAATATTTATAATGTATTTTGATTTACTCTAAATTTAACGAATTAAATATATAATATGTACAAGATATATAAAAAAACGAGGAAAAGATTAATGACATAGTATAAAATTAAATAAATAGAGAAAAATTAATTATTAGACAACAGGTAACTGTATAAGCGTGACTTAAAGGTGCCAAGTGTGCGGCAATCCCTGATATCTTGAGGAAGGAGATTCCAGGAGCAGACACAGGCTACTGTGAAGGAAGTAGAATAGGAGGAAATGCTATGAAGAGGAATTGTTAGCAGACTGCTATCTTGTGACCTAGTGTCAATATTGTGGTAGGAGGATAACTTCTCAAATCTGGACGCCAGGTAAGAAGGAATGTAGGAATTCAGAAGCTTGAAAAGTAGCGAAAGAGAGTGCAATTTACGTCTGTCAGTAAGACGGAGCCAAGAGAGGTTATTAAAGTGTTCGGAAATATTGTGATTGGTTCTATATTCGATCTCTTTCTGATATAAGTACTTTTTTGTGATATAATAATGCATCTCCAATCACAAAGCGGAGAAATTTCGTTTCTGAAATTTCGTTTCTGAAATTTCGTTTCTGAAATTTCGTTTCTGAAATTTCGAAACGTGTTAATTGATCAGAAGTAGGCCTAAGTGTCCAGCTTCAAGATCCATACAGTAAGACTGGCAATGCAACCACTCTATATAGTTTTAGCAATGTTTGTCTTCTTACGTTGTATTTTAATATTTGCTGTATTGTACCACAGAAGTGCCTTAATATTTTCAATTTTATTCCGACATCTTGTGATTTTCTATCCTAAAGAGTATCCTAAATAATTTATTTGGTTTATTTGTTCTACAGTTTTTCAATTTATAATAATTTTAATTCTAATGGGGTTCTTGTCCTTGGAATGCCAAATTACATTAATAAAATGTGATATAAAATTACACACAGAATCAGTCATGGAATATGTACAAAAATACAGAAACAACTGGAAATATCACGTACGAAGAATGAGCAGAACAAGAATACCACGTCAGATCTTACATTACCAGCCACCAGGCAAGAGATCTTTGGGCAGACCCTTCAAACGTTGGATTGAGACCGTAACAGACCACTAGGTCTATCACGTGAAAGGAAGAAGAAGAAATGTGATATAATAATAACAGTTACTAACAATACAAGAATGTAAAGAAAATCTAGTTATTTGTAATGAACGTGCTAATTACCTATATAAGTAACTTACTCACTTACTGGCACTATCGAAAGCAGTGATTCGTGACCGGGCGGACATTAGCTCTGCTTCCTCGCTATCATCAACTAATTTTCCAATCACTACCTTTATAATTAACATCCTTCGTGTCATAGTTAATTTTGTTCTGCTTTCTCATACTCGACTTATCTACTGAGTACTATGAATGTTGCTTTCCTACAAGAATTTTCCATGTAATTTATTTTTCATTCGTCCCACTTGCCCTGTCCATCAGTATCTAAGAATTATATGCATGTTCGTAACGCTTACATGCTGTACATAAATAAACTGAACGCAATACATTTGTCTGGTTAAAGAGGGGTTGCTTAGTTTTTACTTTTGAGGGCCTCTCCGCTTCTCAGCGGTTACCCTGTATTCCCATTCGCCATTCTTGCCGATCACACCATTCATCCTCCTCCAGACCTCGGTCGTTCATCAATCTATGGATCTCTCCTCTCCAAGTTGTTCTTGGCCTGCCCCGTTTCCTTCTACCAGAAGGTGACCATTCCAAAAGAGTTTTGGGCCATCTATCATCCTCCATTCTCCTGACATGGCCATACCACTGAAGAGCTCGTCTTTCGATCCTTTCCACCACTGTCTCCTCCATTTCCATCATCTGCCTCACTTCTTCATTTCTTCTTCTTTCAACCTGGACACCCTGGCACTGCATCTTATTCCATCCATCTCCATTGCCAAGATCTTATTTTTTTGTTCCTCTACCAAAGTCCATCCCTCTGCACCATAAGTCATTATGCTTAAAGAGGGGTTGGAGGTAAGCAAATTGAGACAGGGTTATCTGAATTTTAAGCTACAAATATCTGGTTTTCAATTGTTGAAATTGTCTCTTATTAATACTCATTATCAGGCCTATGGAGCAGGATTACTTAAGACTGCGGCAATGTTTCTCTGGTTGTGATGACAATGCATTCAGGATAACTCACCCAGTGTAGTATAAACAGCTAACTTAAGCATTAGGAACAATGTGTTTATTTTGGAACGTATGATAACAGAAGTCTCAGAGAGAAACCACTTTCCTAATCAACAATATTATTATTATTATTATTATTATGATTATTATTATTATTGTTATTATTATCAAACCATAATTAAGAGCATTTTAACATATGGTGCTGAAGTCTGGCAAATTCCTACCAGGGAAATGAAAAGAATTTTAAGTACAGAAATGGATGTTTTAAGAAGATCAGCTGGAAAATCTAGAATGGATAAAATACGAAATAAAGAAATAAGGGAAATTATGGGTGTACAAGAGGAGCCGGACATCATAGACATCATAGAAAAGAAAAGATTGCAGTGGTATGGTCTAGTCAAACAAATGCCAGAGCAAAGATTGCTAAAAAATGTTATGGAATGGATCCCAATGGAAAGGAGGAAGAGAGGAAGACCGAAGAAAACTTGGATAGAAGGGGTACAAGCAGCTATGAATATCAGAGGGATGGAGGAAGATCAATGGATGAATAGAGAGGAATGGCGTTTGGTTTCCGGAAGACGGCGGCAGCTGCCATGATACCGGATGATGATGATGATATTATAATTATAAGGTTATGTTTACACACATAATCCCTATATTGATGACATTCTAGGAGATGACTAGTGTGAATTTAGAAGAAACAGGTGTATAATAGATCAGATTTTTAGTATAAGACAGATTTTAACAAAGAAATGAGAATATAGTGGTACTGTACATCAACTATATGTAGACTTCAAAAAGGCATACGTTTAAATTAAGAGGGAGAAGTTACATAGTGTCATGCTTGGAGTTCGGAATTCCTGCAATGTTAGATAGGCTTATACGAATGTGTCTAAATGGCGAGTAGGAAAACAGTTCTCGGATACTTTTGAAATTCAAAATGGGTTGAAGCAAGGGTATGCACTATCTCCTCTACTATTTAATTTTGTACTAGTGCATGCCATCAAATCTGTAGAGGATAAGAAGGCCTACAACTCAATGGTATTAATAAGCTGTTAGTTTATTCTGATGATGTAGTACTATTGACCGATAGCGAGGAGATACTAAGGGCCAACACGCACACACTATTGAGTAACACTAAGAAATTGAGACTGGAAGTAATAAAACTAAATATATGGTCGCACATAGAAATACAATATATAATGAAAATGGACAGCTGATGACAGATGAGCGGAATTTTGAGGAGATGGCTGAATTCAAATACCTGGAAACAATAATCGCAAATAGAAATGAGATGCCAAGAAAAATTAAACATAGGCTCAATTCGGAAAGCGCACGCTCTCATGCATTACTGGGACTCTCGTTGTCCCATCTCCTTTCATATAACGTTAAACTAAAAATGTATAAAACTGTTATTCTAGTAGTTGAATGCAGGCTTTCACGGCCGGTAATCATGATGTTGAGTGATTCCGGGTTCTGTGGCCGTGGTCCATAGTTGGTGTTGATACCAGACGTTTCGCCCTCAACTGCGGAGGGCATCTTCAGTGGCGAGTGCTTCTAGGCGTGTTTCCTGGTCGGAAGCTCTACTTAGAGCTCTACACTCTAAGTAGAGCTTCCGACCAGGAAACACGCCTAGAAGCACTCGCCACTGAAGATGCCCTCCGCAGTTGAGGGCGAAACGTCTGGTATCAACACCAACTATGGACCACGGCCACAGAACCCGGAATCACTCAACATCATGTTATTCTAGTAGTTATATTATTTGGATGCAAAACATAGACTCTTACTTTAAGTTAGGAAAGGAGATTACGAGTATTTGAGAATAAAGTTCTTAGGAAAAATGTTGGTCCAAAGAGATATGAACAGACATATGAATGGAGAAGACTACATGCTCTTTATAGGAAGCCAGATATGATAAGAACAGTTAAGTCTCGTGGGCTGAACATGTGGCACGAATGGGAATGAAAGACGTGCATGGAAGCTTCATGTAGGAAAAGCAGAGGAAAAACGCCCAGTTGGTAGACCAAGAATGAGGTGGGAGAATAACATTAACTATGATTTGAGGGAGGTGAATTATACAGGGAATGATTGGAAAACATTAGCTCGGGATAGGGATGTATGGATAACTTGTGTCCCCGCTGCCATGAACCTACGGTTTCGATAGTGCCAGTGAGTTAGTCAGATACATAACATAACCTATCGGCCTCGGCGGTCTAGGCGCTGTGTTCCTTGCCTCTGGCCCCGAGGTTCATCAGTTCAAACCCAATGGGGTCGATGAATTTTTAGGATGGAATTATACAAGGACAAGTTCTGCCTGAGGGACTAAAGCCATGGTTCCCGAGTGTAGAAGATTTTGGGCTCGTAAAATAACCTCAAGTCTATATTATATATTAGATTCTCTGAGTAAAATTTAATCGACCTTACCGCCATCCAAGTAGTTGCCTACTTGATGTGTTATTATATATATGTAGGGAAATAAGCGTAATTAAATTAACTAAGTCAAGAAATCTGCGCTAGAGTACACCCATGTCCCGGGGTGTGCCATACCATTTATACAACTTGCTGGTTAGAACCAAATATTCTAGAAGTGATATTATGTTAGATATTAGAGTATATGTAAATAAACATTATGTGAAGAAACTTTGTGGGACCAGTGCTCGGAACACTCGAGTCCTATCGATCTGATTGCTGTTACGGGCTAGTAGAATTCAGTAAAGGGCGTCACGCAGTTAACACGGCACAGTTCAACTTTTGTTTTGATTCTGTAGATCGAATTTCAATGCTTCTCGTATCAAACATTTACTCAGCTGACCTGATGAGGCTAAATGCATTTATTTACAGACCTTATTCCCAAAGAAAAATATTTTACAACTGGGAATCGAACCCGGGACAACTCAATCCTTACAGCACAAAGTCGCTTATTATTAGTATGATTATTATTAAGGTTCCTGTAGGTAAATAAGCGTAACATAATGATCTTGGTTAATAAACTTCCAATAGGGAGTACCTGTGTCCCTACGTGGGTCGTGTGGGGTACGTACACTTAGCAAAATAAATAATGGGCCGAATCTTGATCTCGAACATTTCAAGTTTTAACGCGAGATTCGCTCGATCAAACTTATTATTGTAGAGAAGAGCTGTAATACGTTCCCCTTCCTCTAATGCAGAACATTCTTTTATGCACATCAATCCAGCGAATGTTTAGCTCAGTGCCTTATAGCTTGCTTCGTATACAAGAGGTCACGGATTCGATTCATGATGAGGTTAAATTTTTTAATTGTTAAAATGCCTTCTATTTCATTCTGTCTGTCCAATCTTAAAGAAAAAACGAACTAATTTTTTGGAAGTATTACTATATTATTATTATTATTATTATTATTTTTTTATTATTATTTTTATTATTGTTATTGTTATTGTTATTATTATTATTATTATTATTTTTTTTATTATTATTTTTATTATTGTTATTGTTATTGTTATTATTATTATTATTATTATTATTATTATTATTATTATTATTATTATTATTATTATTATTATTATTATTATTATTATTATTATTATTATTATTATGTCCACCGCTGTGGTCTCGAGGTAGCGTGCTGCCTTGTCACGCAGCGATCCCCGGTTCGATTCCGATCGGGGCAGTTTTTCTGGGTGAGGTTTTTATCGGAGTTTTTCCTCATCTGTAAGACAAATGTCAGGAAAACTTTAAGGCCCAAACGGTCCCCGAAATCATATGGCCATCATCACCATCATCATCCTTATCATCATCATCATCATCATCATCCTTCACCGGTGTGGAAAGCAACGGGAAGCTACACACCTACAATTCCCTAGTGAAGCTGCAAGCATAGCATGAAGGACCAGCCTTCGGACAGAATTACTATCGATGGATGGATTATTATTATTATTATTATTATTATTATTATTATTATTATTATTATTATTATTCATTTATGGCCTAATATTAGGCTGGGCTGGACCTGTGTAAACTAAATACTCTAATTGAAGGTTGAAACTTTTTCCTCACTAAAATGTAATAAATAAATAAATACATATATATGAAGCTATATTACCTTTTGTTACATAAATGTATAGCATTATTATTAAAACACGGTACTGCACACATAAATTTATATGTGTACCTAAATAATGTTTTAGATATTACGAAAGTAGGGATATTACTTAAAATGTTGTAAAGTGGACGTAGATTACGTGGCTGGAATTAAATGTTATAGGATATATTTTACGAAAATACAAATAAATAACAAAAACTCATTTTCGTAATTGGTTTAACGATCTAAGCTACTCGCACGTCGGTACTAGTCATTTAAATCCTGGTTGTCTTGTTTACTTTTACACCATGCACGAGAGTTGAACTTTATTTTAAATGTCGCAATTTGAGTAATATTGTATTCGTTGAAACTCGTAAATATCTAGAAACATGTCTGCTTCACTGTTCTTTAAGTATTGAAGACTATTAAAACCAAATACAGTGTATTTAAAACATACAACAATGCGTTACCTCGTGAACCACAGCTTTAGCTCTTCGAGCATGCGCAGTAGGTCATAACAGGGACTCTGCATTTTGAAGCCGCTCTTTCCTTTTTTTTATCAAGTTATTATTATTAAACTATTGTGTGTGTGTGTTGAAATGTCACCTCCTGCACTTTCCGCGATAGGCATATAATATATTGTAAGCCCTTGTGCCTCTCGACGAGACATAGACGTTCTCCCCTTATAGTGGAGACATTTAACCATACTAATTATACACCTTTTTTCGGATAGATGTTATTGAGGGACCTGGGTTCAGATGTCCTCCTCATAGTGGCATCTAGGAAACCAAGGTTAGTACTAGGGTGAGATTAGATAAATTTTACTTAGAGTTTTTTTTTTTATTCAGGCTTCATGATGTTTACGAGCCTGAAAATCTGCAGACTCGGCACCCACGGCTTAAAGTCCTTCCCGGAATGGCTTGCTTCTTGGATTTTTCCATCCTATAAAATCCATCGACCCCGGCCGGGTTTTAACTGGCGACCCTCGGGACCAGAGGCAAGGAGCATAATCACTAGTCGACTAGATGGCGTTAGTGTTGTAAAATGTAATGTATTTACAACTTTGGTACACCACGTAACCTAGCTGATATGTATTTGTATTGTACAAAGAGGAATGTATGATGAAGGAGTTTGAAATTTAATCCAGGCTTCTGGTATAAATTAGCGATTAAGGAACAATTATCCTCGACATTGAAAATTGCACAATGCAAATTTTTGACTTTTTCATGTATCGAGCCCGGACCCGCTAGTTAAGAAGTAGGCATGCTACCTCGTGAGTTAGCGCGGGTGACATTGTTATTATTAACAACTACGAGATACATTTTATTTTACGGATGTATGGAGAGCTTATGTGTGGTCGGCCATGAACCTCCGGGTTCTACAGTGCCAGTGAGTGAGTGAGTTAGTTAAAAGTAAACCAAAGATACGAGTAACATTAGAATGGTTCACATGTTTGCGGGAAGCAGTGTCCGCACTATGTGATTAAACGGGACGATAACAGCAAAACTGTGTGTGGTGCTTCACTGATTAAAATCAGTTTACAGGAAATTGTGGCATAAAACTTGTCTGTTCTCTTATTCACGTGTCGACTAGAAACAGCAGGGAACTTAGCAATTAATTACACATATGCCGCAAGTTCATCGTTTTAACTTGTTACCAATTACTATATCTATTATTATTCATTACGTGTTGTCGATAATTTCAGAAATACGAGTAATATGACATTTAAAGCTGTACCAACGTTTGTTAATATATCCTATAAGATGGGGCATGTCATTGCGTAGTGGTTAATGTAATACGCTACAAAATGGAAGGTTGAGGGTTCGAGTCCCGGTGGGTCAGGATTTTTAAACTGACTTAAATCTTCTGGCGGCACTATGGCCCTGGGGTCAACTCAGCCTTTAACCAAAATTAAAACCAGACGTTAGTTCTGGGGTAAAGGCGGCAGCCAGGCAGGGCTGATAACCCGGCTGACAAGTGCCGATTTTCTAGAAAAAGTGGGAGCCTTAACCTCCTACTACCCCAAGGGTCTCCTAAGCCTGTAGTGGGATCACTTTACTTTATATGCTAAGTTACATTAGCTCAGTTTATTTAACATATTTATTGACTTAATTATTAGCAAAATGTAACTCTAATTTCTCCAAACATTTCTAACTTGACTTTTTTTCTTCTAAGAGATCACTTTTTTGTATACGACATTCAACATTCTACATTTAAGTTTTCTTTTGTCTAAGATTTTGTCTTCATCCATTCATTTCGCAATTTTGTATTAACTAACAGAAACTTTCCCTTCCCATTCACCTTAAGTGTACATATCATTGTAGATTGCTTTTACCGTTATTGTAAATATTATATTCTTCCATTTATATTAATCTTACGGTCGGTATCTTCACATTTTTTACTATGTTTATAATAATAATAATAATAATAATAATAATAATATTGATTATAATAATAATAATAATAATAATAATAATAATAATGATAATATTAACAATAATAATATATAGGCCCTATATATTTCCGGTTTTAACAACGTTGACACTTAATGATTTGTCTTTAATTTGGTTTTATAATTTTCTTCCATTCGTCTCTATTATAATACAGTTCTTCCTTTATTTCCCAGTCCTTCAAAGTTTCTCTAATCCCTTGAATCCACGTGACATTAGGTCGTCCTTTCCTTCTCATTCCTGATGGTGTCCATTCCATTTTTTTTTTGTTGTAATCTTTCATCCTCCATTCGCTTAATGTGCCCATACCATTTTAGTTGCTTTTCTTGGATAAATTGTAAAATCGAGATTTGAACGTTCATGTTCTCTTTTAGGCTCTAACATCATTTCTACCAATAATAATAATAATAATAATAATAATAATAATAATAATAATAATAATAATAATAATAATATGTAACTAACTAATACATACATCCCTATCCTGAGCTAATGTTTTCCAATCATTCCATATATATTCTACTTCCCTCAAATCATAGTTAATGTTATCCTCCCACTTCATTTCTGATATGCCAACTGGGCGTTTTCCTTCTGATTTTCCTATAAGAAGCAATATTATTAACATTATTATTATTATTATTAATAATAATAATAATAATAATAATAATAATAATAATAATAAATTAAATAGAGAATGATTTGCAATGCTTACATATCTTTCTGTACTTTAACTTTTATTTTTCTTCTCTTTTCTTCACTCTCCGTATTCCATATCGTCTAGTTCTCTTTCAGTCATTCCTGTTCTTATCTTTTTGGTATCTGAATTGCAATGCCTTTCTTTTATTGAAGGGCGGAAACCATTTTAACGCCTTTCTGTGTAAATGTTCTTCTTGCACTCTTCTTATGCCCATTCTAATTGAATTGTTTATATCTGATATATTTCAAGATGGAATTTTTATAATATATTTTTATCGTATTATGTTATTCCAAAACATGAATATAGGACTGACCTAAAAATCCATTCCCATTGAGACCAGTTTTAATTATAATTTTAATTCATTAAATGATTAATTAATTAATAATAAAGCAATGATTATATGGAGAATAAAAATAATAATTTAACATGTGTTCACTTTGCTAGAAATTTCAGTAACTCGATGATAAGATTAATAATAGAGGATCTTTTAAATTACAATAGTTATTTCATTTTTTTGCTGTTATAAGATTTTTATTACGTTGTTGGAACAATACGCTTCATCACTTTAATCTGCTATTTCATCATTCCAGCAACTGCAACTTTGAATTAGATTTTCATATAACGCAGAAAAGCTTACGTTCACTTTTTCAATGCATAAATAATGGGTCTGAAGATTCGAATTTTTAGAGGAGAAATTTTCAACGCGCCTCTCTTGTGTCGGTGAGAGGATATAGAAAAGAAGTTAGGTTTGTCTTGGGTATGTAAATTATTTTTCATCTTCCCTTTTGTTTCGTTTATTCTAGAATGTTGAAGTGAAGCTGAATACACTGGAAGCGTTAAGAAGCAGCGAACTATCTCTTGTATTATGTATTTTCTCTCACTCTTCTCTTCTCGAATCTTAATGCGTGAATCCTTCACATCTATCAAAACGAAAATCTCTTTTCAACTTTTCTCGCGTCCATGATGATTATGAATATCACACTTGATGACTACAGTAATGCAAGGAGAAGGTGGAACACTATACCATTATTAAGATTTCCAGTTCTTTTCCGATTAACATAAGCAGCAATTTCCTTGATTAATGCTTGGATAGGTGACCCCTTCAAAACTCCAATGTGCAATTGTTAAATTTTTATTTTATTAAATATGATTACACTATTATGACGTTCACCGCTCTTGTCTCGGGGTAGCGTCTCTGTCTTCTATGCAGCGTGCCCAGGTTCTCTCCCACATCGGGACAAGTTTCCTGAATGATTTTTTCGGGGTATTTTCTCATATATAATACAAATGCCAGGAACCGTTATGACCCAAAAGTCCCCAAATATCATCTTCCCATCATAACCATTATTATCATATAATAATAATAATAATAATAATAATAATAATAATAATAATAATAGTAATAATAATAGTAATAATAATAATAGTAATAATAATAATAATAATAATGCTTTATTTTAGCTGGCAGAGTAATGCAACAAGGCCTTCTCCTCCACTCGACCAGCGAATAGTATAATTGTACAAAAATAATATACTTATTACAATTTTATGATATTATTAAAATACGGAATAAACAAAATACAATAATGATGTGTTCTAGTACTAGCTACTACTACAAAAACATGGAATATAATAAAATTAAAATGATATAATAAAGTAAGTAGCTTCCTATATCATTATTTATAGAACGTTGTATATAGTTGTTATGCAGTTAATGTTTACATTGTGTTGAACTTAAGATATTAGCTAATTTGTATTTAAATAATGATAGCGATTGACATATTCGCCATATTTAGTATGAATGTGTGAGTGAATGGCGTGTTTCGTCTTAATTGTTCATATTGTCTCGTAGGAGGCTCTGGATTGAGCTGATCACTCATTCAGGGAGAACCTCAATGTCCTTGTGTGACATTCAAACCCGTGTGTGTGATGCAAAGTTTAATTTCTGCCCAGAAGGACTATGGCACTGAAAGGCCCGACATCGTGCGGCACGTAATAAGTACCTACAAGGTTAGAGGTTAAACTACGATGGAGAAGAAGATATATTAGTTTTATGATTATAACCAGGGAAAGTATTTAAACATAGATTAATTATCAAAATGATTGCATAATAATGCATTGGCAGTGATACTACATCTCAGAGACTAGGGCTAATACTGTAAGGACGAAACACAAGAGATGAATAAAGTAAGGAGTACCCTACATAAAACAAGGATATATGAAATTAGAAATGACGAAATAAGGAGATAGCTGGACATTCAAGCAATAACTGAATGGATAAATAAGAGAAGATATTCAAGCAACGTGCACGTATGTCGAATGGCACCAAACAAGACAGGCCGCATATCAAGAGACACTGTACCTAACACAAGGGAGGAGGTCACCTGGAAGATCAAAGAAACGTTGATGTATGGACTAGAAGGTTGTGGGCCTAGCATGACTATGCAGATACGACGAAGGAGAAGAAGGAATTCTTGTCATTCCGACTACTCTCTAAATATACAGTATATGAACCGATTATTCGTCTACTTATATGAATGAGAAACATGGTCTCTTAATTTCAAAGAGGAGGAAAAATGAGTATATGAAAATAAAGTTCTTTAGAATTGTTTTCTCAAAGAGAAAGGTGAACGGATAAAACTGCATGACAATGAGTTTTACATGACTACTCTCGCCATTACCCAAAAAATTCAAATGCTGCCATTGCGATGCGTCATAATACCATCTCAACCCAACAATCAATCAATAGTTTGCTTTAATATATACTGTAGTACAGATATGTTTTTAAATATTCCAAATTTAAACGAATATTGAGTAAGAAATAGTAGTAGTAGGACTTTTTTAGACTAAAAGTAAGATACATACAATGTTATTTAAAAATAGGGGTCGCACGGGCAGTAAGTGCTGTTGGCAGTCCGTTACAATAAGTTACAGTTTGGTAATAATATAACTTAAAACAAAAAAGAAAACACAATGATATTACAAATAATGGATAACAATATTTCCATTATACATTAATTAGGTTATGCAATTATTAACAATTAACGATATTACAATTTGCCAATATATTTATTTATTCATGAATTAATGGTGTTCTTATTTTCCGTAAACTACATGGCGCGACAAGCCTAATAGAACTTGGCCCACCAATCGCATGTTGCCTCTCAGCCATACACAATCAAAGAGGTGGACATTCATCCAGTCAGTATAAACAAGTGGCCAGCACGTTATTTTTGGTTTCTCAGCCTGGAACACGTATTTATTGCCTCTATCCAAAACCTTTATATTGTGAGTAGGTAAGAGTACAATTCATTGACTGAAAACCCGTGAAAAAATTACTTTCCCCATAGGGACTGAAATCAACAGGTGCCCTGTAGCTTTACGCCAAGGCATGATGCCTTAAACCTTACAGCAAGGTGCGGGACCATATTGCAGGTAATAAGATTAAACTTCTGTAATGAGAGAAAGTAACAATTTAAAAAATAACAAAAGTACTGTCAGTTTAATGTGTAAAATTTTAGCAAAAATAAATGTGTAAATTTGCAACACGTCATAGTGGAAATGTCAGTTTATGAAATGTTCATGTGAAAACCGAATAATAAAACCTCCTCTATTAAATTCACAATCATTCGATTGAACTGTATACACAGTAAAAAGTGTTTATGTAAATGACTCTGTTTGACTCTTTGTACGCCATGTAAATAAAATCTCCTCTGAATGCATTCATTAATAATTACAAAACTACTACAGTTGCCAACTTTCTAAACTATTAACTTAAAAGCGTCAATCGAAAAAACAGTTAAATCTGCCTGCGTATTTACGATTTTATGATGTTACGGAAACAGTATAGGCAATGTGAAATCGAGGTGGTTTAGAATTAGTTTCTGAAATTCGCTGAAAGAGTTTCATAAATCTACCCTTTCTATAACACGTAATTATTATTCAGTAAAATGGAGAAGATCCAGTGTGTAGCTTAGTATCGTCTATAAAGACAGGATCAGTAAACCAAAGTCAATAAACATTGTTAACTAAGTACAGGCGAGGCACAGCATTAAGATGGTGCACGAAGCCAGTGTGTCTACAGTGATTGTCTTTAATTGAATGTGCAGTTCAAGATCACGATCATCCGACAGTAACCATTAGATGTATTTATGTGGCATACTTCAGGAATATGTGTAAAAAACGGTAAAGCTCCAAACTTTCAAGAACTGAAGATGAGAAGCCATACGAATTACAGACTTTCACCCTTGACGATGGTCACGGAATACAAGAGAATTCGAGTACCCTCTAGCTATGTTGCAGAGGTACGGAACTTGCACTGGTTTTTGTTTCTATGAGAAGTAATTATGTTATGCAATTTTGGCTAGTAATGGGACCGGCGCCCACTCAGAATTGTTAGGACTTTGGCTAACTACAATAAGTAGCAGCTCAAGGTTCATAAAATTAGATATAAGGACGGGAGACTCGATTTGCCGATAACATATCACCCCATACACTGGGTAGATGATCGCCCACCACTGTTATTAATACATGTGGATGTGAGGCCAGCAGCTGGCTTGTAGGTCAGAGTCTCCCAGACCTGTCGCGCTATGGACACCCTATAAGCAACCGAGTAAATCATATTTAAGTGATAAAAATGATTTTATTTAGTTAACAATTGTAAGTTGGAAAACCGCAACTTATCACCAGTATTTTTTAAACTATTGGTTAGTTACGTAATTCAATCAATATTTTACGTACACAGGAATGTACCATATATGTTCTGTAATCATCAACTCACAATACTATACCAAGTATGTATGTTTTCATGTTTGAGTCAATATCATGGACAGTTCTTTTTATTCACTCGTAACAATTTGGAAACACGTTTCTTAACATACAGGATGCGGCAGAAGTCAATTAACAACTGCACATTGTTGCAAAGAAAAAAATCAGATTGGTAAAAACTGGGGTTTGATTACGGGGCCTGCTTAGTTCTGTCTGAGATTATATTCTGAAGGTCTCGTATTCTAAATCACGGTTCTGGCCAGAAACATAATTTTGTTTGTTTTTTTAATTAGTTTTTATTATCCATCCATCAATGGCAATTCTGCCCGAGGGCAGGTCTTTCACTGCAATCATAGCATTTTCATGCTATGCTTTGCAGTTTTACTAGGGAATTGTAGGTGTGGTAGCTTCCCGTTGCTTTCCACACCGGTGAATGATGATGAGGATGGCCATATGATTTCGGGGACCGTTTGGACATTAAAGTTTTCCTGACATTTGTCTTACAGGTGAGGAAAAACCCCGATAAAAACCTCACCCAGAAAAACTGCCCCGATCGGGGATCAAACGCGAGCCCGCTGTGTGAAAAGGCAGCACGCTACCTCGAGACCACAGCAGTGGACGAGTTTTTATTATTACATATGTATATTTTTCTTTCCGTTATATGGGGGTACGCCGTAGCGTAGTGGTTAAGGCACTGAACTACAAGCCGGAGGGTCGAGGGATCAAGTCCCGTTGGGGTCAGGATTTTTAAACTGACCCAACCCCCGGGCGGCACTATGGCCCTGGGGTTGACTCAGCCTCTAACGGAAATGAGTACCAGACGCTTGTTCTGGGGTAAAGGCGGCCGTCACGCAGGGCTGACAACCCGGCTGACATAAAGTGCCGATTGTCTAGAAAAAGTGGGAGCCTTAACCTCCTACTACCCCAAGGGGCCTCCGGGTCTGTTGTGGGATCACTTTACTTTACTTTATATTTTTCTTTGCCTTGGGAAATCGGGCTGCCGGAATGGAGTATGAATTCTACTCGAGCAATACACTCTATTAAAGTTTTAAGAAATGTAAGACAGTACCTGAGATCTCAGTTGCCTTTAATTATTGAGGACGACTTAAATCTCAGGTATTGTTTTACTTTTCTTAAAAACTTGAACACAGTGACCTCAACGGAATTTCGTAATCTATTTTAAAAGTCTTAATACACTCTATGGCGTCGTTAAAATTATTGGTAACTAAATTTACTCTTTCGTGACGTTTCCTCTCTTTATTAATATTCCATATTGATATTTTCGGAGTAAATTGTACACGCCTACTAAATAGTAGCGAATGGTCTACAATGATTTTTAAACTATAAAACAATTCTACAATAAACTAGTTACATCCATGTTCGAATAAACTCTTCATTTAGGGATGATGAATCCGTTTTCATGATCTGCAATTTGACGTGATGTTTAGGGAAGAAAGCGATGTGACAATATATTTTATGTTCCTTTCTTATTCTCGATATTTCATCTCGAATGTTTTATGAATGCAAAAAGTGATCTCCTCAAAAACTTGAATAAAAACGAAATGAATGACATAATGTTACCAACGTCGGTATGAAACACGTTTTCGATGAGTTAGGAATGTTGCACAAACCGTGTCTTGAACAAACTGAACGAAAGACATCTTTAAAGTGACAACTGTCATTATTTTACAGAACTCTTGAAGCAAGGAGCACATTCAACAGCTGTTGCTGATATCATTAAAAGAACAACTAATTCACTCCTTATTTCTGGCATTGAATAGTCTCAGTTAATACAGATCTAACCCTTTTAACAACTTGGTCTTCTGGCAAACCTAAAATAAATTAGTTCTATAACGAACTAAGCATTGGCAATATCGAATCCAGTGGTTCAGGGCCACGCGGACATAAGTGTCAATGCATCTCTAAACTGAGCTAATCTTTTCAATCACCCCTTGATTAATTCACCTCGAAATTATATCCATAATCTTATTATGTGTAAGTATATACATATATTTAAATAAATACTTAAATAAATAATTAAAATATATTATGAAATTATGTTCATGATAAATCATGTATTTACGTATTTATTTATTTGTTTATTGATTTATTTATTTATTTATTTATTTATTCCTGTCAGAAGTAAAATTGTACTTGACAATAAAATTTTGGAGCAGGTGAATAATCTTACATAATATCTAGGATACAATATCTCATATGAAGAAGAAAAGGACGTAAATGCAAAAAATCAACATTTTTAAGACTTTTAGGGTTAATAAATTCTATCTTCAAGCCAAAGTTAGTCCAAAAACATTCAAGACTAAAAGTGTATAAAACACTGGCTCTGCCAACTTTTTGTATGGTAGCGAAGTATGGACGTTGAAACAGAAGGATATACGTAGACTTAGATCTGCTGAAATGAGGTACCTTCGGAGAACTGCAGCATACACACTACTAGATCACAAAAATATGAAGACATCTTAGATGAATTACACATCGAACCTTTAGAAAACAAAATTTCTGATTATAAGTCAAGATGGATGCAACATGTTCATCGAATTGAAGATCACAGGATACCCAAAGAAATGTTAAGATATCAACATGCAGGAAGAAGAAGACCAGGACGTCCACTCAAAATACTTCTGGATGGTGTTTCTCTTGAGGCCGAAACAGGTCAACAATTTCATGGATATACTATGATGATGATGATGATGATGATTTATTTATTTATTTATTTATTTAAAGAAGATACTTGTATACAATAAAGTTATTGATCAAATCGCAGAATGTAATTATTAACCCATAAAAAATGTACTTAACATAAAAGTGACAAGAGATGCTTAGACTTGAAATCTGTCAGCATAGTAGAAGATGAGACGGAAGTTAAAAGCATTAGTCTATGTTGGTGTTCCTACTCTGCGCCGGATCTAGGCACGTCGAGGTTCTCTTAGCCAATTTATAACAAACATTAACAGATTCAATCCACTTACTAAGAGACATCTGACAGAATGTAAATAGATAATAAATGCATACTATAAAATAGGATATTAAACATCATGATTTTCAGACAGTAGATATATTAGTCGGAGAGCTTGTGTATTAGTGTTGGAATGGAGATAAAAATTAAAGTTTTTTTAAAGCAACAGACTCAATGTAATCGCATCCTAACGTATAAAATTGGGACGAGAGAAAGTGATATATATATATATATATATATATACATTGCATAATATGATTAAAAAATCTCTTCCAAATGAATGGAAAAGAATCGATTATCCTACCATCTACGTATAAGAAAGGAGATAAATACTGCGATTTATACTACAGGGGCATTTCATTACTTCCAACCTCGTACAAAATTGTAACACACGTATTAGTACCCAGCCTCACTCCTTAGAGTAACGACATAATTGTTGATCATCAATACGAATTTTGGGAAAATAGATCTACAGTAGATCAGAGTTTTATATAAAACAGATAACAGATTCTAGAAAATAAATGAGACTAGAAAGGCAATGTATATCAACATGTGTAGACTTTAAAAAGCACATGATTCAATTAAGTTGGAGCATAGTACAAGAATTCGGAATTTCTGAAAGGTTCCACTAATTCTAATATGTCTGAATGATACAATAAATAGAGTACGAGTATGCAAACAGTTATTTTGGTACTTTAGACATTCACAATGGATTAAAGCAAGGAAACGCACTATCTCCTCTGCTATTCCGTTTTGTACTAGAGCATTATATCGAAACTTCATGGATAAAGTGGGCGTACAGCTCAATGGTATTAATCACCTATTGGAATATATATAAGTATTATCAATATGAAGTAAATATTAAAAGCCAGCACACACATGCTATTTAATAACAATTAAGAAGTCTGACTGGAATACATATCAATTAAACCAAATACAAGATCTCACGTAGAAATATAAGAATAAATGTGAATGGACACTTAACGAAACAAAATAGAAACTGATTTCCAGACAGGCGGAATTCAAGTATGTGGTAACAATAATTGCAAACCTGAATAAGATATACAAAGAAATTGAACATAATCTCAACGCTGGACACGCATAGTAGCTAGTATGCATTGTAGAAACTCTTATCGACTAAAAATATATTGAAAGATTGTTCTTCCAGTTTTTAGTAATGGATGTGAAACATGGTCTCCTACTTTAAGAGAGGAACAACTATTGTGAGTATTTCAGAATAAAATTCTTAGGAAACTTTTTGAACCAATGAAAAGCTAACATACTGGTGAATCGACAAAATAGCATTACAGTGAGCTACACGATCTTTAGAGAAAACTAGACGTAATGAGAACATTTAAGTATAATATACTGCTTTGAGCAGGGCATGTGATGCGAATGGAAAAAGAAACATGTAAACTTCTTGTAGAAAAACGATCTGTAATTATACCTTTAAAGTAGTGGGAGAATAATATTAACCGTGATTTGAGAGTCGTAAATTACACAATGAATGAAAATTACGTAATGAAAACATTAGCTCAGTATAGGGTTACATGGAGAGCTTATAACGGGGCAGCCAAGTACCTCCAGATTTGATAGTCCAAGTGAATTAACACTGGTCAACATGATTTTTGTCTCATGAGTACCAATTAATTATTTTTAAATAAAAGTTTTTTCGTCCAATTGTCCATTGAGCGATGAGCACTAGGGAACACTTTCATAAGGACATTTCAGCTGTGGAAAGAGATATCAAGGCAAATGGAATCCTAATATGCTGGCCGATTATTGTTGGACCATCAAGAGGGATGCTCCACAGGCGATATATAGCGGAAAATCGTCATTTCTTACTTCCTAGGCGAGTCCGAATGATCGACTATTGTGTAGTTACGAATGTAGAAAATATTAAAGTGTTTTGAAATTATAAAAACCTGTCTCTCGGAAACCTTGCGTGATGGAGAAAAACCGATATCATATTTGAATTCATGAGAAACATACTATCAGAATAAAATGATTTTCTTTCTGACAAAAAAAAAAGGTTTCTTTTTTTTTCTCAGTGTAATTTAGTTAGTTATAATTTTACACCAAAAAGAAGTTCTTATATGAAAGTGTAAACTTTGCAATGAAACCAGAGCAGTATTGAGTAGCCTGTTCATGAGATTTTTTAGTCTCTTGTGGGTAGAATCTTAATGAATCATTGCTAGACCAATTGGACTATTAAGTTATGTTTCGTTTGTTATTAGTTTCGTCTTTCTTTTAATTGATGAGAAGCCCAGAAAAGTATGACGTGCATGTGTGTGTATGTGTTTGTGTGTGCGCGCGCGCGTGAGTGAGGGAAGAATTAATAATCATCAAGTTAGTTGATGATTGAGTCGTTGTACGCTGCCTGACCGGATGTGTAAATACAAACACAATCGATACTTTTTCACGCTACTATTTGTCACGCAAACCAACTTGAATCACGCATGTTTACTAGCTTTACGCTCTCTTCTAACAAGGGAACTGTCAACTATTTCATGACGAAATCTACCTTTAAATTTCTCTCAGAGAAGCGTTGTGATGTACCAAAGCAGTGTGCAAACATCATCTGCCGTTTATAATTGTAAGGTATGGAAATCGAAGCCAGAATCCTGCAATGGCAACCCTTTGAATGGAGTAGATGGACCCCCGGTTTGAGTAAGAGTGGAATGAGGCGTGATGCGGCGCAGACGTCAGGTAATGACAATTAACCAATCTACTTACTACAAAGTTGTACTTTTTCCTCATAGTTTAAATAAGATATTTGGCGCTCTATTTTAATGTCTTGCAGTTAAAACGGCAGTTAATTGTTAATGATACGCCAGGATGTAAGTTAGAGCTCTGAGAGACGCACAACGAAAGTTCAAGTCAGACTTCAGAAAGGAAGGATGGTAACATCTCGTTATTTACATGGTACCAGCTCTGAGTCATGTGCCTACTTGCTCTCTGTGATGTGTCCAATGGCACATTCCAGGTGGATATGATGAATTAGGTCGAAAGAAATATGTCAGGTTGGTCGGTATCGGGGTTTGAACCCGGAACTCAAAAATGCTAGACTCAAATTCTTCCGCTTGAGAACTCCTTCGGTAATAATTAAATCAGTTAACTTCTGAGGAAAACATGATGACAGTAATGCAAGCAAGAGGACTAAGCATTGAAGATGCCCAGATCGTAGGCTTTGGAGGTTTGGCACGGGAAAACGGCAGCAGCTGTAAAGACCCGAAGATAGATAGAACTTCTGATAAAACAAAAAACAAACAATAATATTTATGCGTAGACTATTGGATAAGCCGTATTTACACAGTTTGGAGAAAAAAGTCGCATAAACCGCTTTAGGAGATTACTTTAAACAACGTTTCTTACCCATTTTCGTAAAATTTGTGGGGAGTAAATCTAAAATAGTTATTTCGCTATAAACAATAGTCACTTGAACGCAAGTTTTTAGTGATTTGAATGATGGCTGAATCAAAATTGTGACATTTTTATATAGATTAATCAGACAAGAATGCAGATATACAAAACTTTTTTTGATGCATGGTGGAATAGAGATTTTTGAAAATGAACTCCTATTTAACAATTTTCATTGCCTTGTTGGAAGTTGCATTGATGCTACAATAGTTCTTTCTATTTTTATTAATAACTTGCTAATGCCCAGCGTGTGCTGCTACACCTAAACAAATGAAATATTAAGGCTTAATTACATTATATGGTATTAACTACGACGAACCAAACTTGGCGGTTCCTAGAGTATTTTTACATCGTATTTTAAGTAAATCCCCAATTCCAATGGTCGGATTTCGCTGATATTTGGATAATTTCTATATCGCTTTATTTTAGAAGGATATAGTAAGTTTAACAATCGTCTCCAGACAGGTCAATTATCACACAACAACAAATTTGAACTTTTTGTCGCTCGCAGAAATGAAAATAGGTGATTTTAGTTAACTGGCATGCGCTGATTTCGAGTTTGAAGTCCGTTTTTCTCTATCACGTAACAGTTTTTTGTGAGGACGTGTTGAACGTTTTTCGCTATATTTCGCATATTATTGCTTATCTGCTCCTAGTTTTAATTGTTTTGCAATAATATTGCTAGAAGCAATTTATCTATGTAAAACCAAACCATACAAGATCCAAAAAGTTAAAATATTTTTTCTATGAAGGATAAATAAGTAGTTAAGTTACAACACATGCTTAAATTGTAGCAAAAATCTCACCTTTCATAACTTCTTCCTGGATGACTTACGCCGATAAGATGGCTCCGAAACGTCTGTGATAATTTGCCAGTAGTAATTAGCAAGCATGTTGGTCACTGATTTCCTTTATAACGCCTTTCCATTTCTAAAATATCTTCGTGGAACCATTCGCCATGTTCATCACTGACATCTACCAAGTTCGGTGAAGAATCACTATGTTTAACAGGTCGCATGGCTGACTGATAAGTTGGATACTGAAGAGAATGCTTATTTCATTAAGAAAACCAGATATATTGACCATACAGAAATAAGTCAGTGACGTGGTCCATACGTTCGCTCCACAACATTGGAATGGCAAATGCCATGCACGAATGCGAACATTTTAACCACCCTATTAAAATCCTTTGGCAGTTTCTACAGCAAAAATTGGGGACCCAATATTTTTCAGTATCTCCAAATTTACTATAGTTCCCGAAATATAAATCGTACGCATTTATAACTAGTTCTGCGCTGGGATTTTGTACAATACTCTCCACATACGCAACAGAATAAATTAGGAAAATTATTACAGCGGCGAGACATTGAAAAATTATAAAAACACTAAAACGTACGTATTAAAATATATTATAGTAGATTGTTTCAATACAATTTATTTATAATGATACACAGTAATACATATATCGACACTGCACAATCACAATGATGTAATGTAAGACGAACTGCACAGAATGAGGTATTACAAGCCATTACTTCACTTATTTGACAGTGGCAATCAAGAAATTTTGTATACCTGTTAATTCCTGAGGGTTTAACAATCCGTAAGAGTAATAAAACCGCGCAAATGAAAAATGGTTTGAGAAACAATAGCGCCTGCGACTCTCACGGAAACGACCACTTCTGCTAAAGGTTGTCCAAATATCTGACTCCGGTTAGGTGATAGGAAAAAACTAATATAATTTTCGTCTTCTGCGAGTCCGAAAACATAGTTATTGATACATTTTGAGCCTGCGAGTAATTCTTTGTTGTTGTGTGTAACCTGTGAGGTGTAAGAGGCATGGGACAAGTAAAAGTGTCTATGAAGGGAGAGGTTAAATTAAGGTAAAGATAGAGAAAATACAGGAAACTCGCGAAATTGTAGACTTGATAGATAAAAAAACGAAAATCTGACAAATTACTGTTGAACTAGCGATCTGAGGCACACACACACACACACACACACACACAAACATATTAATATATGAGGCACGAAGAGAAAAATTAACGCCTGAACCGGGATTTGAGTGCAGCACCTCTAACTCTATACGATAGCTCGATACAGACTTTGATGTATAGGCACCCTACATTAATTGTCATTTCCTTATGTACAATTCTCATTCATAAGTGGCAGCGGGACGTGCTCGCAGTATCATCTTACAGTTTCTACATCATATAACATGTGAATGAGAATGTGTCACTTTATTGCAGTAACGCTTTTTTATTTCGATGTTGTAATTAAATTTTCCAGAGGAATTAAACCCAATGGGTACAACTAGGACACGACACACACCCAGTCCCAAAGTGGAGACTTTAAAATCCCTTACTCCGCCGGAAATCGAATCCGGGTCGCCGAAGTGGAAGTGGGATTCTACCGACTACGCCACAGCGACGGACTGTAATTAAATGTTGACACTTAGCAATAAAAACCAGATATATCATGAAGTTCTTCGAGAAAAAATTATGTTAACAAGACACATTGCCGCTTATAAGGATTTATTTTACACAAATTAATTAGATATTTTAAGGTTTAATCCAGAAGTGAACCAATTAAATAATTGTTTTCTTAGTCTTAGTGTTGAGATATCGTTTTTTATTTAAGCAGAAAGCGTTGGGAAGATGTAGAAGTGCTAATTAGTTTGCGTGCAGCTGAGTAATGAACAGAAGTCACGGAGTAACACAATGCTAACAGTATTGACGTCCTGTTAATGACTTCTGGTAACAGTTTTGAATAGTGATCACAGGCGCCGTGTTCTCCGCACTACAAACTTAAACGACGTCGTTCTTCTGCAATTAATTATGTATAGGCCTATTGGTGATCCCAGTTAATGCACGCCTTGTTAGTTATGTATTACAATTCACGTTTTCGCTCAAGATATCGATAATATGTTTAGTTTTATTAAGGGGGGTGATGGGTGAAAAATTGACCATTTGAGATCGAAATTGGCATTTGTTTTTGTTTTTTGTACTAAAAAAATAGTGTATACTCTAATGTATAGGCTATGTTGGCAACGTTTCAGAGGCCTGTGACGCTTGTAAGTGCCCTAAAGTGCTGATTAGGCCTGTATGTTACATTTTACATTTAAAATGCATGCAAATATTTAAACTTGTTTTTCCACACTTTTATTTTCACTGCATTTTTTACATTCAAAATTGAATGGAATTCACAAATTTTGTGCTAAAAGGTTCAAATGTTTACTGCATGTCCTAAACCCAATGATTAACAAAGTAGGGCACGGGTTTCAGGATTGAAGTAAAATTTAAAAAAATAAAAAATAATATGCATGCAATTATTTTTTTTTTGTAATTCAATGCATGAGGTATATTATTGTTTTCTCCCTTTGTATTCATATTATAAGAATTCTAATTCATGATGTTTTTCTAAATAGTTTAGGGGTCTTGTAAACAAATCAGATAATTTACTAAATTTGTGAAACCCATTTAATTATAATATAAGCAATTTTTTTTGAATATAATATTTTTATTAAATCATAAAATAAATATCTCACAAGAATAAAACTTAAACACATCATAATGTATCATGCAGTGAATGTTTGTATAAAAAATCAAGTCTCTAGCTACAAAAATAGAAATTTCACCCATCACCCCCTTAATTAATTCATCATCATCATCATCATCATCATGTTGGACATAACAACCCGCGTCGAGTCACAGCCTCCCTAAGAACTCTCCTCCAGATCTCTATATTCCTGGCCACTGTCCACTAACTTCGAATTTTTTCCCTTGCTTTTGGTCACCATTATATGGTCAGTCCGGCTTCATTGTCTTAGGGCTTCTCAAATGTATTTTGTGCGGAGTGGAATTGTCAATCCCGCGCCCAACCCGAACCTGGTGGACCAGGAACTATTTTGTTAGGGTTACCCTTCCTTAGCCGAGAGGACCCAGTTTTTAGACGCCTGGTATTCGCCCTCACTCTTCCTCACAGAGGCTAGTATTTGCTGGTAGCACTGCTGGATAAACTGATAGTTTAAACATCTCTATCTCGGCGGCAGTCTTGAGTGCAGTCGATTAGGGCTGCTACAACGTAGAATTATCTGCAAAAAGAAAATATGTTTACCACCAAAAGTATGGGGAGCTTTTTGTAGTTTTTACGTTTTCTTCTTAGAGACTTTACTTTTACTAATATCTGTTTATTATCAAATATATATTAATTGATATAGTACACCCCACGCGTTTGATGGTAAAATTATTTTTTGTAGATAACTCTAGTTTTATTCTAGATGTGTTGGAGATGACTTTTTGTTGACCACATTAATTTTATCCCAAACATGTTGGAAATTAAAATTATTTTTATTTTTTTAGTTCGGTTTTCTAATAAAGCGTATTGTTTTAGTTTTTTAAACTATTATTTTCTATAGTCTTCGTAAAAATTACACACAGAAGACTTAAATATTCCCATACATCTGATTCGGCTAGAACGCGAAAACTTGCTTCAGAAAAATAAATATTGCGTTTAAGACAGGGAATCGAAACCACGACTCTCTTTTCGGTTGCAGAAAATAAGGACTGTAGAACTAGGAACCTTATAGATATTTTAGAATCTAAGGTCATATCGCGTCTGAAATGTTTGACTCTATTCTAGATACCTTTTATTTTTATTTGGGTTTGTTTTTTATTTTGAATATAAGAATAAGAATAAATTTTGTTAAAAAATAAATTTTGTACACAGTATTGATGAATGAGCAGGTGCTCTTTCTTGTGTGCAGTCAGTGTAATTACAGAAATAATACATAGAATAAATATACTACAAAGTTTTACTTAAAAGGATATGATATATGATATATGAAAAGAAAAATGAAGCTTGAGTCGGGATTAGCACCCGAGTCTCTAAACTCTGTACGTTTAGCGCTCTAACCTACTGAGCTACCCAAGTATTCCAACACAGACATACACCTCTCTTATATATGTAGTGTTCTCAATTCATACAAGAGGTAGCGGGAAATCGTTCCCCCTGAGATCTAGTGGGCACCATAACAGTTAAGCAAATTTTTAAAAAGAATATTTACTTTATAGCAGTAACGTTTGTATATTTACATGTTATAACTATATTTTCAAGCATTCATTTTTCTTTTCATTTCTTATTTGCCTTCATTGCCAAATGTCAAAAAATATAGTTATAACATCTAAATATACAAGTGTTACTGCTATAAAGCAAATTTTATCTTTAAAAATTTGCTTACCTGTTATGGTGGTCACCAGATGTCAGGGGAAACGATTGCCCGCTACCTCTTGTGTGAATTGAGAATACTACATCTATAAGAAAAATGTATGTTTGTCTTGGAATACTTGGGTTGCTCAGTTGGTTAGAGCACTAAACGTACAGGGTTTAGAGACTCGGGTTCAAATCCCGACTCAAGCATTCATTTTTATTTTCATATCATATTTGCCTTCATTGCCATATATATATATTTGAGCCAGTTTCAAAATATAAAACAATTTCTGACACATACAATTAACAAAACCATATCGAATAGATTCATTCAAAACTTAAAGAGGCATTTTAATTACTTTGGAAATAATATAAAACAGAAAAAAATGAGTACCGGATGCCTTTTCTGGGGTAAAGAGGCAGGGCTGACAAACCGGCTCATATATCATGCCGATTATCTAACAATATGGGACTCGTAACCTCCCACAGCCTCCAGGACCTCCTGAGGCCTTTGATGGGAACACTTTACTTTTTTTATTCTCTAGCTTTAGTAATATATTAACACAGATAAGCTTCCGAAAAGTGTTAGGCGCATATTTAAGTTAATAAAACTTACATATAATTAATGGCATTAGATAAGTTAATAACAAAGTGAATATAAAGCGTGTAAAATATTTAGATAAGAATATGAACTGCGTTAAAACAAACTGGACTGTGGCTGCAGAGCTCTGCAAAATCCTGTTTCACGGATAACTTCCTACAGAATCAATCTCCCCGCACTGTGTATATTTTTCAACAGCATGCAGCAAGAATGTTATGTCCTCGTGAAATATTACCATCATCACACAATGCTCAACTCTTCAATATGTAATTTGAAAGCAATCCACACCAGAACTCGATAAAAAACCTTTACAAATGTACTGTATGAATATTCGTTTACAAATACTAAAACCTTCTATCGGTGAATTATTAAAATACATGTACTCATTTTGATTTTGTATTAACAGGAATTAGTAAACGAAGCTCTACGAGAAAATATAAGTATACTTAAAACAAAATCCTTTTGCGGAATTATTTTGATAAAACTTTCTTTTATTATTGGCATTTATTCGTAAACATTCACATTTACAACAAAGTTAAATAAGATTTGTTAATTTATATTTCACGCTTATTTATAGATGATTTATATCTTTGGTCATATTCTGTCTAAAAAAATTAGGTGTTTCTAATTGTGTTTATTACGCGTTTACATAAGTTAATTAACTTGTACACACTTAGTTTGATTTTTTTTTCAAATGCCCCAGGTTTGTCTTTTCGACTAGTTTGATATTATGGAACTGTGAATAATTTAAATTAGAACTAGTTAATGAAATTCCAACCCATAATTTGCCTTCACTGGTAAAACCAAGAAACAAACAGTTCGGTTTGACGGCAAAGAAGTATAAAACCGGGAGCTCCCAAAGACAAATCTTAAACTCTACCGTTTAAGCCAATTCGTTTTGTATTTTCTAATGTGAATTATAAATTATTAACAATAAAGCGTTACTTATAGGAATTTCGTTTATATACTTATGTGAACCGTTAATTTGGAGAAAAGCTAATTTCTCATCCTAATTACTTAAATGTGTCTGACCGCTGTGAAAATACAATATTGTGTTAACTCTAGACCGTTACTGAATAATATGTATTCATTCGTGTTTATAGAATTCTATTAAAATATTAAATAAATTAAACCAATGTATCTATAATATACATTTCCAATTTAAAGGTTGAAAAACACTTTATAATTTCAACTTACTCTTTTACTTCATCGCCATCATCAACAACAAGGATTAGGCCCAATGGCCTGTTCGATCTCATTATAGGTCGAATTGGTCCTTCCATCTCTTCAATGGTCTTCCCAACGTTCTTCTCCCTTTTGGTTTATAATTATACATTCTTCTTGGTATGCGCTGTTCATTCATTCGTAATACGTGCTGAAGATAAGCATTTTGGTAATATGTTATTCTTTCACAGAGATTAAATATATTAAGTTCTATTCTTATATCTTCGTTTTTCTTTTTATCGGTCCTTTGGTATCCTGCTATTGCTCTCAACATCTTCATTTCAGCAGCCTCTATTTGTTTACTATCTGCCTTTGTTAATGTCCAGGTTTCACATCCATAGATAAGAGATGGAACTGCCAATTCTTTGTAAAACTTCAAAATAGTTTACTTTCATGTTAAAAATATTGCTGTAAAAGTGGATCAAGAATCATGTGACACGTATAAACTTATAGGCATCAAGCTCTGCAATTTGGACGTTCGAATGAGTGATCAATTCAAAATCATATGAACGTGGTGAATGTGATAGCCAGATGATGCTCGGGCACCGTTTAAGCCTTGACATTTCCTGACCTTTTTCTTATAGGTGAAAAAAAATCATCCAGAAAATTGTCCCGACCGTGGATCGAACCCAAGCCTGCTGCGTACATGTCCGCGATGCTATCTCAAGACGAAAGCGGTGAACTCTAAATGTACTATAAAATATTATTCAATTATTTATTTTTTGTTTTTTTTATTGTTGAGTTATTGCATCAAAGTGAATATTATGAAACGGAAATCCAATTCACAGTATGTGTATAACAAAATTTTATCATGTTTTTTGTGGTCGATATATGTTCATTGATGGATATTTAGTAGACAGGTTAATGTGAATTTTTGCTGTGCTTTTGAAACTGTGTCATCATAAGTAATGCCACGAGTGACTTCCAAATTATCGATAAATTCACGACTCACGGAGTGCGGAGTGAATTTATCTAGAGAATTTGGAAATCAAGAGTGGCATTTGTTAGGACTATTTAACGAATAATGTTAAGCTGTTTACTCACAAATCGTTGTTTAACTATAGTTATTTTAAAATATTTATATATTTAATGTAAACGGCGATGTTTGAAAACAAATCAGAAATGTGAGATTATGTTCATTCACTGCTGCTTGATCATTGATTATTTATTACCAAATAAGATCGCAATATTGTAAGAGTGCACCCAAGTGGAGAAATAATGAAACAAATCAAACTATATATCATAATCAACATTACGGGTTATTCATTTATTTTTTTAGTAAACAACTCAGTAAAATCAAGGAATATTTTCATTATTTGTTATATTCAATGTATTTGTTGGAGAAAAATAATGATTTGACCTGTTCAGAACATTAAAAAGAAGGAGCGTTCTTTATCACAAAAGCAGGAGCTGGGTAAAGAGAAATCGATAAAGAGCGAGGTGAAACACGACTGTCATTGTTTGTAAAGCAACATTCATTGAAACGTGATTGGTCATTGACTAGCATTTGTGGGAGGAGTTAAATAGTCAAAGAAGTTATGAAATACGTTTTAAGAACATAATTTGTGTGTTTCGGAATATCACACCACGCAGAGTCCGGTGCTGATCCAGTGTGCTTTTAGGCGAGAGTTTCAACATCAGGCTCCTACACACAAGTCATTTTTTAAGTGGTACCGTGACTTTGTGGATCGTGGCTACATATATATTCAAATGAAAGGCCATTCAGGGAGACCATCTGTCGATGCACGAATTGTGGACCAAGTGCGGGAGACAAGAAGTCTGTCCGTAGAGCTGGTCAACAGATAAGCATCCCTAAATCCACCGTATTTATGATCCTACGTGCACGACTGTCACGTAAAGTCTATGGCCCATTTTTCTTTCTAGAGGCCACTGTCAACGGTGCAAATTAACTTGATATGCTCTGAATGGTTATGTCCACAATTGGAATAAGAAGAAGGCTATGTATATCTTTTCCAGCAAGATGGAGCACCTCCTCATTGGCATTTGAATGTTCGGGAGCATCTGAATGACCGGCTTCCAGGAAGTTGGATTGGACATGCCGGATATGATGTTAATGTTTTCTACAAGTGGCCGCCGAGGTCACCTGACTTGACGGTCTGTGAGCTCTTTTTATGGGACTACATATAGGATCATGTCTATGTACTCTCATTGCCTCAAAACCTGAAAGAAGCCCAGCTTCGTATCATTGCTGCCATCTAGTCCATTTATTCACATTGTTGGAGGGTGTGTGGCGTGAATGGGAATATCGCCTCGATGTCTACAGCGTCACTCGTGGGGGCCACATTCAATGTCTATAGGGTATAGCAAAAACATTTTGAGATTCTCTTTTGATTGTCACCAATTTTATTTAGATACGATTAACCAAAGCGACGTGGTAGTATTTTAAAGTATATTATATTTGTGGATACTGTGTATATATATATATATATATATATATGTATCCATCCATCCATAGTAATTCTGCCCGAAGGCAGGTCCTTCACTGCGATCATAGCATTTTCATGCTATGCTTGCAGCTTTACTAGGGAATTGTAGGTGTGGTAGCTTCCCGTTGCTTTCCACACCGGTGAAGGATGATGATGATGATGTGATGATGATAAGGATGATGATGATGGCCATATGATTTCGGGGACCGTTTGGGCCTTAACGTTTTCCTGACATTTGTCTTACAGGTGAGGAAAAACCCCGATAAAAACTGCCCCGACCGGGGATCGAACCCGGACCCGCTGCGTGACAAGGCAGCAAGCTACCTCGAGACCACAGCGGTGGACTATATATATATAGTGTGTGTATGTGGTTTTTCTTAAGTAACGCATATTACTATTAAAACAGACGATGACTCTTTTTTTTATTCACACAAATAAAATTTAATATTTTAAAATATTTTACCAAAAAGTAACATTTTCAGATATTAATTTTATTTCCTTATTTTTCAGAATGATGGTAATTTTTAAAAATTCCATACTAGCAGATATTTACTGTGAAAATATATTTTACCAAACTAAATATATGTCCTTAAGTAAATTTATTTAAAATGCAATTTGGAACACGAGGATAATCCGATCTGTAGAAGTTACAGGCCTACAATGGATCAGATTTTAGTATAAGACAGATTTTAGAAAAGAAATGGGAATAGAATACTACTGTACATCAACTATACGTAGACTTCAAAAAAGCATACGATTCAATTAAGAGGGAGAAGTTACATAGTATCCTGCTGGATTTCGGAATTCCTAAAAAGTTAGTTAGACTTATACGAATGTGTCTAAATGAGACAATGAGTAGGGTGCGTGTAGGCAAACAGTTTTCAGACACTTTTGAAATCCAGAATGGGTTGAAGCAAGGAGCTGCACTATCTCCTCTACTATTTAATTTTGTACCAGAGCATGCCATCAAATCTTTAGAGGATGAAGAAGGCCTACAACTCAATGGTATTAATAAGCTGTTAGTTTATGCTGATGATATAGTATTGTTGGCCGATAGCGAGGAGATACTAAAGGACAATACGCATACACTGTTGAGTAACACTAAGAAATTAGGATTGGAAGTAAATATCAATAAAACTAAATATATGGTCACACATAGAAATACATTATATAATGGAAATGGACAGCTAATGACAAATGAGGGAAATTTTGAGGAAGTGGCTGAATTCAAATACCTAGGAACAGTAATCACAAATAGGAATGAGATGCACAAAGAAATTAAACATAGGCTCAATTCTGAAAATGGTGCTATTATGCATTGCAGAGACTCTTGATGTCCCAATCCTTTCAAAAAACGTTAAACTGAAAATATATAAAACTATTATTCTACCAGTTATATTATATGGATGCAAAACATTGACTCTTACTTTAAGGGAGGAAAGGAGATTACAAGTATTTGAGAATAAAGTACTTAAGAAAATTTTTGGACCATAGAGAGATGAACAGACAGGTGAATGGAGAAGACTACTTAACAATGAACTACATGATCTTTATAGGAAGCCAGATATAATAAGCACAGTTAAGTCTCGTAGACTGTGATGGGCAGGACATGTTGCAGGTATGGGAAATGAAAGACGTGCATGGAAGCTTCTCGTAGGAAAACCAGAGGGAAAACGCCCAGTTGGTAGACCAAGAATGAGGTGGGAGAATAACATTAACTATGATTTGAGGGAAGTAGATTATACAGGGGATGATTGAAAAACATTCGCTCAGGATAGGGATGTATGGAGAGCTTATGTCTGCGCGGCCATGAATATATGGGTTCGATAGTGCCAGTGAGTAAGTAAGTAAGAGTAGGATGTTTTTGGTTTCTAAGTTCCTAGGAATCGGCATAACTAGTTGTGGATCACTGAAATATAAAGTTATATGTTAAGTTAATACTGTAAACAGAATAACAGGAAGCATGATTAATGTACATTGTGAAAAATATATATTTAAATAAGGAAATGAAAATGATAATATACAATTCTCTGATATTGCCAATACTGACCTATATCTCAGAGACTAGAGCTGATATTGTAAGAAAATAAACAGAGCACATGTACTAAAGAAAATATCCTACAAAAAGAAAGAGAGGTAAATTTAGAAATGGAAGAAGTAAGACAATAAATGGACATTGAAGCAATAATTGAATGGGTTAATAAGAGCATTATATGAATGTAATCTTCCGAACATCGAATGACATCAAAGAGGATAATTAATTCGATTATCAAGAGATAATCTGCCGGAGGATAGAAGAAATTCATTTGAAAGGCCAAACAAACTTTCGAAGGATTCTTGATTTGCAGATTGAAAAGACTGTAGCGAAGCTTAGACTATGCAGATAAGACGAATAGTATTTAAAATATCAAGTATTTTATTTTATTTTTTTGGGTGCTATGGGAACAGATTATATCTTGTGTACGAAATTCCATCTCTTTCTGAATTGTATCCACAGTTATAAAATCCAGACATTCAAAATGATAGAATCTAGTATCAACAAGATGGTGCTTCCCCTCATTTTGATCTGTTTTTATGTACCTTGTAAAGGAGATAACACAAATGCATTCAATGTTTGTATTAGGAAACATTTGTAAAAATATCCTTATGAAGGCATAGGTGTAGGTGGGTGGATAATATTCAGATGAACCTGAATGGAACGGGAAATCAAATATGGGAACTGGATTCAGTTGTGTGAGAAATATGGCATTGAAACTGTAGATTCCATATACACTTAGTTCCATATGGTTAAACTGTTATTAGTAGCAGTACCAAATTCAAATTATATTTTACTAATTTGCTTGCTTCTCCGAAATTTGAGGCTGCCGGAAGGCAGAGCTTAACCTTCCACTCGCTACAGAGAATTCACAAATGAATTCTCCAAGCAAATAATAATAATGAAAATGTTGATTAAAACCAAAGCCTATTCCAATTAAAATGAATAAATGTGTATTTTTAGAATAATGAGAGAGTATTTGAAGGCTAACAACGAGGTAGTTTTACAATTCAGCAATTTAGGCATTTCTCCTCTGGCACTAATGAAATGGTCAATAACTTCAATACCGTTGAGTTAACATTTCTGTTTATATCAATCAAATGTACAATGGTAAATGACGATTATAATGATGATGATAATAATAATTATCCATCTTCGGGGTTTTACAGCTGCTGCCGTCTTCCCGTTCCAAACCTCCAAAGCTTACGATCTTGGGCAGCTTCAATGTTTTCTGTCCGGCATTGACTAATTTGGTCTTTGAGCATTTTATGTTTTTTTTATGTATGGGGAGCTGACCCACAGCATAAACCCCCAACCCGGAGGACCAGGAAAATTTCTGTCTCGGTTTTCCTCTCATAGCCTTTGAAGATCCCTCTTCAACGCAAGGCAGCGTTTCTCTATTTCCCTTAGAAATAGGGTTGCCTCTTCCGCCAGATCCGCCGTGTTGAAGGACTCCTTCTGCGCCGACTCTGCCGTTGAGGTCTTCACTGTAACCCTGGCTAGGGGCCCTTACAGAGTACTATCATAACTGTACCCTGGTTTTTTAATGAGGTTGTTACTCCTTCCTCTCCTCCTTTCTCATCCGGGCTTGGGTCCGGCCATGGCGGAGTTGATGATGATAATAATAATAATCTTCTTCTTATCTTATAATCTTATAAGCCCATGTTTCCCTTAACAGGTATTTAGGCGCTCTGTCCCCCTACAGGGAAGAATTTGAACCATACTAATTTAGTTACACTAGTTTTCGTATAGGTGTCATTTGAGTGGTCCGTGATTCAGCGTTCCGCCTCATACTGACATCTAGGAAACCAAGGTAGTACTAGGACGGGAAAATTCCATAAATTTTGCTTAGAGGCCTTTTTCATTCAGGCTTAAGGATCTTTTACGAGCCTGAAAATCTTCAGACTCGGGACCCTGAAAATCTTCAGACTCTGGACCCACGGCTTAAAGTCCCTCCCAGAGGACTTGCTCCTTGGATTTTTTCATCCTAAAAAATCCATCGACCCCTGTCGGGTATGAACCCGCGACCCGCGGGACCTGAGGCAAATAGCATAAGCACTAGACCACCGCGGCCGATGATGTTAATAATAATAATAATAATAATAATAATAATAATAATAATAATAATAATAAAAGTTGATTGATTGATTCATTGATTTATCGTCGTTTGTCCCATTGTGGGGACGTGGCTGCTTACATAGTGGGAAGTTTCTTAACCAGACGAATATAGTTACTCTTATTTCGCTACAGATGTCTGCAAGGGACATGTGATTAGTACATCGCCTCGAGGTGACAGCTAGTTAACCAAGGTATTACTCGGATGGACCGGACGTCTGTTATATTTTGCTCAGAGGTATTTCAGACTTGAGGTTATTTTACGAACCGAATGTCTTCAGACTTGGGATTCCGGTTTGAAGTCCTTCCCCGAAAACCCGTCTCTTGAATTTGTCCATCCTAAAAATCCATCGAGTCCGGCCGAATTTGAACCGCGATCATCGGGACTGAAAGGAAGGAACAAAACCACTAGATCACCGCAGCCTGCATTAATAATAATATTTTCATGTATTTAGGAATTTCTATAATGCGTAGTTTTTCCCCCAACCAAACAAATTAATTATTGCACATAAACGTCCACCAGCATTTCATATTATTTCTCTGCTGTTCCTCTTTAAACGCATATTTATATTGTAATATGATGATGATGATGATGATGATAATAATAATAATAATAATAATAATAATAATAATAATAATAATAATAATAATACCAACACTGGTCAACATGACTTTTTTCTCATGAGTACCAATAGTTTTACTTAATGCAGTTTTTATCGTGTTTTCAAATATGTATTCGCAATTTCTCCATCACCCATAGTTTTTTTATTTCAATTTCAATTAATGGATTTAAATAATTATTTTTAATAAACGTTTTTTCGTCCATTTGTCCATTGTAAAATAAAACCAAATGAGCTAACTCAAATTATTTCAGCTATGGAAAAGAGATATCAAGGCAAATAGAATCCTAATATACTGGCCGATTATTGTTAGACCATCGAGTGGGATGCTCCACAGGCGAAATATAGCAGAAAATCGTCATTTCGTACTTTCTAGGTGAGTCCGAATGTTCGAATATTCTGTAGTTACGAATGTAGAAAATATTAAAGTGTTTGAAATTATAAATGCCTGTCACTCGGAAACTTTGCGTGATGGATATATCATATTTGAATTCAGGAGAAAAAATACTATCAGAATCACATATTTTTCTTTGTGAGACAAAAAAATTTCTTTTTTTTTTTGTTGTTCAGTTTAATTTTATTGTATTGTAAGCCTATGTTTTCCCTTTACAGAGATTTAGGCGCTCTCCCCCTATAGGGAAGCCGAAAGTTGTCTCTCCCACTTCACAAGGAATAAATTATATAAATTTTAATTATTCTGAATTATGTATAGCTAATCTCTTAAAGTACAACATTGAGGTGATAAAGATTGTGCAAATATATAATACATAATAATAAACATCTAGTAATTGATTATTGACTCGATAACAAAAGCCGAAACCGTAAGAAAAAAAGAAAATTTTCCATGGAAGTTAGTTATATATTACATTGTTTAGACAAATATATGTTCTCAGATAGGACTAAATAATATAATGGAAATTGACAGTTAATGACAAGTGGGGAACATTTTGAAGAAAACGCTGAATTCAAATAACTAGGGACAATAATTACAAATGGAATGAGGCGCAGAAAGGAATTAAACATAGATTCAATATTGGAAACGCTTGCTATTATACATTACAAGGACTCTTATCATCGCACTCCTCTCAAAAAACGTTATACTAAATATATATATAAAACTGTTACTCTTCCAATTATATTATATGGATGCGTTACGTGGGTTATTTAAGGAAGGGGAAAATATTACGAGTATTTGAGAATAAAGTTCTTATGAAAATGTTTGTTCCAAAGAAATTCCAATGTACATGGGAATAGACAATACTCTATAATAGTAGTAGTGGTGGTGGTGGTGGCGGTGGCGGTGGCGGTGGTGGTAGGTCTTTAGTAGGCCAAAAGTAAGATACATGCACTTTTATTTACAAATATGGATCGCACAGGCAACACATCGTACGTGCTGTTGACAGACGGTATCAATAAACTAATATATAGTACCAATATAAACTAGACAAAAAACAGAAACAAAAAATATGACAATACAATTACATTATACATTAATTAGGTATTTAAAGTCATTAAGTATAAGTGATATAACACTAACTCACTGGCACTATCGATCCCGCAGGTTCATGGCCGCGCGGACATAAGCTCTCCATACATCCCTATCCTGAGATAATGTTTTCCAATCATTACCTGTATAATCCATTTCCCTCAAATTCATAGTTAATGTTATTCTCCCACCTCATTCGAGGTATACCAACTGGAGGTTTTCCCTCTGCTTTTCCTATAAGAAGCTTCCATGCATGTCTTTCATTCCCTATTCGTGCCACATGTCCTGCCCATCGCAGTCTACGAGACTTAACTGTTCTTATTATATCTGACATCCTATAAAGATAGTGACATCACACATGGCTTGCTTATTTATTTATTCACGAAAGATTATTATTATTTTTCGCGTTTTTTCCAGATATTTATCCACGTTTATCCAATTTTCTGAGTTCACCATTAACTCGTAGCATGTCAATTTTTCACGATTTGAATTTAAAAAATCATTCCGACAAGTTGAGCCACCCGACCCCTATGGGTTCCAAGATAAAATGAGATCAGTTAAGTCTCGTAGACTGAGATGAACAGGAAGTATGGCACGGATAACCAGAGGGAAATACGAGAATGAGGTGGGAGATTAACATTAACCTGATTTTATGGAGGTACATTATACAAAATAAAACACAGCTCAGGGAAGGGATGTATGGAGAACTTATATCCACGCGGCCGTGCCTCTGAGTTCTATAGTCGGGTTATACCAATTCTGAGCTATGCTTCAATTGTACTGTAAACAAACATGAATAAGATATTACTCCGCTGACTACAATTTATAAATATTCCCTTGATATAGTTACTAAGTTAATAAAATATATTTGCTTATGTAAAACGTTAAACTGAAAATATATAAAACTTATTTTACCAGTTATGTTATATGGATGCGAAACATGGACTCTTAGTTTAAGGGAGGAAAGGAGTTTACACGTATTTGAGAATAAAGTACTTAGGAAAATTTTTGGACCAAAGAGAGATGAACAAACAGGTGAATGGAGAAGACTACATAACAATGAACTACATGACCTTTATAGGAAGCCGGATACAATGAGAACAGTTAAGTCTCGTAGACTGCGATGGCAGGAGATGTTGCACGTATGGGGAATGAAAGGCTTGCATGGAAGCTTCTTGTAGGAAAGCCAGAGGGAAAACGCCCAGTTGGTAGACTAAGAATCAGGTGCGAGAATAACATTAACTGTGATTTGAGGGAAGTAGATTATACAGGGAATGATTGGAAAGCATTAGCTCAGGATAGGGATGTATGGAGAGCTAATGTCCGCGCGGCCATGAACCTACGGGTTCGATAGTGCCAGTGAGTAAGTAAGTAAGATTACGTCTATTGGAGGACCCGTAGTACTACTTTTAACCGCCATATGACTTAATTGTCTACTATAAAATCATCGCTCTTCGGTATCATATTTTACTGGATATAAGAATGAATACAACATAAGATGGTACGAATAATTAGAAACTTCCACTATTTCTTATTTAATTATTTATTTATTTAAGACAAAAATTATATATGTGTCCACCTAATTAGACGTTGACGCTTTTTCCATGATGTCAATATATAACCTTTATTTGCCGGTATAGTTTCATTACGAGCAGAATTTGTTTTATGCTGAATCACCTGTAAATTCTGCTATTATTTTCACCATATCCTCAATGACTAATGTGGGATATTTTTCACTAAACTCTTTGAAAATATTTAAAATAATTTGTTTCTCTGCTCTTTTCAGCTTCTTAGATTTCTAATTATTAAGAAATTGTACAGATATTTTGCTATTTTTAAATAATTAAAATCAATGTATGCTGCATTGCGCATCTCTAAGAATAAAACAATGCTTATTTTTTAACACATTAAAATTATAATTATATATTTTAAGTTTCTCCGATTTGACTTACATAGATATAGAAGAGGTCATGAAATTGAAATATTTAGGTAAAAATAAAACGTAGTTTTATTTGATTTTCATATTTATTATATAATTCAGTGATAGCTGTTTCGGTACACTGTACCTTCTTCAGACGTTAACAAATTATGAATTGTGTTCCAACTGATCTAAGCAACAATACAACAATATTTATTTAAATTTTTAAATTTAACAAAGGGGATTCATTCAAATCAAGTTGAGAATTTAACAGTTTTTTACTACTCTCAACTTGATTTGAACGAATCCCCTTTGTTAAATTTAAAAATTTAAATAAATATTTTTCTATTGTTGCTTAGATCAGTTGGAACACAATTCATAATTTGTTAACGTCTGGAGAAGGTACAGTGTACCGAAACAGCTGTCACTGAATTATATAATAAATATGAAAATCAAATAAAACTACGTTTTATTTTTATTTAATTAATAAATATGGATTTTCATCAAGTAGACACCAACTCAATTGATTAAGAAATATTTAGGAATAGATGTTAATAGCAGCAACAGTATAACAGATGGAATTCCCCATCAAGCAAATAATGCAAACAAAATACAGGGATTTTTAAAGAATACTGTTTCAAAAAATAAAAATTTAAGAACAGAGACAACTAAGAATTTACAAATCCGTCATAAGACCAGTTCTAACATTTGGTTGATTATGCCGTACAGAAAATAAAAAAAACAAAACAAATTAACGAAACAACCGAAATGAAAGTTTTGTGGAAAATCGCTGAGAGAGAAAATTCGCAGCTCTGTTATTAGTGAAGAATGTGAAATTGTACTAGTAGACTTCTGGATAATTTATAGAAGACTAAATTGAAGCGATCATGTAAATAGAATAGAGAACAGTAGATTAGTGAAGAAAGTACGTGACTAGACACCTCAGCAGAAATGTCTTCAGGAATACCACGACTACTATGAAGATATGTCACCATACCCCGGACCTGACGTGATTGGACACGCAACAAGCTCCCAGCTTTCATGCGTAGAGGAAGAAGAAGAATAAGAACTTATATAGACATATGTTAGATAATATACATTTTTATTATTTTTTCCCCTTTATTTCGAGTGTGAGAGCGAACTACATTTTCTCACACGCTTAACGGTCTAATCACTATTCAACCACTGAAAATGCAGTCATATATCTGGTTTGTTTACGTTACAACTGGTACTTAGCTCGGAAGGAGTGTAGAGTTGGTTAGATAAGTGTTTAGTGAATGTTTTCAGTATTTATTTTTATTATATGCTGAAGTTTATTTATACTTTAGTTTTTATTATCTATGAATTACTTAATATTGTTGAATGGAAGGGTGTTTCAATGTTCTTCTTAGAATAGACGGGTCTTTAAAGTTATTTTTAATGTACGTTTTATATTATTGTAAACACTCTTTATGCTTTGTGAGTGTTATAAATATTTAGTGATAGTTTTTCTACGTCAGCAGGGGAAAAGTAAAAGATAAAATTAGCAATTCTACAGCAAAGCTGACCTTTAAAGTATAATTATCATTGGGTAAAGTTTCTTTCATTATAAAGCTAGAGAACCTCTCTAAAAGCATTCCTCGTCCCATAATCCAGACATCAAACGACTGCGCCCTGCTAACGTCTTCCCTCATCACACGTTGCATCTATCACCGCTCTCCCTCCCAACCTCCTTGCAGACGTCGTCAACACTCATTTGAATAGCGTTGCATGTTCTACCATTAGCATTATCACTTTATGTCTGTGATAAGGCAAACACAAGATTTGCTTCTCTTATCTCAGCTATCTCGAGTAAACCACACTTCAATTTCCTTTTCCTTTGTACATAATATCATTTATTTGTTCTGGAGGAGTTAAGTTTATATGCTTTCTCTTTCACTGTATATATATATATATATATATAAATAACTCTGCTGTCCGAGGGCAGGTCGTTCACTGCAATCATAGCATTTTCATAGCTTTGCAGCTTTACTAGGAAATTAGGGAATTATAGCTGTGGTAGCTTCCCGTTGCTTTCCACACCGGAGAAGGATGATGATAATGATGAGGATGATGATTGCCGCATGATTTTCGGGGACCGTTGGGCCGTAAACTTCTTGATATTTGTCTTACAGGTGAGGAAAAACTCCGAAAAAAAACCTCACCCAGGAACTTGTCCCGACGGTTATCGAACGCGGGCCCGCTGCATGATAATGTGGCACGCTACCTCGAGACCACAGCGGTGATCTATATATATATGTGTGTGTGTGGGTGGTTGTGGGTTTGCATGCGTGTTACTTGGAAAGATAAATTAACACCTGAACCGGGATTTGAACCCAAGAACTCTCGCATTATACGTTAATGATATAGCCACTAGCCACCCAGGCTTCTAGCCCCATGAAAGGCAATGGGACTTCGTCCCCACTGCCATCTCGTGACTTCTATAACAAGTTAGTATGTATTTCAAAGGTAATATATACATTATATCAGTAACGTATTTTATTGCGATGTTAAAATTAATTTTTTACATTTAACAACGAAGACCAAATATATTGTTAAACATCAACATTTCTTCTTCTTCTTTGGCTTTCCACCACTTATAGGTTTTCCGTCTTCGGTTTCCATTTATCACTATCATTCTAATCTCCCTCTTCCAAATTCCTATCATCCATTATAGTTCTGACGTAGGTTTTTCTCTCCATGTTCCATCTTGGTCTGTGCCCCGGTTAATTCTTCCAGGGGGTGACCATTGGTATCTATTTTTTGGTCATCTTTCATTTTCCATTTCTTTGTTACATGGCTCATCTACCATTTAAGCGTTGGATTTTCCATCCTCTTAACAACAGATGTTGGAGACATTCGTTTGTCTCCAAGGCAATTCATTTCTATTTTTATCCAGTCCTTGTTCTTTGCAGGCTTCTTCTAAACTAATCAAATTCAACTGTTCTAATTTTCTTCTTTTGTAATCCCGTCAAGAACCAGTTTTCATCACGTCGCATATGACAAAATATTCTGTATTATTCTCTTATAAATTTTTCATTTTAAGTTTCCTTTTGTAATATTTTTATATTCCACGTTATTCCATGTAATGTCTTAGTTGCAATGTTTTTGCCCTTGCAATTGTGGTTGTGGTTAGTCTTACATCCTCTCACGGGTACTAAAACTTGTAATTATTGACCCAAGATATTAAAAAAATTCACATTTTTTTATTTTCCCTGTTTCGAGTATGAGGTCATCCACATCCTTTCCAAAACACTTATATTCTGTTTTCTGTAAATTTATATTCAGTCCCCATTTTTTATATTCTTCCATTAGTTTATTTATCATATATTTCATATCATCTTCATCCCCTGCAAAAATTATTTGATAATCTGCAAACAACAATGAATGCAGTACTTTTCCTCCTATAGGAATACCCATTTCGGAACATTTTTTATACCACAAGTTAAGAGCCTGGTCTAAACAAATGTTAAAAGAATTGGTGACAAACTGCATCCCTGCTTAAGGCCTTTACTCACTGTGAATTCCTCTGTTAAATTATTCTGAATTTTTACTTTAGATTTTGTATTACTATAGATCCTCCTAACAATTTAATCCATTTACCACAGATATTCATATTTCTCATTGCCGTCCATAACAATTGTCGAGATACACTATCATATGCCAACTCTAAACCAATAAAGGTCATTTAATTATAAAAATAATACCGACATTTGAAGATATTATTTTTCAAAACTTTTTTCTCCTTTTCATAAATTTGTGAGGACGTAATATGAAGTAGTTGTTTTGATATAAACGAGAGTCAATAATATTACAATAACTTTTATCTACTATTTTAACAATCAGTGACGCTTTAGTTCCTAGTTACTAGACAACAAAATCTATACTTTTATAAAATACAGGTTCAACAAAATAAAACACCAGTCCTTGATTTTCATACATCTATATAAATAAACTTTCCTTGATTTTCTGGAAGTATATGGACTGTTGCAACTTGGACTGCTTTTAAAATTTTTCCTGATGAACCCTGAAAAGCGGCTTCTCCGCTCATTTATACTTTAAATTCACATAAGAATCTAGCACCGAAAATTGCAGAATATTACAACAATGTTTGTTGCTTTATCGTGTATTTTTTCCCCAAAGACCACATTACTCTTTCTCTATACATATCGTTCCCGCAATAAATACATTTCATTACATACACTAAAATGCTCTGACCGTAGATAAAATATTGTAGACAACGTGTTACAATATTAGGTTTAGTAACTCGCTGCACTCCCTACGGTCGTGTTCCAACTTGAGCATCTCGTTACTAAACCTCTGCTTTTGTAACAAGTCGTCTAAAAAAACTATTAAAGAGCGTATGTAGTGATTTAAATTATGTTATAAAGCAGATCTAATCATTTCGTTGCTGTATGGAGCGAGCTCCAATTGTTCTGCTATCATAGGTAATAGGCATGAAGTTGGGGGAGTAACAAACAGGGGACGTGAACGTGATTACGGTTCCTTGAACTACGGAGAACTATTATGCCATCCCAATTAATTCCATTATACTATTTTTGTTATTATTATTTGTCAACTTTTATAAGATTCATGATGTGTTCCGTTGAGGTTTATTCAAAATTAATATAAAATTATAGAATATTCACCTGAAAGGTCCGTCTCCTCAACTTAATTATCATTTAACTGTAGCGCTTTCGGGACTTGTCCCATGATCGGCAGGATTCAAAACTGGTGTTTCACTGAAGATCTGGTAGAGGGGGTTGCATGTATTGGGTTCGTTTTCGTTTATCAGGCTGTCGTTGTGAGCTGCTTTCATGATTTCCATCTCTTCGAGTACGTTTATCTTCGCTGGATTATTTTCTCTGTGCATTACTGTTAGGGTGTTTTCAATGTTTAACATGCGATGTCCTTCATGGATAACGTGTTTTGCATAGCTTGATCATTCACGCAGAAGGTAAATCAAGCTATGCAAAACACGTTATCCATGAAGGACATCGCATGTTAAATATTGAAAACACCCTAACAGTAATGCACAGAGAAAATAATCCAGCGAAGATAAACGTACTCGAAGAGATGGAAATCATGAAAGCAGCTCACAACGACAGCCTGATAAACGAAAACGAACCCAATACATGCAACCCCCTCTACCAGATCTTCAGTGAAACACCAGTTTTGAATCCTGCCGATCATGGGACAAGTCCCGAAAGCGCTACAGTTAAATGATAATTAAGTTGAGGAGACGGACCTTTCAGGTGAATATTCTATAATTTTATATTAATATTATTATTTGGCCTGTTATTATATATATACTTACAATATTATATCTGTATCAATAATTAATTTACACAAATGTTCTACATTAAGACACAGACTACTATATCAGCCTAAATACGTAATGTAACTAGCGAAAACAATGTAAAACTAAGTTAAATATTACATTAATAAGCATGACATTCTATAGCATTTAATTTTAAAACAAATATGTTACAATGTGTTCAAAGAACTACTCATATAAATTGTTTTAAGTGCTAGCCATAAAGTGTCCCCCCCAGTTGGTAGTATAAGTTCTGTACTTTGGGTTGGGATTGCTAGAGTTAAAGTTAAAGAATATGTTTCGCTTGCATATAATATAACTGCATTTGTTGGCATATAGCAGAATTATAAAATAATAATAGTAATAATATTAGTAGTAGGCCTAATAATAATAATAATAATAATAATAATAACAATAACAATAACAATAACAACAATAACAATAATAATAACAATAATAATAATAATAACAATAATAATAATGGTGATGGTGATAATGATACGCACGAATTTTCAAAAACTGACAAAATGAACGATGACAATTACGAGTAACGTAAGAGAAAGAAAAACTATTAATTATTTGTATTCAGAATTTACTTAAACACACATTCATTATATTACTTTTACAAACTAAGTTTAAATAATTTTTGCACTTTAATTAATTATAAATATCTTCATCGAAAATATTATTTATGAAATTATTTAATATTTTTGGACTTTAATTTTTTAATGAGTACGTAACAACAAAATATAAATATTTATCTTTATGAATAGCTAACAAAAATAAATTTAAAATTAATGGATCTTATTACAAATTAAACACGTTCAGCATTATATGTGTTCGATAATAAAATATATTTATTCCTATGAATTGTTGGCCTACTGTCCTCCATAGTATCTGGCTGATTGTACACAACTAACCACTAGTATTCTGTCAAGAGACAGAAGGTATAAAAACTATAAATTATCTCAAAATTTCCCCTCAACTCCTATTGGGGTTCTCTCTCACTCCGCCACTACTAATGAACCAAGCACAAAATCGAGTTGCTCACCAGTTGAAAATGACTGTCATTTGTACATAGAGTAATCTAGGAACAATACAGACACACACATCGTCAGTTTTTATACATGTAGAACCAGAGAAGTTTTGAAAATGAGCTCATATATATATATGCCTATATATATATATATATATATATATATATATACACTTTTCAAAAGAATTATCGGAGAACATTTTCGAGCACATGCCAGATTGTATAGAATAACAACACACCAGCACTTGAAACATATTGTACCTGTATTCGGTGATGGTTAGTTGAGAAAGCAATACCCATATAACAATAAGCTACATGATATTGATGGGAAGCAATAAATAATAACAGTTAAGTCAGGACATGTGGCAGAAATGATGATTGAAATGGAGGCATAGAAACATCTTATATAAAACCCAGGGAGAAATCGATCTGCAGGTAGATTAAGAGTGAGGGGAGAGTTTAACATCATGATATGAGGGGGTAAATTATACAGTGGATGATTGGAAAACGTTAGTTATGGATATTGATGAATGGAGAGCTTATGTCCGCGCGACTGTTAACTTCAGGGGTTCTGTAATGCCAGTGAGTTAGAGTTGTTTTATAAAGCATTATCAAGCCCATGTCATAAATGTTTCTTCGAAATATACACCAGAAATGTGCATACGCATGTATTGTGTTACTATTAGTAAATATTTAAGTTGATTTTCGGAAAGATTGCAGGTATATTCAGCACGAGTATTTAAAGAACTGAAAAAATATATAAAAATCATACGTATGTAGAACTGGACATATGTAATTTGAAATATGTTTTTCACAAATTTCATAACGGCTTTATAAGTTGTTCTCCATAATTTAAGTGAGAAGGCCTCACTGAATATGATATACGATTTACATTTCTGTCAATTTGGTAACCATATTATAAATGTAATAGGTATTTTTTCAGAAACATTTTAGATGTAATTTTGTTTGCGTATAATTAAATTAGTTAACTCAAGAGTTAATTTTGTATATGGTACGTGTTTTATCTCTCTCAATTCCGACGAGCTACACTATACAGAACTATAAATACTGACTCTAATGCTATAATTTCCATTAGCTTACACAATGTTCAGTAGAGAGTATTATTATAGAAAACGTTATTTTTATTTTGTATACCAACATGATCTTTGTTCCACCATTGTGGTCTTGAAATATTATTGTTTCCTTAGATGCAGAGGATCGGGTTTCATGCTCAGTTGAGACAATTTTCTTGATTGTTTTCTCGGGGTTTTTCTTCAACTGTAAGACAGTTGTCGGGAAGCTTTAAGGCTAAGCGGTTTGCGGAATACCGTGTGGCCATCATAATCACCTTGTTATGTACATGAACATAGGAGTCAATATTGTGTTTTGTCTTATATATTAGTGTAGTATCTGTCAATGAGATTGTCACTGAACACAGGGGTCCTTGTGTGGTTAAAAATATATGTGCATATCGGAATTAAAAATCCTCTCCTGGTAGGTTGTATCCCTAATAAGGTCCGGAATGCGTGAGCCATGTAAACGTATCTACGAGTACAAAGTCATACTTGATATGAAATAAAATAAAGGAATAAAGAATATATGTTTGGTCTCTACTAATTTTTTTATTTCATGCTATGTGTTATTAAATACTTTATGATCTCATAAAATAACTGAACAATAAATTAATTACCTAGAATGGTCCTGAAAACCATGTAACATTACGCTTGCATTGCTCAATGTCAAAAATTTAATTATAACATTTATATGTACATATGACACGAAAAAAAATACCTGAGCCGGAATTTTAACCCATGACCTCTAACATTATACATTAGTGCTATTCCAATTTCGACACTCGGACGTTCCAGTTAAAACATGTATTTTTCCTTTATATATATTTTATTTAGGAATATTCCACAATTCAGGGTTTCTCCCTCAACCCAAAGTGATTTGTCGCCAGAGGTTCCGGTCTAAAGCATCTTCTTCCCTCAAATTTCTAGCTTCCATACTTCTCTTCACCCCATCTATCCATCGTTCTCTATCGGCCTGCCTCTTCCACTTCTTCCATTAGCTTTCCAATTAAGTATCTGCTTAGGTATTCTCTCTTCTTCCATTCTTATGAGGTGTCCATACCATTTCTAAGTTTTCTTCTATTTTTCCTAATATGTTATTTTCAACTTGCATACTTTCCGTTATTGTGCTGTTTCTGACCTTTATACCTTCTTTAAATTCTTGTCAATCGCCTCCAAAACTCCATTTCTACTGCTAACAGCAGTGCCGCTTCTATATTTCATCATCAACAAGGATTAAGCCCAATGGCCTGTTCCGATCTCATTATAGGTTGAGTTGGTCCTTCCATCTCCTCAATGGTCTTCCCAACAATCTTCTCCCTTTTGGTTTATAATTATACATTCTTCTTCTTTATTTCAATGTTATAATTAAATGTTTGACAATTAGCAATGAAGGCAAATATGGCATGAAAAGAAAAACAAATGCCTGAGCCGCGATATGAACCCGAGATCTCTAACTCTATAATTTATAAATAGATAAATAAAACGCAGGGACATAAATAACAAATTTATGTGATCAGAACTTTTGTACTTCATTATAATATCACATAAAAGTAAATTATTTGACTTTGCAAAAGAATTTAGCATTAATGAGGCAATTAGCATTTCATTTTGTCACTTGGCAGTAATTATCAAATCAAAGTTCATTAATAAACTGATGCTAACAATATTACAATGCCTCACTACACAATTATAACTGACCGTAAGTTTATGCACTCATAAATATTTTGTTAGCGTATATTTCTGATATATCACTTTTATTCCTATTGTTACCTTGAAACAGTCTGAATGACTTCAATATCACATGTGGCCAGTTCATTCTTCAAATATCTTGTTTGGAAAATGCGATCTCAGTTATGTTTTGGCATAAAACTCACCTTCCATCTTTGTAACATAAATAATTGTTTTTGAAAGTTGTTTTAAAAGAGAGGACTGTCATTTGTATGGAGCTTGCGTTCATGTATTGAATTTTTATACGAGATTGAAGTAAGTATCAATAAAACGAAATATATTATACATGATCACACTTAAAAGTGCACAGGAAGTAGACAAAATTATAGAAAAACTACATTGTACTCGAAAGAAGTATTACGGAACATTCTTCAACAAATACGGTTGCACCAGTATATTTTTACACGCTTTATATTAGCTTGACCTGTATCTACCTATTTAACGGAATCTTTCAACACAATTTTCACCCACTTAAAAACATTGGATCAATTTCAAACTTTGTATACTTGTAAAGGACCAATGACAATACAATAATTTCATAAACAATATATAATATACCGTGTAATTATAACGTCTCAATACATTTTTAAGAAATCGCTTACATATCGTATTTCTCTTACAGCCATTGTGCTTTTTATGGTTTTTACGTTTTCTTCTTAGAGACTTTACTTTTACTAATATATGTTTATTATCAAATATATTTATTGATAAAGAGCACCCCACGTTTTTGATGATAAAATTATTTTTTTGTAGATAACTCTAGTTTTATTCTAGATGTGTTGGAGATGATTTTTTTGTTGACCACTTTAATTTTATCCCAAGCGTGTTGGAAATTAAAATTATTTTTCATTTTTTAGTTCGGTTTTTTAATAAAGCGTGATGTTTTAGTATTTTTAAACTATTATTTATTTATTTGCCATCCAACAAAATCTCGCCTGAGCATTAAACAAAATGTAGAATGGTCAAAGTGCACATATTATTCCTAGTTCATTGACATTGGTATAGTATTATATATTGTCATCATGTTATCTATATAACAATAAAACAGCGCGTTTGTGGATACGTATGCGTTCCATTCAAAAGTAATTTAATAAGTATTCTGTATCCCTTCAGAAGGGTAAATGGTCTTCTGAATTACCCTGCATTTAATCCTGCATATAATATTCCTTCATTTTCTTTTAATATTTTTACGCTTTTTCTAATGGATATACCAGGTTTTCAATGTTTGTTTCTCATTTGAGAACCTTCACTTTCGTGGATTTTCCAGAGAAATTTGTTTGTAAGGAACTGTGAATCCTTATTTCAAAGTTCGTACAAAGTTAGAAGAAGGATTATGGTTGTTTAGACAGAATCTCAATCACAAAGACACAAAGATGAACAAGCTAGGATTATGACAAGAAGAAGCGCTGCTACAAATCACTAAATAAAACGCGCCGGTACTTTGAAGTATGGACTAATTAAAAAGAGAATTTACATTTCTACAAAAATACAGGATTCGAGTTAGTCTTTCAAATCTATTTCTGGAGAAGAATAAAATAAATTAGAACGGAAACTGAGCATTCTTAAAAAAATAATTGTGTAGATTTGTGAATGAAAGCCACTCTCTCCATTCCTTACTGATTGTAGTCATTCTTCAACTCCACAGTAATGTGAATTCATTATTTCAAAATACGTAAAGAAATACACGGGGCCAGAGTTTGATATTATAATTCAGTAAATACCTGACCGATGCCTATAAAACTGACTGTGGGGCACTGTCAAAGCAATTGGGTTACAATTTCATTATTAGGACCCATTTCACTATTAATCATAATTTTGTAATTAATTAAAATTTAATCACTATTAATCATAATTTTGTAATTCATTAAAATTTAATAGTTCAGTCAGTTGGATATTTATAAGAAAAAATCTATTACCATCTTATTGTCATTAGGATCCAGCCAAAGATTCTAGACATTATGCAAACAAATAATAATAATAATAATAATAATAATAATAATAATAATGTATCAATTTGCCAACATTATTTTCCAGATTTTAGGATTATATACTTATTACTCAACTCCTGTTGATATATGAGGATATACAGAAGGAAACATTCCATTAAAGTATAATAATAAATATATTCCGTGTATAAAAGTATAGAAAAACATTCTTTAATAAGGAGAAAGTAAGTTATATTTATATCTGAATTCCCTTTGTAAGTAGTTATTCGTGCCCGAGAATTAATGGTAATAATAATAATAATAATAATAATAATAATAATAATAATAATAATAATAATAATAATAATAATAATAATAATTCATTCATTCATTTTGACAATTTCCCTCGTCATTGAGGATTTTCTCCAACCAATCTTAGGAATTAACATGAATTTAAAATATACGTACAGTTAGTGCAGAAAGTATTGATGCACTTAAAAATATCGCAGAGAGAAATGAATAATTTAATTATATCTTCACTATATAAAACAACAAATTATACACCTTTACATTGCACTCTATAAAATTGAATAAACGCAGTTTCCTCTGTTTAAACGTAACAATTAACGAGTAAAAAGTAATTTATACACGAACAACAAAAATTAACAAACAAAAAGTATTAATACAGTCTCATATTATGTCTGTTTTGAGTCTTTACTTTTTGAGTTCAATGCTTGGTTGGGAGCTCCTTTGATTCCAAGATGGCAGAGGACGACGTACCATCGACCCGATTAAATTTGAAGTTACTGATGAAGGTATATTTCTCCATTATTCTTCCAAAGCGTTCCTCAGGTCTTGCTTGTTGGAAACCTGCCTTGAACGAATTCTCCTTTTCAGATGTCCCCATAAATTCTCAATGGGGTGTATTTCCGGAGACTAGTGAGCGTTTCCATGTACTTTGGTGTGTTATACAAAATCCATAAACCTGTATTGAAACTGATGTGTTTGGGATCATTATCTTGCATAAATACAAAACCTTGTTTGATCCCCATTTCCTCTGCAGAGGTATGAAGATTGGTCTTCAGTATGTTCATATAATAATAATATTATTGCAACTAATGTCCATATAGAAAGAACTGTTTTAATGTTTTACAGAAGTCTGTTATCGATGTTCCTATGTTTTTACACTGTAATAGGTGATATCGCTCGCAGTGCGACCCACATAGTTTGCACTTGCACTTTTCTTCTGGGTTATGGTGCTTCACTGTTGTGCACATCCTGTGGTGGAAACCATGGACCGCGACTCTCGTCACGGTGTATCTGGCTGCTGTCCATTCCCTGTAGATCATCGCAGCTGTTGCGTAGAACTCAGGCTATATCTGTTCTCTCTTCTCGTTGAGTTCCCACAGCAGTTCTTTGCAGGCATCTTTTGCCGGCACGAGAAGTTCCAGGTGGAGCTCTTCTATGAAGAATGGTTCCTTTGTCAGTATCTATGTTAGCCGTGAAGGCGTGTATTTTGATACACTTAGCGCTATCTTTAAAAAGTGTGCTTTGACTTTCTCTATTTCCTCTAGGTTTGCCTTATTTAAGTTTTTACAAATCACTTCTATTTAATAGGTCATGATTGGTGCTATTTTTAAGCGGAAGATGGTCATTGCTGTCTCCAGGGATAGTTTACTCAGGTTTTTAATACTGCTCGTTGCTATTCTGGCCGCTAAGGCGCGTTCTTTGATGTGCTTATCGAAGGTGTCACCTCGGCTCTGCAGTGTGATCCCCAGATATTTGAACTGGTTTACATTTTGCAGTGGGTCTCCCTTATACCGAATGCAGTCATTCGCTGCGAGTCTTCCTTCTTTCCTGAAGGTCATTTTTACTGTTTTCTTCTCAATACTGTTTGTGATCCATCACACCATCGATAAATGCAAAGTCTCGACTCCAGAGGTACTCGTGTAACCTCATACTAATAAAGAATTATAAAATAAAATAACTTAAGAAGGTATTTTAACTTATTTTGTTTTATGACTCTCCACCTCAACGGTTTTAACAATGAATTTTATTGGTATCAATAAAGAATTACCACTATGTTTCACAGTTGGTTGGAGATTTTGCTTTCGTAGCTCTGTATTTTAATTCCTCTAGACTTTTCTTCTTCCATCCGAACGGATAATGTTGATTTTAGGCTCGTCAGTATAAATTACTTCTTTACAAAATTCTTTGGGGATGTTTCTGTAAGTTTTAGCAAAGTTCAAATTTTTCTTTCAGTTTTCTTCACTTATTAAGCACTTTCTACGGGCTGTTTTCCCATGCAGTTCGTTAGTCCATAGACTGTTACGAACATTGCTAGCAGAAATACTAATATTAAAGTCATTCTTGATACTAGCTGCTAATTTAGGGGCACTACTTTTAGGTTTTTGCTTTACTTTTCACATTAATGATTTTTCAGCAGTGACATACAGTTTTCTAGGACGTCCTGATCTATGGCTATTTTAGAAAGATTTTCTTTCGTCAACTCTATCAATTATATGCTGAATGTTTGGTCATGACCTTCCAATTATTTCACTAATTCCATTTAGCGATTTACACTTTATGCAAAACAATAATTAATTCCCTTTCTTCTACTGTAGTCTTTCTTCCTTTGCTCCCCATTCCAACTTATTCTGCATCCAGAACACACACAACTACACGGCGAAGTACTCAAAACTAGAGTGAATAATAACACTATCAGACCCATCCCCACTCGATATAATGTGAACTTTCTGTTGACCAAAACTTAGTACTGTATCAGTACTTTTTGTTTGTTAATTTTTGTTGTTCATGTACAAATAATTTTTACTCGTTAATTGTTATGTTAAAACAGAGGAAACTGCGTGTATTTAACTTCATAGAGTTCAATTTAAAGGTGTATATTTTTAAAATATATATACAGTCAATATGCCATTATTAAGGTTAGAATTTATTGTACTTTCACTTTATCTTATTATATATTTTTATATAATTTCTTTTAATTATGAATTATATTTTAGAATAGTTATTTTTAACTTTTTCACCAATTAATATTTTAAAATGGTCAACACGTTTCCACAGCCAAGCTGGTCTTGAGAATGGCAGCTTGGCTGTGGAAACGTGTTGACCATTTTAAAACATTAATTGGTGAATTGGGCATATTGACTGTATATATATTTTAATATTTTATCACCAAGAAGATCACTTGTGTTTTAAATGCAGTGTATATTTTTGTTTTTGTATGTAGTGAAGAAATAATGAAATTAGTTATTTCTGTCTGTATTATTTTTAAGTGTATCAATACTTTCTTCACTAACTCTAAATGACTATGGACTTACATACTATCAGTTTGCAACAAACATTCACAAATTTCTCTTAATTAAAGTTCTCCATCGTTCACTGTCCTCTGTGTCTTCATCTGTTACACCAAATTTCCTCAATAATAATATTAATAGTAAAGTAAAGTGATCCCACAAGAGGCCCGGAGGCCCTTGGGGTAGCAGGAGGTTAAGGATCCCACTTTTTCTAGACAATCGGCACTTTATGTCAGCCGGGTTGTCAGCCCTGCGTGACGGCCGCCTTTACCCCCAGAACAAGCGTCTGGTACTCATTTCAGTTAGAGGCTGAGTCGATCCCAGGACCATAGTGCCGCCAGAGGGTTTGGGCCAGTTTAAAAATCGTGACCCCAACGGGACTTGAACCCTCGGCCCTCCGGCTTGTAGCTCAGTGCCTTAACCACTACGCTACGGCGTAAAAAGTAATAATATAATAAAACTTCTTGTAGGAAACCCAGAGGGAAAGCGCTCAATACGTAGGCCAAGAATGAGGTGGGTGAATAACATTAACCATAATTAAGGAAGTTCATTATACAGGATATGATTTTAAGCATTAGCTCAGGATAGGGGTGTATGGAGAGATATCCGCACTGCCAAGAACCTACTGGTTCGATAGTGCCAGTGAGTTAATTAGTTAATAATATTTAATTATTATCGAATTATTCGATAATGGAATAAATATAAAAATATATATTCAGTTTCTATAAACAACATAAATTAATATGATTAATTATTACTAAAGTTTTCTATGTCCATGTTTTTTCAGCTTAATTCTAGTTTGAGTTTTGTAAGGATCTGTGCTATAACAAAGTATTTCTGTATACTACGTAAATACCAAGTTTTCACAAAGTCACTTATTCCAGTGAATTAATAGTTTGTTTACTTTCTCTTAAAGGTCCAGTGAAGAGAGAACCAAATATTAGTGAACATGTCGCGATGATGGAGATCTCTTCGTGTAGTTAAAACCATCTTCAATGCAGAAGAAGAGTCAAGAAAGAACATCAGTCAAGCACCAATGATAACTTTTTCTTGCCGATGTACAACACATAGCTAAGGTACGAGTTGACATAACAATAAATCTAATGTGTGCTGTCTGGAGGTGACCACATCACAGTACTAAATCTCTAGTTATTAAGGACATTAACAGTTTTTCAATTTTGTAATATTAAGGAATTGTGTAGTTTGGTCTTTCTATATGATAGAGCTCTCTTCATAGCCTGGTATGCTTGTACGTGATACACCCTATCCCCTCGCGTTCTCGTATAGACTGTACTAATACAAGTAAGTCTTTGATATTGTGGAACAGATTCCGCTCTCTGTTTATAACATTAAGACAATGCTATACTACTTCTTCCCAGAAAAACGGGGCTCTACTTCTTAAAATATTATTCTGTTTAAAAGAACGGTTTGTACTATTATTGCAAAGTTGAGGAATATGTCATTGTTTGCGGTGACAATACCATTTTTTTTTTTATTTTTTGAAACGTGAAACGTTTAAAATCTAAAACACACATTAACAATATTTTTTGCTGGGAAACTATTAATCGGTCATGTACACATTCGGTTCTGTAAGAGCGTGTAACAATTTAACAGGACAATGAGGGATGATGCTCCATTGAACAATTTAAGAAAGGAATCTAGGAGCCATAATTGTAAAATATAAATAAATAAGTCAAAAGTAATGACATTTATTGGTAAATATGGAATTAGATCAAAAATTGTACTGGATAACAAAATAATAGAACAAGTATCACATTTCCAATATTTAGGATGTGATATAACTTATAGAGAAAATAAAGATATAGAAAATAAAGTAAATACATTTCAGGCTATTTGTGGAACCATAAAAAGAACCTTAGGTCGGAAAACAAGGATAGATACGAAACTGAAATTATATAAAACAATGGCTGTTCCTTTGTTGTTGTATGGAAGTGAAAATTGGATAATGAAATCAAGGGATAAAAGCAGGATACAGACTGCGGAAATGCTGTTTTTACGTAATGTGAAAGGATGCACAAGAGCGGATAGAATAAGGAATGAAACTATACGAGAAGAATTAAATATATATAAAATTGAAGATAAAATCAGCGAAAATAATAAGAAATGGACAGAACACTTAATGAGAATGAACAACGAAAGAATACCAAAAAGAACCTTCCTGTATAATCCCAGAGGAACAAGAGATGTTGGCCGACCACGCCAGAAGATGGACTCCACTTTTAACTTCGCCGGAACAGGCTGCATAGCCTAAACCTTGTAGTAGAAGAAAAAGAAGAATCTAGGAGCCAAGAAGACAGCCTATAGAGATATGGAAGTAAACTTGCCTATCACATTGTGTAGCATTACTGTTTTCCAACTAATTTACAACTAATATGTGTTCTTTATTTACATGTACAGTACTACATCATTTAGTCCTTACAAGTAAGAGCAACAAACTATTCTACATGAAATATGACCTTAGATGTTCAAACATTTGTAGCAAGAATATATTGAAAACAATAGATGAGCCAAATTTGATGTCATGCAAATGAACGATAGAATACAACCGTGTTATGTTAAATGTAAGATTCAAGCAGATAAGACAATAAAATCGTCTTAGAGAAGACGAAAGAGTGAGGTAGGGGAAGGGAGGGTGGGAATGAATCCGTAGTTATTTGCATATCTCCATCAGAATATATGTGAATTTGCACAGCATTTCCGACACAACTGAGATGAAGTTGCGAAGAACAGAAAATGATATAAGAATTAGGATACCTTTATGAAAAGAAAATACTCATAATTATTCAAGTCCAAATAAAGTTGTTTATAAAAATCATTAAGACGAATATAATTATCCATATTTATTCTTAAGTTATTGAGAAAATTAATTTTACGAGAAATTTCACAACATACATTTACAGTAAAAATACATATTATGTTAGTAGGCCTATGTGAAAAATAAATAATGATATTAAAGAAATGAGGATATTAATTAATTAAAACAGAATAACAACATAATAAACTATCATTAATAATTATTAATTATAATTATAATAATATTAAAAATATAATAATAATAATTAATAATAATGAGTAATCCAAGGAAGAGATATCTCGAGAATACCAATGTTTTATTCAGATCGTAAGAGTTTTCCATGAACCAACTTATTGAGGAAGAAGAAGGAGAAGACGAAGATGATGATGATACATTTTGTTATCTACTTTGTTGCAAAAATAGGTCATTTATTAATACTTCTGCGCTGAAAATTGTATCTTTATTTTATATATGATTGTTTAACTCATGCCCCAAATGACAGTCAATGACCAATCATATTTCAATGAATTTTGATTTACAACCAATCACAGTCGTTTTTCACCTCAATTTTATCACTTTCATTTTATCGCTTTCATCCCACCAAATGGCTCCCAGATTGTATATATAGCATACGAATGTAAACAGATTCTGCTTATGAGATATAACAGAAAAACATTGCTAGCAATTGATTATACCACAAAAATAAAACCACTGTTTGCACTTTCTTAAACGTTTTATTTCCCAGGAATTAACGTTGCAGAAAAATATAATTGATATATTTACATCATAGCATAACACGAATTAATGATTAATAAGCTGTAATGATGGGTTTATTTTTTTCTCCACTAGGGTGCATTCTTACAACATTGCGATTCTATTTGGCAAGAAATATGACCTGGTTGCAGTGATGAACAAATGAAACATAAAGTTTCTCATTTGTTTTCAAACATCGCTGTTTACATTAAATATATACATATTTTAAAATAACTATACTTATATAAAGATTTGTGAGTAAAGAGCTTAATTTTATTCGTTAAACAGTCCTAACAAATGCCACTCTTGATTTCCAAATTCTGTAGATAAATCACTCGTGGCATTACGTATGATAAAATAGCTCTTTGTTTCATAGTTTTACTTAGCAAGGTAATGTAATGAGGAAGTACTTTATATATATTTTTTTCAAAGCAAAAATGAAGGTGGCGTCATGAATAAGAAAAGAAAAATTCTCACTGATCCGCATATTACGCCTAATTTTATTGATAGAACTTACTTATGGGGACTGAATATAAATTTACTGAAAACAGAATATATGTGTTTGGGATAGGATGTGGATAACCTCATACGCGAAAGAGTGAAAATAAAAAGAAAAGTGAAATTTTTAAATATCTTTGGTCAATAATTACATGTGAAAGAGATGTACAAACTAAAATTGCAATGGCAAAAAAATGCAAATAAGGCATTATATGGAATAACTGGGAACAGATATGTTACAAAGGAAACTAAATTGAAAATTTATAATAGCATAATACAGAATATTTTATCATATGGAAGTGAAACTAGGTATTTGACGGAATTACAAAATAATAAAATTAGAACAGTAGAATTTGATTATCTTAGAAGAAGCCTTAAAAAAACAAGACAATATAAAATAAGAAATGAATTCCTTTGGAGAGAAACGAATGTCACAACTTCTCCTAAGAGGATTGAAAATCAAACTCTTAAATGGTAAGGCAACGTACAGAGAATGGAAGATGAAAGATGACCAAAAATATATATACCAATGGTCACTCCCTGGAAGAAATAAACGTGGCAGACCAAGATGGAAATGGAAAACTTATGTCAGAACTATAATGGATGATAGGAATTTGGAAGAAAGAGATTGGAATGATACAAATAAATAGAAACTGAAGACTGCAAACCTATAAGTGGGGGAAAGCCGAAGAAGAAGAAGAACACAATAATTGTTTTGTTTTGCAGAAGGGTAATTTTTAATACCAGTCTGAATAAAAATGAACTAAATATTTTGTGTTAAGTCTGAAGTGATTATAATTATCCATGCTAAAATAAAATCATAAGAAATTAAAATGACTATTTTGCGTACTGTTCTTTGCAATATTTTTGTGACATTTAATATTGTTAATTATAGTTGCATTACTTATTATTCTTGTTTAACTTTGCACTGCGACTTCTCAAAATGCGGTTCTAGTTTGGATTTAGAACGAATAATTCTTTCTTCTTAATCCAGAAGGGACCATAATTTTCAATGCTAAAATACAATGCTGGAGGAATGAAATATTATATTATGTTCTTCGTAACTTTTTTTAATATTTTTAATTACACTGCGAACCAGTTTCACCATTTAATTATTGCTGTTTAATATTGCACCTCATCATCTCAACATCCTGTACTTTTTTAGTTGTGTGTCCTCTGAAACCCTTCATATAGCGTCACAGTAATCGAAGTGTGGCAACATCTGCATAAGGGATTGTTTTAACGGAACAGGCAGAAATTTATTTAAACGTCTAAGATAATGCAAAATGGAGAAAGTATTCATACAGATGTGTTTCACTTGTGTTTGCCAGGATAAATTTTGGTCTAGATATAATTCAAGATCGAGTACTGAATAAGAATAAGGGATGGTTATATTATTTATGAACAGTGTTTGGAAGTGTAGGGGGTTCTAGAGCAGTTTCTATTGCCCCATTAAAATAACTTGTGTTTTGTTAGGAATCACATTTAGGCCGGTATTAGAGAAATGAAATCTCTACTTCTGTAAGCTGAGAATCTCATAATTCAGTTGTTCCCGGAAACTTTTTAAAATAAATATGTGTTAGCACATGATGTTGAATAGTGTGAACCAGTTACGTAGAGTAGGTTCTGCATGACCCACATAATTAAGCACGAATAAAAGAGCTGAGAGTCACTCTTCGCGGAAAGTTTGGTTCTTGAATACCGGCTTTAGACCAAACCTTGAAGATCAGTTAAAGATAGACGTGCGATCAGTCATTCATTTTTGCATTCTTTACTCATTCCATTAAAAACTATTTTTTGAAGCCATAAAATATTTAATTTATTAAAATCATTATTGTTAGTGAGTCCACCGCTGTGGTCTCGAGGTAGCGTGCTGCCTTGTCACGCAGCGGGCCCTGCTCTCAGGCAGAATTAATATGGATGGATGGATGGATAGTTAGAGAATTTAGAGAGTTAACCTAGACTTTGACTGTAGTTATAAAGTTTTATTTTTATGGGGGTAGTATTTTAATTTGAATATATATTTAGCTTATTTACTTATTAATTATTTTAGACTGATTTTCTCTTCTATTGAAGCAGGAGAAACATAATGTTACATTGAAAGTAACATTATTTCATTACATAAAATTATTCTGATTTACGATACACTGCCAATATTCTAACATTTTTAGAGTATATATAATATTCATTACAGTTCATTATCAACATCATGAACATTTTTTTAATGTTCTAGGTTCAGTTGAGTTTGGTGCTTCATTGGGGTTATCATCTTTTAAAACTCCTTTGCACATTAACTTGGTATAATCATACTACAGGCTGGTATATTATCTTTTCTTCGTTTTTCTGAGAGTAACTTCCTTTTTTTAGATAGTTTTACTTGTCCCACACCTGTTACGTTTACAAAGTCACAACCCGTTCAGGATAGGATTTTAATCACATACATACTGTACTTTCTTAATCACAAAAGGACATGGATAGCCTCAATGTCAGGGCCACATCCGAGACAAAACGAACATTTAAAATAATAATAGTCATACAAGGCGAATATTATAATGTGATTATAGTGTTCGTCACTACTTTGTCTTTACAGTTTGCACATTGAATGCTAAATAATTTATCAGAATTAAAATATAAAATTATGGAATATTCACCTGAAAGTTCCGTCTCCTCAACTTAATTAATTATTTAACTGTAGCGCTTTCCGTACTTGTCCCATCATTGGCAGGATTCAAAACTGGTGTTTCACTGAAAATCTGGTAGAGGGGGTTACATGTATTGGGTTCGTTTTCGTTTATCAGACTGTCGTTGTTGTGAGCTGCTTTCATGATTTCCATCTCTTCGAGTACGTTTATCTTCGCTGGATTATTTTCAATATTTAACATTCGATGTCCTTCATGGACAACGTGTTTTGCATAGTTTACACGTTATCCATGAAGGACATCCTATATTAAATATTGAAAACACCCTAACAGTAATGCACAGAGAAAATAATCCAGCGAAGATAAACGTACTCGAAGATATGAAAATCATGAAAGCAGCTCACAACGACGACAGTTTGATAAACGAAAACGTACCCAATGCATGTAACCTCCTCTACCAGATTTTCAGTGAAACGCCAGTTTTAAATCCTGCCAATGATGGGACAAGTCCGGAAAGCGCTACCGTTAAATAATTAATTAAGTTGAGGAGACGGACCTTTCAGTTGAATATTCCATAATTTTATATTTTAATTTTGAATAATACCTCAACGGAACACATCATGAATCTTATAAAAATAATTTATCACAGAATAAATAAACAATCGTATTTTAAATATGGTTACGATGCATGAAACATAGCATGTTTATGATATTTGGGGTTTATATAACAAGTGGATGGAAGCTTCATCAGGCTGACCATTTGTCCACTTGGGATCCCGGCTTAAACTCCACTCATGATATTCTCTCTCTGTTCAAGCGGATGTGCTCAGTAACTTACTCCACATGTAATCACAGGTATTGTGTGAAATATCACTGACGTAAAAATAGACCAGCGATATATCAACTCGCTTCATTGAAACTGGCGAATGCTCAAATATCCTTATATACCATAGTGTAAGTTTGGTTTCGTTTGAATTCGTGTTAATTTGGATCTACTCGTATATATTTTTTATTTCGTTTTATTATAAATGTCTGTAAGACATAATGCGAGTTCTAGTCTAATAATAACACTAACAAATCATAGAACACACACACACACACACACACACACACACACATACACACAGACACACACACACACACACACATATATATATATATATATATATATATATATATTTGTTTTAATTCAGCAATCCCGATTCAGCATTTATTTTTCTTTTTATGTTATATTTCCCTTCATTGCTAAATGTCAAAAGTATAGTTATAACATCTAAATATACAAGCGTTACTGCTATAAAGTAAATTAATATTCTCTCTAAATATGTTTACTTGTTATAGTGGCCACTAGATGGCAGTTGAAACGATATCCCGCTATCTCTCGTGCACATTGAGGATACTATATAGATATAAGAAACATAATATTTGTGTTATGATTCTTGAGTAGCTGAGATGGTTTGAGCGCTAAACGTATAGAGTTTGGAAACTCGGATTCAAATCCCGACTAAGGAATTTATTTTTCTTTCCATGTCATATTTTCATTCATTGCTAAATGTGAAAAATATAGTTATAACATTTAAATATACAAGCGTACTGCTATAAAGTAAATTAATATTCTCTTTAAATATGCTTACTTGTTATAGTGGCCACTAGATGGCAGTTGGAACGATATCCCGCTACCTCCCGTGTAAATTGAGAATACTATATATCTTAATATATTAAAATTACGTGTCACGTTGTTTGTCCGCGATGGAATCCGAAACTACTGAACCGATTTTAATAACATTTTGCACACTGTGTGCTGTTTGATCCAACTTGAGACATACGGTTGTTAATAACTAAATTTATAGTCGCATTATTTGTAATTGCAATTATTTGTTTATTATTTAACAAAGAGTTATAATTATCTGTGAGTTCCATATGATTCTAACAGATGACGGTGTAAGGTAATTGGTTTATTATTTAACCAGGTGGCTGTGCTTTTTGTTGCAACCGCGAATTTCAATAGCGAATTTCAATAGAATTACAAATATTGATTATTTTATAATTTAAGTGTGTTCAGTGTTTATTTTATTTTCAATATATTGATAATAATATTAATTTCGTGTGTAAGTATTAGTTTTAAGTAATCTGGCTGAAAGACAGCAACTTAATTTAAATTTAACTGGCGCGAGAAGGGACATTGAACAATATGGCGAATCAGTTATAGAGACCATGAATTATAAGATATCAAGTGAATTTCCGCAAATTAGTATAGGGCTATGTGACATAAATCTTACATTTAAGAAGAATGTCAATTTAAAAACATATGAAGGTCCTAAGGAACGGAATAACAGAACTGTAAGTAAGTCTGTTAGTAATAATAATATGCCTAATATTATAGAAACAACCTCCATGTCTCAATTAAATGAAAAACAAGATGACTATAATATATCACAAGATTATATTACTATACATTTATTATTTAACCAGGTGACTGTGCTTTTTGTTGCAACCGCGAATTTCAATTTAATTACAAGTATTGATTATTTCATAAATTAAGCGTGTTTGTGTTTATTTTCTTTTCAATATATTGATGATAATATTAATTTCGTGTGTAAGTATTAGTTTTAAGTAATCTGGCTGAAAGACAGCAACTTAATTTAAATTTAACGGGACCGAGAAGGGACATTGAACAATATGGCAAATCAGTTCTAGAGACCATTAATGATAAGATATCAAGTCAATTTCCGCAAATTGGTATAGGCCTATGTGACATAAATCTTACGTTTAAGAAGAATGTCATTTTAAAAACATAGGTAGGTCCTAAGGAACGGAATGACAGAACTGTAAGTAAGTAAGTCTATTAGTTATAATAATATGCCTAATATTACAGAAACAACCTCCATGCCTCAATTAAATGAAAACTAAGATGACTACAATATATCACAAGATGATATTACTATACAGAGAATTCTTGATGATGATGATGATGAGAATCCAAACTGCCAACAAGTTCGTAGAAAAAAAAGAAAGTATAATTAAATCAGCAAGTCTCCTCAAAATATTCCATCAATAAATGTATATAATCCTTATGATACACTTATGGATGATACTGAGAATGCAGACAACATAAATTCATCTCAATCAACAAAACCACTTCCACATAAACCACCACCCATATTTATGCCGGGTATAGTTAACGTACCAGAACTAAAAAATTGTGTAAAATAAAAACTTTCTGATTTAGATTTCTCACTTAGTTTACTACAACATAATTTAACGTATACCTTAGTCACAGCAACGCGTGGCCGGGACTTTTATATATATATATATATATATATATATATATGGTATGATAGGAAAAATAAATGCCTGGACGGGATTCGAACCTGGATCTCTGAGTCTGTACCTCAGTGTGATATCCATTACACCACCAGGCGAATCCAATTCAAACATTTATTTTTCATATATATGTATTATATTCCCCATTATTACTAGATGTCGCGAGAACTCGGTCTTCACTGCCATCTAGTAGCTGACTATAACAAGTAAGCAAATTAAAGAGAACATTTTTACTTTATAGCAGTGACGCTTTATCGATGTTATAATTAAATATTTAACATTGAGCAATGCAAGCTTAATATGGTATGATAAGTGAAGACAGAGTTCTCGCGACATCTAGTAATAATGGGGAATATAATACATATATAAGAAAAATAAATGTTTGAATTGGATTCGCCTGGTGGTGTAATGGATATCACACTGAGGTACAGACTCAGAGATCCGGGTTCCAATCCCGTCCAGGCATTTATTTTTCTTATCATACCATATTAAGCTCACATTGCTCAATGTTAAATATTTAATTATAACACACATATATATATATATATATATATATATATATATATATAGGCCCTATATGTCGGATTAATTACATTATTTATAACTCAAGAACGGCTGGACCGATTTTTATGATCTTTGATTTGTTGGATTTGTTTCCGCCCCGAATAGCAGATAACTATTAAAACATCGGAAAAATTAACGTAAAATATTTAAAGGCGATACGACGTTCGCCGGGCCAGCTAATAATATATATATATATATATATATATATATCCAACAAATCAAAGATCATAGAAATCGGTCCAGCCATTTTTGAGCTATAAATAGTGTAACTAATCCGACTTTTTTTTATATTTATATAAAAGTCCCGGCCACGCGTTGCTGTGGCTAAGGTATATGTTAAATTATGTTGTAGTAAACTAAGTGAGAAATCTAAATCAGATAGCTTTTGTATTACACAATTTTTTAGTTCTGGTACGTTAACTACACCCGGTATAAATATGGGTGGTGTTTTATGTGGAAGTGGTTTTGTTGATTGAGATGAATTTATGTTGACTGCATTCTCAGTATCATCCATAAGTGTATCATAAGAATTATATACATTTATTGATGGGATATTTTGAGGAGGCTTGCTGAATTCATTATACTTTCGTTTTTTTTCTACGAACTTGTTGGCAGTTTGGATTGTCATCATCATCAAGAAGTCTCTGTATAGTAATATCATCACGTGATATATTATAGTCATCTTGTTTTTCATTTAATTGAGGCACGGAGATTGTTTCTGTAATATTAGGCATATTATTATAACTAATAGACTTACTTACTTACTTACTTACAGTTCTGTTATTCCGTTCCTTAGGACCTTCATATGTTTTTAATTTGACATTCTTCTTAAATGTAAGATTTATGTCACATTAGCCTATACCGATTTGCGGAAATTCACTTGATATCTTATCATTCATGGTCCCTAGAACTGATTCGCAATGTTGTTCATTGTGCCTTCTCGGTGCAATTAATTTAAATTAAGTTGCTGTCTTTCAGACAGATTACTTAAAACTAATACTTACACATGAAATTAATATTATTATCAATATATTGAAAATAAAAATAAACACTGAATACACTTAAGTTATGAAATAATGAATATTTGTAATTCAATTGAAATTCGCGGTTGCAACAAAAGCACAGCCACCTGGTTATATAATAAACCAATTCCTTATGCCGTCATCTGTTAGAATCGTATGGAACTCACAGATAATTATAACTCTTTGTTAAATAATAGACAAATAATTTGCAATTACAAATAATGCGACTATAAATTTAGTTATAAACAACCGTACGTCTCAAGTTGGATCAAACAGCACACAGTGTGCAAAATGTTATTAAAATCGGTTCAGTAGTTTAGGATTCCATCGCGGACAAACAACGTGACACGTAATTTTTATAATTTAAAATATACATATAGGCTATATAAGAAAAATAAATGTTTGTGTAAGGATTCCTGAGTAGCCCAGATGGTTAGAGCAGTAAATGTACCGAATTTGGAAACTTGGGTTCAAATTCCGACTTAGGAATTTATTTTTCATTTAATGCCATATTTTGCCTTCATTGCTAAATATAAAAAATATGGTTATAACATATAAATATACAAGCGTTACTGCTATAAAGTAAATATCCTGTTTAAATATGCTTACTTGTTATAGGCTAGTGGCTACTAGATGGCAGTTGGAACAGTATTCCGCTACTTCCGTGTAAATTTAGAATACACCGCTGTGGTCTCGAGGTAGCGTGCTGCCTTGTCACGCAGCGGGCCCGGGTTCGATCCCCGGTCGGGGCAGTTTTTCTGGGTGAGGTTTTTATCGGGGTTTTTCCTCACCTATAAGACAAATGTCAGGAAAACTTTAAGGCCCAAACGGTCCCGAAATCATATGGCCATCATCATCATCATCCTTCTCATTACCATCATCATCATCATCATCCTTCTCATTATCATCATCATCATCATCATCCTTCACCGGTGTGGAAAGCAACGGGAAGCTACCACACCTACAATTCCCTAGTAAAGCTGCAAGCAAAGCATGAAAATGCTATGATTGCAGTGAAGGACCTGCCTTCGGGCAGAATTACTATGGATGGATATATATAAGAAATATAAATGTTTGTTAGGATTCCTGAGTAGCTCAGATGTTTGGAAACTCGGGTTCAAATCCCGACTCAGACAATTATTTTTCTTTTTATGTCATATTTGCCTTCATTGCTAAATGTCAAAAATATGGTTATAACATGTAAATATACAAGCGTTACTGATATAAAGTGAATATTCTCTTTAAATATGCTTACTTGTTACAGTGGCCACGAGATGGCAGTTGGAACGATATCCTGCCTTCTCTCGTGTAAATTGAGAATACTATATATATATATATATATATATATATATAAGAAAAATAAATGTTTCTTTTGGGAATCCTGAGTAGCTCAGATGGTTAGAGCGCTAAACATAAGGATATTTTGAAACTCAGGTTCAAATTCCGACTCAGGCATATATTTTTTTTATATAATATATATATATATGAATGAATATGAAAGTTTTCGTGGGCTTTCCGCGTCTTGGATTCGATTTCGGCCTCTGGTCACTGATTCCGACGTTTCGGCATGATCCCACATGTCATTATCAAGGAATGATAAGTTCGAGTCACAGGTTTAGGTCTTATATAATAAAATACATAGAGTTTTCGCTGTGGTCCGTTTCCGAAGACGTACACCCATCCATGGTTTAGTTCTTGTGTTGTTAAATACCTTCAGTTTTCAGTGTGGTTTGTAGATAACTCTAGTTTTATTCTAGATGTGTTGGAGATGATTTTTTTTGTTGAACCACTTTAATTTTACCCCAAGCGTGTTGAATATTAAAATTATTTATCATGTTTTAGTTCGGTTTTCTAATAAAGCGTGTTGTTTTAGTTTTTTAAATATTATTTATTTTTTATTTTTTAGTTTGGTTTTATAATAAAGCGTGTTGTTTTAGTTTTTTTAAACTATTATTTTTTTTTTTAATGTTTAGTTTAATTGATTGTCATAAACCGGAATCCCATGAAAATTTAATTGCTTAATACTCTTCTAAAAAAATCCTCCGAGCCGGATTTGAACCACAGACCTATGGGTTACTGAAATTATATATCACTACAGTCCACGCTCTACCAACTGAGCTCTTACAACGATTGACTAAAAAGTTGATAAGTTCGCAACCTATTATACCGGTTTTTTATTTTTTTGATGTCCTGATGATCCTGGCCAGGAACATAGAAAACAAAAATGAAATTATTGTGTTGGCATTGGTCCTTTACAAGTATACAATGTTTCAAGTCGATCCAATGTTTTCATATGGGTGAAGATCGTGTTGAAAGATTTCGTTACGTAGGTAGATACAGGTCAAGCTAATATAAAGCGTGTAAAAATTGTACACCGCCACCCCAGATTGTATAGTAGTAACGTTTACAAGTGAAACTTGGATATGCAGTATAGTTTTTATGACACAGCGGTTACATTTTTCTGACATTGAATTACAGGGGAATAGTAAAGGTAATGAATATTTAAATATTGGTGTGCTGACGGATTTAACATAGCGTTGAAGTACGTATTTACAAGAGGAAAATACTGCTTAATGGATGAAACTACGCTTATTCACACACACACACACGCACAAAAAAAAGAAAGCTTTTAGTTGAAAATGGAAGTGCTCATAAAGTTTTCAATATTAAAGTTTTAGCGCATCACATACTTTTTGGAACGATGACGCTATTTCGTTAATTACTCTTGATTTTTAGTATGGGATATGGGCTGCGTATAAATTTAATGTCCTAGTATTTACTTGCAAATGGACATATATTACATCTAAACTTTTATTTTTAAATTCCACTTTATTCAGTAAGGAGATTTTTTTTAAATCCACGTAGTTTTGTGAATTGTCACTAATTTTAAATTTAATATCCCCTGAGGCCCTCTCCATGAAATGGAAATTATGAATTAAATTTACATCAATAAAACCAAATATATGGTCACACACAGAAATGCAATGCATAATGAAAATGGACAATTAATGATAAATGAGGGACATTTTGAAGAAGTGGCTGAATTCAAATACATTGGAACAATCCCTATTAGGTTCGTCTTCCGGGCATATAGGCCGTGGTCCAGTCGTTCTTCTACTCGACGTTTCGTCTACTGCTGCGGTAGACATCTTCAGGAGATACTGCGTGCTCTCTGTGAACTCCTCAACAGTCGGCTGCAGACTGGCTGGTCGTTGGAAACTCCCTCCCTATTTATAGGCACGCCCACGGACCGCGCAGAAAACCGCCTCTCCACCAGGGGCGTGCCTATAAATAGGGAGGGAGTTTCCAACGACCCAGCCAGTCTGCAGCCGACTGTTGAGGAGTTCACAGAGAGCACGCAGTATCTCCTGAAGATGTCTACCGCAGCAGTAGACGAAACGTCGAGTAGAAGAACGACTGGACCACGGCCTATATGCCCGGAAGACGAACCTAATAGGGATCAAGACGCCGGCCGTGAAAGCCTACAGTTATACATTGGAACAATAATTACAAACGTAAATGAGATGCAGAAGGAAATTAAATATACGCCTAGGCTCAATTGTGGAAATACATGCACCTATGCGTTACAGGGATTCTTGTCGTACCAACTTCTCTCAGAAACAAAAACTGTAAGTATATAATACTGTCATTTTCAAAGTTATATTATGTGGAATGAAACATGGAATCATATTTTAAGGGATGAGATAAGATTTCGAGTATGTGAGAATAAAGTTTTTAGGAAAATTTCTGGACTAAAGAGAGATGAACAGATATGCGATTGGAGAATATTACACTTGATTTTTTTGTGAAATCAAATATAGAAAGAAGATTCAAGTCTCGTAGACTGCAATAGACAGGGCAAGTGTCACGAACGGGGAATGAAAGGAGGACATGGAATATTCTTGTAGGAAAACCAGACTGAACACGTCCAACTAGTAGATCAAGAATGAAGTGGCAGAATAACATTAAAAATAACTTGAAGGAATTAGATTATAAAGGGGATTATTGGAAAACATTAGCTCAGGATGGGGCTACACAATATTCGAACATTCGGGCTCACCTAGAAAGTAAGAAAGGACGATTTTCTGCTGTATTTTGCCTATGGAGCATCCCTCTTGATGGTGCAACAATAATAGGCCAGCATATTAGGATTTCATTTGCCTTGATATCTCTTTTCCATAGCTAAAATCTCCTGAGTTAGCTCATTTGGTTTTATTTTACAATGGACAAATGGACGAAAAAACGTTTACTAAAAAATAATTATTTAAATCAATTAATTGAAATTTAAATAAAAAAACTGTGGGTGATGGAGAAATTCGGAATACATATTTGAAAACATGATAAAAAACTGCATTAAGTGAAACTATTAGCACTCATGAGACGAAAATCATGTTGACCATTGCTATCAATAATTTTACGGTTTAGACTATGTGATATTTCCGGACATTAAATAATTTTGAAATATGTATAACTGTAGGCTTTCACGGCCGGCGTCTTGATCCCTATTAGGTACGTCTTCCGGGCATATAGGCCGTGGTCCAGTCGTTCTTCTACTCGACGTTTCGTCTACTGCTGCGGTAGACATCATCAGGAGATACTGCGTGCTCTCTGTGAACTCCTCAACAGTCTGCAGCCGACTGTTGAGGAGTTCACAGAGAGCACGCAGTATCTCCTGATGATGTCTACCGCAGCAGTAGACGAAACGTCGAGTAGAAGAACGACTGGACCACGGCCTATATGCCCGGAAGACGAACCTAATAGGGATCAATTTTGAAATAGTTATTTCCATCTTGCCCCTTATCCCTGTTGAATGGTGTTCCAGAATTTTATTGAGTATTTCAGCCTACTCTGAGGCATTAATACTTGGTAGTACCGATATATCGATATTGATTAATGGCAATGTAATTACTATTAAATGCACATGCAGAACCGAATATTGAATAGGACGATTTACGGATAGCAGAAATATTAGTCAAAGAACAAAGTGAATTAGAGTTTGAAGTGGCGAGAAAATATTTAAATACTTTTGAAGCATCAGGTTCAGATTGGATCCCAGAATAACTGATATATTCAAATGGGAAAACAACTGATGGATAAGATAAGGACGTTTCTTAGTATGATTTGGGAAAATGAGGCTCTTCCAAATAAATGTTAAAGAAAATAATTATCGTACGAATCTATAAGAAAGCAGATAAAACTGGTAGGAAATGCTAGAGAGGCATCTCATTACATTCAAATTCATAAAACGCATTCTAACAAATATATAATATCCACACCTACTTCCTATATTGACGACGAAATAGGTGATCCGCAATGTGGATAGATAAGAAATGTGTCTAAACAGATAACATTTTTAGTATAAAAGAGATAAAAAAATTAATAGTAGTACTGTACATCAATTATTGCCTTCAAAAAGGCATACGATTCAATTAAGAGGGAGAAGATATACTGTTAATATTTAGGAATGAAGAGCTTTTGTCTGCGCGGCCGTGAACCCATGGGTTCGATAGTGCCAGTATGTTAGTAATTCGAGTTATTATTAGCTCATCTCTGATGACTTCATATCTATTGTATTCGTATAATGTGTACCTTTGCTAAGGGTCACAAATATTTAATTTCAGCTACATCAAATTGTTTTATTTGATAACAAAAAGTAATAATAATAATAATAATAATAATAATAATAATAATAATAATATCAATACTAACAAAATTCATTGTTAAAACCGTTGAGGTGGAGAGTCATAAAATAAAATAAGTTAAAATATACCTCATCATCATCGTCATCACTCCAGGGATTAGGCAATTGCCCGTTCCGACTTCATAATGCATCAGCCCAACGTCTTCTAGGTCTTCCAACATCACGCCTTCCTCTTGCTTGATAATTTCTTGTTAACAATGGATATCTCTCCTTACTCATTCCATCCATGTGATCAATCCATTTCTGTCTGTAATTCGTGACTTACCTGCATAGGTACAATCCGTCGTCCTCAACTTATAAAACGTATAATCTTTATGCCTGTAGGCCTTTCAGGACATCCGTCCCATCTTCAGCAGTTCATTCTTCTCTACAACATCAAACACCATACCGGATGATTTTATAATAATATCAATGTCCAAGAGTTAAGATTCAAGGAAGGTGAGAGAATTGCATTATATATTTGTTCAGTTTTATTAACACAGTTATTAAATAATGAAATTAATTATAATTTCAAGTTATTAAGAAACGAAGTTTCAAAATAAAAAAGCTAAGTAATATTATTTAACCCGACCCTAATATCTTCTCTTCAGCTCTAGCAGTGAACAAATTTTAAATATCGATAAATTGTGTAATACAAGTAAATATAAATGTATTTGTACTAACTTTACCTTATTAAAATAGTTATCATCGATATAGTAATTAGAGAAACGAAATTAACAGAGACTACAATAGCGGCAGATATATCAATTACGATATAAAGAGATGTAATGTTTTAAAACTGTCCAGCTACCCTTAATTTCTTGTATTAAGGAGTTTCAAAGTCTGGCGGCATAGGAATTATATTAACGGGACAATCTGTGGTGTGGCCTGTTAAGCAGATTTTGCTGCGAACGTATACTCAATTTGTGATTGCAGGTTAGGAGATGAAATCAAAAATATAGGTAATACTTGTGGAATGCAGAGAATGAATAGAACTGAATATATTCAAACTATTAGATAGAATTACACAATACACAGATGAATGGATAGATCACATCAACAGAATGGATAACAATAGAATTCCGAAACAGATTCTTCATTACAAACCACTAGGACGAAGAAATGTTGGAAGACTCAGTAAAAGATGGATAGACCAATTCTAACATGAGATCGGAACAGACCAGCAGGTCCTATCCTTGATGCTGATGATGATTTGTGAAATGAAAGCTTTCACGACCGGTAATCACAATATTAAAATATTCCGGGCTATGCGACCGTGGTCTATAACTGGCGTTTCTTCCAGATGTTTCTCCCTCGACTGCGAAGGGCATCTCCAGTGACGAGAGCTTCTAAGTGGTGTTCCCAGGTCGTAGACTCGTCTGTCATTGAGTGACTCTATGACCAGGGAACACCACCTAGAAGCACTCGGCACTGAAGATGCCCTTCGCAGTCGAGGCAGAAACGTCTGGAAGAAACACCATTTATAGACCACGGCCACATAGCTCGGAATCTTTTAATATAATAATAATAATAATAATAATAATAATAATAATAATAATAATAGCTTTATTTTGTAGAGTTAAGACCTTAATGCCTTGTCTGCCACTCAACGAGGTTTTAAAAAATACAAAAAAATTGCCTTACATCCAAATTACAATAAACATAAACGATTACATGTTATAAATACAATACAATTAATATTTATAATGTATTTTGATTTACTCTAGATTTAACGAATTAAATGTATAATATGTAAAAGATATATAAAAAACGAGAAAAATTATTAGATTTAGTATAAATTTAAATAAATAGAGAAAAATTAATTATTATATAATAGGTAACTGTATAAGTGTGACTTAAAAGTGTCAAGTGTGCGGCAACCCCTAATATCTTGAGGAAGAAAATTCCAGGAACTGGCAGATGCTACTGTGAAGGAAGTAGAATAAGAGGAAGTGCTACGAAGCGGAATTGTTAGCAGACAAGGTACTATTGTTTGGAAATATATATAAAATTCTAAAAAAAATTAATAACATGAATAGAAGTTTAGAATATAAAATGGGATGAAAAATAACTTGATGGAGGGTATAAAGATGAGAACTGAAAAAGTAGTTAATTCCTTTATCATGAAGACAGAAGGTATTTAGAAGGTTGTTTAAAATGCTGATGCGTTCACTTAACTGGAGGGGATAACGCATTTGCTGGCTCATTAGCTGGAGAAAGACGCCATCTCTCCAGAGGTACACTCATTATCACAGATGGCTTGCAAGCATCTCGTCAGATGGAATTATCTTAATTTTAACAGCCAGATGAAACACAGAAATTTGTACATAACTGAAAGGATTGCATATCAAAGCTTACAAGGAGTCAAAGAATTTTAAGCGGAAACAAGAATTTTTAAAGAGAAAGTAAATTGAATGAATATTCAAGAGAATTAAATATTAAAACTTTTATTTTTCAGATAGAATTCAAATCCTAGGATAAAATAAATTATGCAAGTGGAAACAAAAAAAAAATTGTTTGAGATTATAGCAGAAAACGTTTGAGGTAATACGGATATTTAAAAAGGAAGACCGAGAATAGAATATCGTGGACGATAATGATTTTGACGGCGGAAGCCTCAATTAATCTTCTTCTTACTAATACATATTTGTTTTTTTTTACTCATTCCCGTTGTGTAAGAAATTAACTTTGTTTAAATTAACGATTGGTCTATCCATTAATAATAATAATAATAATAATAATAATAATAATAATAATAATAATAATAATAATAATAATAATAATAATAATAAGTAGATAAGTGGCATTCGAAAGAGCATTAAGTTTTAGGTTTATGATTTGTCTTTTATCAGTTCGTTCAACGATCCCATCCATCTTCTGCATTGTTTCTAATGGTATCGCACTACTACTTATTATTATTATTATTATTATTATTGTTATTATTATTGATCTATTCATTAAACCTTCATTAGTGTCGCATTATAAGTCTAGGGTATGAAAGTTCGAAAAAAGAATCTCCGAGGCCGCTTATATCAGATTTGAGGATCTTTTACCGTAACTGTTAGTTTATGCTGATGATGTAGTATTGTTGGCCGATAGCGAGGAGATACTAAAGGACAACACGCACACACTATTGAGTAACACTAAGAAATGAGGACTGTAAGTAAATATCAATAATACTAAATATATGGTCACACGTAGAAATGCATTATTTAATGGAAATGGGCAGCTAATGACAAATGAGGGAAATTTTGAGGAAGTGGCTGAATTCAAATACCTAGGAACAATAATCACAAATAGGAATGAGATGCACAAAGAAATTAAACATAGGCTCAATTCTGGAAATGCGTGCTATTATGCATTGCAGAGACTCTTGATGTCCCAACTCCTTTCAAAAAACGTTAAACTGAAAATATATAAAACTATTATTCTACCAAGTTATATTATATGGGTGCGAAACATGGACTCTTATTTGAGAATAAAGTACTAAGGAAAATTTTTGGACCAAAGAGAGATGAACTGACAGGTGAATGGAGAAGACTACATAACAATGAACTACATGATCTTTATTGGAAGCCAGATATAATAAGAACAGTTAAGTCTCGTAGACTGCGATGGACAGGACATGTTGCACGTATGGGGAATGGGGAATGGTAGACCAAGAATGAGGTGGGAGAATAACATTAACTATGATTTGAGGGAAGTAGATTATACAGGGAATGATTGGAAAGCATTAGCTCAGGATAGGGATGTATGGAGAGCTTATGTCCGCGCGGCCATGAACCTACGGGTTCGATAGTGCCAGTGAGTAAGTAAGTAAGTAAGTATATCTATGACGTAGTACCCACAGCTGCACTTCCAACCCGATGGAAACTATGAAGGATTTGTATACACTTAAAAATCCTTCTTACATCAGGTTTGAAGTTCTTTTCGTACCGTATAACTATGACTTGGGACCCACAATTGTACTTCCCAATTGAAGGAAACTGTGCTCAGGATTTTTACACCTTTAAAATAATAATTCTTACATCAGGTTTGAGGTATATAAACTATACAAAATCCACAGTTTTAAAACTCTTCTTAAGGAAACAATGCTCAGAATGTTTGCACCTTTCAATTCCTTCGAGTCCTACCGGGTTTCAAGAACCATCTTAAGAACCAGAGAGACAAACATGGTGTCCACTAGTCCTCTAGGTCCCACCCGAACGACAGTAAAGTTTACGATTTGTATTTCGGAAGTTACGAGTTTAAATTCCGAAGTCTCTAAAGTTGACTGACAAGTCAGATTTTTTAGTGGTTTTCCTCAGTTTGAAAGGTAAGTTGTGGTGTAAATTCAATATCCCGTTTAACGTAATCCTTAACCATCTCTTAATATTACATTACAAATTAATAATAGTTTAAAAAATAAAACAACACGCTTTATTTGAAAACCGAACTAAAAAAAGAAAAATAATGTCAATTTACAACACGCTTGGGATGAAATTAAAGTGGTCAACAAAAAAAAAATCATCTCCAACACATCTAGAATAAAACTAGAGTGATATACAAACAAATAATAATTTTACCATCAAAATCATGGGGTGCTCTATATCAATTAATATATTTGATAGTAAACAGATATTGGTAAAAGTAATGTCTCTAAGAAGAAAACGTAAAAACCATAAAAAGCACCCCACGCTTTTGATTGTAAAATTATTTTTTATAGATAACTCTAGTTTTATTCTAGTTGTGTTGGAGATGATGTTTTTGTTGACCACTTTAATTTTATCCCAAGCTGTTGGAAATTAAAATTATTTTTCATCTTTTAGTTCGGTTTTCTAATAAAGCGTGTTGCTTTTGCTTTTTAATTTATTAATTATATTTTATTTTTTAGTTTGCTTTCCAAATAAAGCGTGTTGTTTTAGTTTTCTTAAACTATGTTTTTAAATATTTAGTTTGATTCCCATAAACCGGAATCCCATGAAAATTTAATTGCTTACTATATTTTTAGTGTCTAGGCACGAATATAATTATATTTTTTAAATTATTATTATTATCTAATATTATTATAATATTTTTGAATGTTTTAATATAGATAAACAGTTAATAATATCCTTCTCATATTTTTTGGATAAATTACAATGTGGTAAGTTTACAAAATTGCCATTAATATTTTACAGAATAAGATAAAATGTAAATATATTTAAATTCGATGCTATTGTAGTATGAGCTAAAAGTAATACTCTTGTAAAAAAATCCTCCGGGTCGGATTTGAACCAGCGACCTATGGATTACTGAAATTATATACCACTACAGTCCACCGCTCTACCAACTGAGCTACGAGAGGATATAATATTAATTTCATACGACGATGGACTAAAAAATCGACAGGTCTGCAACCTATTATATATTGTTTATTAAATTATTGTATTGTCATTGGTCCTTTACAAGTATACAAAGTTTCAAGTCGATCCAATGTTTTTAAGTGGGTGAAAATCGTGTTGAAAAATTCCGTTACATAGATACAGGTCAAGCTAATGTAAAGCGTGTAATGAACATTGATGAATTTACACAAAACAGATAACAGACAAAGCATTATATACATGAAAACACACAACAATAAACATAGCCCAGACAATCTACAGATGCAAACAATGATATAACCCAAAAGTTGATACGTCTCAAAATGAAACGCATTTATTTGTTTCTTTAATAATTAGATATCACTTATTTTCCTCACTGACTCTCTTCCCTATACTCTTCTCATACTGGATGCTGGTATAGAATTTCCATAACATTCAAAGCATTGTTTACTATATAGACTGTCTTTCAAGTCAACAACCCTCTTGAATATTCTTAATTTCTGAGGTCAAACATTTTTAAACGTTGAACGTATAAAGTTGTACTATATTTAGTAAATTAATGTATTTAATAACTGTTCTTTCAACTAATTAACTACTAACTCACTAGCACTATCAACCCGCAGGTTCATGGCCGCGCGGATATAAGCTGTCCATATATCCCTATCCTGACATAATATTTTCCAATCATTCCCGGCAAAAACTACTTCCCTCAAACATAGTTAATGTTATTCTTCCATCTCATTCTTGGTCTACCAACTGGGCGTTTTCGCTCTGGTTTTCCTACAAGAAGCTTCCATGCACGTCCTTCATTCCCCATTCGTGCCACATGTCCTGCCCATCGCGGTCTACGAGACTTAACTGTTCTTATTATATCTGGTTTCTTATAAAAATCATGTAGTTCACTGTTATCTAGTCTTCTCCATTCAACTGCCTGTTCATCTCTCTTTGGTCTAAAATCTTTCCTAAGAATTTTATTCTCAAATACTCGTTATCTCCTTTCCTCCCTTAAAGTAAGAGTCCATGTTTCCCATCTTATAAATTCTGACCAGTATAATACTGAATTAATAGTATGCAGAAAGGGACGATATGAAGTTATTATGACAAGGAATTTTGACTGTAGTATATTGTTTTCAGGAATAACTCTTAATATTTTCAAGGAAATGATATAATAATATTCATGCTATATCGATATGGATTTGTAATTTATTGTAGAGTGTCGTACTTCCCAGTGAGACAATAATAATCTTTGGATTCAAGATTGTATCATAGTATATTGCAATGAGAGGTTGAGAAGTGGTTTTTAAAGAAGCGAGGAAATGATTAAAAACCTAGGTTTTTAATTTCCGAGATTCTGGCAAACACTTCACTAACATTATTTTTTACACGATGGTGTTTTCAAAATAATAAATTGTAGTAAAATAATAAAATCTTTGTTGTAAATATTTGCGTTCATTATAAACAACTAACTGACGTTAGCTGTATACACACTAAATTCCGAAAATAATGTAGTTAAGACTACAGCAGGCCGTGACACCCATCAGGCATACAATGGTGGCAAGTATGATTGATGGTAATCAAAATGACGAAATTGAAGAAGCGTGGGAAGTTGGGCGTGCTTCTTTAGTGCTAGACAAATCTAAATCAAAATATGAAAAAACATACATTTAATTAAGAAAGTGGCTGAAGGAGAAGAATTGTACTTTAAGTGAAAAAAGTATGGTTTGCTTATTTCGTGCTTATGAGTGAAACGTTAAAGTATTAAGCGAGTTTGTGGTCAGAATATTCAATGCTGAAGACGATGATACATTTTAAAGAAGATATGAATATTGCAGATTTTGTGACACTAGTTAGCTTCCTCAAAAGGAAGAATATTGGACATAAAGCAAAAAGTCGAAAGTTTTCAGTAGCGAAGAGCTGAATACGGTAGACCTACTGTATTTTGTTAAGTCAATTTTCAATATTGTTTCAAATAAAGTTCAGTCCATTTAAAATGCAGTGATTTGTTTCATATAATGTATATTAACACTACCTTTTGGATATATTTTTGTATATACATTCTACGTAGTATACATAAAGGACAGTGCTTTTATTTCCCGTTCTAGGTAGGTAATTTGTAATATTACAGTATATTTTTTTAGTTATTTATAAGTTGGCAACCCCGAAATGTAGGAAATTGAACTCTCAATCATGGCTACCATTGCTGTAAGTATGACAGAACGCACTGGTTGAGCAAAAAAATATATTATGTTGCATCCTTCTACGCTGTGATGTTAAAAAAATATATACGGTATAAATGTAATAACATATTCACAAACAGAATGCCCATATTTAAATCTTAAAGCAGAAAAAGTGGAATTAAAACTTAAATTGACGAAATAGGCTACTAATTTCTCGTGCCATCTATTTGAATTTATCGGACCGCAGTGAAAACAAAATCATGTGAAACTAAGTTATTGTGTATTATGTAATTCTACACAAATTTAAGTAATTTCTACTTGTTCGTTTTATATTGTTTTATTATAGTATATTACATTACAACGATAGAAGACAGTGATTTAGTATGTCCGTCGCCGTGGCGTAGTCGGTAGAGTCCCTATCTTCCACTCTGGCGACCCGGGTTCGATTACTGGTGGAGTAGGGGATTTTAAATCTCCACCTTGGGTCTGGGTGTGTGTGTCCTGTCCTTGTGTCTATGTGAGAATTAAAGAAAGTTAACAAACAGTTAAAACAAACAAAGAAAAAGGTAAAACAATATGGAAAAACTAATATAAACGAAAAAAAAAACTAAAACGTTTATGCCCAAGTCCATAGAAGAGGGGATAATTTTTCTACGAATTCGTAAAAGTCTTCGATCCTTATATCGTGCAATATTCTGTTTCATACTATGTTCAATTTTTTATGTAGGATAAGGATAATAATATTGAGAAACATGTTGATCAAAATGGAAATGACTCACAAAAATATGACAATATTGTTTAATTTCACTATTATATCGATAATACTGATTTTTGCGGTCCGAATTGACACCATGTTTTATCGGTAGAGTTTCTACATTCTACTACAGCAACCGGAATCTGATTTCCGGGTAATTAGGGATTTAAAATGTGCACCTAAAGTGTGAATGTATGCTGTCCTTTTAGGTCGCCGTAGGGACTATTAATCAGCTAGGCACGTCACGGTATACCTGTCGAATGTGTGATTTGTATTTCCTGCCAACTGCCCTGGGATTTTGTACTTTTACGTATATCTAATAGGAGTCTTGTGTTTTGTAAAACAATTATAAAAGGAGAAAATTCATTATTTAGAAATACATATTATTTTAAGTGTTACTCTTAATTTCAACAGAACACAATTCATTACAATATGAGACAAGAGATCGAAACACATTAATAATTCCATATATTTTAATTCAGTATATGTAAAGCTTATTTTTATTTCTAGGAAATGTATTGGGAAATTAAACCTCATTATATAGAGGCGAGAGTAACCTCCTGTTATTTGGCCTGTTTTCAGTATATTCTTTATTTCTCTGATCTGTCTGAAGTTTATTATTTAAATTATTATATCCTTACAGATCAATGCCATATTTTTTCATTTAATAATAACTTTCAGTACTAAAACAATGTTTTAGGTATGAATTAATTATATAATTGTTTCTAAATCGAAAAGAATAATAAGACAGATTATTTAACATTTTTTAATGTAACTCTAATTAGGTTATATAATAAAAAACAATGTTTAATCTTGCCACCATCCTCCAAACAACAAATATTGATTTTTACACCCTGTACACAACAGTGCTGCCAAACAGGTCTGCAATGCTTTGTTTTAAGTTGAAACCTTGCAATATGTATTTAGGATGCAATGAATTTTATAGTGCGATCCTAGCGTCAATTCACCTTCTGTCCTACATATGAGCGTTTCATTGTCGACAAATGCCCGGCAGTGTAATCTAGCTTTGTTTGTTGATAATAACGGACATTTATGGCACGGGATGTTAACTTGAAACTGACAGAGCAGCGCTACAAAGCGCATGCAGTTTCTTTTGTCTTTAGTTTTACAATTGTTTGCAAAGTGGATGTGTCTCGGACATAATCTCGCCGTCAGTGACATGGAACAGACCCACATTAACCTCGGAATTCATGTAGTACATCACTCACCTCAAAGGCATGCACACACACAAATTTCACTGGTCTTCCTTTCATTTCAAATGTTTATAAAGAAACTTTTTCTTTCAGATGCATTGTATTAATGCTAACAGAATGCACGTCCTCGTCTTTAGATAACACATGTTGATTCAACATCAAAATTATACATCCACTCTATCATAAATATTTTTTCTTTAATTATAATCACTCCTTTTAGCTCTTTATGCCCTTACTTCGCTAGATAAGTAGAGAGCTTATTATTTACTACTTCTACTACAGCTAGTAATACTACTACAAAAAAAATACTGTTAAATATATAGAAAAAATATGCATTTTACGCATTGTTATTCTGGGTGTTTCAGAATAAGTATTGCAGAATTCTAGGGGTTGTGAGCGGACTTAGTAGATAAAGTTATGATAAAGAAACCATGTTCCGAAACATACAATTTCGATGCAAAATAAGTTTGAAGGAGGAAACATAATAGGCTGATGTCGTGAGTCTTGTGTTTCAGAATAAGTATTACAGATTTCTAGGGGTTGTAAAACACCTGTCGAGTCTGAGGAAGATCTTTTTGCGCGAATTAATAATAATAATAATAATAATAATAATAATAATAATAATAGATTTATTTTATCTGACACAGTTAAGGCCTTAAGGCCTTGTCTGACACTCAATCAGGTTTTAAAAAATACAAAAAAATAGTCTTACATCTAAATTACAATAAACATAAACGATTCCATGTTATAAAAACAATACAATTAATATTTATAATGTATTTTGATTTACTCTAGATTTAACGAATTAAATATATAATATGTACAAGATATATAAAAAAAGAGAAAAAATTATTAATGACATTGTATAAATTTAAATAAATAGAGGCAAAATTAATTATCAGACAACAGGTAACTGCATAAGCGTGACTTAAGAGTGTCAAGTGTGCGGCAACCCCTGATATCTTGAGGAAGGAAATTCCAGCTGGTGGCACAGAAATTATTGAGCACACACTAGGTCTTGTGAGGCATGTGTATGAAAACATGCGTCGCAGGTACACTTTGTGCAACGAACAACAGGGTCGCCACGTGGAACCACACTTGTAGTTCAACTCCTAGAAGTCTGTAATAATTATTCTGAAACACAATACATACAATGTCAGCCTATTGTGTTTGTGTTTCGATCTTCAAACCTATTTTACATCGAAATTGTATGTTTCCGGGCATTGGTTCCTCATCAAGACTTTATCTACAAAGTCCACTCTACAACTCCTAGATGTATGTAATACTTATTCTAAAACGGCCTATATAATTGTTTATATTTTGTTTTATATTGTATTGCTTATTTACATAGTTGACTATACTCATAAATATAAAATTTATTTGTATTTAGGGCATTCGTCTGATGAAGATACTGTATTGAAACAGCTGTTACGAACGTTAAATAAAATAAATATTTATAAAAATCATATAATATATTGATAGTGTAGTTTATTAAATACATAATGCATTTTCTTCAAGTAAACACCAAATCAATTGGATTTAGTTACGCTTATATCCGTACAGATGTCATGTTTGGCATACGGAACCAATGAGACACCTAGTATGCAAATAAAGTATTACTTGAATGGGCGAAGGTCGGGGAATTTTGGTTATTGGTCTCTATTTTCAGGCTTAAGGTTCTTTTCTTTTTTTTTTACTTGTCTGAAAAAATCTAGAATCGTGACCCACGCCTTGAAGTCCCTCCCGGAGGACTCGTTCCTTAGATTTTTCATTCTAGAAAATTCGATCCATTTTGGCCTATCTACTGTGCCCTTTCTTTCAGGTTTTCCTGCAAGGAGTTTCCATGTCCCTTTTTTATTTCCCATTCTTTCCATATGTCCTGCTCAACGGAATTAATATTTAATTGTTCTTATTACATCTTGTTTCCCATAAAGATTATGAAGCTCACTGTAAGGTAGTCTTCTCATTCGCCCGATTGTTCACCCCTCTTTACTCCAAAAATGTCCATAGGAACTTTATTGTCAAATACTGGAACGAGGACATGGGTTCCACTGGGTCAAATATGCATTTGCGTATACTGTGTGAATTCCTACATGACGTTTTTATAGCTAAGCAGCTGTTATAGGAAGAAAAACGTTAAAATATGTTTTTGAGCATAAAGATGAATACAGTTCTTTTAACAGAGGAATATATTAGAGTTATTGTGTATCGAAATTTATAGTTTCAATGCTGAAAGCAATTCTTATGAATTAATTGGATGGAGGTTAAACTATTAATAAAATATGTTCTGAAATCTCAGTCTTCCTCAACAAAAAGTTTCGTTAAAAAGCTTTGAGGTTTTTCGGATGATGATCCATCATGAGCAGTTAATATACCGTACCTCAACAGAATAAAATTTCACTTAAAATACTTTGAAGGTATTTCGGAACATGTTCATTTATCATCAGTTAAAAAGTATAATAGTTGTAGCTTACAGTAACCTCTCTATGGTGATACATAATATCATCTAAAAAAATAATTAATTCATTTTGAGGATTTTCCTCGTCATTGAGGGTTTTCTTCAACCAATCTTAGTAATTAACATGAATAAAAAAATACATGGAACAGGTAACTCTTGCCTAAACCAGGAAGCGAAGAAGAAGAAAAAATACATAAATGACTACGGACTTACAGACTTATCAGTTTGCAAGAAACATGCACTAATTTCCCTTAATTAAAGTTCTCCATTGTTCTGTACTCTGTGTCTTCATCTGTGACACCAAATTTCCTCATTGAATTTTGAATGTTATTCTTCCAGGTTGTTCTTGGTCTTCCATTTCTGCTCCTTCTTTCAATTTTTCATGTATATAGACAGCCTTTGGTAGTCTTCCATCCTGCATTCTTCTTACGTGTCCATACCATTTATAACACTTTGGCTAGACCAGTGTTGACCTATGGTAGTGAAGCATGGACACTAAAAAGACAACATGAAGCAGAATAACGGCTTGTGAAATGAGATTCATGCGCAGAACAGCGGGTTACACCAGATGGGATCGGAAAAGGAACACTGATATCTTAAAAGAATTGAAGACTACGCCAATTTTGGAATATATTAAACAGTACCAACTAATTGGAAACACCATCTTGAAAGAATGAGTACAAATCGGATCCCCAAAGCTGTTTATAATTATATACCAAGAGGACGAAGATCACTGGGCCGTCCTATGAAATGCTGGAGGGAAAATTTTCTATAGGATGGTAACAGGCCTTGGCCTAATACTTGGAAGGAAGAAGACCATTTTAGCCTTCTGTGTTCAATCTCATCCATTATATTTCTTTCTGCATTCATCCATTTTCTTATTTCTGTACGAATTTATAATTTTTTCCAGTCGAGATTTTCTGGCAGCTCTTCTCCAAAAATCCATTTCAACTGCAGTTATTCTGTTGGCATGTTGTTGTGTCATTGTCCAAACTTGCGATCCATAAATCATACTTTCTAGTATGGACTTATAAATTAGTGGCGTTGTTCTGTTAATGATGCTTTTACTCCATACTATAGAGTTTAACATTCCTATAGTTTTTCTTCCATTAATAATCCTTTTTGCTATTTCTTTATTCAATGTTCCATCTTTCTCTATAATTGATCCCAAATAACGGAAACTATCGCTCTTCTTTATCTTTACCCCATCAATATACAATTCACCTGGGTCATTTGTTAAATACTCTGTATCTAAAAAATTAACTTAATAAAATAACTATAAAAAGTTTTGTTCGGGGACATATAATATGAAGGAAGGAGCTTCGGCTATAAGCTCGGAATAGAAGTGTTTCTTATAAAAAATATTTCTTCAAGATTCCATAAATAGTATTAAATAATTTCAGCATCACATTTGTAGAAAGAGGAAATGGAACGGTCCTATTGGAATGAGCTTTTCAAATTGTAGTTAGATGTCATTAATGGAAGTCAGTGCACTTGTCCCAATGAATAATTAATGTGACTGGCAGCAGATGGAGACTTACTAATTTAACAACATTTATGGATCTAACTGCTGAGGACAATCTAACTTCATCAAACATATCATTACAATTGAAATAGTCTCTCTCTAATGTTATTGTTCGCAACATACTTCACTCCAAGTTTCCATAACTTTGCTACAAAAGAGCAATGTTATAATAGCTAGAATTTTTATTTGTTAACATACACATTTTTTTGGCCAGGAGTCTATTTTCCAAAGGTTAAAATATAAAAATCACAATTTAAGTTAGAACATTTATGTTGAAAGCTGATGATGGAACATATACTAAAAGGCCTACTCAGTGATTTAACTAACATTTTTAATAAGATGTTAAATATAAAATAGTTCCACTATTTAATAATTTAGTTGAGGACGACTGACTTACCAGGTAGAAATTTTATAGTTAACATCTTATTACATAACTTTAACGGTGCTTTACTATTAATTTTAAAAGTGATGATTAACATTTTGAAAGCTAATGAAGGTCCATCCATAGTAATTCTGCCCGAGGGCAGGTCCTTCACTGCAATCATAACATTTTCCTGCTATGCTTGCAGCTTTACTAGGGAATTGTAGGTGTGGTAGCTTCCCGTTGCTTTCCACACCAGTGAAGGATGATGGTGGCCATATGTTTTCGGAACCGTTTGGGCCTTAACGTTTACCTGACATTTGTCTTACAGGTGAGGAAAACCCCCGATAAAAACCTCACCCAGAAAAACTTCCCCGACCGGGGATCAAACCCGGGCCCGCTGCGTGACAAGGCAGCACGCTATCTCGAGACCACAGCGGATGAAGCTATATGTATCGAAAAGCCTACTAAGTGTCTAATGTATGTGTTAGCCAATGCGACTTCTAGATTACAATTATATATATAGTCCACCGCTGTGGTCTCGAGGTAGCTTGCTGCCTTCTTACGCAGCGGACCAGGGCTCGATTCCCGGTCGGGACAGGCTCCTGGGTGGGTTTTTTCGGGTTTTTTTCCTCACCTGTAAGACAAATGTGAGGAAGCTTCATCCTGCCATCTTCATCATCATCATCTTTCACCGTTGTGGGAAGCAACGGGAAGCTACCATACCTGTAATTCCCAAGTAAAGTTGCAAAGCATGGCATGAAAATGCTATGATTGTAGTGAAAGACCTGCTGTCTGGCAGAATTACTATGGATGGATATATATATATATATATATATATAATAAGTAATACATAATAAATATTAATATTTACTATTGTATTGTACATATTAAATGCAACATAAGATTAAACGATTTTTGGTATCATACTTGGGATATAGAGAATTAACGTAAACTAATATAATCAATGACTTTTGTAATGAAATTAGAATATAGCCTATTTATATTATAGAAATATCATATTATTATATTTGTATCTGGTTTACATTATATATTTTGTATGGAGCGGTACTAAATTAATAAATTTGCAATACAGTAGACGACATTAATTGTGAATTGGTTTAATTGTTTATATGTACCACCGAGACAAACGTATGATCTGTCCATTATGGAAAAATTGGAAATATCTGCATGTGGTTAAATTTCAAAGACTGAAGTCATTGTTCACTTAGAATCTGCAATAATATCGGTAGAATGCAGAGAGAAAATATCGTCTGAGATAAAATAATTGCATTGGTTGATACAAGTAGGAACATTGTAAAATTTTAAAAAATGGATTGGTTGATATCCTAGATAAAAATGCAGCTGAGGTAACTGTAGCATCTCTTCCAGAATCTTCATGCCATTCTTCTAAGAAGTGAGTCCCAATTTTATTATCACAGATGCTTTTTGGACTTAAAAACAAATCCACGGATCATGTACGTAAGCCCTATTAGTCATTTGTTTTTAAATTGCTCTTCCGGGCTAAATATAGCAGTAGACAAAACGTGGAATTCCAGCTAAACTGGATCACGGCCATTTTGCCCGGAAGACCAACTAAACAAGAATCAAGGTATCGGCCGTGAATGCCACAATTTTACATTAATATTTGTATTATTGTAACATAGATTATAGAAATCTACAACTATCAATGTGCTATATTTCTGCAATATAATATGCATAGACTGCATATTGTGGTGGTATAATTGATGTAGAAAATTCTAGTGTTAATATAATATTTCTTTAAAGAATAAATGATACCTGCAGATCCTCTAATAATATTGTCCTTCCATGAATGGGGTTTTGCGGTTCACACTTTGGGAATTAATGTCCAAACTGCATATAAAGGAAATAGTAAGAAATCCAGTCCTACATAATTACGACATAAAGTCAAAATCACACAAACTCATAAAATACGAAATAGCCCATTTCCTAAATGACCTGGAAAAAGATGTCTCTGTGATCCGTATTAGTGTTGTACACGACTGCATGGGCAAGCCTGCATCACCTGCAGCGTGGACAAAAAGGATACATAGAAGATAATGGAAAATTATGTGTTTCACCTTACCTTATCATGAAGAACGCAATGGGATCACTACTGGAATACCAAGATGAATCCCTTAATAAACAAGATAGAAAATATTTCATATTTCCATATGTTATACGTTCATTTTAATAGTTTATATTTTTATCATATGTTTTCTTTTAATTTTTAATTTATTCTTAACAAGATTGTAAAGGTTCTCTTTTAATATCATAATTATCATCATGAACATGATTAAGTTAAGTTACTTTTCACAACTTGTTCCTAAATCTCAAGATACCGTTGACAGGTCTACCGCTATTTTGCCTTCCTTAATAAACTTGTACAAATGGGGTTTGCTAAGCGACAAAGTACACTTAACTAACTAACTCACTAGCACTATCGAAAACGTAAGTTCATGGCCGCGAGTACCTAAGCTCTCCATACATTCCTATCCAGAGCCTATATTTTCCAATCAATCCCTGTATAATCTACTTCCCTCAAATCATAGTTAATGTTATCCTTCCACCCTATTCTTGGTCTACCAACTGCGCGTTTTCCTTCTGGTTTTCTTACAAGAAGCTTCCATGCACGTCTTTCATTCCCCATTCGTGTCACATGTCCTGCCAATCGCGATCTACGCGACTTAACTGTTATCATTATATCTGGCTTCCTATAAATACCATGTAATTCATTGTTAAGCAGTCTTCTCCATTCACCTGTCTGTACATCTCTCTTTGGTCCAAAAATTTTCCTAAGAACTTTATTCTCAAATACTCGTAATCTCCTTTCCTCCCTTAAAGTGAGAGTCCGTGTTTCGCATCCATATAGTATAACTGGTAGAATAATAGTTTTATATATTTTCAGTTTAACGTTTTTTGAAACGAGTTGGGAGTCAAAAGTCTCTGTAATGCATAGTAGCACGCATTTCCAGAATTGAGCCTACATTTAATTTCCTTGTGCATCTCATTCTTGTGTGTGATTATTGTTCCTAGGTATTTGAATTCAGCCACTTCTTCAAAATTTCCCTCATTTGTCATTAGCTGTCTATTTCCATTATATAATGTATTTCTAGACAAAGTACTCTTAATCAATAAAAATAAATTAATAAAAATGAATAATATAGAGACAAAATAATCAAGTTTTGAATTTCTATAACGTGCACAGAACAAGGTAATTATAGTGCAGATGAAAATCAAGTATGAGTGAAGAGAAGCTTTAAGAACGAGAATTTGGAGACTAGCAGTATGGATTATTTCTCAGGATGGAAATTGAACTATTCAGCGTGGTAGCTGCATTTAGTGTTATGAGATATATGCCAGTTTGTCCACCAATTGTGGTCTCGAGGTAGCGTGCTGCCTTGTCACGCAGCGGGCCCGGGTTCGATCCCCGGTCGGGGAAGTTTTCTGGTGTAGGTTTTTTCGGGTTTTTTTTCTTACCTGTAAGATGAATGTCAGGAAACAGTAAGACCCAAACGGTCCCCAAACACCATCTGGCCATCATTGTCATCAATATCATATTCACCTAATTTGCTTAAGTTTAGTTTATGGTCTCTCCTGGCGCATTATTACCATTATCATCTACTCTCATATCATCGGGACAGCGTAACCCCGCCTTTCAGGCGCCCTAACTTCAGAAGTGGATTACAAGTACGCCATACCATGAGAGAACACCAGAAATGTCGAAAGGAAAACCTGGGGAAATTGTTGAAAAAAAATGCCAGTTCTTAGTTGTTGAGAAATTATTGCTTTTTTGGATAGTTGTAGCGCCAATAAGTATAGAGAAAAAGAAAAATAAAACAATAATATTACAATTACGTAAAGAAAACACAATAATATTACAATTACATAAAGAAAACACAATAATATTAAAATTGCATAAAGAAAACACAATAATATTACAATTACATAATAATGCAATAATATTATATATTAATTAAGTTATCAATACTAGAAAAAATTCATATCAAATTCCGTTGAGGTGAAGTCATAAGGTGAAAGTTAATAAATTATAGTTTTAAAAAACTAAAATAGCACGCTTTATTAGAAAACCGAACTCAAAAATGAAAAATATTTTAATTTCCAACACGCTTGGGATAAATTTAAAGTGGTCAACAAAAAAATCATCTCCAACACATATAGAATAAAACTAGAATTATCAACAAAAAGAAAATAATTTTACCATCAAAAGTGTGGGGAGCTCTATATTAATTAATATATTTAATAATAAACAGATATTGGTAAAAGTAAAGTATCTAAGAAGATCATGTAAAAATCATAAAAAGCACCCCACGCTTTTGATGGTAAAATTATTTTCTTTTTGTTGATAATTCTAGTTTTATTCTGTATGTGTTGGAGATGATTTTTCTGTTGACCACTTTAAATTTATCACAAGCGTGTTGGAAATTAAAATTATTTTTCATTTTTGAGTTCGGTTTTCTAATAAGGCGTGCTGTTTTAGTTCTTTAAAACTATTATTTATTTTTTTATTTTTTAGTTTTAATATTTTACAGAATAAGATAAGAATGTAAATATCTTTAAATTCCATACTATTGTAGTATGAGCTAAAATTATTACTCTTCTAAAAAAATCCTCCCCAGCAGGATTCGAACCAGCGAGGATTACTGAAATTTGTATACCACTAGTTCACCGCTCTATCAACTGAGCTCTTACAACCATTGACTAAAAAGTCGACAAGTCCGTAACCTATTATACCAGTTTCAATTTTTTTTATTTTCTCATGATTCTGGACAGGAATTTAGAAATCAAATATGAAATATTGTAGTGTCACGAGTCCTTTACAAGTATACAATTTCATGTCGATCCAATGTCTCTAACTGGGTGAAAATCGTGTTCAAAGATTCCGTTACGTAAATACAAAGACACTTTTTTTGATTTTCTGATGATTCTGGCCAGGATTTTAGAATATAAATATGAAATTATTATATTGTCACGGGTTCTTCACAAGTATACAAAGTTTCAAGTCGATCCAAATGTCTCTAAGTGGGTGAAAATCGTGTTCAAAGATTCCGTTACATAAATACAAAGACACTTTTTTTATTTTCTGATGATTCTGGCCAGGATTTTAGAATATAAATATGAAATTATTATATTGTCACGGGTTCTTTACAAGTATACAAAGTTTCAAGTCGATCCAAATGTCTCTAAGTGGGTGAAAATCGTGTTCAAAGATTCCGTTTCATAAATACAAAGACACTTTTTTTGATTTTCTGATGATTCTGGCCAGGATTTTAGTAAATGAACATGAAATTATTGTATTGTCACGGTCCTGTTACAAGTATACAAAGTTTCAAGTCTCATCCTATGTTCCTTAAGTGGGTGAAAAATCGTGTTCAAAGATTCCGTTTACATAAATACAAATACACTTGTTTTTGATTTTCTGATGATTCTGGCCAGGATTTTAGAAAATAAATATGAAATTATTGTATTGTCACGGGTCCTTTACAAGTATACAAAGTTTCAAGTCTATCCTATGTTCCTAAGTGGGTGAAAATCGTGTTCAAAGATTCCGTTAACATAAATAGATAGATAGATAGATACAGGTCAAGCTAATATAAAGCGTGTAAAAATTAGTAGCAGTAGTAGGACTTTATTAGACAAAAAGTAAGATATTTACAATATTATTTACAAATATGGGTCGCACGGGCAGTAAGCCGTACGTGCTGTTGACAGTCCGTTACAATAAAGTAATAATTGGTACTAGTGTAAAGAAAAATAAACAAAAACAGCAATAACATTACAATTACATAAAGAAAACACAATAAAAATATTACCATTAAATAATAACACAATAACATTATACGCTAAAAACATTAACATTACAATTACATAAAGAAAACACAATAATATTACAATTAAGTAATAACACAATAGCAATAACATTACAATTACATAAAGAAAACAATGTAAAAATTAAAATGTACCTGTTGGTAGGTGCCATCGTCCTCAACTTTGTTTAAATATTCTATCATCATCATCATCATCCAGGGATTAAGCCTGTTGGCTCGTTCCGGTTTTATATATATTTTGTATATAAAATTAATTTGCTGCTACAAACAGTTGGAGTATACATCACCGTACACAACAACGAGTAGCGGAAGCTCAGCCTGCCGAAGATGAAAGATAACTTCCGAAAGCGCTCCAGTTAATTTTATATACAATATTTTAACAACGTTGAGGACGACGGCACCTACCAACAGGTACATTATAATTTTTAACTTTCATCATAATTATGTTATGTTGAATTATTAAGAATTAATGGTATTGCATTTTGATACCATGTATTTATTCATGAATGAGTGTAGTTCTTAATTTTCGCGTTTTGTCCAGAAATGCACTCAAGTATATCCAATTTTCTGGATTTACCATTAATTTGTAGCATGCCCAATCTTTCACGATTTGAATTTAGAAATCTTTCCGGTAATAACTGACGCCTCCAATATTCTAAATCCGCTAGTTTCGAGGTCTTCCTTTCCTTTTTCTTCCAGGTGGACACCATTCCAGTGTTTTCCTCGGTAACCTTTCTTCTTGCATTCGTCTTACGAGCCGATACCAATTTAATTCCTTATATCTTATATAATCTACTATTGAATATATAATATTAAATTTTTTCTCGTATGAGAGTATCTTATTTTTTATAATTTTTAACATCTTGTGGCTCTCCCAAGAAATCCATTTCCATCGGCATAAGTTTTTGTTGAGTTTCCAAATTTCAGCCACAGTAGTTCTCACTATTGAATTATATATTTGTAATTTATTTTTTCTGGTAATATGTCTGTCCATAAGACTCCATTCAGAATTGCTGTTATTGCTCTACCTTTATATATATATATATATATATATATACGCCATTCCTCTCTGTCCAATCCTCTGATATTCATAGCTGTTTGTACCCCTTCTATGCAAGTTTTCTTCGGTGTTTCTCTCTTCCTCCTTTCCATATCCATAATCCACCTTTATATATATGAAAAGAAAAAAGAATACTTGAGTCGGGATTTGAACTCGAGTCTGTAAAGTCTGTATCTTTAGCGCTCTAACCAACTGAGCTACCCAAGAATTCCAAGACAAGCATAGAATTTTCTTATACATGTAGTATTCTCAATTCACACAAGAGGTAGCGGAAAGATCTTCCGACTGCCATCTAGCGGCTAACATAACAGTTAAGCAAATTATTAAAGAGAATATTTACTTTATAGCAGTAACGCTTGTATGTGTAGATATTATAAATATATTTTTGACATTTGGCAATGAAGGCAAATATGATATGAAAAGAAAAAAGAATGCTTGAGTCGGGATTTGAACTCGAGTCTCTAAAGTCTGTACCGTTAGCGCTCTAACCAACTGAGCTACCCAAGAATTCCAAGACAAGCATACAATTTTCTTATACATGTAGTATTCTCAATTCACACAAGAGGTAGCGGAAAGATCTTCCGACTGCCATCTAGCGGCTAACATAACAGTTAAGCAAATTATTAAAGAGAATATTTACTTTATAGCAGTAACGCCTGTATGTGTAGATATTATAAATAATTTTTTGGACATTTGGCAATGAAGGCAAATATGATATGAAAAGAAAAAAGAATGCTTGAGTCGGGATTTGAACTCGAGTCTCTAAAGTCTGTACCTTTAGCGCTCTAACCAACTGAGCTACCCAAGCATTCTTTTTTCTTTTCATATCATATTTGCCTTCATTGCCAAATGTCAAAAATATATTTATAATATATATATATATATATATATATATATATATACATACACTAGCGGACTCGCAGACGTTGTCCTGCGCAAACGTTCTATTCTCGTGTTATGGCCGGAAGGTAAACATATAAGCTAAGTTTTTATCATAAAATGAATTAATAAGTTAGCAAGAAAAACTATTCACTGTCAGTTGTGGTTCAAGAAGCGTGTATGATGACGTCACATTGTCGCGTGGAATATGTCGATACTGCAGTATCTGACATAAAAAAATCCTGTAACCCGATCGCAGCGCCACCTACCGAGTCCAATTGTGAATCTAAACCATCCAAACACAACATATTTCATCAAAATCGGTCCAGTCGTTTAGGCAGTTTTTAATTTCGTGTTTCAAGTATACCTCCACTTCTAATTGTCGGAATTCGGTCATTTTTGGAAAATGCCTACCTTGGTTTATTTTAATAAGATATACTGAGTTTCGTTGTGAAACATAAAAAAATGTACCCGCTAGAGCGATTTTTAAATTTCCACTTCAGATGAACTCCTACACCTAATTGTTTTAGAGCTCCAATTGTGAATCTAAACTATCAAGGGACTCAGTCAGACACACACACACACATATACAAATCATCAAAATTGGTCTAGTCCTTTAGGAGGAGTTCATTGCCAAACACACGTACTGAAGAATTATATATACTATAAAAATTTCCCGGAATTATATTATTTACATATGATTATATGGAATATTGAGTTGGGGAAATCATAAATACTAAATGCTCGGTTAATGTTTCCATATTATTGGATATCACGGAGCTGAGAACACTCTTTTAGGATCGCCTGATATATATAGGAGGTGATAAAACGCTGAAATCCACAGACCAGATACAGGAAGGGAACCTATAGGAATGTGGCGGTACAAGTGTTCTTAGAATGATTTCAAATAACAAATAAGTGAATAGAATTTCCTCTTTTATCTATTTAATTAAGGTAGACTGATAAAACAGATGTTATATTAATATTTTAAATTTTTATTACATTACCTCAATTGTGATTACAATGGACTATAGAAATATTGATTCATTATCGAGTTTAATTTTACTGCAAGGAATCCCTTCTTTTTAAAAAAATTATGGCACCGCCGATTGTACTGTACCTCTTTTTTTATATACAGATAATTATTATTAATTTGATAAAATAGAGCATTTAATAACAAATGAAGGTAGCCTCACGCAATCCATTTATTAATAAAGAATTGGAAAAACAATGCTGGGAATTGAATGGAGCTGAAGCAGCATTTTTATTGCTTTCACAGAATTATATCCCATTTAATATTTAAAAGTTATTATTTTGACAGCACTATTCATCATTTGCATCCTGATTTTTCATTATTTCAGTTATTCAATGATTTTTTTACCACCACTGGCATTTTCACAAAACAATGCCATAGAATAATAAATGTTTCATACGATATCAAAATCCGGGAAAGGTGGTGGGGGGATGTGTAGTCATACACTTGATATAAACTAGGATTCTAACGTTACACGGCATGAAGCAAAGCCCTTTTAGTTACGATAACCACTGTTTCATTGTTCATGTATATTTAAATTCAATTTACATAGATGGAACTCTCATCAATATGAATGCTCAATTTGATGTTTATGTAAAGCATTAATGCTTTGTTACGCTAAAGAGCAGCCGGACAGCTGTCCATAATACTGTAATTTTACGTACCTACATTATCAACGTTCTAATATAATTATGGTAATAACAATAATAATAATAGTAACAATAATAATAATAATAATCTTCGTCACGGTTTAGGCTTATTTACTAGCCTGTTCCGGCTCCAAATTGCTGTTCTTTCCATCTTTTCATTGGTCTTCCCAAACGTCTTCTTCCTTGTGGTGAATAGCTGTATGCTGCTTTTGGTATTCTATTCTCAGTAATCCTTGCCAAGTGTTCTTTCCACTTTTGTTCTGTATTTCACTGTTGTTGTGTTTAATTCCTCTACTATTAGTTATTGTCTTATTTCTGTGTTATGTTTTTTGTCTGTTCTTTGATATCCTGGTATTGTTCTGTGGAATCTCATTTCAGCAGCTTGTATTCTGGCAGATTGTTGTGTTGTCACTGTCCATGTTTCGGATCCATAAGTATTAATAGGCACTGCCATTGTCTTGAATAATTTCATTATAGTCTTTCCTGGCTTTATTTTTCAAAGTTCTTTTTAGTGTTTCTGTTATATAATTAAACTTATTTAGTTTGTTATTTATATCTGTTTCCGCTGTGTGTGATATTTCGCAACCTAGGAAGTTATATCTTACCACTTGTTCTATTGGTTTATTTTCTAATATTATCTTTGTCCCAACTGGATGAGCGCCCTTGAAGGCCATTGTTTTATTTTTCTTTTCCTGATGATATTTCCATGTTGTATTTTTTTATATTTCATTTAGTTTATATATCATTCCTTGTAGTTCGTTCTCTGTTTTTGCTATTAAATTCTGGTCATCTGCAAATACTACTGTTTTTATTACTATAGTTCCTAAGTTAATTCCCCCAGTCGTCATTCGCTTCCATGATCTTATCATGTCGTCAAAATAAATGTTAAAAAGAGTGGTTGATAGTGGACAGCCTTGTCTAACTCCTCATGTTAAATGCATTGTTTTCCTTTGATTTATTTTTATTTTTGTTTTTTCATACATTTTCTTTATTATTATTATTATTATTATTATTATTATTATTATTATTATTATTCCATTAACTTAGTGTGACGTATCACCTTAAAGGTATTTTTTATATGTCACATGCCAATGATGATGATGATGATGATAATAATAATAATAATAATAATAATAATAATAATAATAATAATAATAATAATATTTTTAAACTGACTTGCCTTGTTATCCACTCAACCAGTGAAAAATCGTTACAAAGAAAACTAATGTAAGGCAAATTCGAAAACATAATAAGTAAACAATAATAAAGTAAACATATGTAGATTAATTTAATAAAATGGCTACATCGCAAGTTAGATTAATGTAATTAAAAATAAAAATGGAATGAAACGAAACCTACAATTAATCTGCTGGTAGAAATGAGATATCAGGTAAATTAACTCCAAACCGCGACAAGCCTAGGTGGCCTTTGGCCTATCAGCCGGCTGCTGGACTCACATCCACGTGTGTTAATCACAGCGATAGAGGATCATCCAGCCAGTGTAGGTGTGACATGTGGTCAGCATGTTGGGTCCCAAAGCAGTTAGAGCTGGATTTTTCAACTTGGAGCTGCTATTTATTGTAGCTACTGAAATTCCTCACGATGCTGAGTGCGCACTGGTCCCACACTGACCGAAATTCCATGAGAAAATTTCTTCCCCCATGGAGACTCGAACCAGCGCAAGGCATCTTGCCTTAACCACTACGGCGCGGGACAGATATCAGGTAAAGAGACTTTAATTTACTTTAAATGAAAATAATGTCGGACAGCCGCTAATCTCTGGTGGTAGATAGTTGTAGAGTCTAGCGGGTTCAGTTTTAGGTACAGCGGTACGAGGTTCAATGAAATAGAATATCAAGTAGATTAATTCTGGTGGGATTACATGCGGTACTAAAATTGTGATTTGAAAGGTACAAGATGAAAGCCAAAGGTTAAATATCTTGGTGTAGGAGTATGCACAATTTTACAAAATCAGAGAACGAGATTGCATTTTGTGTAATCAAGGAGATGGAACCGCAGAAAGATGAAGAAACGTGGTCACATTTACGAATATTGAAATCATAACTAATACAAATATTGTGAATAATATCACTTTATGTTATGGTCTGTCAGAACACGTCACAAAAATGAATATATGTCACCATGAGAATTTATAGTAGTTATTCTACAAGTCTTAACGAATAAAGTAGTGTTTTACTGCCTTTATGGTGCAACGGTTAGCGTTTATGAATGACATTCCAGGATTCTGGATTCGATTTCTAACACACAATAAAAATAGAATTTTTAGCGAATTCCGAAGGAATGAAGCTATTGAGATATTTCTAATGAAAATATTTTTAAAAAGTAATACATCTTCACAACCCTATCTAGTAGACACCGTAAATGACCATGAGCAATATATATATATATATATATAGATAGATAGATAGATAGATAGATAGATAGATAGATAGATAGATAGATAGATAGATAGATAGATAGATAGATAGTGTGTGTGTGTGTGTGTGTGTGTGTGTGTGTGTGTGTGTGTGTGTCAACGATATTAGCGGCCTCAGTCTTTATTTTATTAGAACAAAAAACTGGCGTATAGGGCAAAATCAATAAAAAATATGAAATAAAGTTTGTTATCCAGAAATAAGGATTCACCTGAAACGAAAATTTAAAAATCAATCTAGCGGTCGCAATTTTCGATAGTTGGCAACAAAATTCGGTATATGCTATGAAAAGAAACCAGGAAGGAGTTCTCCAAAAGTTATCGAAATCCAACTATTTGTCTGAAACATGAAATTAAAAACTCGGTCTTGAAATCGCCATTTTGCACCCCATACAGAAGGCCAGTGAAAAGATGGACAGAACAAGTGTGAGCGAAACAGGCATTTTCCGTAGCCCGTGAAGTAAAGAAGAAGAAGAACTAATGTATCTGAAGAAAATGAATAATTTTTACAGAAGAGGGAAGTCTAGGTGTATCACTGAATGAAAAAAATACGAATAAAAATAGAACTAGAAAGAATATTGTATTGTCTTAGCTCACATGTGACTTAAAAAAGATAATAATAATAATAATAATAATAATATCTGCGTATGCAGTCTTGTACAGACAGAATGCAGAGAGCCATCGCGAAGTGAGGGTCTTAGTGATAGGCAAAGCCACTACGACACAGATTTATGATAAATATATCGAGCATTGTATAATAATACCGTGTTATCGGTAATTGGTAACTTAAAAACCTAATTCGATGAAGAAGGTATGTTTACTAAAATTATCTAATTTCTGTGCTTGTATTTGGAAGTTTGAGTAACGTTTTCTTACAGTCAGAAAGAAATCTGCTTTGAGCTCGTAATTTCAGTAAAATGTAGAATTGAAGGTACGGTTAATCTCGATGGATAATTTTTAGCTTAAGGAGGGAAATGTAATTTTCAGGCTTATACTGTTGGAAGAGGGAAAAAAATGAAGAGTTTTGGTAATAAGTTGGGTCGTTATGTTTTAATGTTTGAAGCAGCCGTGTGGAATGGAGTTGGAATTTATTCCACAAACCGCATCCAGTTCTAAGCAAAGTGACGCCTTCTTTCTACCATCGCTACTTTTTGCACAATATTCGTAACGCTCGTGATCACTTTTATTCCGCTTATGCCATTTTACTTGTAACAACAAACAACAAACCAACCGTATTTGCTGCTTTGCAATTGTAAATGTTCTTCCATTCGGATTTTATAATAATTTCCCACAAAGTACATTTTTTCTATTATTAAACTGTTGTAGTCTTTTTCTCGGAAGCAGCAGACCAACATTCGATTCTCGATTGGCACAAGATTAATTTAGTAGGCGCACTTTTCCGAGTTTTTTCCCCTCATATGTAAGAAACATTTAAGAAAAATATGGGGTCTAAATTGTCCATGAACTCCAACTAGCCATCATCACCCATATAGCCTACAGTGGATGATATTTAAGTATGTGATTGACATTATAAATCTCACTGCCTGTCTCTTGCTTTCAATGTCCAAAAGTACGTCTCACTACAAGTTACGATACAGGGATGATGTCAACATTCAGTCGTAAGTTCTTTGAATCGGATAACAAAGACGTTACTGTTCAGCAGCCAAATATGTATCAGCTGTCAATCACATACTTAGATCTCACACACTATATATGATGAGTGTTAACGTATTAAATATTCGTGCATCCAGAGTTAAAATACTCTCCTGAGTAATTGTGACCCTTTAAGTCTCCGGAGACATGGGGCAAACAACATTTATAAGGGAGAGGTTAAGTAAGACAATACATGTGTGTGTATGTATATATATATATATATATATATATATATATATATATATGTGTGTGTGTGTGTGTGTGTGTGTTATAATTAAATGTTTAACATTGAGCAATGGAAGCTTAATATGGTATGATAAGAAAAATAAATGCTTGGACGGGATTCGAACCCGGATCTCTGAGTCTGTACCTCAGCGTGATATCACGCTGAGGTACAGACTTAGAGATCCGGGTTCGAATCCCGTCCAGGCATTTATTTTTCTTATCATACCATATATATATATATAGTGATGATCAAATTTTCTCTGATTATGATTACATAATAATTTTTTTAAACTGGCAGCTAAGGCCACAAAGGGCTTTTCTTCCAGTCAATATGTGACTTACTCAATATATTTATATTCATTTTAAATATTTCGTGAAATTTATACTACAATTTTAAAAAAATATATAAAATTTATTAAAAAAATATATAAAATTAGTAAACATTATTCTAACAATATTAAAATTATAATACAAAATTGAAAAAATATGTACCTTGAAATTCCGTCTCTCATCGAGGGTGAATGATCTGCTCCCTTCTGCTGATATTCGGACTAGTCCCGAAAGGCCTATAGCTTTTTAAGTGTAAGAAGTTGAGGAGACGAATCTTAAGTATATATACCACATTATAAATTTTAATTTTCAACAGAATTTTACTACCGATTTTATTAATGTTAACATTATACTAATTAAATATAATATTTAATCAAGAATCTGAACAGTTGAACTTTTAATGTACGTTTTGCAACATGAAAAAAATTGTAATAAAATATTAATCACCATTGATAGTGTTAGTAAAAATAATAATAATAATAATAATAATAATAATAATAATAATAATAATAATAATAATAATAATAATACTTTTCTTTTCTTTGTGTTTAGTTTAAACCTTCACCTCTAGGTAAGTAACTTTTACGTTTTTCATACCACCCAGATCTTACAGTGTCACGGCTTATCAATAGAGGTTATTTTAACTTTGGATTAAGTAACTTACATTTTGGACCATATACGGGCATGAAGGAATTCCCTGAATTTGGGATCAGCTCAATGTGGCGCCATCTCCGAGAGAGCAGAATCATTTACATAAGACACGTCAATCAATCGCACATTGATACTAAATGAGGTGAATATGATAGGAAGATTAATGATGGCAAAGTGGTGTTCAGGAATTATGTGAATCTTAAAATGTCTTAATATTTGGCTTGCAGATGAAGGAAAAAAAAAAATACAGGAAATGTATCTCTATCGGGAAACGTACACGGGGCCTTTGTGTACCCATCATCAATTTTACCCGAGGTAGACTTAATAATAATAATAATAATAATAATAATAATAATAATAATAATAATAATAATAGTTACATGAAGTTGCCTTTTTAGGGAAAATATTACTGTACTATTAAGATGAGTCGGTAGGCCCTATCCCATCAATGTTAAAACATGGGCATTTGAGACCCATTATCTCAGGAACTATAGACGGATTGTAATTACATTTTTACAGCATATTAAATGAGGCTTGTAAAGACCACTGAACCCCAGGCGAACTTGTATCTAAACATTGATGTTCTGTATAATGTTTTTGCCACTAGTCTCTTTTTTAATTAACAAATACTTCTAAAACTCATTAGTGAGGATATATACCAAAGATTATCATGATTGTGGTTCCACAGCTTTCGTATAACTCGATTTACCGCCTGTAAAAAATTCCATGTAAATATCTCTAATAGTTCCCGAGATAATGGGGCAAATGTTCGAAAATTTTCACTTTCAAGAAAACAAGGTTTAATGTATAATTACAGGCTGACAACTATCAATTGCTTAAAAAAATAATTAACGCATTTATAATTGGCGTTCAGTAAAAAATCGTATACAGAAATGTTTAGAAAACAACAGACTATCTAATTATAGAAAAAACTATTTTTTTTCAAATTTTGGCCTACCGTCTTACCTTAAACATAAAAAGAAATCACATTAGCTCCTATAAGTAAAGAACAACATATAAAATACAGTATTCAGCAGTGGCGATCAATTTTTACTAGGTGTGAAAGTATGATTCTTAACTTTTAAGCATCAATCAGATGACTGGTCAGGTATAATACGAAATTGTTTAAATTTGAAAGTTTATTGTTGAGTATAGAGAATCGACTGATTAATAGGACGAGAAAAGATTGAATATGTGAGAATAAAGTACTTAGGAAAACTTTTAAACCAAAGAGAGATGAACAGTCAGGTATATGAAGATAATTTCGTAATAGCGAGCTATATGATTTTTATAGAAAACCAGATTAATAAGAAAGTTACGTTTCGTAGACTGCGATGTCAAGAATAGGGAAAACAAGAGAGAGACCAAAACTTCTTATAGGTAAAACCAGAGGGAAAGTACTCAGCTAGGTAGGCATAGAATCAAGTAGGTAAGTAACAATAATAGTTAACGTTTTAAGAAATGTAAAACAGTACCTGAGATCTCAGTCCTCAATGATCAGCTGTGTTGTTTTGTAGGAGGCCTTTCGGTAACTTAAGTATCATATTCTGTTTTCAGTTTGGCCTCCACAAAACAACACAGCTGATTATTGAGGACGACTGAGATTTCTTAAAACTTAAACACAGTGACCTCAACGGAGTTTCGTAATGTATTTTAAAAATCTTGAAACATTAATAGTTATTTGAGAAAGATGAATTTTACAGGAAAATATTACCCAAGACTCGAAATACACGTGTTTCACTACAAAATTTGTGCGAGAAAGAAATTGCACGAGCTGATGGAAGATTGTAAATGCCAACTATGCGGATAAGGATGTAGAAAATACATAATCATAACGTGTGCAAATAGAACAAAATCGATAACAGACTATAGCAAAAACTAAATTCTAAACCATTTCTCAAATTGAGCGCACTTTTCTCATTTACTATTATTATTATTATTATTGTTATTATTATTTAATTGTTATTATTATTAATAATGCTATTATTATTATTATTATTATTATTATTAACTAACTCATTGGTACTATCGAACCCGTAAGTTCATGACCGCGCGGACATAAGCTCTCCATATATCCCTATCCTGAGCCAATCTTTTCCAGTCATCCCCTGTATAATCTACTTCCCTCAAATCATAGTTAATGTTATTCTCCCGCCTCATTCTTGGTCTACAAACTGGGCGTTTTTCCTCTGATTTTCCTGCAAGAAGCTTCCGCACACGTCTTTCATTCCCCATTCGTGCCACATGTCCTGCCTATCGCAGTCTACGAGACTTAACTGTTTTCATTATATCTGGCTTCCTATAAATACCATGTAATTCATTGTTATGCAGTCTTCTCCATTCACCTTTCTGTTCATCTCTCTTTGGTCCAAAAATTTTCCTAAGAACTTTATTCTCAAATACTCGTAATCTCCTTTCCCAAATACTCGTAATCTCCTTTCCTCCCTTAAAGTAAGAGTCCATGTTTCGCATCCATATAATATAACTAGTAGAATAATAGTTTTTCATATTTTCAGTTTAACGTTTTTTTGAAAGGAGTTGGGAAGTCAAGAGTCTCTGTAATGCATAATAGCACGCATTTCCAGAATTGAGCCTATGTTTAATTTCCTTGTGCGTCTCATTCCTCTTTGTGATTATTGTTCCTAGGTATTTGAATTCAGCCACTTCATCAAAATTTTCCTCGTTTGTCATTAGCTGTCCATTTCCATTATATAATGCATTCTTATGTGTGACCATATATTTAGTTTTATTGATATTTATTTCCAGTCCCAATTTCTTAGTGTTTCTCAGTAGTGTGTGCGTGTTGGCCATTAGTATCTCCTCGCTATCTGCCAATTATTATTATTTTTATTATTGAAAGTATTGGCTTAGAAGAGGGAGTTACGAGAGTTCATGTCTGCGCGGTCTTGGACCTTCGTATTGTACAGTTCCAGTGAGTGAGTTGCTTTAACTTTGGTCTCCATGTCACTACTGAGTTTTACAATTTTATGTTTTTGCCTTCTTATCTTAAAAGAACGGGTTAAAGAAATAGGTTTCTTTAACAATTTCTTGACTTTTTAAAACTACCATTGCATTGTATGAAAGAGTATTGTGTAGAAACTGAAGACAATAAACTTCCGAACAAAAGAAGAGGATAACATATCTTCCTATTAAAATATTTTCTTTTCCATGTTTCCACGAATATTCAAATGAAGGCAATTTTAAAGAATAAAGGAAGGCAACGAAAAGGCGTTGTACGAGAGAGTACAGTGTTAAGATGGAACCTCCCTCCATATCCAGCCAATATATATTTCGATATCCTCACTTTCTAAGTTTTCTGAGGATAACAATCCTAGTCCCAGAGGCACCATTAGTACCGTAGTTGATTTATCTTACTTTCCGCACCCAAACAGCTTTTTATTCCCAGTTATATAATTTACAAGAAAAACCATTTGTTAAGAATGCTTACCAAGATTTACTCCAGAAAACAAAATTATTACAAAATTATCTTAGGTAATAATAATTATTATTATTATTATTGTTATTATTATAAATGCGAAAATAATAATTAAAATAATAGTAATAATAGTCGGAAGCGGTGCTCTAGTGATTATATTCCTTGCTTCTAGACCCGAATGTTGCGGGTTCAAACCCGGCAGGGATAAATTAATTTTTAGGATAGAAAAATCGGTTGGAGAAGTCCTCCGAGACGGGCTTTATCCCGTAGGAAACAAACCTGATGATTTTCGGGCTAGTAAAAGAATCTCAAGTCTTAATAAAAAGGGTTCTGAACAAAGTAAACCGTCATTCATCCGTCCAAGGAATATCCTGTCTTAGGTTTCTACTAGATGTCTTTTCGAGGCGATGTGCTTATCATATGTTCTTCGCTGACATCTGTATGGAAATGAACATATATAAAATCGTTTGGTTAAGAAACTTCTTACTAGGGGACATCCATGTCCCTAGAGGAACAAACGAAATTTAATCAATCATCAAATAAATAATTACAGTATGGTTATACGAAATAATAATAATAATAATAAAAAGAATAATAATAATAATAATAATAATAATAATAATGTGCACAATGTCACCGACATTATTTAAAATATACATAGATATTGTATTACAGGAATGGTCAAAGAAATGTAAACCAATGGGATTAAAATTAAAAGAGAATAAATGCATACATAACTTATTATTCGCAGATGATCATGTGGGAGTCACTTCAGGATGTGAAGATGCAAACTATATGGGTAGGAAACTAGAGAAAGGATACTCAAGGTGGGGTTTAACAATTAATTATAATAAAACAGAATATATCATATCTTTCAGAGGAATTAGAAATAAATGGAACAAAGATTAAACAATAGAACATTTTAAGTATTTGGGATCGATAATTCAAAAAGATGGATCATCTGAATTAGACATTGAAAATAGAATAATAGAGACAAAGAAAGTTATTGACATATTACATGATATTTTATGGTGTAAACATAAAATCAAGAGGACTGAATTATTAATATATAAAACAATTGTGAAGAGTGTTTTACTATATGGTGTGGAAACATGGACGTTGAAGAAAAAAACAAATAAATAAATTATTAGTCATAGAGATGGACTTTTTAAGAAGATCGACATGAATATCAAAATTAGATAAAATAAAAAAATAATACAATAATAGAAATAATGAATATAGAAAAGGATATTGTATAAGAGATTGCAGAATACCAACTAAGATGGTATGGACATATAATGAGAAGAAGGGGCACAGAACCAAATAAAAAGTATTGAAACGGATCCTCCTGGAAAAGGGAAACACGGTAGACCAAAGCCACGTGGATAAAGGGGATTCAAGAGAAGACATGAAGAAGAGAAATATGACAGAAGCAGACACGCAAGACCGGGAAGTGTGGGAAAAAAATAGAACTATATTTTGGTTTGAGGATACCTGTGTAAATAACAGAAACAATCCTGAAATAATAATAATAATAATAATAATAATAATAATAATAATAATAATAATAATAATAATAATAATAATAACGGTGATATTAAAGAAAATTAAGAATTTGTAAACTGGTCACATAAATGATTTATTACAATGGTAATAAATACATAAATAAATAATAACAATAATAATAATAATAATAATAAGTCCACCGCTGTGGTCTCGAGGTAGCGTGCTGCCTTGTCACGCAGCGGGTCCTGGTTCGATCCCCGGTAGGGGCACTTTTTCTGGGTGAGGTTTTTATCGAGGTTTTTCCTCACCTGTAAGACAAATGTCAGGAAAGCTTTAAGGCCCAAACCGTCCCCGAAATCATATGGCCGTCATCATCATCGTACTCATCATCTTTCACCCGTGTGGAAAGCAACGGGATGCTACCACACCTACAATTCCCTAGTAAAGCTGCAAGTATTGCATGAAAATGCTATGATTGCAGTGAAGGACCTGCCTTCGGACAGAATTACCATGGATGGATGGATTATTGTTATTATTAATATTGTTATTATTATTATTATTATTATTATTATTATTATTATTATTATTATAACTGAATAACTCAATAGGCTACCAAGCACAGAAGTTCATGACCTCGCGGTCATAAGCTGTCCTTACATCCCTTTACTGAGTTAATGTTTAACAATCATCTCCTGTATAATCACCTTGCTCATATAATGGTTAATGTTATTGTTTCAGCTCATTCCTGGCCCACCTATAGGTATAATTATATAATAACAATATTATTATTATTACTATTATTATTATTATTATTACTTATTTACTTACTTATTCACTGGCACTATCGAACCCGTGGGTTCATGCCCACGCGGACATAAGCTCTCCATACATCCCTATCTTGAGCTAATGCTTTCCAATCATTCCCTGTATAATCTACTTCCTTCAAATCATAGTTAATATTATTCTCCCATCTCATTCTTGGTCTACCAACTGGGCGTTTTCCCTCTGGCTTTCTTACAAGAAGCTTCCATGCAAGTATTTCATTCCCCGTACATGCAACATGTCCTGCCCATCGCAGTCTACGAGACTTAACTGCTCTTATTATATCTGGCTTCCTATAAAGACCATGTAGTTCATTGTTATGCAGTCTTCTCCATTCACCCTTTTGTTCATCTCTCCTTGGTTCAAAAATTCTCCTAAGTACCTTATTCTCAAATAATCGCAATCTCCTTTCCTACCTTAAAGTAAGAGTCCATGTTTCGCATCCATATAATATAACTGGTAGAATAATAGTTTTTTATATTTTCAGTTTAACGTTTTTTGAAAGGAGTTCGGACATCAAGAGTATCTGCAATGCATAATAGCACGCATTTCCAGAATTGAGCCTATGTTTAATTTCTTTGTGCATCTCATTCCTGTTTGTGATTATTGTTCCTAGGTATTTGAATTCAGCCACTTCCTCCAAATTTCCCTCATTTGTTGTCAGCCGTCCATTTCCATTATATAATGTATTTCTACGTGTGACCATATATTTAGTTTTATTGATATTTACTTCCAGTCCTAATTCCTCAGTGCTACTCAATAGTGTGTGATTTCCACTTCACCAGTGTTAAATTATACATGCAATAAGATTTATGATTGATACATAATATATATAGACTGCAAAATATGAAGTTGACATGGGTAAGAAAAAAAATAAAAATAATAATCTATTGTCACTGATGCACAAAAATAAAAAAAATAAAAAAGCTTTATCAGGTGAAAAACTAGGACAAGCTGTAAAATGCAAGTGCATGCTGTCTTTACACTAAACACAGTGCGTTTACCATATTATACCCTTCATACAGTTTAAATTATCCATACTATTAAAGTTCATACTGCAGCACCGTTGAGGTTATTTTATAATAAGTTGAAAAATATAAATAATACCTGATATAACAGTCGTCCTGAACATTACAATTCATTAAATTTGCGAAGTCCTTGCAGAACTACTTGTTTTCTTCTCCAGCAGCTGGATTGGTACTGATTGTTTTCAACGAGCATACTATAAAGAGGGTTGAAGTTGTTAGGTGCATTCTCGTTTAGCATATTGTCATTTCTCATTTCTTTCAATATCTCGATAATTCTAAGATGTTTATTTTATGTTTGTTACTTTCTCTGTTTAGTATTGAGAGTGTATTGTCAGTTGTGTTGAATTGGTGACCTGCATTTATAAAGTGCAAAACTTGACTTTCCCTCGCTAAACGTGAAGTCCATGAAATGGCAAGCTGCTTAACGAGAACGCAACTTCAACCCTCTCGTCGAAAACAATCAGTACCAATCCAGCTGCTGAAGATGGTACAAATATTTCGAAAGGCCTTCAAATATTTAATTAATCGTAATGTTGAGGACGACTGTTATCTAAGGTATTAATTTTATTATTTTAACTTATTAGTTTATATTAAATCATTGCATAACTCACTTGTCACAAAGGCCAAAACAAACTAGATTATTTTCTCTCACTGGCAAGGAGAAGAAAGTAGAAGGGGTCCCTTGTTTAACGTAAAACATTCCCTAGACGTTTGTTTTGTTTTCGTATTCGGATTTCTCTAATTTCCACGCCAAAAAGTTATTCAATCGTTCTAATGAGGACAAGTGAAATTACATAATGGGGAGTCTCAACATGAAAAAGTTTATTTCAATGTTAGATTTTCGTCCTAAGTTGGGTTGGAGATAAATGCCTAGAAAATAAAAATAAATAAATGCAGCGATTTGAGATTTTTTCCAAAATACTGTGTGTAGGTATATAAAGTTTTAACAGCATTAATCTCTGCTGGGTATTTCCAGAGAAAAACAAGCTTTTGATTCAAATGGAGGTCGCAACTTCTTTAGAGAAAAATTCCCCATTCTTTTCCTTTTCCCACTTGTAAACTAGGTGCTATTAATCACAGCAAAGGAGACAACAAACTAACTAGACCCGAGAAAATCGCCGAATACATGTTCACACAGGAGATTCATTCATCTCCAGGGGCGGCAACCTACTTGAAGATAATGTGTGAGAAGATCTTTCCTTCCATTATTTATAGAATATACAGCATGCCCAAGAATTAAATTGAAAAATGGAGGGATTATGGAATGATTAACACAAATATTTTTAAATAAACTGTGTGAATATATTATTTTTCATTCCTTATATAATATACGAACTGTAAAGGACACAAAGATCCAAAAGTCACGGATATCTTGATAATAATAGACCTATATAATATTTAAATTAAAATTTCAAAACAAAAACGTTCACATATGTTAATAAAGATGACGTTTTCTCACATATTTCATAGTAACTCAATTTTAAGTGAGGTATGGAAAATCAATAAGTACTACAAGAATAGACTAATAGCTATAGAAATTGATTATTTACGCAGAAGTGCCAGAAAGTCAAAATTAGAACGTGTCACAAATAAGGAAATTAGAAACATAATGGAAGCACAAGAAAACATAATTGAAAGAATTGAGGAGAAGGAATTAAAATGGTTAAGGACATATTTTAAGAATGGAAGATGAGGGATGGCCAAAGCAACTATATCAATGGTAACGACAAGAAAGAAGAAAACTGTGAGACGAAAATTAACATGCGAGGAAAACATGAAGACAGTAATGCAAGCGAGAGGACTAAGCATTGAAGATGCCCAAGATCGCAGGCTTTGAAGGTTTGGCACGGGAAGACATCAGCTGTAAAAACCCGAAGATAGATAGAATAGACATTAATTTTCACAACATATGCTCAAAATTGCAGCCTCGTTCAATAATGCATGTACAAACTCTTTTTTTTTACCATGTTTGCGGCCTTTTATGAAGTACGCGTACACTGATATTAATCTGTTACGTTCCTCCTTAATTTCTCCAGAGTGTATTACATGTTTTTATTTACCTGTCCTTTAAGGTGAACCCACAGGAAGAAATGTGGGGGCTTCAAATCGAGAGAACGTGGGGACTTAAATCTTTAGATTATATTAAAACTCAGCAATTAAGATGGCACGGACATGTCCAGCGAATTGAAGAGGATCGACTACCAAAGTCTGTTTTGAAATGGAAACCTGATATATATATATATTTATTTATTTATTTATTTATTTCCGGTTTTAACAATGTTGATTCATTTTTCCGGCACCAATGATTTGTCTTCAATTTCGCTTTATAATTTTCCTCCATTCGTCTCTGTTATAACACATTTCTTCCTCTATTTCCCAGTTCTTCACATTTTCCCTAATCCCTTGGATCCACGTGAGATTTCATCGTCCTTTCCTTCTCGTTCCTGATGGTGTCCATTCCATTATTTTTTGGTAATCTTTCATCCTCCATTCGCCTAATATTCCTGTACCATTTTAGTTGCTTTTTTTGGATAAATTCTAAAATTGAGTTTCGTACATTCATGTTCTTTTTTTTAACATCATTTCTAATTTTCTCTCTCCTTGATATCCTAGCAGATCATCTCCAATAGTCCATTTCTGCTACCATTAATTTTATTTTCATCTGATAATTTATAGTCCAAACCTCTGAACCATAAGTTATAATACTTCTGACCATTGTTTAAAAAATTTAACTCATTAAAAAAAGTGGAGCAAAGAACGCATGGTTTCATTAATGTGTGTTATGTGACACTGTTCTGCTGGAACCAGAATTACGTTCATCAATTTCAGTAAGTGTAATAAACTGTATCACTGCCACGTAGGCCTAGTGAATAAAACTATCTTCAACGTATTTTAAAATAATTAATTGGAACAATTTTTCCTCAATTGCGGAAGAAAATATCGTAGTATATATGTATTTACCATGGAATCGAAACGCATTTTCTGTTGTACATCTTTTTCCCTCGGGCTACAATTATGTACCGCGTAGGGTTGACCTTGAGTTAGGCTCTTTTGATGGATAATATACTATCGTTACATTCCTTAGATAATAATAAAATCTGTCTCAGAATTCACCAAACATTTGTAGGAATGTTTTAATGTTTAAATAATTTTAAAATATACAGAAATTAAACATAGATTGCGAACGTATACTTCTAGCATCACATGGACTCATGTCATTCCAAATTCTGTATCAAAAATAAATAAAAATTATATATAACGTTATTCTTCCTCTTATATTGGATGCAAATATGGTCTTTAAGGTAGGAGAGAAAATACAGATGTTCGGGAATAAAGTGCTTCGGATAATTTTTGGATCAAAGATAGACGAAACATTGGCGAATGGATGAAGCTACAAAACAGTCAGCTCTGTGATCTTTATGGGAAACCAGATACAATAAAAATGGTTACGTCCCCTAGACTACTATGGGCAAGATACATGAGACGAATGGATAATGGAATAGGCAGACTTCAACTTTTTGTAGTTGAAACAAATGGCAAACGGTCGGTATATTGTCCAAGAATGAGGTGGGGAAATAATATTATTCATGATTTGAGAGAGGCGAATTTTACAGGAAATGATTGGAAAATATTATCTGAGGATAAGTATATATGGAGAGCTTATATTCACGAGGTCATAAACTTGCAGGTTTGATAGTGCCAGTGGGTCAGTTAGGTAGTGCAAGACAAGCATTAAGCGATAAGGGAGTTAAGGAGTGAATGATGTAATAGTAACCATATGAGTTGTATACCTGAGTCCCGAATTCGATTTTCGAATTTACAATACAATTTTTTCCTTGTGTATATAGTCCGGAACAGTGTTCACTCAGCCTTGTCAGAATAAATGAATAACTAATCATTGGGTTTAAGGAGACCCAATTAGGAAAACTGATTTTTTCCCCCCGAAATGCTATATGCTAACCACGGAATTAATTTTCCTATAATCAGCTATGAAAAGAGAGCAACACATTTAGTTGGTTTTGGCTCTTAAAAGCTATAATACGTCTTTTTTTATGTAGGGCTATTAAAGTATTAAACTAGAATTATATAATATTCCTACATTTAAAATCTGAATTCCATTCCATTACCGCAGTTTAACCTGTCACTTTTTTTTAATGCTTTTACATCAAACACGCCACCCGGGAATTACACTGGTACGATCTGTCGGGAGAGGGATTTTAACTATTGCTCACACACATTTTTTTTTTTTTTGGCCACAGAAAGAAATGGTTTGGCCTTACCGAATGACTGATCCTCTCCGTGACAACACAACATTTAGACAAAACACACCATTCATATACACATATATACTCAACACGGCGAATTTGATAATGGTGATTATGATGGGGAGATGAGGTTCGGAGGACAGTTTTGGCCTTAAAGTTTTCTAAAAATCTGTCTTAAAGGTGAGGAAAAACCCGAAAAAATCATTGTGCAGGAAAATTATTCCGACCTGTGATCGAAACTGGATTCACTGCGTGTGAGATCACAGAGGTGGACTAAAATAATAATTCCCTTGGCTAAAATATTGTTTCATAATTTCTAAACAATTAATTTCAAAAGTAAAATTTTGCAGTGCGTCTAAGGTTCCATATTTTTTTATCTCCCTGACAATAAAAAACTGAAAATATTGGAATGCAATTACAAAAACTGTCTGAAGCACCACCATGAAATTTTAACCGTGTTTGTGGATGATTCGATTTTTCTAATTGGAAACAAAATACTGTGGGAGTTGGTTCACAAGGGACCACTCTTACTCGAAGTGCTTGGGTGTTTACAAAACATGAATTAAACCATTGCTATAGATAAAAAATGTACAGTATATACAGATTATAACATTAAGTAAGATTCAATATTAAAACAAAAAACGTTAATAACTTGAAGGGGGAAAAAATGTGAATTATGGGTCACGGGACAGATGCCTGAGTAGACTCATCATAATTTAAGGAAATCTGAGCTCAAACAATTGAATTCAAGTTTTCCTTGTCTTACCTTGTCCTATCTTATAATAACTTTTAGCTACGTCATAGTGTATGAAGTACAAATATCCATATTTGTTTTCTTTTGTTTTTTCAGTGTACTTTACAAATACAGTAAAACTTGATTAATCCGGAACGTGAATAATGCGGAAATCTTTCCAATGTGAACAGATTTATTGGCCACGGTGAAATAATAGTAACTTACTTACTCACTGGCACTATCGAACCCGTAGGTTCATAGCCGCACGGACATAAGCTCTCCATACATCCCTATCCTGAAAATTTTACCCCAGTAGAACCCATGTCCGCATTTCTTGACGGTTGTATTTTTACGGTGAAAGATCGTCACTCTTTCGACCAAGGTACTTATTTCGTCTGGCTTATCACCTTCGACCAGTCCGGCATGGGTAACCCTATCGGCAGCAATGCTACCGCCGGCATAGCTCTCAGGATCATTTAAGCACACAAGCCACTCCACCACGACAAGGTAAAGATACCATGGAGGGGAAATAATAGTAATGTCACATGTATTTATTTTGTATAAAAGGGAATCTGTAAACAGAAGGATATTTCTACATAATTCATGAAAAATAATGTTTATAAGGCGGAAAAACTGAGAGAGGAATACATTAGTTCCACTTCATTGAATTCCCGTTAGGCGAAATAACAATAAGGGATGATTTCTGCTGCCGGATGTAGTAGATTATCTACCTGTATCTGACATTTTCTTTCGGCCCCACTGCACACCCGTTATGCGAAATACAGTTTCGTTTAACAAATATTTGGCGTGTGGCATCTGTCTTACAAATAACCAGTGCACTGTAAAATCTTAAATTAGTTTAAGATCTGAGATCGATTGTGTACGTTTCTTTCACAGGTAGCGTTCTGAATTTCGGAAATGAAGATGACTAAATCGTATGTATCATTGTCATTAAACTAAAAAAGTGAAAGTGATTGAAGATAAAGAAATAAAAACTCTCAGTACGCGAAATAATGACTAAATTTAAATGTGGAAAAAAACCCAAGTTTATGAAATTTTGAAACACAAAGAAAACATTAATGAATAGATGCAAGGAATTGATCAAACGAAGAGGAAATCATAATAAATAAATGAAAAAATCAAGGAAGTAGTGTGGGAGTGTTTTACAAGTGCACGATCAAAAAATCTCAAAATTTCGGGACCAATGATCCAAAGTCAAGCTCTCAACGTTGCTCTATCCCTAGAGAATAACGATTTCAAGGCATCTTGAGGTTGGTCGTACAGTTTTAAAAGACGACACAATGTAGTGTGGAATGAAATTTGCGAGAAATCAAAGGATGTGGACGAAAGTATAGTTACTGAGTGGAAACCAAACTGCATATTTTAATTTGAGGATACGGGCCTAAGAGACATTTTTAACGCTGATGAATCGGACTGTTAGTTTGCGCGTTAACGTCAAAATTGCTTGTACATACTTCACTTTTCAACGACAGCGTAACTACAATTATCCAAGGTACGTAAAAAAGACATATACGGTGCTCTATAATCTAAGATTGTTTTTTTTTGTTTTTTTCTAAAGTGGAAAAAAATGGTACCATGGGATTCCGCTTTGAACACGTTTTACTGTATGTAGAAAGATATCCACTCAGATGCACCTTGCTATTGTAAATGATAGGAGTGTACCGGCACTGTATCAGTGTTTTAAAGACATACGAGTATTAGGTGATGGAAACTAAAATTATTCATTGAAGTTCACTTTGTATAAATCTGCGTCTCTCCACTTTTACACACGATACAACAATCAAAATTATATTAGATTGTATCGAATATTTCTTGATGTGGAATATAACATTTCTTAAATTTCATGCTACTGGTTTATCTTTTATAGTATTACAAATATTATTGTGAACAAATTAAAAAAATAAAGTTTGCATCGTCTTAGTTACACGTTTCAGAAAATCCAATCATACAAGATGATATTATACATGTTTTTTTTATTTTATTTTATTGTATATTCAAGTTTTGACATGTTATGTCTACTGTTTTGTGATATATATGTTTTGTTTAGTAAGACGATTTATTTTAATACTTCAATAAATTTGATACAAAGTTCGTAGTAATTTATATACTTTTCACTAAAAATGGTTAAAAATTATAAAATAGTTCCTCCAACACGTAAAACCAGGAGTGTTCAATAAAAGAAAAGCATTATATCACCATTTAATGATTGCATTTTCTGAAACGTGTGCCTAATTAAATTTTAATTACTATTTATTTATTTTGCATTATGATATTGCAAATAATGTAAAAGGTAACCAGTAACCCACATTAATTTTATGACATTTTACATTCCACATCACAATGCATTATTTAAAATTTAGTATAAACTCCATTGTTGTATTATGAATAAAAGTGAACATAGAAATATTTATATACTACAATTCCAAGACACAATTTTGAGTTTCCCTCACATGCATGTCTCTTTTAACGTATTTCTCGTTAATATACACATTCTATGTTGTTTTAAACATTTTAATTCAACTGATTTGAATTACGTTTTAACGGGAAGTCAATTAACCTTTCTACTGATGCGAATATTTTAATCATAAATACAATTAGGAACACGTATAGTGATATAAAAATAATAACTTGGCCGCCATATTGAGAATGAATCTAATCAACAATAGTTATTTTCAGGAGTATTATTAAACTTTTCTCTAGTTCAAATGAAAAAAAATTCTTGTATCGTTCATAAGCGTTTCTTTATAATTACCCAAAAATGATCTTTACTACTGGGCTAGTCTTCATAGAAAGGGTGTATCTTTCTAAAATTGCCCTTGCTGCCAATAGAGGATCAATCTCAATTTTAAAACATCTTTTTCGAAATATCTACTTTATTGTAAGTATATTTCAATAACAATTTGAAAAATGTTTAATGTATTTACAAAATGTATTTCATCAATGTCGAAAATTAATTGTCTATATCACTTTATCCTTGAGGCAATCCTCTAATGAGGAAAGTTGTATATAATAAAAACAATAGAAATGCATTTGAATAATTTAGTAAAATCGTTCGTTTAATTATTTCCGTTGTCGGAGAAGGATAGATTAATTTGTTTTAACTTAGATTGATTAGATCTCATATAGGTAAAACTAATTAAACAATTATCGTGACAAATAGTTAATTAGTGTCTCGCGACATTAAATTTATTTCCTGAGGAAAATGTTATCAATATGTAGTATGTGAGATGTTTTATGTACACGGCTGCTCAGGTAGATTGAACGGATTTATCGTTAAAAATACACATCCTTTAGCGTGCTGTTCTATTCAAAATACAACACTGTTGTTTGTGGAATTGTTTATTGCACTACATTTACGGACTATTATGAGGTTTGAATTGGTAAATATAAAATAATATACGAAAATAAGCAAGTAAATAAATACATAAAATAAATAAATATGTTCAAAAAAGAGATAAATACATAAAACTGTTAAACAAGTATCTCGTAAACATACCACTTGCGTTTGTTACAGCACGCTTTACCCGTGGCGCGGCATGGATATCACGATATTCTGTAAAAGTTCTTGGTCCAATGCCACATTTTTCCATGCAACATCAACTGTATCCACAATTCGTTCTGGCTACAGTAAGATCCTGGCTATTTGGAGTGTAAAGTTTCCTTCATTCTCACCCACATATGTGCTATCTTGTTCATATCAAGAGACATCGGATAGTGATCAAAGAGATGTATATCACGCCTCATCCGAAATCGTCTTTGAATCTGAAGATAATAATGGACCGGAAGGTTATCTTGTTAGAACAGAAACATTCGTTCAGGATAACGTTTCCGAGCGGAAGGAACTACTATGTTCTCCAAAATTATGGAAATAGGCAGCTGTGTGTAACCTCCCTGCCTCATCGAACGATACCACCCCCATTCCACAAATTATATGCTTATGTGATCAGACTCGCAAACAGATACACATAATAAGCGTGATTTTGATAGCCATCTATGCAATATACATGGACAGGACCCTCGTTCATACTCGAGACGTTACTTCGTCAGATAGAATTGCATTCCTCCAATCGAAGTACTCTCGAGTAGAATCGAAGGCTAGACTATCCACGATCTGCTCATCATTCAACTTAACCTTCCTGGCAGCTCGACGGGACCTTATACCATAATTATTGAGGCATCTTCTATGATTGCTGTGGAGCCTGGAAAATTGGGCTTGATTATCAATTCAGGGCAAGTTACAAATTAGTAGCGGGTCGTGAACGATTTATCAACAGAAATCTAACAAGAAGTTGTGATTTTGTCTAGCTGATTTGGAATGACTACTTAGCGAATAATACATCAGATGCTGACCATAATTATGTTTAATATTTACCAAATGTGAGGTTATGTAATCCGATCTTACTTCCGGGCGATTTCTAAGCCGGATGTATAGTTATAAATAGCATATATTTACTGTTAAATTTCTTTGGGCTTGGGAAAAATCAATAACAGATGATTGTGTAAGAAATAACTTACTTACTCTTACTCACTGGCACTATCGAACCCGTAGGTTCATGGCCGTGCGGATATAAGCTCTCCATATATCCCTATCCTGAGCTAACGCTTTCCAATTATTCCGTATAATCTACTTCCCTCAAATCATAGTTAATGTTATTCTCCCACCTCATTCTTGGTCTACCAACTGGGCGTTTTCTCTCTGGTTTTCCTACAAGAAGCTTCCATGTAAAACTTTCATTCCCAAAACGTGCAACATGTCCTGCCCATCGCATTCCACGAGACTCAGCTGTTCTTATTATATCTGGCTTCCTATAAAGACCATGTAGTTCATTGTTATGTAGTCTTCTCCATTCACCTGTCTGTTCATCTCTCTTTGGTCCAAACATTTTCCTAAGTACTTTATTCTCGAATACTTGTAATTTCCTTTCCTCCCTTAAAGTAAGAGTCCATATAATGCAGATTCATTATACAAAATTTAATACATTTCTTAGAGCAACAGAACTCTTTTTTTTTTTTTTGTAATTTTTGAAGTTATTTTCTTTCGGCTGTACCATATCGATCGTACATTTGTAGATCGATATCCTTGTCAAAGAAGTAAATTTGCGGATATATCTCTCATTACCCAAAAGAAAGAGGCAATTTTATCAGGAAGAAGCAAAATTATCGGTCTATGAGATAAATACTCATTCTAAGCAACGCCTATTTAAAGGTGGCAGATCTGAAATTACTACTTTGGGATCATCATATTATTCTTAATGATATTACCATAACATGAATCACCACACGCTACATTTTATTTATTATGTTTGGCGTAAGTTTCTTGTGGTAAATTGTTTGAGAACTGTAATAGTAGTTCATTTTTCACATTCATTTTAAGTACGTTAACATTTCAAATTCGACATAGTATGAAATAAATAATTAATTTTCCTTGAAGCAAAATAATGATAATCAACATAACCATTTTTCTAATGAACTGTATTTACAACTAAATCAATGTTCCCCCCCCTTTGTTAATGTGAATTCCATCATACTTTAATTGAAATACTTGTAATACAACAGAAGCGATATAGTAATAAATGTATTTCAGAAAACACATTTAATTAAACAAAAATGTTAATGCTTACAATGTTTTGGCCGTAGTCACATAAATATGACATTTGAGAAACTACATGCTGATCAAAATGAAGTTTTGAACATTATAATTTCATAGAATTAGATTTATATACTAATATTACTTGAATTCCAGTGTCTCCTCTTATTTTTATTTAATAATCTGGCACACTAATTGGTAGTTATTTTTTAAAAAAAGTAGCCATTTACATATAAACTAATTCTTCTATGATTGTCATTTTCAAGTGGAAATAATTTTCTACCTAATTAACTCTTGTATATGACTCTCTTTATGTGAATTAATTACAAAAATGCATATTCCTAGTTCATTTGATTGTAAATTTCTCAATAGTTCTGATTGTTATTCAGCATCATAAAGTTCTACTTACCTATGGACTTATCAGGATCGCACTGCGTTCAGAATGTCACTTTTAATTAACTCTAATTATAAATCGAGAAATCTTTATTATCTTCCTTCATAATAGATGTCAGTGGATTTTGAATGACTGCATTATACAAGATGTCTCCAAAATAATTATCGGATTTCGCAATAGTTTATATTCAGAAGCTGAACGGGCTTAAAAATAAATTGATATACAATATTTTCAAGTTTTGTTTCAAACTTTTATAGATGCTATGCTATGTGTCTATACATAATAGGGTTATAACGTTTTTACAACCTCATTTTCCTGTATCGTAAACTGATGAACTTTTACCTCTGTACGAAGAATCGAGTAGACAGTTCAATATTCCTTCAGAAAAAGTCACCCCGAAATTAAAATTCATATTTCACTACTGGTTGATTATTTTGAAACACAAGATATATACTGTAATACAAACAAGAAACAAGATAAAAGTGTTCAACCACATGTACAATCATTGTATATTATTGTTGATTGCTTAGAAAGAATCGGAGATGCAGTTTGTCTTTATTTCTACACGAAGCATATAATTCTTGCATGACTTATAATTGAACGTTCGGCGCACTGATTAATTGTTGGTATACTTAATGCAGATGGCTCCTTCTTTCAATGATTTTCCAATGAGTGCAGTGCTGTTTAGAAAGGCCTTAATATGTTTGACAAGTTCTTCAAGTCATTCATGTTGTACATCTGATTACTATAAACAATAGTTTACCCAATCAAATTAAATAAATCTGGACATTTTTTCAAAGCAACTCTTCTAGTTGTCATACGTATAAATACACGTAGAGCAACAATAGCTCTTCAATTCCATATTGCATTACCGGTACTAATTTTTGGAATTTTCTGTAACCTAATGAATGGAAAGTGTCTTTTTTTCCTCAAAGAATATACACGCACATGTTAGATGGTACAGGAACTTCATGCCATCCTTCCACCCCGATTTATCTAGGATATCTTCTTTTCCGTTCACAAATTGTGATTTTAGCCCCCTCATATTCGTTCACAAATTTAGATACAAATGGTTTTCAATGTGTGGAGGCTTGGTATTCTCATCAAGTTCTTGATCCATCACTAAACATAATATTCTGTCCAGAATGTGATGTTGACAACCGATAAATTGAGGTATTGCAACACCCTTTTCTGCTAATTATATTTTTTTTCAATCTGACAACATTTTTTGAGATTCATTCTGTAGGGAGTTGATGCCTCTTTGATGGGTGAATTGTCTTTCGTGCTACTTTACTTGTTAAGTAACCAACCTCTCCTTTGCTTTGCAGTTTAGTTGGTACAATCGTTTGTCTTCAGTAGATAACCATTGGCCATTTACTTTTGTAATATCAAAAAGCTGGTCAAGAGTATCAAACTTTCCCCTCCTTACACATTCATCATAAGTCTTCAGTACTTTATGGAGCTTTGTATGTATTACTTGATTTAACACATGGGGAGAATTAAGTTTATTTCGCCACAAATATGTAACTTCTTCAGATATTTTCGCTACTCTCTCATTTTTTCCTTTGATCTCTGCTCCAAGTTACTGATACCTCCCAATAATTTGAAGTAGAAGATGCACCTTGCAGTATTCTTCTAGCGAATAATCTACTGTAGGCGCATTTTGTCTTTTTCTATGTAACAGTTGGAATCTCACTAGATTATTCATTCAGGTAGTGGTGTTATAACTTTTCTTGTGTGACATCATGTATTCCCAGTAAATAAAAACAAGCTATTGCTTCCATTCACTAGTAATCATGGATAGCAAATGTAATGAGTATGAGCACTACACATCATTATGTACCAATACTACACAATATATTAATTGAGTAGATATAAAAGATATTTTAGAAATATTGTGAAAATAGGTATTGATTTGGGGGGTGACTTTGCTTGAATCTCAGTGAAATCAAAGCCCTTTTCAATGGTTTTAAGCAAACTGTCACCCATTAATTATACAGGACATATTTTATTTTACAAAAGTCCATAATTATCGTATTTATTTAACTTATGTGTCTGATTGTCTACTAAAATCATTGTCTTTTTTTTTCAAGATTGTGTGAAGTAAAACATGATAATTTCCTGACTTGCGGCGTAACCAAGTGGTTTAAGGCTGATATATGGGCATGCGATGGTTCGAGTTCCCACGGTGAAATAAATGTTTCGGGCAGTATGTTTCCGATGCTCATCCTGTGAGAATTTCGTGGCATTACTTATGACTATTTAACTCATGCCCCAAATGGGAGTCAATGACCAATCACTTTTCAATGAATTTCGTTTTACAACCAATCACAGTCGTGTTTCACCTCAATATTGATCTAATTTTAATTACCAAAATAAAAAAGGCTCGTCATTTTAATACTTTGAACAGGTCAGAGCATCATTTTGCAGTAACTGAATCCCTAACAAATACATTGATATGAATATAGCAAATAATGAACAGATTCCATCGACCTACACATTTGATAATTATTGTGTGTCATTAATTGTGTTTTTAAATACAGATTTTACCGTTTTACTGAGTTGTTTCTGGAAAAATGAATTAATAACCTGTCATGTTGGTTATAATATATAGTTTGATGTGTTTCATTTTTTCTCCGCTAGTGTACTTCCTTACAATATTGCGATTCTATTTGATAATAAATAGTATGGTCAAGTTGCAGTAATGAACAAATGAAACATAACCAAACATTTCTCATTTGTTTAAATATATAACTATTTTGAAATAACACTACTTAAATACTGATTTGTGAGTAAACAGCTTAATTTTATTCGTTAAACAGTCCTACCAAGTGCCAATCGTTATTTCCAAATCCTCTAGATAGATTGGAAATCACTCGTGACATTACTTACGGCAATTAAAACGTGACTTTTCTACAATATTATGTCATCTGTTAAAATTTTAGTTTTAATTAGTTAATTTTATGCATTTCTAAAATTCCATTAAGTATTAATAATCTCGTCACATATTTTATATATATTCAGGATTGAGGAATAGCCTTGTTTGAGCACAAAAAGTATTAAAATTACATAAATGAAGTAAATCGTGAGGTAAACACTGTAAACAGACTTTATTCTAACTTGTATGAATTTTATATTTGCGAAGTTGGTGCTTTCTATTCTTTAAAGGAATATTTAAAATTCGATTAAACTCTTGTTTAAATCTAAACATTTTATGATAATGTAGCTCTATATTAAATACGTAGTGGAACAAGAAAACAATAATATATATATATATATATATATATATATATAAAATAACAGTGGTCAACAAGATTTTCGTTTCTTGAGTACTAATAGTTGTACTTAATGCAGTTTTTTATCGTGTTTTTAAATATGTACTCGGAATTTCTCTATCACCCACAGTTTTTTACTTCAGTTTCAATTAATGGATTTAAATAATTATTTTTTAATAAACGTTTTTTCGTCCATTTGTCTATTGTAAAATAAAACCAAATGAGCTAACTCAGCCGACCTGCAAAGAAACGTTTGTATGATAATATAGCATGAAATCACATCTCCGACCCCAGGATGGTTCTCGGATAAGCTAACTGTTCGCAATGACATGCTTTATAGGCCTATTATTATTTCTGGTGCGTCACTTTATTATCTCTTTATTAATGGTTTTTGTAATGGCGCTCTTTAACATCTTAGGGCATTAGTGTCGCAATTAAAATTATTAAATAAGATATATCTGTGCAAAAAAAGAATACAAATATTATGGTAAACCATCAGATACATAAATTAAATAAATGCAATAATTATATGTGCACATATGACATGAATGAATGAATTAACAGTTAAATGAATGAGTGAATTAATAAGCTTCTGTGTCCCTTGAAGGACTCGGGCCTCCTACGAGAGAGATGAGCTTAAATTTCTTGAGGTTCACGTGGGGAGCAACTGCACATGAACGGATATCACTGTTTTAAGCCTACTCTTGTGATTTAAAGTACATTTTATTTTAGAAATATTGTGCGGTTTGTGATTGGACTCAATGTTTTTTACTTTTTAATGGTGCACTTTCGTCTTCGTTCAAGCAACTTATGAATTGATTCTTCTAGTTTGGTTAGCACATTAGTTGTACTTATGTTTAGGTACTGAGTACTCCCACTTTATGTTGCTCACTGCTTTCTTCCACGCATTTCTATTGCGGGCGGTGGTGGGACCATAGGACTCCTAGTTCATGCTTAAAATCGTCTGCCCATCTGCGTCTGGATCTGACTTGTGATCTTCTGCCTGTGTAGGAGTCCCACATAGTGGTTTCTTGTGCCATATGCATGGTATCTCTAAACGTTTGAAACAAAATTATAACATTTTGTATATCAGTTTCCTTTTAGCGCCAACGTTGTTATGCTTTTAAATATAAATTGTTGTCAAATATGAAAGTAATTTTAGGACACCGTGTGTAATGCTGTCATCCAAAAGTCAAAGAGCTTACTTACTTACTCAATGGCACTATCGAACCCATAGGTGCATGCCGCACGGACATAAGCTCTCCATACATCCCTGTCCTGAGATAATGCTTTCCAATCATTCCCTTATATTCCACTTCCCTCAAATCATAGATAATGTTATTCTCCCACCACATTCTTGCTCTACCAACTGAGCGTTTTCCCTCTGGTTTTCCTACAAGAAGCTTCCATGCACGTCTTTCATTCCCCATACGTGCAATATGTCCTGCCCAGCGCAGTGTATGAGACTTAACGATTCTTATAATATCTGGCTTCCAATAAAGGCCATGTAGTTATGTAGTCTTCTCCATTCACCTCTCTGTTCATATCTCTTTGGTCCAAACATTTTCCTATATATTTTATTCTCAAATACTCTTAATCTCCATTTCTCCCTTAAAGTAAGAGTCAATGTTTCGCATCCTGGTATAATAATAGTTTTATATATTTTCAGTTTGACTTTTCTTAAAGGTGTTGATACATCAAAAGTCTCTGTAATGCATAATAGCCATAAAGTCCTAAGATTCCATGTTCCTAGGAACATGTCCCTGTGTTTGAGTCTTTGGCATGGGTTCCCTGAAGTAGTCTCCGCCCGGAGAACCGAATGGGGGAATATTTGACTTTCGGAAATTTTTACCCTAATTGAACCCATGTCCGCATTTCTTGACGGTTGTATTTTTACGGTGAAAGATCGTCACTGTTTTGACCTAGGTACTTTTTTCGTCTGGCTTATCACCTTCGACCAGTCCAGCATGGGTAACCCTATCAGCAGCAATTACTACCGCCGGCATAGCTCTCGGGATCATTTATGCACGCAGGCCACTCCACCACGACAAGGTAAATATACCATGGAGGGGTCAAAGAGCATACATTTTTTTTATCGAGACCTCTTATTTATGGTTTGAGGTTATTTTACCTGCTGTATATCTACGACTTTGAATCACAACTTTAATTCTCTTATTTAAAAATTGCAAGAATATTTACGCCCACACAAAAGCATATATCCGCAAGATGCATTCTCGCAAAAAATTATAAACCTAATGCCAGCATAGTAGTGGAAGGGAAACTGTCTTATGGATATTATTAATATTCAAACGGAATAAATACTGATAAATAATTTTGAGACATGGTGTATTTTGTGAAGCATTTGTAGGTCTACTGGTTGTCGTATGAATGCAAACTGAGCCAATGAGGAAACGGTTACTACACGCAGCACATGTTACAAGACATGTGACATATGTTCATGTTAAACTAATTCCCTAACTAACTTCACGACAAAGTGCGTAGATTGATTCCCTTGTGTTCCACAAAATTACCTTACTGGCCATATGTTTTCTAATATGTAGTTTGCTGTGCACCAGTAAAATTAATCTAAACCACGTGATTAATTGATCAATTAATGACTAACCTCTGAGAGAAACGTGTTTGCAACACGGTTCTAAACTTAGTTAATTTTAATGTGTTTTTAAGGTAGTTGTGAATTTACATTAATGAATATAACAGATTTTCTTCCCTCTGTATACGTGCCTTTGTAGCTAACACTGGCATTTCGTTATCGTCTCCAATATCACCACCACCATCTTCAGACATGAATATTTCTTTCCATCATCAACCAAATATTAATTTTCAAGAGTTCATTATCTTACTCTGCTCCATACGTATGTCAATCAATCCAACCATCCATATACTACTACTACTACTACTACTACTAATAATAATAATAATAATAATCATAATAATAATAATAGTAATAGTAATCAGTTTATGGTTCAACCTTCTTTATAGCTACAGGCTTTCATGGTCTTCATGTAATTATTGGAACTACTTTTCTAACTTTTTTGAAGAGAAAAATTATACGCTCAGACCGGGACTTGAACCCGGGACCCTTGGTTCTCTAGACCAAGTGCTCTACCAACTGAGCTACCTGAGCAAGTACCGATCTAAACGCAAATCTTTCTCTATATACATTGTAATTCCCATCCACCAAATACTTTTCTAACAGTTAACCCTGTAGACAAATAAAATAGAAAAAACCAAATATGTTTAAATATCTTAATGAAACCATTTCCAAAATTAAGTCTTTAGAATAAAATCCTGCCAAAAATAGTAATAGTAATGATAATAATAATAATAATAATAATAATAATAATAATAATAATAATCTTGTATCTTGTAAGCCCATGTTTCCCTTAACAGAGATTTAGGCGCTCTCCCCCTACAGGGAAGAATTTGAACCATACTAATTTAGTTACACTTGTTTTCGTATAGATGCCATTTGAGTGGTCCGTGATCAGCGTTCCACCTCATACTGACATCTAGGAAATCAAGGTAGTACTAGGACGGGAAAATGTCCAATCCAAAGTGATTTGTTGCCAGACGTTCCTGTCTAGAGCATCTTCTACCCTCAGATCTCTTGCTTCCATACTTCTCCTCACTCCATCCATCCAACGTTCCCTAGGTCTGCCTCTTCCAGTTCTTCCATTAGCTTTCCAATTAAGGATCTTCTTTGGTATTCTCTCTTCTTCCATTCTTACGAGGTATCCATACCATTTCCAACGTTTTTCTTCTATTTTTTCCAATGTGTTTTTTTCAACTTGCATAATTTCCCGTATTGTGCTGTTTCTGACCTTATCCCTTCTTGAAATTCTTGTTGATCGCCTCCAAAAATCCATATCTACTGCTAACAGCTTATTGGCTTGTTTTCTACTTACTGTCCAGGTTTCGGACCCATATAATAAAATGCTTTGTAACAGAACTTGAAATATAGTTTTCTTTGTTCTGTATATTATATTTCTATTCCAAAGCACTGAGTTATAATAATAATAATAATAATAATAATAATAATAATAATAATAATAATGATGGTGATACTGATGATGAAAATGATGATGATGATAATGATGATATTAATGATAATAATAATAATGATGATAATAATAATAATAATATAATAATAATAATAATAAAATAATAATAATATTTCATTTAAGCTGGAGAGTTAATGTCATAAGGTCTTCTCTTCCACTCAACCAGCGAAGAATAAAGTCATACAAAAATTACATACTTACTAACATTTTTAATGTTCTTAAAATATATACTAAAGTAAACGACAATTTTAATGTGGTCTAATATTAGCTGACTCTAACAAAATATGGAATAGGATAAAATAAAATAAAGTAAATAAAGCTTCCTAGATGAATATTTATAGGTAGGTCCTATATACAAAATGTTGAATGTAGTTGTTATGCAGTTAATGTTTTTATTGTGTGGAATATTAGTCTTGGAAATATAGAAGACAATCGAGACACTTCTTGGGTCTAAGATTCAAGAACGGATATTTCCAGAATGGAGGTATAGTTGCATGTGGAAATTCTTCGGTCCACTGATTCGCGAGTTGTCTTTGACATTCTCTCATGACATTGGAGGACTGTAACACACTTCTTAAGTTGGGGCACCTGAAGAACGGAGTTACCTTACCCCGATGATATAACGGGTGATTAATGATAATGAAGCGCCAGGAAAGTCCTTAAAACTAAACTTAACCTAAATATAGACCATGTGTGTCTATAGGAATAATTACTTTAAATAATATCCCTGTGGTCTGTCCGGAAATCTAACCCGGGATCCCTTGAACTGTAATCAGAAGCTTTTACCACTAACCCATGCAAATATAAAAAAACATATATTATGGAATCATTATTTCCAATGTGAGAGCTCTTAAATCAAGAAGACCACACGAAAATGCTAGGCCGAAGTTAAGAGTTTAATAATGTATTTAAAATGCCAGATATTGGATGTACAAACAGAATCTATGGATAGCTTTAGTGAATGAGAAATTTAATATCCTGATTTCTTAGCCAAATTTAGTTAGTTGGCTGGATAAATTATCATAATCATGCGTAGGGTACGGGGCGACTAAAGTTTGTTACTGTTCAACTACATGTGATGTCAGTGCATTCAAGTTACGCCCATCCGCTGCCAATACATACAGATCACATAGGCCTAAACATTAAGAACTATTCCTTTATATGTAGAACACATTATAACAGTGAGTAAGAAAGATACTTTATTAATTAATTACTTTGTACATTTTTGTTCGTAATTAGGCCTACTAGACAGTAACATCTAAGCACTGGTTTTATTAACATTTGAAGGCTGTTGCCATAGAGCGTTCACTACACTCTCTATCCATCCTAATAATATTCTGAGTAATTAATACAAATGAAGAACATTGATATAAGATCCATGGAATATAATGATTAGGCAGTGTGAGGGAACAAATATTTATCATGTTACAAGAGAAATATCTGAAGCATTTCCATTAACAGCTGTGAAACAAACAGGTCACTTGGGACTCATTAAACTATGGCCATGCGACATCACTCGCCCTTTCCCTTTGAAGTCACCCTATTAGTAATTACGTGCTGTTATATCGATAAGTTGTCTCACACCTCACGTTGTAATTCAGTCAATTTTCTTATGAAATATAGGCAAGAGGTTATTTAACACGGTTCGTGCAAACTGTCTCCTCGATTTCACTTATAAATTATGCCCTTGTTATCAGATTTATAGTAATGTAAACAAAAGAAAAAGGGAAAGGTAAATTTGTCAAGTGTTCATATAATTTCAAGACTAACTGGCAAGTTAGTTGTAGGAAGCACCTGGTATACAAGCAGACTGCTGGTCTCTGATCCTAAATGTGTCAGTCACATAGGTGAATGAATGTTCATGCTGAACAAAAAACAACCATTCATTCATTATGAGAATTTTCCTCAACACTGAGGGTGTCTCCAACCAATCTTAGTAATTAACGTGAATTAAAAATAAATAAATAAATATAAATGACTACGGACTTATAGACTATCAGTTTGCAACAAACATTCGCAAATTTCCCTTAATTAAAGTTCTCCATCGTTCTCTGTCCTCTGTGTCTTCATCTGTTACACCAAATTTCCTCATTGAATTTTGTTATTCCAGGTTGTTCTTGGTCTTCATTTTCTGATACTTCTTTCAATTTTCCATGCATAGACGGCCTTTGGTAGTCTTCCATCCTGCATTCTTCTTACGTGTCCATACCATTTTAGCCTTCTGTGTTCAATTTCATCCATTATATTTCTTTCTGCATTCATCCATTTTCTAATGTCTGTATTTCTAATTTTTGGTCAAGATTTTCTAACAGCTCTTCTCCAAATATCCATTTCAACTGAAGTTGTTCTGTTGACATGTTGTTGTGTAATAAAAACAACAATAATAGTAATAATAGTAGTTGTAATAATAATAATAATAATAATAATAACTTTAACGCAATTTAACCTCTCTCCTTTTAGGTACATTTACGTGTCACACGCCACCCGGGCCTTACAGTGACACTACCTGTCTGGAGAGGAATTTTAACTGTGGATTACACACGTACTTTTTTTGACTGCACAACTATCGGGAGAGGGATTTTTAACTACACACATTTTGACCACATGTATGGCCTCCCGGAGTAAGGGATCAGCTCAATATCAGGACCTCCTCCAAGACAACACAATATTAAGACGAAACACAACATTCACACACATTCATACTAAACACGGCGAATATGATAATGATGATTATTTGATGTTCGGGGACGGTTTAGGCTTTACAGATTCCTAGCATTTGTCTTACAGGCGAGGAAAAATTCCGAAAAAAGCATCATACAGTAAACGTGTCCCTACCGGGTTCGAACACATGGGCCCGCTGCATACGATGCAGCAACTTGACTCAAAGACCACAGTGATGGACATAATAATAATAATAATAATAATAATAATAATAATAATAATAATAATAATAATAATAGTATAATAATAGTAATAATAATAGTAATAATAATAATGGTAGTAATAATAGTAACAATAGTAACAATAATAATAATAATAATAATAATAATAATAATAATAATAATAATAATAATAATAATAACAATAACAACAATAACAGTAACAGATGAAGCGAAGGGATATCAAGGTTACAAAGAATCCGGATTAAAGGAAATTGAAGACGGTTAAAGAAATAATGATGTAATAGACGAATTAATAAACGGTAGTTCAAATAGTTTGGAGATATAATCAGGCTCTACTAATAACGATGGCATATACATTCAATGAACACCAACCGGAAAAGCTAATCGAGGAAGGTCAAAAAGATCACGATACCAAAATTAAAAAAAAAATATTGTATTTTTTCAATGGGACTTGAAAAAAAATATATTCTCTTGATCAAGAAGAATAGAGATTGGGAGCGAGAAGTCAACTTCAGCTGAAAATCTACAAAATCCCTGAATACAATAATAATAATAATATTTTATTATTATTATTATTATTATTATTATTATAAATTATTCCTAGGATGCAAGTGACTCCCAGATTGTATTATATAGTGCACGTAAGTAACCAGATACTGCTTGTGAGATATAATAAAACATGTACCAATTTATTATACCACAATATAAAAGAAACCACAGTTTACACTCCCTTAAACGTATTATTTCCCAGGTATTTACGTTCCAGAAAAATATAATTGACATACTTACATGATAGGACATCGGAAATTAATTAATAACCTGTAATGTTGGTCATAAACAGTTCGATGTGTTTCTTTTTTTCTCCACTGGGGTGCATTCTTACAATATTGCGATCCTTTGGCAATAAATAATCTGATCTGGTTGCAGTGATGAACAAATGAAACATAATAAATATTTCTCTTTTGTTTACAAACATCGTCGTTTACATTAAATACATAAATATTTTAATATAACTATATGTAATAATGATTTGTGAGTAAACAGCTTAATATTTTTCGTTTAATAGTCCTAACAAATGCCAGTCTTGATTTCCAAATTCTCCACATAAATTTGGAAATCACTCGTGGCATTACTTATGACTATTTAACTCATGCCCCAAATGGGAGGCAATGACCAATCACATTTAAATGATTTTTTTTTTATTTACAACCAATCACAGTCGTGTTTCGCCTAGAATTTACCAATTAAAGTTTATCATAATAAAGAAAGCACCTTTTTAGCATTCTGAATAGGTCATAGCATTATTTTGCAGAGACTGACTCTACAAGAAATACGGCTACCAGATTGTGTATATAGTGCAAGAATGTCAACACATAGCGCATGCCGGAGTTAATACAATAAAAACATTTGTAGCAACTGATTATACCACCAAAAAAAGAAACCACTGTTTCCACTTTCTTAAATGTATTTTTTCCCAGGTAATAGAAAAATATAATTGTCATATTTACATCATAGGACATCATAAAGTAATTAATACACAGTTTGATGTGTTTCATTTCTTCTCCACTAGAGTGCATTCTTACAATATTCTGTTCCTTTGGCAATAAATAATATAATCTTGTTGCAGTGATGAACAAAGAAGAAAATGAAGCATTCCAATCGTTTCTCATTTGTTTTCAAACATCGCCGTTTACATTATATTGAATAGGCCTATAGCAAATAATGAAACGATTCCTTGATTTTACTGAGTTGTTTACTAAAAAAATAAATGAATAACCCGTAATATTGATTATGATATATAGTTTGATGTGATTCATTATTTCTCCACTAGGGTGCACTCTTACAATATTCCGATCTTTTTTGGCAATAAATAATATGATCAAGCAGCAGTGAATGAACATAACCTCACATTTCTGATTTGTTTTCAAACATCGCCGTTTACATTAAATATATAAATATTTGAAAATAACTATAGTTAAACAATGATTTGTGAGTAAACAGCTTAATTTTATTCGTTGAATAGTCCTAACAAATGCCACTCTTGATTTCCAAATTCTCTAGATAAATTTGGAAATCACCCGTGGTTTTACTTATGATAAATATAGTAGTAATGGTAAAGATAATTATAATGATATTAATGATATAAATAGTAAAGATAATGATAATTTTTAATAACGTTACTATGCGAAACATACTTTTCAATAAACGACTGTTGGACATGATTAAATGTTATGGAAAACAGCAGTGTGTTTGTTATGCTGGCCGGTAGAGGTCATCGCCGTACGTTCTCACTTTACCCCAAGAATTATAACAAATGAGCATAGCGGTCACGTTACAAATGAGGGATCAGGCGCATACAATACCACACATGATGTTCCTGTTGCCGCCGCTGTAATTAAGCAATTTCGTGTGAAATATGTGTTAAGTTACAACTTCCTTCATTTCACCGTTATACGTGCCTATTAAATATAATTTGAAAATATCTGTTTCGTTATTACACTTGCAAATATTTACAACACTACAAAATTGCGAAAAAGAAGTTGGATTTGTAGTTTCTAAACATTCATTTAGGTGAAAAGGAAATCCTTTCAATGAATATATAACACTAGCTAACACCCGGCGTATACTTCTAAATAAATCATAATGTATTTTTACCTTTAGTTGAATAAGTAAAAGGAATATATATATTTACATCATAATTATTTTTAGATACCCGGTGCTGTTTACCCGGCGTTGGCCGGACATCTACGTAGTTCGTAAAGAATACTGGCTGTGCGCTGCTATGTTTTCTCGGGAATCTACTTATTTCGATCTTCTTGGCATCAATGAAAGACGACAAAAATGGTTATTGTGAGTTATCCGTAAAAGATAAACATATGATGTCGCGGACTTTTTTTGTAAAGTTTTTTTGAGATATACAATTCTGTATACATTCATTTATTTATTATGGTTTAGACAGAGTAACCAATTAAGCGTACAAATGGACTTTTTTACATGTTTCACTACAAAGAGCGATTTTCTAAGGGTAAAGGACTTGAGCATTAAAACTCTCTTATAGCCAACAACGTTCCCGGGAAAATCCTGAACATTTTGCAAAAATCCCTATCACAATCGGATAAACAATATGGCAGCGCATATTTGCCCGGGAATCTACTTATCCCGATCTTCTTGGCATCAATGAAAGACAAAAATGGTATTGTGAGTTATCTATAGGAAATAAACATATGCTGACCCGGATTATTTTGTAGAATTTGTTGAGATATTCAATTCCGTGTACATTAATTTTGTGTACTTGTTATGGTTTAGACAGCGTTAGCCATTTAAACGTAAAAAAATGGAGTTTTTTTTACGTTTTTAAGAGTGTAGGAGTTGAGTATCACAACTCTCTTATAGCCTTTGTTCATTCCAGGAATTTGCTGAAGATTTTGCAAAAAATTCCCATCACAATCGGATGAAAGGTATGGCAGCGAATAAAATACGAATAAACAAACATGCATTTTTATTTGTTCGATTTAATATTGCAGTAAATGTTTCGTATGCACGGTTCCCTTATTCGCGGGTTAAAAATTGCGATACAGTTCCTGTATTCGCGGCTAGAATTTTCTTCATTCGCCGATCCAGTCGTATATTAGAAGAATTAGTACCGGTATCCTTTATTAACGCATTGACAACTTTTTTTACTGCAGACCCGTGTCAATGCGGCTTTTACGAAGAGTGATTCAAGTCAAATGGACAAATTAATATCAAATTAATATGAACCTTATTGTAATAATAACAAGAGTTAATCGTTATCTCAGTAAAAAGATTAATTTATTAAGTCTTTTTATTATTATTAACTACTCTCAGGGAATAATATTTAACAAACATATTAAACCTTATTGTCACTAAGCCTAAAGTTCGTTGTTAAAAGCCACCGTCGCTGTATTTCACATGCCGCTATGTCCGTTGATAAATGCTGCTCTTGCCACGATCTGTGTTTTATTGTTTGAACTTGTCATTCGTTGCAATAATTTTGATTGAATAACACGCGTCTCTTCTGCTTTGTTGCCAATTTATAATGTTGAGTAAATAGAACATTGTTCAAAACTTCTCATTAAATTGATCTAATTTTGATACTTTTATTTAATTTTGGAACCTTGGAACATATCCCCTATATACCCATATAAATCACCATTCCATATTCGCGGCATATTTGCGAAATATATCTCCCGCGAATAAGGAGCTTTTGGTGTAATTAATGTTTATTTATTAACTGGCTTAATATTTTTGTTGCCAAGTGAATTGGTCGAAGGGGTGGTGTTTGATCCTCACATATGGGAGGTCGCAGATTTAAACCCAACCAATTTGACTGAGATTTTTTTCTTTGTTTTCCTTAGTCTTCAAGGAACATTCTATTTTGTGATTTAAATTACCATGAACTATTTTATCACATTCATCATTCCATAGTGAACATTTAAAAAATATGTGTACCAAAATATCATCATCATCAAACATCACGGATTATAAGTATTTGCCTGTTCCGATCACATATCTGTTCAGCCCAGCGCTTTCGTGGTCTTTCTACCGATCTTCGTTGTGCGGAATTATATATCAGTGCCATCTTTGGTATCCTATCATATGCCATTCTTTGCAGATGTTCTATCGAATTGTTCCTGTGTTCTTCAATTTGTTGAAGTCGTGTTTGTACTTTTAGTTCCTCTCTAATATTCTCATTATGTAACATTGATGTGACAAAATAAATATAAGGAATATGAACTTAGATTTTGAAGCGGGTATAGATATAAGAATTATAAAAGATAATCTTGTTTTCGTAGTTCGTCTCGGGATATTTAGTTTTACTCTAAGTTCATGAGATTGAATTTGTTTAGTTTTTTAATAAGGTTTACAATACAGAACAAACTGGAAAGAACACTTGGCAAGGATGACTGAGAATAGAATACCAAAAGAGCATACAACTACTCGCCACGAGGAAGAAGATGTTTGGGAAGACCAAGGAAAAGATGGAAAGAGCAGCAATTTGGAGCCGGAACTAGTAAATAAGCCTAAACCGTGACGAAGAAGAAGAAGAATAAGGTTTACATTATCTTAATTCATTCTCACGAGTCAGTTATTCCTCTGCCTGTTAATGGATCTGGGAACACCTCTGTAACAGTGCGACCTTGTTCCTTATCAATACTAATGAAATTCATGTTAAAGTTCCGTTAAGGTGTCAGATAATATAAAACAATAGTATATAAAATTATACCTTTTTTCAGTCTCCTCAACTGTTAAAATTAATAAAGCAATGTAGGCCTTTCAGGATTAGTCCCATCCTCAGCAAAAGATAGTTGGATAGTCTGTAGCTATCGTCCAGTATATTTTGAGGATGGGACTGTACTCGAACGGCCAACATTGTTTTATTAATTCTAACAGTTGAGGAGACTGAAAACTAAGATAAATTTTATACTTTTATATCATAATTTTTATATTATCTTTTCCCTTAATTCTATGTGTGATAAATGTTGATTTTTGAAGTAATACATACTGGAAAAATGATAGAGAAGTTATATTTGTTTGTAAAGAGGAAGAAACTGTATATAGAAACTGTTAGTTGTTTCAAGTAGACCTATAATTGTTATATTACATAATAAACGGAAATTTGACCATTTTTACAATAGTAAGGGCAATGTTTTTTTATAATTGAAATGATAACAATGATAATAATAACAGCAATAGTAATTTTACTACTTATTTAGCTTACAATATAGTCTGGTTCTATGTACATTTTCTGAGAATATAATAACATTCAAATCCAAATTTTCCATTGTTAGAAACGGTAATTCCTATCTGTCATACAATTAATAGCTTTTCCCAATATTAATAATAATGATAATAATAGTAATAATAGTGATAATAATAGTAATAATAGTTATAATAGCATAAGTAATATCATGAATAATGATAGTATTAGTAATAGTAATGGTAATAATAATAATAATAATAATAATAATGAAATAAACAATTCTATTAGTGGAAATAGGGCTACTAGTATTACACGTCATGGTCTAATAAATCTAAATCTAATAAATACTCGGGCTTGAAAGACAGTCTTTCTCCAGATAAAATTCAATTGAGGAGATTTTAACCTCAATTGTATTTGACAATGTGATCATAATTCTATAAAAAAAACTCCACTCCAAGCGTGACAGGTCTAGATGGCCCCTGGCCTACCAGGCGGCTGCTGACCTCACATCCACATGTGTTAATCATAGAGGTTGACGATCATCTAGCCAGTGTAGCGGTGATATGTGGTCAGCATGTCGGATCCTCCAGTCGTTATAGCTGGTCTTCTCAACCTGGAGTTTGTACTTACTGTAGCTACCCAAATGCCTCACAATGCACCGGTTCCATCCTGGCCGAAATTCCATGAGAAAATTTCTTCCCCCAAGGGGACTCGAACCAGCGCAAGTCCCGTAGCTGTGCGCCAAGGCTTCTTGCCTTAACCATTCGAATATGGCGCGGGACTATAAAATTGAAAATTGAAAAAAAAAAAAAAAGAGACAGAGGGAGAGAGAGAGAGAGAGAGAGAGAAAGATAGAAAGAGAGAAAGAGAGAGAGAGAGAGAAAAAAAAAGTGGGTAGTAGGAGTTTCTCTAAACATGAAAGAAGTTGGTATTTTTTTGGTCTATGTACGAGGGACATTTCACAAATAATGCACACTATTTTTTTACTTACAGTTTTTAATAGCTCTTTATTGCTCTTCAATATAGTGTCCCTGCTTATTTATAACTAAATCCCAAAGTCTAGGAAGCTCTATTATTCCATCCATGACACCACTTCTGTTCATCTGTCGAATGGCTCCGGTAACGGTGGTAGAAAGCTCTTCCAGAGAAGGATAACGACGTTCACACATAGGTTCTTTCACTTTCGGGAACAAGTCGAAGTCTGGTGGACTCATGTCTGAGCTATAAGGAGGATGCTGTAATACTTCCCATCCAATTCGCTCAGTTTTTGCCCTACAACATTGTAGATATGCAGGCGAGCACTGTCATGGAGAATGAGTGGTCCGGCCTCGAGCAACTCAGGTTGGGTTTTGTGCATTTCTCTGCGCAGGTTTTTTTATGAATTTACGATAATGCATTGCTATGACACTTGTTCCACATGGAACTCGATCTGTCATGATGATTCATTGGTGATCATAAGCAAAAATCATTTGCTTGGTCTTTGATTGAGCGCGTCGATTTTTTTTTTGACGTGGAGTATCTGAAGCGTCTCAATTCATTGGAGTATGATTTCAACTCCGGTTCAAAGTTTCTAAATACAAATTTCATCATTAGCGACAATTCAACAGAAAAATCCTGACCTTGACGGTCAAATCGTTGTTTGAGCAAGGTTGCAATGTCAAGCCGTTTCTGCTACTGTTCAGCAATCGACGAGTATGGGACTCATCTTCTTCAAATCATTTGTCAGAATACGGAAAACTGATGTTGGGGAAATTTCCGTGGCTTCGGTGAGTTCCTCACAAGTCGCACGACGATCTTTTTCAAGAGCATCTGCCACAAGTTTCACACTTCGTTCATTTGTTGACGTTTTTGGCCTTCAGGGTCTTGGATTACCCTATATGCTCATTGGACCACCACAAAAACGATTAACTCAACGTGAAACTGTAGTACGGTCCATTGTAAACTCACTTCAAACTTCACTTAATGCACTGAGGATTTGTGTTGGGTTTTTGTTTCGTAAAGTTTTGATCTTAATGTACGACCTTTGGTCTTCAACTGTCACAGTTCTCGAGATCCCTGCAGGGTCCATTTGTACCTCTCGCCAATATTAAGTTAGAGTTCACAGTGAAAAAAACAAAATCATGCAGTTATTCCTCAAACTCCCAACGATATTCGACGTAATTATTTTGTTGTTGCATCATCCAATCCGCAATAATGCCAAACTGTACATTATTTATGAAATGTCCCTCGTAAAAGAAATGTATACAATGTTGTAGTTGTTGGAGTTCTATAGAAACATGAGAATAAATTATTAATATTTCAAATTATATCAATATTTGATGTATCAAAACAAAGGAGGGTTAGAGTATTACCGTATAATCTAGCGCTCAATTACATATATCAGTATTCCAGCTAGAATAATTCTTCATACCCTAATTTGTACTTATATATTTTTTAATCGTCATATTAATTTTATCCAGTAATAGTTATTTTCTTTTTACTAATCAGTACTTAAATATCAGAAAAAATGGAAAGTAATTCAACTTGTCCTACATCGTTTTGCAGGACAACAATTTAAAATTGAAACTGGAATACATTCCCTCATAGGGAAATCTTTAGTATGACATTTCTCAGTGACGAGCTTCACGTTTTCTTTACAGGAAATAATAAAGCAATCCCACTGAAGGCCTCATCTGGCCATTGGGATAAGAGGTCAAAACATCCACCATTCTAGACAATCGGCACTAGATGTCAGCTGGGTTGTCAATTCTGCGTGACGGTCGACTTTATTCGCAGAACATATGTCTGGTACTAATTTCCGTTAAACTCTCAGCGGGCTATGCTTCATCCAGGAGATCTAGGTCTAATTTGAAATATTAACCTCTATCTAGAATGGAATCCAGTACTTTCCGTCTTGCAGCGTTATTATCTTAACAAACTACGACACGATGTGTTCATTTCTTCAAGGTTTAAACAATTTAAACTATATAAATCAGATTTTACTTCCATTTCCTTACTCACGTTTCTTTTTCCTGAATCCATAACAGTCTATACGGTATTTATAATTAGCATTTCTCCAAGCAGATGCGTTAACATGTTTACTTTTAATATTGCACTGGAAAGTGTTGTTCGGAGGTCTGAAGTACAAACACGTATGGAGCAATATATTTTTTAAATCCACAAAACGTTGATATTTTCGGATGACATTGTCATCATTAGTAAATATGTAAGTTATCCTTTTTCTGGAACAAGCTTGTAAACACCATCAAAGAGAGAAAAACAAAGTATATTCTGTCAACAAATGGAACGATAGGTGATATAATAGATCCATCCATAGTAATTCTGTCCGAGAGCACGTCTTTCACTGCAGTCATAGCATTTTCATGCTATGTTTTGCAGGTTTACTAGGGAATTATAGATATGGTAGCTTCCCGTTGCTTTCCACATCGATGAAGGATCATAGTGATAATGATAAGGTAATGATGATGGCCAGATGATTTTCGGGGACCCTTGAGCCCTAAGCGTCCTAACATTTGTTTTACAGGCGAGGAAAAACCCTGAAAAAACCTCACCCAGGAGCCTGTCCCGGCCGGGAATCGACCCCGGGCCCGCTGCGTGACAAGGCAGCACGCTACCTCGAGACCACAGCGGTGGACATATAATAGATAGCCTGGAAATATTAAATTACAATTTTGAAAAAGTATACAGTTTTATATGCCTGTGATCATTGGTCACTAGCGACAACTGTATGTCCAAAGAAATCTCTATTCGATTAATGATAATCAATAGAGCTTACTTTGGTCTGAAATCATCTTCACTTCATGGTATAGGCATTTAATTGCCTGTTCAGTCTTCAATTACTTTCCAACCACGTGCTACTTCTTCCAGATCTCCACATTAAATCAAACAGCCTGATTTATTAAATCTATTAACTTATTTTTGTAAGGTTTCGTAAAATACTTCCGTTTCTTCCTTTCTGCCTTTTTAAGGAGCATAAACTCGTATAATTGTCAGATGATTCCATAAGTTTTATATTGTGGTCTGAAATATAATTTTAATTCGCACACTATATCCAGGAAAGAAAAAGATCATTATTTATAAAACATCAGTGAGATCGGTTTTGGCACATGAGGCAGAAATATCGTCTAGTTAAAAAGATGATGAAAAAGGTCTAGAGATTTTTGAAAGAATGATTTCACGAAGGATTTATAGCCCATTACTTGATGGGTGTCTCTGGAGGAAGAAATGTGTTTTCTAGGAAAGAAAAATGTAGTCAGTAAAATCAAAATACGGAAATTGAGTGAGACGAAATTTAATGCGCACAATGGACACAAGTGATCCTTCTAAGAAAATAACATTTACAAGTCCAGGAGGTCAGAGAAGACAAGGTCGACCACACCTAAGATGGATTGACGGAGTGGAGGATGATGCCAGGAAGTTGGGGTGCAGGGTGCCACACAAGACAGAGATGGATGATGACTGTTAAGGGATACCCTGGTCCAACAAGGTCTGCAGTGTCGATGATGATGATAAATAGCATTTACGTTTATGTTTGTATTTTAGTTTCAGCTTGTAGTAACCAATACCATCAGTGTAAACTACAGAAAAAAGTAAAATTAATTTAAAATAAAGAAAGGAAGTAATACTATTTCTTCTAACGTCTTTTAATGGATTTACGAGACTTTGTTAGCTTATTGAATATAATTGTAATCTATGGACACCCCTAGAGTCGTAAGAAACACTTAGGGTAATTATAATTTCCGGTGTACCCCAACAAGTAGGGAAGCAAAACGAAAATGAAAGAAGCGATAAGAATCACGCGATCCAAGAAAACAAGAAATTCCCAGCCGGCAGTTGCGTGGAATCCACCTGACAATTTTACTATCAGCTTCACACCTGCTTTAATAGTTTCTCTTCCCAAATCTACTTCTAACTCAATTACATTCACACTTGAAATACAAATTTTACTAATATGATTTGATATATTTTCTTGCTTTATATTGAATTATCCGTATCAATAGCAACACTCTAGAAAATATTGCCACATCTTACCTTTTCTTTCAGTACAGGATTATTATTTTTATCATATTCTCCTATAAACAGGAAATATTAATATAGTAGTAGTAGGACTTTATTAGACAAAAAGTAAGATATTTACAATATTATTTACAAATATGGGTCGCACGGGCAGTAAGCCGTACGTACTGTTGACAGTCCGTTACAATAAAGTAATAATTGGTACTAGTGTAAAGAAAAATAAACAAAAACAGCAATAACATTACAATTACATAAAGAAAACACAATAAAAATATTACCATTAAATAATAACACAATAGCATTATACACTAAAAACATTAACATTAAAATTACATAAAGAAAACACAATAATATTACTATTCAAATATTCATATATATAAATCCATCCATCCATAGTAATTCTGCCTAAGGGCAGATCTTTCATTGCAATCATAGCATTTTCATGCTATGCTTTTCGGCTTTACTAGGGAATTATAGATGTGGTAGCTACCCGTTGCTTTTCACACCGTTGAAGGATGATGATAATAATGATAAGGATGATGATGATGGCCGGACGATTTTCGGGGACCGTTGGACCCTAAACGTCCTGATATTTGTCTTACAGGTGAGAAAAAACCCGAAAGAAACCTCACCCAGGAGCCTTTCCCGACCGGGAATCGAGCCCGGGTCCGCTGTTTGACAAGGTAGCACGCTACCTCGAGAACACACCAGTGGAAATATATAAATCCGATTGAGGGTCTTTCCACTTTTCAGCGGTTGCCCTTTTGCCAGCCGGCTGCTGGCCCTTCACATCCACGTGTGTCAATCACAGAGGTAGATGATCAACAGCCAGTGTAGGGGTGATATGTGGTTAGCATGTCGAGTCCCCCAGCCGTTATAGCTGGTTCCTCAACCTGGAGCCGCTACTTATTTTAGCTACCCAGTTGCCTCACGATGCTGGGTGGGCACCGGTCCCATACTAGCCGAAATACCATGAGAAAATGTCTTCCCACATGGAGACTCGAACCAGCGCAAGTCCCGTAGTTCTGCGCCAAGGCTTCCTACCTTAACCGCTCGGCTACGGCGCGGGACGGAAATATATAAATAAACAAATAAATGCACACTTTACGTATGTTAGGTGCACAATTGATTGAGACATAAGTTATTTCTTTTTATTCGTTGGTCCCGGTGATTCAATGATTACCATGCTCACCTCGATTTCTGGTCGCTATACTTGAAATTTTAAAGGCGTACGGTTTCCTTCAAAAGAAAAGTAAAGCCTTGTGTCCCATGTATATTTTCGGCACGAAATGCATTTTATCAAGTCTGATGTAAAAGATCCCTGTATAAAGTTTGTCAGTTTTTCATGCCGAAATTTCATTTCCGACGCTAATAACCAGGGCTGGCGGTTTCTACACCTAAACAAATGCTACAGAGTAGGTTCTAAGCGGAGTAGTGAGAGAGTTAGGGAGTAATATGCGGTTCTGCGCATTATCGTTCGATTACATATACAGTTGTGTAATAAGTTAAGAGAGTAGCATTCATTTCAGTTCTGAATCACGTATTACAGGTATTGGTGGACTTATAAAGTGTGCATTGTTTTATTTCTTTGTGTTTGTTAGCATCAACTGTACTATATAGTGTTTTAGTTACTTTATTGTAAAATTGTAATTGCCTTCTACGTTATACATTTTTTCAGTGCCTAATAATACCATGTCATGTCTTCACATTGTATTCGTATTGTTCCCAACCCTCATTCATGCAAGTGTTTTTTTTTTATCGTTTCCGCAGTTAGATCGTCCTGCCCTTGAATGATTCCATGTAGAATCCGCTAATCGTGCTGATAACATAGATTGTTAAACAGTATCGCCAAAAGTAGTAAAATTAAGTTATTTTTCTATTAGGACATCACCATAAAAAATAAATAAATAAATATTTTACTACAGCATTTTTGCTGGTGAAGCAGCTTTACAATTGAAATTTTGATTAATTGCATCAGGGGTAGGAGACACTCAGCCTAAATAAAGAGGTTGTTGTTATTAATTTAATTATTCTTTTACCAATGCTACTAGATTGCTTTATGACGTTTGTGATATCTCCTGGCAATGGCGGAATTGAATCTCACTTATTAAGTTGGGCGCCTGGGAGGCGAAGTTACGTTACTCCGATGCTGTGATTGGTCATGAATGATAATGTAGCTCCTGAAGAGTCCTTAACCCATTCGCCACAAAATACGAGGTAGACCTGCCGGCATTTAAATGGTCAACTCAGAAGATGAGGTATAGTCGCTTAACTTTACTGTTAGGTATATATTTTGCAATATTTTGTATATCCGTCCACCGCTGTGGTCTCGAGGTAGCGTGCTGCCTTGTCACGCAGCGGGCCCGGGTTCGATTCCCAGTCGGGACAGTTTTTCTGATTGAGGTTTTTATCGGGGCTTTTCCTCACCTGTAAGACAAATGTCAGGAAAATTTTCAGGCCCAAACGGTCCCCAAAAGCATATGGCCATCGCAATCATCATCATTCACATTCATCTTAGATTAAGCTTAGGATTAGGGACTCTCCTGGCACACCACTATCATCATCACCCATCATATAATCGGGGCAACGTTACCCCGTCTTCCAGGCGCCCCAACCTCAGAAGTGACCTAAAAGTACGCCTTTCCAGGAGAGAACACCAGGAATGTCGAAAGACAATCTGGGGCAATTGAAAAAAAAATTGTATATCCCTTGGCAGGGTAACCTTTTGTTAACATTTATGAATAGTACATGAATGTGTTTTGGCATTCACCCATATTGTTGTTTCAAGTACCGTTATCTTTTGCTTGTTTTGACTGTCTGAAAATAGACAATATAATTTACAGTAACTTAAATCGGGTTTCTGGGGAAATGCATTGAGCACTTAATCCTAAAGCGAATGGGTTAAACTTCTCTTAACCATAATCCAGACCATGGGAGGTCGCAGGAATAATTCTCTTTAAGAAAAAAAATCCTGTGGTCTGACCGGGAATCGAACCCGTAACCCCATGAACTGAAGTCAGTAGATGTGACACTATCCCATGAGGCAGTTCAATTTATTCTTATTATAATATTAGAATATCAGTTCAAAACATTATTGTTATCAATTAAGGGACTAAAATAAATTCGGCGTGCTTCTTTTAGTACAACTATACGTTCAATTACTCATTATAAGGAGCTAAACGTATTTAAAAATTCCTGACAGACTAAAATATCATGTTCTCCTCTGTTTCCAAGGTTCCCGGGTTCCTACCGGCCGAAGTCGATAGATTTTTTTAGGGAGTAAATGTCCTGGGTACGGCTTCCTTCAGAAGGGAACTGAAGTCATGGGTTTCGTGTCCTATTTTACGTCAAATTTAAGAACTCAAGCCTGAAAACCAATTCTCTGAGCAAAATTTGTTGGACCTTTCACAGCTAAATTTGAATTGCGACATTTATGCTCTTGACTCTTAAAGTGTATCGTTAAATAGTATAATAAAAATACGTAGCTAATCACGAATATATAGAACTTTTATATAATCATGTCTTGTCACAATTTGTGTTACATTTATAACGATTTGGCCGCGATTGTATACTCGTTATGTTCCTTGTCTCTAGTCTTGAGGGTCGCGGGTTCATTCCCGGCCAAGGTCGATGAATTTCTAAGATGGAAAATCCAGGGACTAGGCCTCCGGGTGGCAGTTTAAGCCGTGGGTCTCGAGTCTGAAGATTTTCTCGCTCTTAAAAGAATAAAAAATGCATCTGAACATAGTTTAACCGACCACCTTAATCCATTTAAGTAATAGCTTAGTTTATTACATGTCTCCAAGAGGGGATGGATTAATCACATATCCCTCGTTGACATCTGCAGCGGAATAAGTGTAAATAAATTCGTCTGGTTAAAAAACTTTCCACTAGGGGAACACCCATCTCCCCGAGCGTGACGAACGGAGATCAATCATCGTCGTCATATATAATGTCATGAACTTTGACTTGCCTCAAATGCTGCAGCGTGTTCATAATGTTTGTATTCGTTTAATTTTCAACATCCACCATTAGGTCACATTTCCATCCATTTCAATATTTTATTTTGGCGTCATCTTAACGACAAATGTGAATTGCATTTTCTCTCACGTCTTTTCAAACTCCTAGATGTTTGCATTTCTAGTTACCTGGAGTTCATATTATAGCAGTTAGGGCCTATATTCTTACCATAATGTTCAATCTAGATATCAAGATAAGTCTTTTAACAATACCACTTCGCAAGACTTCTTTGTAGCCTATTCTACTTCTTTCACAGTATACATTGTCTGCTTTTCGAACTTCCTCCTTCAAGATATCAGATGTCAATTTTAATCAAGCTTGTACAATTGCTTGTTGGACAATTAATTTTTCTCTGTCATACAATGAAATATATTTTATGTCCTTAGTACATTTATTATTTATTTTCCCGCCTTTATTTTTCATTAAATTTAGAGAAACTGTTACACGTTTATATTGTAATTATATTCTGAGAATACTATACAATCATATTTATTTTCTTCACATATTCTAATTTAGTTAAAATAGTGTATCAATTATTGTAAATTTTGTGTAACCAAGTAGACAAAACTTAAGATAAAATAATGTCAATGCTTTTTATTATTATTATTATTATTATTATTATTATTATTATTATTATTATTATTATTATTATTATTATTATCATTTAAAAAGTATTATTATTATTATTATCATTTAAAAAATATTATTATTATTATCATTTAAAAAATATTATTATTAATTATTATTATTGTTATTGGCGGCTCCGTGGCGCTAGCGGTTAGAACCTTTCTTCTCACCGCTGGGGTCCCGAAATCGAGTCTCTAGCACTCCACGTAGGTTTCGTGATGGACGAAGCTTGGCCAGGTTTTTTTTGGAGTTTTTCCCTTTTTCCCCTGCAACAATTTCATTCCACCATTTCTCCATGCTCATCTTATCTATTTCGTTTCATTTAGTTAATCTTCTTCTGTGATGGTGTGTCAGGCGTGGTCGGCCGGCACCTTTGTCTTTCACGGACCTCTACACTATATAGGGGCTCATCTTATCTCATCCCTCGACCCTACTCTGAGTTGGACACGAGCTGAGGATATTATTATTATTATTGTTATTATTATTATTTGAACTCTTACTTTTAAGGCAGGAAAGAAGATTACGAGAATTCGAGAATAAAATTCTTAAGAACGTTTCTGGACCAAAGAGAGATGAACATACCGGTGAATGGAGAAAACTTCATAACAGTGAGCTACATGGACTATATAGAAAACTAGAAATAATAAGAACAGTTAAGTTTCGTAGACTGCGATGGGCAGGACATGGAACACGAATGGGGAACGAAAGAGGTTGACGGATGCTTCTTGTAGGAAATCCAGAGGGAAAACGCCCAGTTGGTAAACCAAGAATGAGCTGGGGAATGAACATTAACCATGATTTGAGGGAAGTATATTATATAGGGGATGATTGGAAGACATTAGCTCAGGATAGGGATGTATGGATAATTTATGCCCGCGTGGCCATGAACCTATGGGTTCGCTAGAAGAAGTGAGTTAGTTCTGTTAACAGGATGATTCAATACAAAAATAGACAGCTCTTAGTATATTGTGCGGGATTAAAAACTGTTTTCAATTTTGAACACAACCCATTTTCTGAAATGCATAGTTTGGACGCTGTGCTGCGACAGAATCTATAAAAATTCGGATGGTAAAAGATTCTGAAATTCCTATTTATCCAAATAACATTAGTAAAGTTTCATTTTTAGTTTGTTCCAATGTAATTATTTTGATCACTTTTCCATATGATATTATACATGTAGCCTATTTGTGTATATATATATAGGCCTACTAGCTAATAGCCCGCGTGCGTTGCTACGCCTATATAAATGAAATATTAAAGGTTAATTAAATTATATAATATACGCTGAGACGAACGAAATATGTCGATTTGCTAGTCAGTTTTTAACTTCGGATTTCAAGGTAAGCTTGCACTTCTATTTGTCGGATTTCGCTCATTTTTTGATAATATCTAGCTCGATTTAATTTAATAAGATATACTGAGTTTCGTTGTGAGACATCGAAAATTGTGACCTCTAGACCGAGTTTTAAATGTTGACTTCAGGTGAACTCCTACTCCTAATGGCTTTAGAGGGTCAAATTATGAATCTAAAACACCCAGAGACCCACTCAAAACGCACATAAAAAATTCATAAAAATCGATCCAGTCATTTAGTCCAGTTCTAATTGTCGGATTTCGCTAATTTATGATAATAAGTACCTCGATTTATTTTAATAGGATATACTGAGTTCCGTTGTGAAACATCGAAACTTGTGACCGCTACAACGATTTTTAAATTTTCACTTCGTTTTAGAAAGCCCAATTGTGAATCTAAACCATTCAGGGACCCACTCAAACACACACACACACACACAAATTCATCAAAATCGGTCCAGTCGTTTAGGAATAGTTCAGTGACATATACACATCCCGGTACAGAAGAATTATGTACAAAAATATGTGGTAATAATTTTATTAAATTAAAAAATATTCAAGAATGCGTATTTTTGTTATATTTTCATGTAGTACTTTATTTATTTCATTCTTTCAATTACTGCACTTAGGGTGTGGTTCAAATTATGAAATGCATTATTATTCACCTAAAATAATAAACGAGACTCTATGGTAATGACTCATACACTCGCAGAAGTTAGCAATTCTTGTAAATATAGTTTACGAAGAATTTGAGATTAAAGAGAAGTTATCTACATTTATTTCGGAATATGTTTCCTAGTTACTTATTCTTAGAACGCCAATGTATACAGCTGGAGATCGAGGGCTCAAATCACTTCTCCGGAAAAAAAAATATATCCTTCTAGCAAGGTAGACATAAGATATTTTCCAAAAGAAAGCTGTTAGCTATGACCTTACTAGCGAGGTGAATGGAACAGTTGCTGTGTTAAATCACTGTTCTTGTTCATAATTTAATAATGTTTTGCATTAGGTAAAGACGCTGTAAACGTGTAGGATAATTACTTCCTCACGAGGGAAATAACTCTAAGGGTTTATCACTTAGGTAATCGGTTAATGTTTTCGTATACAAAATTTACTACATATCTGTGAGAGCTTGCCAACTCCATACTCATTATTTATCTATTCATGATTTTCTCGTTTTAATAGATTACACAAAATTATTCATTATTTTCTTACCTTACGATTGTTAATGGCAATGTGTACATTAATTCAACATATTGTAATCAAGGGCCAAGATTTTCGTAAACTTAAATATTTTTAAAACCAAATAATTTACAAAAAATCATATAATGGCCATAAAAACTTTATATATATATATATATATATATATATATGTTATAATTAAATCTTTAACATTGAGCAATGCAAGCTTAATATGGTATGATAAGAAAAATAAATGCCTGGACGGGATTCGAACCCGGATCTCTGAGTGATCCGGGTTCGAATCCCGTCCAGGCATTTATTTTTCTTATCATACCATATATATATATATATATATTTATGCACACACACAAGCCAAGTGGTTCAAGGAATATAAGAAGGCCAATGAAAACATGGACAGAACAACTGTGAGGCGGAACAGGCAATTTGCCTAGCCCGTGAAGCGAAGAAGAACATGAAGAGATTATATATAACCAGCTAAAATAAAGCATTATTATTATTATTATTATTATTATTATTATTATTATTATTATTATTATTATTATATATATATATATATAAGATGGCAAAGTTGTGGTGATTTGAATATGGTTGCTATCCTACGTGACTACAAAATGATACACTAAGTATAGCTGTTTCTTGTGTGAATGGGTCATGATAATATATATATATATATATATATTCATTTAAATAGTAGGGCTACAAATGTACAAATGAAGTAACATTGAAATTAATTTTACTTTCTTAGGATTATTACTGTAATAAACTCATTAAAATTAATTGTAAATGGAATTAATGTTAATGGAGGAAGTTTTTGAATTGTTATAAAAATAGCCCCGAGAAAAAACTAAAAATCCCGGTATGACCTACTACCTTTGGAATTTTCAGGATTCGAACTTCATATCCCAGTCGTTCAGCCGCGCCCGCTAGCCACGCTTTCTACGGAGATGCAAATTAAACATTAAATTTGTTAAGGAATTTAATTTCAAACGTTATCCCACTTTCAACATCCAACGCACTTCTTGTCCAATGTTCTCTTCTTTAATATATTTTACCCACAAAATAATTGCAAAAAGAAAAATAATATAAAGTAGAAATGGAGTAGAACAAATATAAGAGATGAATACGAGAAAAATATAGTAGAATTCCTTGTTTAATAATTCAAGTAGCAATCTTGTGTTGCGGTAAAGCTCCAGCCACACTGAGTCCACAAATAGCAGCACATGGATCAACATATTTCACTACTCCTCTGCTTATGTCTAGCTAGTTGATATTAATCTTGTGCTGCCATTAATAATACGAAATAATAATAACAACAATAATAATAATAATAATAATAATAACAATAATAATAATAAGCCCAGCTTTGTGGCTTGGTTATCAGATATCTGGCTACGTTCATAAGATCCAAGATTTGATTTCCGCTTTGACCACATGAATATTTACTTAAAGAGTTCTGTGGTCGCCCATAATCTTGATATCAGTTTAAGTTTAGGCCTAAGAACTAAGCTGGTGATTCGTTATCTTTTGTCACACAGCATTTCAACAAGATAATGTAACGCCGCCTTTCACGCACTCGATTCTCACAAGAGGATTACGATTTCGTCAGTGTTAAAAGTGAATGCAGAAATGTCTAAAATCTAATAATAATAATAATAATAATAATAATAATAATAATAATAATAATAATAATGTGTATGAATGTGTCCATGTAATGAGGGCAGAGAGAATACCAAGACTATTTGAGGAATGAATGATAGAGCGGATACGCAGATGTGGAAGATCAATTTCTGTTCGTATTTGAAACGTTAAAATTGCAAAGGAATATTTGAGAAACAAATAAAATCATGCATCATGGTAACACATACATTGAACATAATTTTTAACCCTTATATTCGCGAAACTACTACTATCTGATATTGAATAGCATATCCACAAATTGCTGCATCTGTACCTTGCAGGTAATACATTTTTGGTTATTGGCATGAAGTTAATTATTTAACCCTTAACGATTTGGCGGAGTTTGTGCCACGAGATGGTAGCTGGAATAGTTATTGATTTGATGAATATGAAGTGAATTCACCCCAGGCCACGACATCGTAAACCACATTGTCGACGAGATAGTCTTACAAGCCGAAAGGTCAGAATGAGCCACGCTTTGCCAAGCGTGATCAATAGCAATCCTCTTATTAAGCTGGAGCCGTTATTATCGGCTTTATCCAGTGAATATATTTCAGTGAACAGCATACTGCTCTACCGTATAAAAATTATATTGAATATAAGGCACAAAACAAAATTCAATTTAAAAAATGTGATATTTAGCAAATGCTTAGAACGATTCCCTATAAACTGAATTATTGTGCTAGTTTAATGGACAGTAGTGAAAACATCTAGTAAAAATGCTAGACACTACTGTGTAAGTTATTCTGCAATTAGACACAAATATAAGTTATTTCTACCCGATCGCTTTCCTGTTGTTTTACTAAAATATGACATAAATTAAACTAATATGCCTTATAGGTTACATTGTCAATTTAAGCGTTTACGGAGTGGATCCGAGTTTTTTTTCCATGCAGGTTAAATTTCTTCGTTGGGTTTTTCAGGGTTTTCTCAACTGTAAAGTAAATACCAAGAATTGGAGCTACGATTACGTAGAAAATTACAAGCTTTATAATCGTTATCGATAAAGTCAAATGAAATCACGTAACAGGAGCAGAACTATCATGTTTATACTAATAGAACCAAATGATCGTAGTTCTGTTGAAAACTGCGTGTAGCGTCAGAGTCTGTTAAGTGGGAGTTGAAGTGTCTAACCTGAGATACAATAAAGCTTGAACACAGGTACCACAAAAATTAATCGGCGGTGTATAAATAAAGATAACCTATCACTGAAGCTTAATTGTCAGTTCATTAACACTGAGTTTTGTGGTACTGAGGAAGAGCATTCCGATGAAATTAACATCAGAAACAACAATAATAATCGTAACCAACAGAAACACCACTTGGCCATTGTAGTCTAAACCACTCGTACTACAGCTAGCTTACTAACTCGCTGACACTATCGAACCTACAAGTTCATAGCGATGCGGATATAAGCTCTCCATGTAACTTTAATCTGAACTAATATTTTTTTCTACTTTATCTGTATAAATCACCTCTCTACTACCTAGTTGTTCTTCATTCTCGTCGTACTTAACAGGCACTTTCCTTCTGATTTTTCTAAAAGAAGTTTCTATGTTCCTCTTTTATTATCCATTCCTGCCATACGTATTGGACATCGCAGTCATAGGGACTATAACAAAATTTAAAAAATCTTCAAAATTTCACTTTTTAATATTCTGAAAAATTCAAAATCCAAATGAGGAATCTAACACTGATAAATTTCTTATCCTAGCTAGTTAATTCTAACGGTAAAGTTTGAGACTCTCATACGGGGGGGAGCAATTCAAATTCTGACATGGATCAAGCAGCTCTTTTTTTTTGTGATTTTCCTCGGTCTTCAAAGCAAATTTGAGACAAAAATATAAATGAATAAAATAGGAGCATAATTATATTTGTTTCAATATTAGTGCGTAAATACAGAGTGCGGCACAACTCAGTTAACCACTACACATAGTTGCAAGGAAAAAAAATTAAGATTGGTTGAAACTAGGGTTTAAATACGGGACCTTCAGAATATAATCTCAAACACTTCTAAGCAGGTCCCGTAATCAAACCCCAGTTCAACCAATCTGATTTTTTTTGCCTTGCTACCATGTGCTGTATTCAACTGATTGATGCCGCACTCTGTATTTATTAGAGAATATTTGGTATTAATAACGATTTTATTTGAGGGGAGTAAATAAGAAAATGTTAGAAGTACGAATGATACGTATGTTAATTGAATAAGATCATTCAATTGGTAGATATACAGACTCTCATTCGGAGAGGGACAAATCAATCCTGACATGAACGTACAGGATTTATTTATTTTAGAGTTTTTTTTGAGCATCCAAAACAAATTCGAGGTAAGGAAATAAGTTAATTGAATAGGAGCATAATTTATATTTGTTTCTCTAGTGGAGCATATATTTATTAGCGAATATTGAGTGCTTGATAATGCTTTCACTAGAGGAACACAAGCAAGAAACTGTTGTCAGGCGTTATATTTAACAAGCTTCTGAATAGCAAGCTTTATACTTGAGAAACGTGGATGTATTTGATCACTTAATCAATACAATGAATTATAACACAAAACAGGTAGACTCTTCTTGTATCTAAACGACGTGAGGGAAGCAAATTGAATGCAGGAGATATTACCACGTTCACAGCAGATTAAGCCATTGTATGTCTCTTTTTTGTGTAAACTGTATTTTCATTTTTTGCATGGATAATGGAAAACGTTTTTTTGTTTGTTCTTAAGTCTGATGTTTATATCCAACACATGCTGCTCCATCGCATTTTTAGTCCCTAATGTAACCAAAAATTTCCCTCACAATATACATGTACAAAACACATCCACTGTTCAAATGGACACAAACATTTACACGTAAGGAAATAAACATTCTTACATTAGGCTTTTAGAGTACCAAGACATACAAAAATACAGAGAAGCTAAATGTAAATAAAAACAATTACTGTAATATATATATATATATATATATATATATAGGCTATATATATATATATATATATATATATATATATATATATATATATATATATATATATATATATATGTGTGTGTGTGTGTGTGTGTGTGTGTTTGTGTGTGTGTGTGTGTTATTATGTAGATTTTCGCGGATATAAGTATGATTAATAACGTTTTCTTGGGGTTTCCGCGTCATGGATTCGAGGTTGGCCTCAGGTCATTGATTCTGACGTTTCGGCATGATCCCACATGCCATTATCAAGAAGCATCTGGAATATTCCTTGATAATGGCATATGGAATCAAGCCGAAACGTCAGAATTAGTGGACAAAAACCGATCTTGAATCCATGATTCTCAAAACCCAAGAAACTTTATTAATCACTTTTCTTCATATGATTACTTTTTACGGTAGCCACAAGATCGTAGTTGGGCTGATATTCCGCTACCTCACATGATAGAGATTCAGATAAGAAAAATAAATATTTGTGTTGGAATCGCTATAACTTATAGAGTTAGAGGTCTGGGGTTCAAATCCTGGTTCACACGTATATTTCCCTTCTCATGTCATAATTCGGGCCTTCGTTGCTATACATATAAAAATAACTCTAACATCGAAGTAAAGAAACGTTATTGCTATAAATAAATATTCTCTTTATATCCTTACATGTTACAGTAGCCATGAGATGGCACTTGGACCGATGTCCCGCTGCTCCTCATGATAAAGAATCATATAATGTAAGAAAAATAAATAATGAAATGAGTTTGGTGTTTAATTGATGAAAATCCATATTCATTAATTAAATAAAAATAAAACTTAGTTTTATTTTATTATCATATTTATTAAGATATAATTCAGACATGTTAACAAATTAAACAATTAGCTATTAATAATAACTACAACCCTAAAATTATAGAATATTTAATTAAGAAAATGTATTACAAAAAGCAATTAACAAAGTTTTTCCTTTACCCAAAGAAAATATAAAGAAATAGGCCTATGTCATAATGTCATACATATGCCCACTTTCAAATAAAATATCTAAACACTTTAAAAAGTTGAACATTAATGTGACTTTAAAGTCAATAAAACATTACAACATATAATAAAAAACAATAAAACCAAAATAAAAAAAATAAAAATTATCAGGTGTATATAAATTGACGTATGGCACATGTGACAATGTCTATATAGGACAATAGACCTTTTATCTCTCGTATAAAGGAACACATGAGAGCATATAACAGAAATTTAGAATATTCAAAATATGCTAACCACCTATTCCAAATTTAATTATTGTTTCGATCCAAATTTTGAAATTTTACATGTTTGTGATACGGGTAAGAAGTTGGACCTTTTGGAGGCTGTAGAAATAAATACATTGAATAGTAGTAATAAACTGTTAAATTCTCAACTTGATTTGAATGAACCGCCTTTGTTAAATTTAAAAAAATAAAAAAAAATATTGTTGTATTGTTGCTTAGATCAGTTCATATGTACTATAATAACACAATTCATAATTTGTTAACATGTCTGAAGAACATACAGTGTACCGAAACAGCTGTCACTGAATTATATCTTAATATGAAAATCAAATAAAACTAAGTTTTATCTTTATTTAATTAAGTAAAATAAATGTTTGTGTTGGAATGTCTCTATTAGCAAGGTTGGGAGCACGCTAACATGTAGAGTTAGAGGTCTCGGATTCGAATTCCGGATCAGGCGTTTATTTTTCTTTACATGTAATATATATAGGCTATATATCTGTGTGTGTGTGTGTGTGTGTCTGTGACATGTATTCCATTCAAACAAACCTCGGACGAATTGGGCTACTCTGTGTAGAAGGAAATAATTAAACTAAACTAACTCACTAACTATAGAACAAGTAGGTACATGGTAGCGAGGAAATAAGCTCTCTATATATATACCTATCCTCAGCTAACCTTTTTCAATCTTGCCCTGTTTAATTTATCTCCCTCAAATTCTGGCTAATGTAATTCTCCCACCTCATTCTTGGCCTACATACTGGGCCCTTTCCTTCAGTTTTTTATATGCCTCTTTTTCATTCCCCATTGTGTCACATGTCCTACCAATAACAGTCTACGAAACTTAACTGTTTTTATTATGTCTGGTTTTCCATAAATAGCATGTAGCACACTGTTATATAGTCTTTTCTATTCACCTGAATGTTTTATTTCTCTTTGGTCCAAACATTTTCCTAAAAAAAATTATTCTCGAATGCTCAGTTCTTTTTTGTCTTCTCTTAAAGTAAGAATCCATGTTTCATATACATATAATGCAAGTGGGTGAATAATAGTTTTATATATTTTCAGTTTAACATCTTTTTTATAGAAGTTGCGATGACAAAAGTCCTGCAGTAAGTAATAGCAGTTTCAAAATTAAACCCATTTTTTTTCTGCACATAATTCCTATACACCGCTGTGGTCTCGAGATAGCGTGCTGCCTTGTCACGCAGCGGGCCCGGGTTCGATCCCCGGTCGGGGCAGTTTTCCTGGGTGAGGTTTTTATCGGGGTTTTCCTCCCCTGTAAGACAAATGTCAGAAAAACTTTAAGACCCAAACGGTCCCCGAAATCATATGGCCATCATCACCATCCTTATTATCATCATCATCCTTCACCGGTGTGGAAAGCAACGGGAAGCTACCACACCTACAATTCCCTAGTAAAGCTGCAAGCATAGCATGAAAATGCTATGATTGCAGTAAAGGACCTGCCCTCTGGTAGAATTACTATGGATGGATGGATGGACCTAATTCCTGTTTGTAATTACAGCTCCTAAGTATTTTAATTCAACTCTTGTTCAAAATTTCCTTAATTTGTAATTAACTGCGCATTTCCAATATATAATGAATTCCTATGTGTGACAATTATTTAGTTTTACTGATGTTTACATCCAGCTCAAATTCTTAGTATTGGTCAATATAATGTGCATATGGACCATTAGTATCTCCTTCCTATCGCCTAATAATACATCAGAACATACTGACAGTGAAAGGTAAGTTAAACTATTTGGTTGTATCGTTTCTTTATTCTCTAAAAATTCGAAGGTATACTCTAGTTCAAATTGAATAGTAGACGAGATAATACAACTCCTAGCATAAGGAAATAATTAAATAATTTGATTTCTGATTTATATGCCAGAAAGGATCTTGACGTTATAAATCCGTGGCTTGAACTCGCAGTTAATTTAATACTTACTATAGTGAAATGTTTCTGATTCGGCATTGTAATCATGGTACAGTACATCTCTACTCTCCTAACTTGTAACTGTGTCAATGGGGAGGTCCTTCTCGCCCGTGTACCTTGTAATTGTCTACCCAAGCAGCCTGTACTAATAAAGGAAGGTTGCCACGATAATCCACTTCGTCAATGCTTCTAGCCAATGAGAGAAGCCTTCACGATATTCAATAATCAAGTCTTATTTTTGTACCCAATCAGTCGCCTGCATTGTCCTGTCAAGTGATGGTTATATGGTATGCTGTATTTTTTTAAAATTCCTGTTTATACACTGCTCAAAACAATTAGAGGAACACTTGTAATAAATTGAATAAGTAATTGTTTTTTAAAGCTGTGATGCTGAAAGTTGGAACATATGTAAATTGAATTATTAATTTTATCATTGGATACAAATTTTAAAGATTCATGGCCTAAATACAGAGAAATTACCTCAAATAACAAATATAGAGATTTTTTTATTTTAGAAGGCACTGGCCACTTCTAATTGGTAAGCTTCCTGATGTTGCTATAGTGACGAATGTTGATTATTGCCTTGTTTATTGAAGTCTCTGACAAAATGAGGCATTTAAATGAGTTTGAAGTGTATCATGCTCTACATCTTTTACAACAAGGTCAATCTCTGCGACAAGTGGCTAGAGAGTTTGGGGTTTCTCCTTCCGTGGTGTCCAGGTTACGCAACAGGCACAGAGAGACAGGTCAGTATTGTAGAAGACGTGGCCAGGGCCGTAAATTTAAAACAAGCCCCCAGGATGACAGATACGTTGTTCTTTCTGCTCTTCGACAGCGTACAAAAACTGCAAAATACCTGCAGAATGACCTTCATATGGCTTCCGGAAACCGGGTTTCAGACCAAACCATAAGGAACAGATTAAGGAAAGAGAATATTCGTCCAAAAAGGCCCGTTAAAAAACCACGCTTAACAAATGGGCATAAGGCAGCAAGACGTACGTATGCTTAAAACCATGGTGATTGGAACCTGAACCACTGGGAGTCTGTGCTCTTCTCGGACGAATCCAGGTATCGTCTTACACGTTGTGATGGTCGATTGAGGGCGTGGGGACGGCCAGGAGAAAGATTTTCTGCAGAGGTTGTACAGGAAATTGTTAGATTCGGAGGAGGTTCCATAATGGTGTGGGCCGGAGTTATGTACAACAATCGTACGGACCTTGAACTTGTTCCCCAGCGACTGAATGCTGTCCGGTATATCGAGCACGTTCTGGAAGAGCATGTAGTACCTGCTGCCATTGGAGTAGGCCCTGGATTTTTGTTTATGCAGGATAATGCCAGGGCACATTCTGCTGCTGTCACCACGGATTTCCTGAGGAGGAATGAAATTGAGGTAATGGAGTGGCCAGCGGTCAGCCCAGACCTCAACCCTATTGAACACTTGTGGGATCTTCTAGACAGGAAGGTCAGGAACCGACATCAAGCTCCACAAACTCTGCAGCAACTTGGAGATGCTCTGAAGGAGGAATGGGAGAATATCCCGCAAGAGGAAATCCAGAATCTTATTGGGAGCATGCCACGAAGGTGCCAAAGTGTCATCGAATGTCGTGGAGGCCATACACGATACTAACTCTATATAACGAGTGTTTAACTTTGAAAAATAAGCACAAGATTCAATTGCTTCAATAATTATTTGAAAAGTTAATTGTCAGCGTTATTCATTTATTTTTACTGACATGAGCAATAAATAAATAACCACAAATAATTTACTTTATTAATTTCATGTTTGTACCTTTATCCAATGAAAAAATATTTGCATATTTCATAGTGTTCCTCTAATTGTTTTGAGCAGTGTATTATATTGTTACATCGCCTTTCGGCATTCTGTGTGTGTATAAATACCTGTGGGTCACGTCGTAGCGAAGTTAGTTGAGGCAATCCTGTACAAACCGGATGGTAGATGGTTCGAGTCACGATGGGGTCATGATTTTTAAACTGGCCCAAACCTTCTGGTGACACCATGGTCCTGGGTTCGACTCAGCCTTTAACGGTAATAGGTACCAGATGCTTATTCTGAGAGTAATGGCGGCCGTCACGCAGGTCCGATTGTCCAGGAAAAGTTGTAGCCTTAACCTCCTACTACCCCAAGGCTTTCCTATGGCCTGTAGTGGGATCACTTTACTTTTTTTATAAATAATTGTAGTCAAATATCCTGCACATATGTGAAGGTATTGTAGTCAATTTGTCACAAAAAATACTTCACTGGAGAACAATCAAAGAAAAGAAAACCAGCATTGTCAAATTTAATACAGGAGTAAAATAGCTTTACTTCTCATTTTCGCTTTTAAGCAGAGAGATTTTTTAAATGGATTTAATTCTCAAAAGTGTAGACTAATTTGATAATAGGACTAATTTAGCAATTTTATAGTAGTATGTTACATTTTAGACAGTAGATGTAACTTTTGTAACAGGATTTTACTCCGGGATGGTTTAATTAGTGTCCAGGATAAGATGCAAGGACTAATTTGTTGTTCGGGATGCTGGGATTCTGGGTTCGTTCGGTAGAACAAGGTTTGGTGTCCGAGGGATATGGGTACCTGGAAGGTTTGATGCTCCGGACTGCTCAGGTTCAGGGTTAAGTAAGAGCTAGATTCTCATCAAAGGTTCACATGAGGAAGATTAAAGTGATACAAATAATTAGGTAAATCACTGGAGGCTACCGTGGAGTAAACACAATGGAGTAATTTATTTTAACAGATGTATACACTAGTCGGTCCTCCGACTACTTTTTTGAGTTCCAAAGCACAATGTAGGAGGTGATCTTGACTTTGACGAAATTTAAATAAACTGAGATTAATGTTTTATTGGAGTTGCGAGAAATGCGCCCTGCTCGACGGCTGGCCAACAAGTAGTGTGCGCCCTATTAGACTGCGGGCCAACAAGTAAGTGTGCCCTGTTAGACATCCTGCTAACAAGTAAGTGTGCCCTGTTAGACGTCGGGCTAACAAGTAAGTATGCACTGTGAGACGTCGGGCTAACAAGTAAGTGTGCGCCCTATGAGACTGCTGGCCAACAAGTAAGTGTTGTGCGATACTCTCCGCGAATAATTTATTTAGTTCATTAAGTATTTTATGACACCGCCCACATATATGCTTCGGGCCTCTTTACAAATTAACAAATGTTACAGGTTTTGGGGTTGGTTCCCCTCTTCCATATACATCATGTTTCCAGAGATGATTTTTACGCCCATTTGCCATTGCTAAAGGATGTCCGAACCTTCAATATCATATTCTTAGTTTGCAAAAAATAATTTTATATATTTTTCCTTTAACGACTTACTAAGTGAAGGGGTACCACATCTCCGACAAAGACGTCTCCTGTCGTGCTAATATCTTTTCATCTTAATTGGTTTTGGAGAGCATCCCATGCTCGTTCAGACTGGAAAACATATATTTTTGTATATTATTGTGGAAGTGTAATTTGCTAGTTTGGGGATTATGTCTAGTTGACGGTACCTTGGCCGTGTATTTTATATTACAAAGAGACAGTTCGAATTCCTTTCCCTATTGTGTTCTGCAACAGTGCCCAAAGAAAAACCAAGGGTTAGGCCGGGCATTTACTGACTAATGCCTCTATGATGTTGGTAATGTATTAAACTTTATATAAAAATCTTATACTGTTCTAATTATCAAGTTATTTATATTTTCATTGTATTAAAATGGTTCCCTGATTATTTTGAGTATAAAATCAGTATACTTAGGATTATTATTATGCTTTCATTATTACGGCCTATTGTTTATTTAGATACAGTATGGTAAAGTCTCTTTTGTCTATTAGATACTGGGAAACAATGCCTAGACCTAATATTGGTACGTTTTCATCAGATTTAGATTTTTTTAGAATATTAGTATCATGCCTCATTATTGTGTCTAATCTGAAATATTGTGTTTGAATCAAATACATACAAAGGTGGCCGGAACAAAATATGACTGTATTGCAAGGCTATATGAATAACCGCCAAATAACCAACTCCATGAGTTATATAATCCTTGGCTTCAACATCGCTTTCACCAACTGTCTTCAACTGTACTCTGAGAAGTATTTTCAGACCTTTATTAGGACCATGTCAAACCACACGAAGAAGGGTATTTTGAAGTCTGTTGTGGAAAGCATAATGACTTATGGTGCTGAGGGATGGACTTTGGTAGAGGGACAAAAAACTAAGATCTTGGCAGTGGAGATGGATGGAATAAGACGCAGTGCCAGGGTGTCCAGGTTGGAAAGAATAAGGAATGAAGAAGTGAGGCAGATGATGGATATGGAGGAGACAGTGGTGGAAAGGATCGACAGACGAGCTCTTCAGTGGTATGGCCATGTCAGGAGAATGGAGGATGATAGGTGGCCCAAAACGCTTTTGGAATGGTCACCTTCTGGTAGACGGAAACGGGGCAGGCCAAGAACAACTTGGAGAGGAGAGATCCATAGATTTATGAACGACCGAGGTCTGCAGGAGGATGAATGGTGTGATCGGCAAGAATGGCGAATGGGAATACAGAGTAACCGCTGAAAAGTGGAGAGACCCTCAAAAGTAAAAAAGTAAGTATTAGGTTGTGTGTTTTCCCATTCCACCCGTTCATTGCACTTGTGCCAATGAGTCAATGCTAGGCGGGTACTTTGAATCGATGGACAATTCGAGAGACCACATAACGTAGGTGATGTATGTTTTTGTTTTTGTACTGAGATACGTGTAGAATGATCGTATAAGTGTTTCTGTACGTATTCCTCGAGGGTTGATGGCCGTGATAATGCGAAGGGAAGAAATGAAACCCGGCGCCGGATAATAGCCTACTTCTGTCGATAAGTAACAAGGGAATCTCTAGAATTTAAAGTCCCCATTTTATGTCGAATCAGTATTACTTTTACCCCCACATGTCTTCCCACTATGTGTAATTACTACTGGAGAGGTTTGGAATTTGATGGAGACACCTGGAGTACAATCAGTTGTTAAAAATTGTACACAACCGCAACCTCTCATAACAGCGAGGTTGAACATTTTAAAATAAAAATTTCCAACCGCAGTTCTTATAACGTACGTACACTTGCTAAAATAGAAATGGTCTACAGATCAGAGTGACTACTAATAGCCAAAATGCACATTATGAGTAATACTACAAAATTGGGGATGGACGTAAACATCTAACTAACCCACTGGCACTATCGAACCCGTAGGTTCAAGACCGCGCAGACATAAGCTCTCCATATATCCCTGTCCTTAGCCAATGTTTTCCAATCATCCCCCGAATAATCTACTTCCCTCAAATCATAGTTATTGTTATTCTCCCACCTCATTCTTGGTCTACCAACTGGGCGTTTTCCCTCTGGTTTTCCTACAAGAATCTTCCATGCACGTCTTTCATTCCCCATTCGTGCCACATCTCCTGCCCATCGCAGTCTACGAGACTTAACTGTTCTCATTATATCTGGGTTCCTATAGAGACCATGTAATTCACTGTTATGCAGTCTTCTCCATTCACCTGTCTGTTCATTTCTCTTTGATCCAAAAATCAGTAAAACTAAATACATGATGATTCAAAAGGTTGCGTACAAATTTCAGGAGCTTAGAGAATGGTCGAAATACAACAAATTTTGATTAGTAACTTATGGTCTGGAAAGTAACCCTGGGTCAGTACAAGCCTGAAAAAGTCTGGAACTACCACGCGGATCTAAGCTTACTTTTCGGAGGGGCACTGGGTTCGATATACTACTGTATATATTTATAAAGACGCCTGTTGGAATACTGTTCAGTGCAGTACAACACTTGTGTATTCTTCTGTTTACAGTCATTCGTGCACTTTGTAGGTTAATTTCATTTCAATATGGTATCTGCTGTATATTGTGAAGCTCCACTGCAGCATTACTTTCAAGGTAGATCAGTTTGTGTTTTTTTCTGAAATGGAATACACGTTGTCAAAGCTTCGAGACATGCACATCTTATATGTTAAAGCAAATGGTAATGCACGCGAAGCTCAACACATCTACAGCGTGCAATATCCGAAAAGCTGTGAACCACAGCCTCGAACGTTTCAAAACGTTCACCACCGATTCGGGAAGACAGGTTTCTTGTGTTCAATACATCATCATCTTGATTATTTCTTCTGGGAGGATATCAAAAGCCTCGTGCACGAGACACCGTTTTCCAATCAAGAACAACATCTCGCCCGAATACTTGCAGCATCTGATGAGGTTCGTGAGGTGCGTGATATGTTTAGCTGAGTTCACGACAACTTCTACGGCGATGCTATGCCTTTATTCAATGTGGTGATAGGCATTTTGAACACCTAGGGTTGTAAAACCAAAGTGGTGAATTGTATGCCTATATTTGCTTACGTTGTATCTTGCCCATCCTGACATTCCCAGGCTTTACTCATCCAGGATTACTTTTCAGACAATAAGTTACTAATATAATAGGAAAAGCGCGCACAAAATTGCGTTAGTATATGTCTCTGCTGTATACCAGCAGCGATTGTGTTCTCTTTAAACAGACTCTGAAATTATATCTTTTACACGGTTTATCACAGAGCTTACACACGCAGTCCCTTGACGGATCATGGTAGTTTGAATTTTTGCAGAGTTTGTGGTGATATCCATGCACTGCCAGTCTTACGTTACTAATCAAAATTTGTTGTATTTCGACTGAAATTTGTGCGCAACCTTTTGGAACATCCTGTATATTGTCTCACATAGGAATTTATTATATAATGGAAATAGACAGTTAATTACAAGTTAGGGAAGTTTTGAAGAAGGGCTGAATTAAAATACTTAGGAATTAGGTGAATAAATAAATTAAACATAGGATCAATTTTGAAAATCCTATTACTTGTTGCAGGATTTGTCATCCCAACTTCTATAAAAATGATTAAGCTGAAAATGTATAAAACTATTATTCGCCCACTTGTATTATACCCGTATGTATGTGAAACATGGGTTCTTACTTTAAGGGAAGAGAACAGTTTACGAGTATCTGAGAATAAAAGTTTTTAGGAAAATGTTTGGACCAAAGAGAAATGAAACAGACAAGTGAATAGAGAATACTACACAACAGTGTGTTACATGATATTTATGGAGAGCCAGACGCAGTAAGAACAATTAAGTCGCGTAGACTGTTATTGATGGTGCGTGTGGCCTAATGGGGAATGAAAAAGGGGCATATAGAAAAACCAGAAGGAAAGCGCCAATTAGGTGGGTCACGAATGATGATTTGAGGGAGGTAAATTATACAGGGGATATTTGGAAAAGATTAGCTGAGGATAGGAATATATAGAGAGCTTATTTCCGCGCTGCGATGAACCTATAATATTTGCTGTGTATGGCCAGTGAATTAATTTTAGCTTAATTATTTCCTTGTACGGCGTATAGTATTTCGTCCTTGGTTTGTTTGGATGGAATGCACACACACACACAGACGCGCGCGCGCGAGAAATATCAGTTTTATAAACAGTATGATAGCAGTGCCAGTAATTTTGAAGGAATAATTGATTATTAAGGATATCATTATCAGAGGGAGAGAGCTACTAATTTCACGTTATAAACCACACATGTAAGAGGTAAGTTTGAGAGGGGAAGGAGTAGCTGTTTCTTCAGTGTTTCGAGCTAATGTCTTGCGGCGAAAGAGCAATAGAATCCCGTGGAGAATACCAATTATTAAATCCCACGTTTGTGCTCTCAACTCCAAGATACGCATCCAATATAATTTGTACTCGGTGATAAAACGGGGTTAAAGAGACAAACTAGAAGTGAGAAACTCTTGTGTTATATTGTTTAAGATGAAATACTTTCACCAAGATTTTCAATATACTTTGTACCTATATCAAAAATAATTGTTTACTTATACCCCATGATTATTATGTAGCATGTCCTGAAATGATTGCAATATTTACATATTTGTCATAAGTAATGCCACGAGTAATTTCCAAATTATCGATAAATTCTCGACTCACGAAGTTCCGATTGAGGGTCTTTCCACTTTTCAGCGGTTGCCCTTTTACCAGCCGGCTGCTGGCCCTTCACATCCACATGTGTCAATCACAGAGGTAGATGATCAACAGCCAGTGTAGGGGTGACATGTGGTTAGCATGTCGAGTCCCCCAGCCGTTATAGCTGATTCCTCAACCTGGAGCCGCTACTTATTATAGCTACCCAATTGCCTCACGATGCTGGGTGGGCACCGGTCCCATACTGGCCGAAACACCATGAGAAAATTTCCTCCCCCATGGAGACCCGAACCAGCGCATGTCCCGTAGCTCTGCGCCAAGGCTTCCTACCTTAACCGCTCGGCTACGGCGCGGGACGACTCACGAAGTGAGGAGTGAATTTATCTAGAGAATTTGGAAATCAAGAGTGGCATTTTAGGACTATTTAACAAATGATATTAAGTTGTTTACTCACAAATCATTATTTAAATAAAGTTATTTTAATGTAAACGGCGTTGCTTGAAAACAAGTGAGAAACGTTTGTTGTTTCATTTGTTCATCATTGCAACAAGATCATACTATTTATTGCCTAAGGATCGCAATATTGTAAGAATGCACCCAAGTGGAAACAAAATTAAACACATCAAACTGTTTATTAATTAATTTCTGATATCCTATGATGTAAATATGTCAATTATTTTTTTCTGAAATATTAATATCTGGGGAATAATACGTTTAAGAAAGAGCAAAGAGTGGTTTCTTTTTATTGTGGTATAATCAATTGCTATAAATGTTTCTCTATTATAACCCGCAAGCATTATCTGCTTTCATTCGTGCACTATATATATATATATATATATAATCTGGGAGCCATTTTCGTTACATGATTCTTGTATCTTAACATATAAATTGCTATATATACAACGTATTTCTAAGAGTCGCTGCAAAATATTGCTCTGGCCTATTCAGAATGTTAAAAAGGAGGAGCTTGATTTTAATGTGATAAAATTAAACTGATAAAATCGAGGTGAAAAAACGACTGTGATTAGTTGTAATTCAAAATTCATTGAAATGTGATTGCCATTGACTCCCATTGGGGGCATGAGTTAAATAGTCAATGCAAAATACAACATAGGCCTATATAGATTAGATTAGAACGACCGTATTTTCGAGTTAATCTCGATCGTAACATGGCAACCTTGTGTAGGTTCATTGCATTATAGGAAGCATCGTTGTTTGATAAGAGCGAATGAAAATTATGTACGTATGGTATATGTGGTGTTATGTAACCTGTTATGATCTTCTTGTTTCGATACATCCGGCATTCTCACATGACTCATATCGCCATATTATGGGCTGGGTCCAGGGCCATAAGGAAGGTCTTCAATCACCCCTTCGGTTGTATTCTGCCCTAATTTTTCACACTGATTCAGAGTCGTCAGGACGTACACGAATTTCTTCCACCTGGATCACCATAACTATATATTTTAAACCTCTATGTTTTGCTAGTCCAGACAATTTTTTAAATGAAATGAAGTGAAGGTGATACGAAAATAATGCATGAACAAATGGAGATATGAGATGTCAGGGAAGGGAAGAGGATTGGAGAATGTTGTGGAATGAAATTCGGGAAACGGGAAAACCGCGATAAAAACCAAAAAAAAAAAACAGGTAGCCCACAACCAATTCCCGCACCTAAACCCCGCCAGGATTGTAACCTGGGATATCAGTAATATACTAAACACATTTTACAACTTAGTAAATATCAATAAAACTAAATATATTGTCACACGTAGAAATTCATTAAATAATGTAAATGTACAGCTAATAACAAATGAGGGAAATTTTGAGGAAGTGGCTGAATTCAAATACCAAGGAACAATAATCACAAATAGGAATGAGATGCACAAAAAAATTAAACATAGGCTCAATTCTGGAAATGCGTGCTATTATGCATTGCAGAGACTCTTGATGTCCCAACTCCTTTCAAAAAACGTTAAACTGAAAATATATAAAACTATTATGCTACCAGTTATATTATATAGATGCGAAACATGGACTCTTACTTTAAGGGAAGAAAGGAGATTACAAGTATTTGAGAATAAAGTTCTTAGGAAAAATTTTTGGACCAAAGAGAGATTAACAGACAGGTGAATGGAGAAGACTACATAACAGTGAACTACATGGTCTTTATAGGAAGCCAGATATAATAAGAACAGTCGAGTCTCGTAGACTGCGATGGGCAGGACATGTTGCACGTTAGGGAAATGAAAGACTTGCATGGAGGCTTCTTGTAGGAAAGCCAGAGGGAAACCGCCCAGTTGGTAGACCAAGAATGATGTGGGAGAATAACATTAACTATGATTTGAGGGAAGTAGATTATACAGGGAATGATTGGAAAACATTAGCTCAGGATATGGATGTATGGAGAGCTTATGTCCGTGCAGCCGTGAACCTACGGGTACGATAGTGACAGTGAGTAAGTAAGTAATAATGTAAACAGTTTTAACCTAAGTTGGTGATGTGCAAATATATAAACAACATAGAAACTACAAACTTCTATTGAAAATTAAAATATTGTGAATATTTAGAACAGCTGTCATCAACTGGGGAGCTACTCGGTTTGGAGCATGATCGGTCAGCGTCAGAAGAAACAGGGCGAGAGAAAACACGGATTAAAATTTGAAGAAATATGTTAATGTCGTTTGTACCTTCCCTCCCTTGACAGAACAGTGGTGATTCGTGTTCTTAGTTCATGTAAAATACAATCAGTCAGCTAATAAATAGCAAGTATCTTCAAAACTTCATAGGGGAAATGCATTATAGAACAAGATAAAGCTGAAAAATTATTTTTATTAATATACAGTATATTTATTAGTTTTACTTTGATCTTAGTGTTAAAGATATATATTTTAATATATTTCATTTTTAGTTTTAAATAAATGTATCCCAAAAATATATAATAATTTTATTAAGTATTTTCGTTAAAGATATTTCTATGAGTATGAAAGCCGTAGTTCATAGTTTGTGAAAGTTACATAATGAAAAAATATTTAAGAAAATATTCAGTAAAACTAAATAGAATAAATATTTTTCTTTCTCCTACGATAATTTTTCTCGTTCAATTTGGTAAGTTTTTTAATATCCACGCATATTATTATCGCCACACTATGATGGTTGTCCAGCGGCTCGCTATGTTTCCCCGCAGCTGTTATATATAATTTAATACAAAGATGCCGACTGCCGCAACTATAATAATTCCGCATGTTAATCATTGTCAAGCCTTGTCGCGCGGCACCCGCTTTTATATCAACGGACAACTATCATAGTGAGGCGATAATAATAATAATAATAATAATAATAATAATAATAATAATAATAATAATAATAATAATAATAATAATAATGCCGCATTCGCATTAATATTAATTTATTGTGGATATAATGTGCAAATTCCCGATGTAATGCATACGTAATAAGAGAGATTATAGGGACTATTTAACTCATGCCACAAATGCTAGTCAATGACCAATCACGTTTCAATGAATGTTGTTTTACAACCAATGGCAGTCGTGTTTCACCTCGCTCTTTATCGATTTCTCTTTATCAGCTCCTGCTTTTGTGATAAAGAAAGCTTCTCCTTTTTAATGTTATGAACAGGTCAAAGCATTATTTTTCTCCAACAAATACATTGAATATAGCAAATAATGAGAATAAAGTTCGTAGGAAAATTTTTGGACCAAAGAGAGATGAACAGACAGGTGAATGGAGAAGACTACATAACAATGAACTACATGGTCTTTATAGGAAGCCAGATATAATAAGAACAGTTAAGTCCCGTAGATTGCGATGGGCAGGACATGTTGCGCGTATGGGGAATGAAAGACGTGCATGGAAACGTCTTGTAGGAAAGCCAGAAGGAAAACGCCCAGTTGGTAGACCAAGAATGAGGTGGGAGAACAACATTAACTATGATTTGAGGGAAGTAGATTATACAGGGAATGATTGGAAAGCATTAGCTCAGGATAGGGATGTATGGAGAGCTTATGTCCGTGCGGCCATGAACCTACGGGTTCGATAGAGCCAGTGAGTAAGTAAGTAAGTATTGCAAATAATGAAAATATTCCTTGATTTTACTGAGTTGTTTACTAAAAAAATAAATGAATAACCCGTAATGTTGATTATGATATATAGTTTGATGTGTTTCATTATTTCTCCACTTGGGTGCACTCTTACAATATTGCGATCTTATTTGGCAATAAATAATATGACCAAGCAGCAGTGAATGAACATAACCTCACATTTCTGATTTCTTTTCAAACATCGCCGTTTACATTAAGTATATAAATATTTTAAAATAACTATAGTTAAACAATGAATTGTGAGTAAACAGTATTCGTTATATAGTCCTAACAAATGCCACTCTTGATTTCCAAATTCTCTAGATAAATTCACTCCTCACTTCGTGAGTCGTGAATTTATCGATAATTTGGAAATCACTCGTGGCATTACTTATGATAATTTAATTTTAAAATAATAACAATAATATAATAATTATATTATTATTATTATTATTATTATTATTATTATGACAATGCCGCAGAAATGAAGGAAATAATAATAGACCTAACCTCCAAACCTGCCATTACGGAAAAGTTTTGGCGAACCCCTTGAAATATTTTACGAACCCCCTGCTGATTCGCGAACCACAGGTTGGGAAACCATGTCTTAGACGTAGGTGGATGTAGGATTATAATATTTGTATGGAATTTGGGAACTGAATGAAGAAGATTTGAACTGAATTCAGTTGGCTGATTAAGGGCGTTAGTGAAAGCGGCAATGGACTTATGGGTTTAATGGTTTCATAATCCTTAGAGATAGTTATGTATGTGATTTTATGTATGTAAAGTTTTATATTATAGGTAAAGTTTGAGGGATACAGTAATTATTACATGTTTTTTTATTATGTATTAAAATTGTTCGTTTCATGAAGGAATACAAATTCAGTCGGCCCAGGCTCTTGGACACTGTCATACCCTGTATTTAATTTTAATTTACTTTAACAACTAACTCACTGGCACTATAGAACCTATAGGTTGATGTGGCAGTGCATATATATTAGCCCCATACATCCCAATCTTGAGCTATTTTTTTAAAATCATTGCTGAATAATTTACTTTCCTCAAACCATCTCATTCTTGGCCTATCTACTGAGCATTCCCTCTGATTTTCTTACAAGGAGTTGCCAAGTCCCTCTTTTATTCCCCATTCGTGTAAGATATCCTGCCCATCACATTCTACAAGACTTAACTGTTCGTATTACATCTGGCTTCTCATAGAAGATCTTGTAGCTCAATGTTAGGAAGTCGTCTCCATTCACCTGTCTATCCGTCTCTCTTTGGTCCAATAATGTTTCTAAGAACTTTATTCTTAAATACTCGTAATATTTTCTCATATCTTAAAGTAATAGTCCATGATTGGCATCTATGTAATACAACTGGGTGAATAACAGTTTTGTATATTTTCACTTTTGTTTTTGGGTAGATGTTAGGATAACAAGAATATCTGTAGTCCGTAATAGCATGCATTTTCAGAATTCAGCTTATATCTAATTTCTTTATGAACCGCAATCCTGTTTGAAAATTTTGTTCCTAGATATTTTAATTCACCAACTTCTTCAAAATTTATTTTATTTGTCGTTAATTGCCCACTTACATTATATTGTATACCTATACGTATGATCATGCATTTCATTTTTATCATGTTTATTTCCAGCCCCAATTCATTAGTGTTACTTGATAGAATGTGTGTGTAGGGGATAAAGTATTTTTAAATTTAATACCTTCTTAATGTACTCGCTTCGGCGGTACATATACTAAATTCTTATTATATCATGGAAACAACTGCAGGCCTATGTTTTTAGATTATGATTTTATCTATCCGGTAGGCCTGTATGCAAAATAGTTTGTCATAAACTTTCATTACGGCTTTTTTTTACTTTATTGATACGACCGGCTTCATGGGCTAGTGGTCAGCGTTTCTGACTACAGTTCGTGAGGTCCCGGGTTCGATTCCCGGTCAAACCATAGGAGTTTTTTTAAAGTGAACTATTCCTGTGGTTGCCCATGGTCTGGAATTTAGGTTAAGGACTCTCCTGGCATTTCATTATCACTTATCACCCATCATATCATCGGGGTAACGTAACTTCGCCTTCAAGGTGCCCCAACCTACAAAATGCATTACAATTCTGCCAAAGCCAGGTAAGAAAGCCAGAAATGTCATAAGAGACAACCTGGTGGCATTAGACAAAAAAAATATTAATACCAGTAAAAGCTTTAACATCTAAAGTTATATCGAAGTTAGGATCTTTAGGCGTAACTAATAACCTGAGCTCTATGTGTTTTTGAAGAAATTATGTAACTTATTTTAATTTCAGTTATGTTACGAAATGATTGTGATTAACGGTTCCTGGTAGTGGATTTATAATCTTGAATTAACTTGGTAACAGAAAACACCAAACCTCAATTAGACTGGTCAGCACCAGAGTTTGAAACAGGCACCTTCCAAATACGTTTTTCAAATGATACCACTTGAAACAACTCGCTCGGGCATTAGGATTTTTTAGTTGCAATATTCGTCGGTTATATTTGTATTGGCCTATACAAATGAATATGAGTCTGTCTCTCTGTCCTTTATGGACTGAAAAAAAAAACTACTTGACCGATTTGAATGCAGTTTGTTTCTCATAATTTAGAGAACGTTTTGTGATAATTGACGTATATAACATATTACCGTAGGTCCTATAGAGCCGGAGCTAAAAAAAATTGCATCAGTGCACTAAAAAGTCTATTTTTAGACGTTTAAATGGCTTACGCTGCCTAAACGATAACAAATACACTAAATTAATGTACATAGAATATAATATCTCAAAACATTGTACAAAAAAGACCCGATAGTATATGTTTATATTTTATGGATAACTCATAACATTTTTTTCCATTTAGCTCATCGGTGCGAAGAAGATCGGGATAAGTAGATTCCCGGGCAACGCCGGATTCTCTATCATAAGAGGCAGCGAGACATCGCTCGCAATGCTATAATCCGTTTACGCTCTAGCGGCCCCAATTTTTATTTCATCGAAATCAAACTTGGCATATAGCAATAAAATTAAATACGTCGGGATAAGTAGTTTCCCGGGTAACTTTAGGTAATCAGCTCCTTAGTAAAATATCGATCCTGATTGACCAATAGTTACCACGTTCGTCTCTGATACCGAGTTTCCAGTCTTAAAAGAACCGGGTTCGATCCATCCATTTTTTCAGAACGTAAAAATCATGAGTACAGTTTCCTTCGGAAGGGAAGTGCAGCCGTCTTAGATTTACGGCTCGTAAAATAACTTCATGCCTGAAATAAGAGGAAAATAACAAAAATTGTCGGTCCTTTCATCTCCAGATTTCAATTCCGACACCAATGGCTTGAGATGTTAAAGAGATTTTAGTGTAGGCAGGAACGAGTTCACGCTTCCCTGTAATGACTACAGAGCAAGTAATTAGGTAGACTGTTGCTTCTTATAGATTTTTACTTAACGTTGATGTTGCTAGTATTTTATTCATAACATTTCACCCTCTTTTCAGTTTTCTTCAGTATTAACTCTGGAACGTTGAAATGAAAATAAATTAAGATGTTGAATTATATTGACGATAAAGAGTAATTAACTTTATTATTCTCTTAATTATATGCCCTTTATTTATAAACACAATTTTAATAATCGAATTACTTCTTAAATATTCTTTATATTCGCTTTTATAAATATAACAAGAAAATTCATCTTTCAGCCCGCAACCAACACATCTGCATTCCACAAGACTTTAGCCAAGACTAACGGTGAGAGGAGACCGCCAGCTACGTGATGCGGTAGATTAGCCGCGAAAGGGCTCCTGCCAATAAGAAAATTAGCATTTAAAATATTAAAAATACCGACCAAGAAGTTTTGGAGGCAACCAATTACAGTGCAGGAATTGGACGCTACTGTGGCGACATAGAAACCTTATGTACTGGAAAAAACATAATAAAACAAAATATACCTTGCTATAAGCAAGCACAATATTACCTTCAAATAAAATTCATTAAATATAAACTGGAATATGCAGGAGGCAAAAACCACTTAAAGTAAAAGATAAAAAAAACAATAGCAAAAAGGCGACAAACGTCCAAGATTCGTTTAATAAAATACCATCTGCTTTATGAAAATCATCTCTGAATCTATCACGTAATACATATACTGATGTTCACTGTTTACCCTTCAATCAGCAATTCACCAGTAAAGTACAGTGCATCCAATCATTGAGACAGATCGTGAGAAAGGCGTTGCATGATTTGATTTGATACTGGTATTGCAGATAATGTCGTATATAGCGTGTATCAAAATTAATACTGCAATCTAAAACGGTTGAAAGTACATGGTAATAGAAGAAAAACTGTTGCAGTAAACATGGGTCCGCAACAAACAGTGGACTAGATTTATTATTGCGAATATGTGGTAATGAGCCGCCACCGACATCTTGCGTTTTAAACATCATATCGAAACACGCTGCAGAGACGTGTCCAATATTCTAACGAGATGCAAGGAAGCCACTTTTTACACCTCTTTAACAGGTAAGAGTTTAGAATAATAACATAAAAAGTAATAATTGTATTTCTTGGTAGGTTAAGCTATGAGTGAATTTTGAGGCAACATAGAACGGCAATTAAATGAAAAGTCTACTTTTCTAATTAATTTTTACTAATTTGGACGATGCTTCTTAATGAAGTCAGTGGCGGCTTGTAACCACACATTTTTAATTATGTCGCACATGGTTCGTTTGCGGACGCTTGATCACTTTTTTGTTTATATTATCATATATTTTCAACAGTTTGAGTTTGCGCTATTGATTTTATACACCCTATACAGTATAATATAGACGCAAGAACTCGTTATTTACAAACTATCCACTTCGTCTCCATCGCTCGAACGCACAGTGCTTTAATTCAATTCGCTTAATATTTGTAATATAAAGATCATAATATATATTGGAGCAGTGGAATCGATATTGTGGAGGCATGGGAGTACCAGTCCAAGGTGGCACAATACATTCCTTATTATTTGCAGACGATCAAGTGTTGATAGCTCAGAGTCGTGAGGATGTGAAATACATGATGAGAAAACTTCTAAATGCTTTTGAAATAGGAGGATTAAGAGTAAACATGGGAAAAACTGAATATCTTGTAGTAGGAGGAAGTGGACGAGATATATCCCTATCCCAAGGAATTATTAGAGCTGTTAAAAAATTTAAATATTTGGGATCATTTATTGATGAATCAGGGAGTTGTAAAGCTGAAGTAGATAGCAGGTTAGTACAAGTACGAAGAGCCATAAAAATGTTGAATGGAGTACTGTGGAGTAGGACCATGTCAAACCACACGAAGAAGAGGATTTTGAAGTCTGTTGTGGAAAGCATAATGACTTATGGTGCTGAGGGATGGACTTTAGTAGAGGGACAAAAAACTAAGATCTTGGCAGTGGAGATGGATGGAATAAGACGCAGTGCCAGGGTGTCCAGGTTGGAAAGAAGAGAAATGAAGAAGTGAGGCAGATGATGGATATGGAGGAGACAGTGGTGGAAAGGATCGAAAGACGAGTTCTTCAGTGGTATGGCCATGTCAGGAGAATGGAGGATGATAGGTGGCCCAAAACTCTTTTGGAATGGTCACCTTCTGGTAGACGGAAACGGGGCAGGCCAAGAACAACTTGGAAAGGAGAGATCCATAGATTGATGAACGACCGAGGTCTGCAGGAGGATGAATGGCGTGATCGGCAAGAATGGCGAATGGGAATACAGGGTAACCGCTGAAAAGTGGAGAGGCCCTCAAAAGTAAAAAAGTAAGTAAGATCATAATATCAATACGTATAAATTATTTGAATTTGTTCCTAATTGCATAAAATATTCAATAACAACTGAAGGCATACTGTAGCGAACTTTGTCAAGGCAATACCCTTACAAGTCGGGGGGTTCGACTCCTTGTGGGGTCAGGAATAAACGTTCTGGGGACATCATCGCCCTGGATTCGACTCTGCCTCTAAATGAAATGAGTAATAGACGATTTTTCTTGTCATTATTCATGGCTGATAATCTGGCTGATATCTCGGACAGATTGTCTAGAAAGGTTGAAGCCTTAACCTCCTACTATCCCAAGGGCCTCCCGACGACCAATCTGACAAATATATTTTTTCCCTAGCAGGGTAAATACTGGATTGAAATATTCAAACCAGTACTTATTACATCATAACCACAAGAGATAAGTTGGCTACGCATGCATTGTTTTAATCTTTGAACCACACTCTTAGGTAGACATTGAATGTAAATAAACTTATGCTTCGATATTACAGTCTGATAACCATGAAAGCAAACTATAGGAAATAACAAATAAACAAGTAAATCATTGTGTTTTCTACCTGTAAGAACAAAGTTCTTATAGTAAGAGTTGGTAAAGGGTTGCTTGAATTTACTGACGTCATATATAATCGAATCGTGAGAAACCTTGCCGTGGTCTTAATTCGCCCCGCTCTTTAAACATGATACTATTAATTTCTTAATACAATTATAAAATAAGTGAACACGCCTGTCACGCGATTATTACAAATATTAAGAAAATTCTTCAGAAATATTAAGAAAATCGAATTTATATTACGATTTTTTTGGACTACTGAATATTATTTTTGGCTCCGGGAAGCTAGCACCATATTTAAATACGCACTGAAGCTTCACTTAAATGCAATAAATAATTCTAAATTAATTATATATTAAAAATATTTTCTTAGGACAATTTATGGACCAAAGAGAGATGAACACACAGGTGAATGGAGAAGACTATTTAACAATGAACTACGTGGTCTTTATAGGAAGCCAGATATAATAAGAACAGTTAAGTGTCGTAGACTGCGATGGGCAGGACATGTCGCACGTATGGGGAATGAAAGACGCGCATGGAAGCTTCTTGCTGAAGAACCAGAGGGAAAACGCCCAGTTGGTAGACCAAGAATGAGGTGCGAGAATAACATTAACTATGATTTGAAGGAAGTAGATTATACAGGGAATGATTGGAAAGCATTAGCTCGGGATAGGGATGTATGGAGAGCTTATGTCCGCGCGGCCATGAACCTACGGGTTCGATAGTGCCAGTGAGTAAGTAAGTATTAAAAATATTTTGCCCCGGAATTTAATTATATTTCAGTCATTTTACTCGTAAATATAGAAAAAAAATTGGAACTATCTCCTGTCATGACCACTCTGGTTACAACAGTTATTCTATGAACCAGCGATAACCACGGTAATGACCAGCATCTCCGTCGATAATAACTGATTTATGTCCAAATTTAACCGCGTAAAACACAAACAAATATACATACTTAACCGCGTAAAACAAATAAAAAAAGGGCGTTTCGTGGAATTCGCCTAGGTTATAGTAATTGAATTAGGTTAGGTTAGCTTTTAGGTTCGTTACATTTTAAATGTGTTTAAATACGTAAAAACATACCTCTTCTATAGAAATTCAAAATGACCGACGGTTACAACGTAAAAACATATTTCCACTCGTAAATTTCACATTACATTAATAAACTTTCACGATGGTAATTTTTTCCGGGGATAAATGTTACAAATGTCACTTAGTAATGGGATAAATTGCAATAAAAGTGTCTTAAGTTGCGTAAGTGAATACCTGGTTATGAACAACCTCGCCATTTTTTCTCTTGCCAGTTATTTAAATGTGTGATGCAGGAGAGTAAAAACAGCGATTGTTTAATTTCTTCCAATTGTCGGATCTCGCTGTTTTTTTATATTACCTCCTCGTTTCATTTCAATAATATGCAGAGTGTTTCTGAATAAGTATTACACACTTCTAAGGAATGTAGAGGGAATTTAGTAGATAAAGTTTAGATGACAAACCAATGTCCGTAAATGTACCACGTTGATGTAAAATAGGTAGAAGATCGAAACACGATGGTCTGATATCATGTGTCTTGTGTTTCATAATAAGAATTACAGACTTCTAGGAGTTGTACGTGGGGACCCTTTTGTTCCTTGTATAAAGTGTGCCTGAGACGCATGTTTTCATACACACGCACCACAAGATCTGATGTGTGCTCAATAATTTCTGCTGCCGCCATAATTCGTGCAAGAAGACCTTCCTCCGACTCGACAGGTGTAGTACAACCCCTAGAAGTTTATAATACTTATTCTGAAACACAAGACACACGATGTCAACCCATTGTTTCGATCATCATCCTTATCAAATCTACATCTACTAAATTCCGTCTAAAACTCCTAGACGTTTGTAATACTTATCAGAAACACCCTCTATACTGAATTTTCTTGCGAAAACTAAAAATTTCCGGCTACTACATGGATTTTTGCTTCAAGTTTAGGATGATTTACCCTCGATTTATCAGTTTATTATTTTGAATTATAACTCTTCTTCTGTATTTAGTGACATTTTATAATATTTTAAAATATTTAAAACAATTTTTATAACATTATTTTAGAAATGTTAAGTATTTATTCAAATACACATATTGTGATGGTGACTTGCTATTTTCTCCAGAGAGTCTATTATATAGTTGGAACCAGTGAGTTATTGATGGTTTGCGATTATTAAGGAGTAATTGGATCCACACTGGTTAGAGTAATTGAATTAGGTTAAGTGTGAGTTAGTTAGTTAGTTAGTTAGTTAGTTAGCGTTTAGGTTCGTTACATTTTAAATGTGTCTAAATCCATATAACAAAGGAAAATATAATGATATGTGGTTCGATGGTGGATTATCGCTGGCTCTTATAAACTCTCGCACATGCATGGAATGACGTGCAGTGCCCGCATAAAATAAACACTACTTCTCTGCGGAGTGCTGATCGAGCATGTTCGACATGCACCACGTTTGTTTTGTTATGATACTTAATGAAAAATATACCAAGAAAACAGGCCTTATGAACTGCCATCTCATAGAGGAGATATTAAAATTTCCTTTAACATACTTACTTACTCACTGGCACTATCGAACCCGTAGGTTCATGGCCGCGCGAACATAAGCTCTTCATACATCCCTATCCTGAGCTAATGCTCTCCAATCATTCCCTGTATAATCTACTTCCCTCAAATCATAGTTAATATTATTCTCCCACCTCATTCTTGGTTTACCAACTGGGGTGTTTTCCCTCTGGCTTTCCTACAAGAAGCTTCCTTGCAAGTCTTTCATTCCCCATACGTGCAACATGTCCTGCCCATCGCAGTCTACGACACTTAACTGTTCTTATTATATCTGGCTTCCTATAAAGACCACGTAGTTCATTGTTATGTAGTCTTCTCCATTCACCTGTTTGTTCATCTCTCTTTGGCCCAAAATTTTTCGTAAGTACTTTATTCTCAAATACTTATAATCTCCTTTCCTCCCTTAAAGTAAGAGTCTATGTTTCGCATCCATATAATATAACTGGTAGAATAATAGTTTTATATATTTTCATTTTAACGTTTTTTGAAAGGAGTTGGGACATCAAGAGTCTCAGCAATGCATAACAGCACGCATTTCCACAATTGAGCCTATGTTTAATTTCTTTGTGCATCTCATTCCTATTTGTGATTACTGTTCCCAAGTATTTGAATTCAGCCACTTCCTCAGAATTTCCCTCATTTGTTATTAGCTGTCCATTTCCATTATATAATGAATTTCTACGTGTGACCATACATTTAGTTTTATTGATATTTACTTCCAATCCTAATTTCTTAGTGTTACTCAACAGTGTGTGCGTATTGTCCTTTAGTATCTCCTCGCTATCGGCCAACAATACTACATCATCAGCATAAACTATAGAATATATATTTAAATGCTCTCACGCTGAGGGGTTAATGATCCGATTTTGTTGACTATTTATCTCACAGACCGATTCTTTTGCTTCTTCATGTTGATAAAATTGCCTCTTCCTGTTCGCAATGAGGGATATCTCCGCAAATTAGCATATTTAACAATGATATCGATTCAACGATGTACGATCGATATGGTACAGCAAGAAATGCCAAAAGAAAACAACTTCATACATTACTAAAAAAGGTTAATTATGTTGCTCTAAAAAGTATTGAATGTTGTATAATGAATCGAATTATTGTTAATAGTTATTTCTCACAAATCATCTGCTATTGATGTTTCCCAAGCTCAAAGAGATTTAACAGTAAATATATGCTATTTATAACTATACAGCCGGCTTAGAAACCGCCCGGAAGTAAGATCGAAATACATAACTTCACACTTAAAATTCGCAGTGAGAGATATGCCCGCAAATTAACTTCTTTGAAAAGAATATCGATTCAATAATGTATGATCGATATGGTACAACAAGAAATGCCAAAAGAAAAAAACTTAAAAAATTACCAAGAAAAAGTTTGTTCTGTTGCTCTAAAAAATTATTATAAGTTGTATAATGAATTTGCATTATTGTTAATAGTTATTTCTCATAAAATCATCTGATGTTATTTTTTCCCCAAGCCCAAAGAGATTTAACAGTAAAGATATGCTATTTATAAATATACAGCCGGCTTAAAAATCGCCCGGAAGTAAGATCGAATTACATAACCTCACATTTGGTAAATATTAAACATTATAATTATTTTTAGCTTCTGATGTTGTATTATTGGCTAAATAATCACTCCACATCCAACGCGAGGTCGAGTTTTTTTATTAGACAAAATCACTCGCGACTTTGTGTCTCGTGATTTTTTCAGAAAAAACACAAGCTGTTGTTAGATTACTGTTTATAAAGGATCTTGATCTTATCTATTTAATTGATTGGTATATGCCGATTTTGCTTCTGAAGAAAAAATTCGACCGTCAGAACGCTAAGACACGTGTGTATAATTTTGTTTTTTTCTAAGCAATTGCGCCACCAGTTATAATTCGATAGGAGTTAGTGGGCACGTTACGGTGGGAAAATGGAAAACGTAGTGTTAGCTCGGCAAGCTACAATTAGTTTGGGCAAGTTAGGTTCAGAAAATGGGCGAGTTATTACACCAGATTAGTTCAGCGTTCACTTGTTTGTTGGCGGGTTTTTATGGTAAATTGGCTACACTGTCTGAAAAATGATTAATACACATTTTAAATTACAAATATGCTGAAAATAGATTACTTCGAGCTCATCTTCTCACTTTATTTTATGGCATTTTTCACATTTATTGGAACAAATATACATTATATTTCTCTTGGGTAATTATTCGCATACTGCAACAATAAATTGTGTGTTTTTCCGTTTTTTATTTGGATTTATGTGGTGGCACAGAATCCCCATAATTTTTGTCAATTTTTTCAGAGTGTATTAGGCAAGATCAATGATGGTATGTACAGATTAAAAAAATATTAAGAACAACCCCAATAGTTTTTTCCGTCAGATTCGATTAAACACTACTTACAGAAGTTCTTAAACGCGATATGATTAGCGTCTGTAAATAAATATGGAGTAAAAATACTGCACTATCCATTTTTTTCACTGTCGATTAGTATATTTAAATAAATAGGGATTCTCCACTTCAACTTAGCTTATATATTTTCAAAGTCCTATAATAATAAGTTGGTAAGAGGCACTCGAAAGAGCATTAAGTTATAAGTTTACGATTTGTCTTTTATGAGTTCGTTCAGTGATCCTGTCGATATTCCGCATTGTTTGTAATGGTATCGCTCACACTTTTAGTCGCATATCTTGCATTCACACGAATCACTCGGTTGGTGGAATTTTGTATTTTTGCACATTTTGTGATGATATCCGTGTGTTGCTATGCCTATGATTCTGTGCCTTTGTGGTTGGTTACTTCCAATCCACTCGGCATCTGAGGCGTAGAAATCTTCGTCGATCTATTTTTTTCTCTGTTTCTTTTTTTCGATGACTTTCTTATATGGCTCCATTGCTGGCAGTAGTATCCTTTGCCTCAGATCCTCTAGGAAGAAGGTTTCTCTGGCTAGCATATATGCCATTCTATTTGGTGTGTATTTGCTTGCACCTAATGCCTTTTTTATTAATCTTGGTTTTACTTTTTCTAACCTCTCCAAATCGCTGGTCGATAGTTTCTCCCATATCAGTTCTATCCCGTAGGTGACGATCGGGGTGATCACTGATGCGAATAATTTCATGGCTGTGACTAAAGAACAACAGTGCGCATGCGCCAGAGTTTATGAGCCAGCGATAACCCACCATCGAACCACATATCGATTATCATCCTTTTCACATATCGATTATTATCGATATCGTACTAAAGTTTATACAGCTTATGCTAGATGGCAGCAGGACGCTTTGAAATTTAAATGTCCAATCTGTGCAATAAATTCCCAAATATATGTTAATATATTAATAATATTAATATTGCCAAACGTTTATTAAAAAATGGGTGTACACTTACTTATCACTCCCTAACGCGATAATCCAAAACAACGATAGAAAAATCATAGACTAAGTAATATATTTCTGTGGAGAAAATAGCAGTCAGCATCACAATATTGTTTAACGGTGTCATAATGTTTTCCTTTTTGTATTTAAATAAATACCTAAAAATTGTCAAATAATATTACAAAAATTGTTTGAACAATTTTAAAATATTTAAAAAAATATTAGTAAATACAGAAGAAAAGCGATAATTCACAACTATAAACTGATAAATCAAGGGTAAGTCATTCTGGTGAAAGGCAAATAAATTATATTGAGAAACATGGTTTCCATCCCCGCAGCGTCATATTTCAGTTACTTTAATTTCAAGGTAAACAAGTTTGTTCTACACTCCACAATTCATGTCTACTGACTGTAGCTTCTTTTGTTTTACTAGTGTCATAACCGTCCGCTAGATAGCAGTGACTATGTGATGGCGATCTTTGCGGGTATGTTCTCGTGTCTTATTAGAGTGCAGATTATTTATTGTAGAAGATGATGTGGAACTGCGTGTGTTAGCTAATTAAAAAAGTGTTTTACAGGTAACAAATGCAATGCAATGTTAATTTAATGTAATTTAGTAGGTTTGTTATAAAATAAGTATTTAGGTGAATCAATGATTATCTCTTCCTTGCAATTGGGTTATTATCCCATGTTTTGGGATGGCCATTATTGCCTTAGAAGATGGTAATTGCGTAATGTTTACAACATATATAAATTCAGTCATTGTGTTATTTTAGAGTATAGTTCAATATACGTTGCTCCTATTCTCTTATAAGTTTCATGTATATGTCCGAGAAAAGCAGGAACAATTAAACATTAAAATAAGACTTTAAACTTATAACCTACTAGCTAATACCCGGCGTGCGCTGCTACGCCTAAATAAATGAAAATTAATGTGCGTTTATGTTCAGTTGAATAAGTACAAGGAAAAATAATTATAAATTAAACATTTTTAGATACCCCGTGATGATTACCCGGCGTTGCCCGGGAATCTACTTATCTTGATCTTCTTGACATAAATGAGCTGAAATACGAAAAGTAATGTGTTTTATGTTTAGTTAAAGAAGTAAATGAAAAAATGTGTTTCGTAATTATCATCCCGATCTTCTTGGCATAAATGAGCTGAAAGATAAAAATTAATGTACTACTTCTGATTAATTGAATAAGTAAAATGAGAAATAATTTTAAATGTATATCGTACTTATTTTAAGATTCCCCGTACTGATTGCCCGGGAATTTGCTTACCTCGATCTTCTTGGCATAAATGATCTAACAGACAAATTTGTTATTGTGAGTTATCCGTACAAGAATGCCCGCCATGTGCTGCTATGCTTGCACATGAATCTACGTACTTGTCTCGATCTTCTTGGCATCAATGAAAGACAAAAATGGTTATTGTGAGTTATCCGTAAGAGATAAACATATGCTGTCGCTGACTTTTCTGTAGAGTTCTTTGAGATATTAAATTCTGTGTACATTAATTTTGTGTATTTGTTATGGTTCAGGCAGCGTAAGTCATTTAAGCGTCCAAAGAGCTACTTTTTTCACGTTTTCCACTACAAAGAGCGGTTTTTAAAGGTGTAGGAGTTCAGTATCACAACTCTCTTATAGAATATGTCTATCCCAGGAATCCCCTGAACATTATAAAAGAAATCGCAATCGGATCAACGGTATGGCCGCGTATAAAGTACGAACTTATATATTAGATAATATTAATATAGTACACCAATCGTGTGATTTGCTTAGTGAGAGATGAATAGTGCAGTAGTAGGGATTAGAGCAAAGATTCATAAATATTAAATAATATAATTATACAATAATTATATAATTATACAAACATTGTTTCATATAAGGACACATTATATATATATATATATATATATGTGTGTGTGTGTGTGTGTCTCCACCGCTGTGCTCTCGAGGTAGTAGGCTGCCTTGTTACGCAGCGGGTCCGGGTTCGATTCCCGGTCGGGGCAGTTTTTCTCGGTGAGGTTTTTATTGGGGTTTTTCCTCACCTTTAAGACAAATGTCATAAAACCTTTAAGGCCCAAACGGTCCCCGAAAACATATGGCCATCATCATCATCCTTATCGTTATCATTAGAGCGAGGATTCATATGAAGAAAATTTTACCAAAATATGAAATCAAAATACGAAAATATGAAAAATATGAAAATTGTAACACGAAAATATTATGAAGCTATTATTTATTAACGTTATTACATATATTTTCATATACATACATTCGGTATAATATATAGGATCCAACAGCATGTAAATGAGACTAGTAGACCTTATTTGTGGTTCAAAAATTCAAGATATTCACTATATTTCTTATTTTAATTAGCTTTTCATTAATTCAATGCCCGTAGAAAGATCATGCTTACGATTTGAAACATTGTTAATAAATAGATAAGGTCTACTGGAATATATATATATATAAAACACAATCCAACAATCCATTAATTTATTCATTGATATTTAATTATGAATTTCAAAATCCAAGGAACAAAACATAGCAATCAAAACAAACAGACTTGCATGAAATATAGCACTAAAAATTTAGATTAGGTACAATTTGGCATGATTACTATTCTCATTGCATAAAGATATCAAACTCCAGTAATTGTTTTTATTATTAATTTAACATTTCAAATATAATTTATCTTCCAGTAATTGTATATGTAGCAATTACCTTAAATTAGTTGTTGGTATTGATATACGTATATAAAAAAGAATTAATTATTTATTCAATTATATTTAATTATGAAATCCAAGAAACAATACATAACCAAAACAGAAAGCTTTCCATAAAATATAGGACTGACAAAATTGAGACTATGTACAGTTTGGTATGGTAGCCATTTACATTGCATAAATATACTGAGCTTCAATATATGTACATGTAACAATAACATTAAATTTAATTATACTTGAGTTGTGGTTTTTTATTTTTGGTATTTGCTGATACCTATAAAAATCGAGTTATAGGAACAATTTAATTTTGACACAAGTGATTGCAATTTATAAAATGTAGGCTAAGATAGAATATTATTTAGTTATTTTAAATATAAAATCCCCAACACTGTTTGCAATTTATATCAATGAAGTAATATGTTGCTGGAACAAAACATATAAATTTGGAATAAGAATATCAGAAAATAGAAAATTAAACACCCTACTGTTTGCAGATGACCAAATAATAATAGCAAATTCCGAAGATAATCTACAGAAAGGTCTGTATGAACTTAACAAAATTACAGAAGAATATGGATTAAAGATATCTAGAGAAAAAACAAAAATTATGGCATTTCAAGGTGTAGATCCTGTCAGAAGTAAAATTGTACTGGACAATAAAATTTTGGAGCAGGTGAATAATTTTACATATCTAGGATGCAATATCTCATATGAAGAAGAAAAGGATGTAAATGCAAAAAATATCTAAATTTTTAAGAATTTTAGGGTTAATAAATTCTATCTTCAAGCCACAGTTAGTCCAAAAGCATTCAAGACTGAAAGTGTATAAAACACTGGCTCTTCCAACTCTTTTGTATGGTAGCGAAGTATGGACGTTGAAACAGAAGGATATACAGAGACTTAGATCTGCTGAAATGAGATATCTTCGGAGGACTGCAGGATACACACTACTAGATCACAAAAAAAATGAAGACATCTTAGAAGAATTACACATGGAATCTTTAGAAAACAAAATTTCTGATTATAAGTCAAGATGGATACAACATGTTCATCGAATGGAAGATCACAGAATACCCAAACAAATGTTAAGATATCAACCTGCAGGAAGAAGAAGACCAGGACGTCCACTCAAAAGACTTCTGGATGGTGTTTCTCTTGAGGCCGAAACAGGTCAACAAATGGCCTAAATTCGTGAATGTACTATGATGATGATGATGAAATATAAAATGAACATACCTCTTTACTACAGTAAGTGTAAAACACTATTCTACCATCCGTGGTGTAGCATTTAAATGCTGAAATCCAATCACGAACTCCAGTTTTTGGCATCTTGTTTTTCACTAGTAGCAACAACAAGTATGTCTGTACACAAGCAAAGTGAAGAAATTGCCTAGGTAAGAGTGGGTGGTCACTAATCTACTATTGTCCTTAAACTTATCAATCTGTCATCAGTTCATCATGTTCTCGTTCCAGCGGACCAAGTTACGGATAAACCCCATCCATCTCTTGACTCATGTTGTTGTTATTGCCGGTTAACGGTATTTGTTTTGTCCAGAAAGGAATTCTGGAGAATTTCCACTTGTCTACGATTTACAATGTCAAAAACTTACAGAGGTACAGTCACTTCAAAAAATATTTTTAACAAATTCCTAGAAGTGTTATTGGAAAAAAAAATATATTTTTTTAAAATGTTGAAAATATGAAGCAATATGAAATATTTGCTAAAATATGAACTTTTTGTCAAAATATTATGAAATATGATTTTTTTTTGGTCCCATTCAATTCTACACTTCATAAAACGTGAAGATACTTTGTCGCAATGCTCTCCGACTTATAGTTTAAAACATGAAATTTCATAAAATTCCGCGCTCTAGTTATCATCATCATCCTTCACCAGTTTGGAAAAGCAATGGGAAGCTACCCCTACAATTCCCTAGTAAAGCTGCAAGCATGGCATGAAAATACTAAGATTGCAGTGAAGGACCTGCCTTCGGGCAGAATTACTATGGATGGATATATGTATTTAAACATAAAATACATTATTAATTGGTGAAATATTTTTTTTCTTAAACCCTATTGCCTCAAACACAGTTTAAAAAGCTCACTTCCTTAGACAATATAGTACGCAACCATGTTCTAGGTATGTTTTTTTATTATTCTCTTACATTTTTCACTTCCTTTACCATCCCAATTATATAATAAATTAATTTTATCATTTTTGGCTCTTCATTAGAATAATTTATCCTCGATTTTTGAGTTTCTTGTGGTGAATTATAAGTCTTCTTATGTATTTATTAACATTGTAAAATATTTTGAATTTTTCAAACAATTTTTATAATTTAATTTTAGAATTTTTAAGTATTTATTCAATTACACATATTGTGATGATGAATTGCTACTTTGTCCAGAGAGTATATTATATAGTTCGAACTAGTGGGTTATCGATGGTTGCGATTATTAAGGAGTGAGAAAAGGGCGTTTCATGGGATCCACCCTAGGTTAGAGTAATTGAATTAGGTTAAGTGTGAGTTACTTAGTTAGCTTTTAGGTTCATTACATTTTAAGTGTGTCTAAATACATAAAACAAAAAAACGATAATAATCGAAACAACGATAATAATCGATATGTGGTTCGATGGTGCGTTATCGCTGGTTCTATAAAATCTGACGCATGCGCAGTATTGTTTTATAGAACGTTCAAAATATATCAGGTAAATTAAAGTGGAGAATACCCGTATTTCTTTATTCTTTCTTTGTTATCTGTATATGTGTAACATATGTATATTGTGTAGGTTATTATTAATGAAGTTGTAGTTAATTCATAATTGTTAATATCTGTATAATTTAAGCCTGGTGAAGTCAAAGAGGAGACATTAAGGTCTTAAGTCCATTTCAACGCTTCCTATTATGAACATAGCTAACCCATTTTTTTAAATTTAATTTTTTCTAAGTTTTGTAAGACGTCGCATATAATTTTATGCCTGCTTTCAAGTTTTGTTATAAAATGTTTTCACTATAAAAATTTAACGACTTTTCATTGCACATTCTACATACGTCACCAAACCTAGTTAATCTTTGTTCTCTTATGAAATTAATAATTTTCATATTTTTAATTACTTTATTGGATCCATAATTTATGAGTGTACGGCGCTAAAAGTGAACATCCGAATTTCGAGATAATTGTGGCCTTAACATGAAGCTAAGGAACGCCAAAGATGAAAACATGAAAAAAATGCAGATCATCCAGAAAAAAACAGGAAAATAATTTGAAAGCACTGCTTCTACCTTACTTGAAGAATGTAGCAGCCATTGTGATTGTGACATAAGTTGCGATACTCAGATTAGTCCAGGATGGAAACACGGTTAGATGTTTTCTTCAGTAAAGAGGCTAAATGGAATAAATATTTTATTATAATAAAATTGCAGTGCTTATATGTCCAAAACTAACATGGCAAAATAACATATATTTAAGTCTGTTTATCTCATAGACCGATAATTTTTCTCTTCCTGTTGATAAGTCCTAAGTGTCATGGCGGATTGTGAATAAGAGTGAAACTGGTTGCTCGTGTTTTTGCACAATTTTCAGCAGGTGTTAGTTTGTTTTTATAAACGTAATATCGATATTGCGAATTTATTTTGTTTGTAGCTTAATTTTACGCATAATGTCTCCACGTAAAACAAGAAATTGTGAAGAAAGCAAAGAAGAAATAACTAAGCGTGTGGTCCAAGAATGTTTGCGGGATCCAGCCATGTTGCAGCTGTTGAAGGACTCCGTGCGTGAGGCTATTGTATCGGAGCTAAAGGTAACTATAGACCGTAATACGGAAGTTATTAGGCAGTTGGAACTCTCGCTTCAGGAGAGGGACAACAAAATATTAAAACTGGAACAACAGTTAAGTGAGAAAACCGACTCGCTAGAGCAATACCAACGTCGACAGTGTCTACGTATTTTCGGTATACCTGAACAGGATGGTGAAGATACGGACAATATAGCAATCGACGTGGCCTCCAAAATTGGAGTTAAATTAGAAACCTGTGATATCGACAGGAGTCACAGGGTTGGGAAAAAGTCGGATCGACCACGGCCTGTTATTGTTAAGTTCATCAGTTATAGAAAGAGAAGGGAGGTCTTCCAAAATAAAAAACAATTGAAAGGCAGTGGGATCACAGTAAGAGAAGATCTCACCCAAATTAGATATAAATTGTTAAAGGACTGCATCACAAAATTTGGCGTCACAAATGTGTGGACAATTGATGGCGCAATACATGTGAAAAATGGAGATACCAAACGCATCATCACCCGGGCCTCTGATATGTAAATCTACCTAGTGCAAACACGCCCAGTGATACCATATCCCCAATTTAGCACTTTTATATAAATTATTAAAATTATATTTAGAAATTTCACATTAATTATTAGTATTATATTTAGAAATTTTACTTTATTTATTAATTTAATATTTGAATAAGATATTAGTGACTTGTTCTTTTCTTATAATTCTAGTTAAAATATTTTTAAAATTTTCCATCCAAATAATGCTATTCATTTGGCGGTCTCTGACAGGTTAGAGGACACTACCCTTCTCAAACCCCTTCCAAACAACAATAATGCAAGACAGGTTCTAGAAACAGCATTCTCCCCCTTCCCGTCTTCCCTACATGTGGTTCACTTGAACGCACAGAGCTTAACTGCACATACAGACGAAATTAGTATGATTTTTTCTTCTTCCAATATTCATGCTATTCTCGTATCAGAAACATGGCTCACTCCCTCCATTAATTCTAGTTTAATTGACATGGATGGTTATACTTTTCTTAGACATGATCGTGTACATAGTCGAGGGGGCGGTGTTGGTGTCTTCGTTAGGACAGACCTTTGCCCTAAGTCTGTATACTTTTCTAATAACGAGACATCTCCTGAAATTATGTTTATAGAAATATACGCAAGCTTCAAAAAATGCCTTCTTTGTGTAGTGTACCAACCCCCTAAAATGAAAAAAATAGCAGAAATAGAATCCGCTCTACAAAACGCACGTATACAATATGAACACGTTATCGTCATGGGTGACTTTAATATAAATATACTAGACACTGACAACAGACATACACAACAGCTTATGTCCGCGTTCCAAGTTTGTGATATGACTATCCTTCCCTTACAGCCTACACATCACACCAATCATTCTGCGACTTTACTTGACTTAATTGCTACTAATAATCCAGACAGAGTACTAACCCACGGGCAACTGTCAGCTCCCGGAATATCAGCACATGATATTATATTCTTAGCATATTCACTGCAGTGCCCTAAACTAGCTCGTAAGACTATCACATATAGAGACCTAAAACATATAAACAATGCAGCTCTACTTGAAGACGCTATAAAATTACCCTGGCATACTATATGGACGTTGCATTCTGTTGACGAAAAAGTTGAGGCATTAAATAACCTTATATTACAACTATATGACAGACACGCTCCACTGAAAACTAAACTAGTGAAACGACACCCTGCTCCCTGGATGTCTGCTAACATTCGTGACTTGATGACTGAAAGAGACGCAGCATATCGGAAATATAGAGTCGACAAAACTGATATAAATCTTAATCACTATAAACGGTTACGAAACAAGACTACACAAACTATCAGAAACGCCAACTTAGACATCTATACAGCCTTACTGAACCTAATAACAATAACCCAGATATTTGGAAAAATCTGAATAAAATGGGTGTAGGAAGGAAAGACACACAGGTAGAAAAACTACCTGTTTCTCTGAACACACTTAATAACCATTTTACAAGCACATTCTTTACTCCTAAAGACAAAACACATACAACAAGTGAACTACTATTGACAAATCCACCAGACAGAGAACATTTCCATTTTTCATATCTTACAGAAAATGACATAAAGAAAGCTCTCAAACGAATAAAAACAAAAGCAGAAGGTACTGACCGTATAAATATCACTCTACTTAACAAAATAATCGACGTTATACTACCTACCATAACTCATGTTTTCAACTCCTCACTACAAACCTCTATATATCCCACATTATGGAAGCAAGCAATTGTACGCCCACTCCCGAAAGTAAAAACTCCCTTAACTCCTAACGATTTTCGACCCATTAGTATTTTACCTACCCTTTCAAAAGCTTTGGAACGATTAGTCCACAAACAACTGACTGACTACCTAACTGAACACGACCTTTTAGATCAATACCAATCAGGCTTTAGGACAGGACACAATACAAATACTGCTCTACTAAATATATGTGAAGACATACGCGAAGCATCTGATAATCGAAAACTTACTATTCTTACACTACTTGACTTTAGTAAAGCATTTGACACGGTAGACTTGGACTTATTGTTGCTTAAACTAAAAAACCTCTCACTTTCTGACAGTGTCACGCAATGGTTCAACTCCTACCTTCGTGAGCGCCAGCAATATGTTGTAGGAAATTCTACATTACGCTCTTCTTGGACCTACCGTAAAGCTGGAGTTCCACAGGGCTCGGTGCTCGGCCCATTGCTTTTTTCAATCTATATAAACGACATTTCTGACTCCCTAAAACATTGCAAACATCATTTATTTGCGGACGACATGCAGATCTACCTTCACTCAGACAAATATTCTTTAAATGACGCGGTAACCAAAATTAACGAGGACCTTGACTCGCTAACGGCGTGGACAGAGAAATATGGACTTGAATTAAATCCTAGAAAGACACAAGCAATCATTATGGGCCATCAGAGACTATTATCCTCAATTAACACAAATGCAGTATTACATGTGTCACTTAATGGGGTTCAGATCCCTTATAGTGAGACAGTAAAAAATCTAGGAGTGTTTATGGATAAACATTTAATTTGGAATAAACAAATAAATAACATTTGCAAAACTATCTTCTCAATAATACACTCATTAAATCGTATAAGAAATTGTTTACCGTTTTCTCTAAGAAAAATGCTAGTAGAAACACTCGCAATGCCCCATTTTGATTATTGTGATACTCTTTTTACTGACCTAAATACTGTTCTTACCCAAAGACTTCAACGTGTTCACAATTCTTGCATACGTTTTATTTGTGGTATACGTAGATTTGATCACGTTACACCATCCCTGGAACAATTGTCATGGCTTCGTCTTCAAGATCGTAGAACCATCCATTCCCTATGCCTACTCTATAACATATTACACACATCTTTACCTTATTATTTATCACACCGCTTCACTAAAACTCTCTGATACACATAACTTAGATACCCGATCCCTTGAGCACAGTGTCCTTTATATCCCTCCTCATCATACTACCTATTATTCGAAATCTTTTACAGTTTCTCTTGCTAGAACATGGAATTCACTTCCACCCTATGTCAGAGACTGCCAAACTTTACCATCTTTCAGAAATAAATTGAAAATAAAATCACTAACAGAAACAACTCACTAATACTACTTTTTAAGAATTAATAATGCGTTTTTGCATTATTTAATAAAAATAGACTTAGGATTTGTTAATATATTTACCTAATGCCTTGTATAAAAAGCGTAGATTAATTCATTGTAGTGTTTTTTTTTCTCTTCTTTTTATGCATAGTAGATTCGAGCTGTTATTCCTTTTTTATTCATTGTATCATTAATTTAATTTTAATTGTATTTAGTTTCATTCTATTATTAGACATTAATTTCATTATTATTCAATATGACAGATAATGAATTGTTCAATAACTATTATTGTAACTTTTTTTTTGTATTCATATGTAACATGTTTGTCCTGTCTAATATGACTACTATTGTAATTTTTTTGTATTCATGTGTAACATATGTTTGTCCTGTTTTATATGACTATTATTGTATTTTTTTTTTGTATTCATATGTAACATATGCTTGTTCTGGTGAGTGGAAGAGAAGGCCACATGGCCTTAACTCCACCTGGCTAAATAAATAAAATAAATAAGTAAATAAAAGATAAAATTGCATCTTACCGTACGTAATGAGAGATATCTCCGCAAAATAACTTATTTGAGAACGATATCGATTGGCCAATATACGATTAATATGGTACAGCAAGAAGTGCCAAAAGATAACTTCAAAAATTACAAAAAAAAAAAGGTTCAGTTGCTTCAATTTTTTTTTTAAATGTCGTATAATGAATCTGCATTATTGTTAATTGTTATATCTCATATATTATACTTTAAATTGCAGTGATATTTTTCCAAAATTGCATTGTAAAGATATTTAAATTAAGTAAACCCTGTTGTTAAATCATTAAAAAGTAACAAAGCTCCCGGAGAAGACCACATTAATCAAGAATTATTTAAATTTTCAACTAAAAATTTTTTAGACAGATTTCTTATTCTCCTTAATATGATATGGGAAGGACAAGAACCACCACAAAGCTGGAGCAAATCCATTGTAATACCAATCTTCAAAAAAGGAAGTCGCCAAATCAAAGATAACTATCGTGGAATTAGCTTGTTGAACTCTGGATATAAAATTTATGCTAATATAGTTAAGAATAAATTGAGGAAAATTTATGAAAATATAATTGGAGAAGAGCAGAATGGATTCAGAAAGGGTAGATCTTGTACAGATGGATTCTTTACTCTAAAACTACTATTGGAAAAGCACAAGGAATTCAATATAGAAACTCATATCGCCTTCGTTGACTTCATAAAGGCTTTTGACAAAGTAGACAGAAATATATTACTACAAATTTTAGCTGATGATAACGTTCCACAACAATATATTACTAATATCTTCAACATCTATAAAGATAATGAAATCTCTGTTAAACAAGATGGCAAATTATCTTCTTGGGAAAAGATCAACACTGGAGTAAGACAGGGATGTGGACTTTCACACCGGTGCTTTTCATTATATACATGAATAAATTAATAAATGAATGGAGGAAAACACAACGAGGATATATACCCATCAATAGGAACCTCAAACTCGATGCTATTTTCTTTTTGCAGACGATTTAGCTCTTCTGACACTTTCCGAAAATGATTTGCAACGATAAATTTATAATTTACAAAAAATAGGTGCCAAATTTAATATGGAAATATCAATTAACAAAACTAAAATTATGGCATTTCATGGGAAGGACCCCATACAAAGTAAAATCTGTCTCCAGAATAAAATTTTAGAGAGATCTAATCAATTTAAATATCTTGGATATTATCTCTCTATCTGGGATGAAAAGGATATCCCTGAAAAAGTTACTAGTTATAATAAAAGTTTAGGAATTATTAATCAAGTTATGAAACCATCCCTTGTACAAAAAAACACCAGATTACGTTTATATAACACTTTGGCTAGACCAGTGTTGACCTATGGTAGTGAAGCATGGACACTAAAAAAACAACATGAAAGCAGAATAACGGCTTGTGAAATGAGATTCATGCGCAGAACAGCGGGTTAACCAGATGGGATCGGAAAAGGAACACCGATATCTTAAAAGAATTGAAGACTACGCCAATTTTGGAATATATTAAACAGTACCAACTAAATTGCAAAAAACACCATCTTGAAAGAATGAGTTCAAATCGGATCCCCAAAGCTGTTTATAATTATATACCAAGAGGACGAAGATCACTGGGCCGTCCTATGAAACGCTGGAGGGAAAATTTTCTATAGGATCGTAACAGGCCTTGGCCTAATACTTGGAAGGAAGAAGAAGAAGAAACCCTTTTCTCCTACATATCAAACGAATATCCTTTAGAATCCGCAAATTCTCTTCGTTTGTGTCTGAAAAGTCGACAAACACAACTTTGACTTTAGAAATATCCATTTTAAAATTCAATTATATTGAAATTTATCTATATATAATTTATGTAAACGCGTTGCGACGTGTTGTACTGGACCTTAATGTATTCATGCGCAAAGAAAAATAATGTTGCTGAGCTGTACATTGTAGCAAGGGATTTGATGTAATGTGTAGTAAACTAATGGATGTGGATTGTGAAGTAGTACATAATAAATTATTGTTTTTCAGGTTTGTTTCTCGATGGTCCGCAAATGTTTTTCATGTTTTCATCTTTGACATTCCTAATCTTCATTTTAAAACCAACATAATTTTTAAATCGTGTGTTCACTTATTGCGCCCTAACATTTCTATAATTATCAAAGTTTCATCTCTATTGATTTTTGGCCCGAAAATGTTTCTTAGGATTTCTTTTGGAAAAACGTTTTTTTTATTTCGACCTATTCTTTAAATGTTCCTATTTGTATGTTATTAAATGATTGTTCAATTTGTTTTGAACGATGATGTTTATTTTGGCAATTTCTGATATAGGGCTGAAGGAAATCCATGTTCTGTCGAGTGAAACTATATTATAAATGTTGTATTATCTATTAATAATACAATAAGAAGCAGTGCAATGATATATATATCCACCGCTGTGGTCTCGAGGTAGCGTGCTGCCTTGTTACTCAGCGGGCCCGGGTTCGATTCCTGGTCGGGACAGGCTCCTAGGTGAGATTTTTTTGGGGTTTTCCTCACCTGTAAGACAAATCTCAGGACGCCTAGGGCCCAACGGTCCCCGAAAATCATCCGGCCATCATCATCTTCCTTATTATTATCATCATCCTTCACTGGTGTGGAAAGCAACGGGAAGCTACGACACCTATAATTCCCCAGTAAAGCTGCAAAGCATAGCATAAAAGTACTATGACTGCAGTGAAAGACCTGCCTTTGGGCAGAATTACTATGGATGGATATATATATATATATATATATATATATGAGCTAATAAAATGGATGTCTGAATTATGTGTATCTTAAGAATGTAAAAACGAAGTTACCAAAATATGTGCAATCAGTATCTTAATATCTGTTTATTTGCTACGTTGGAGTAAAATAATTCTCGTATATGTTTATTTTACCCAGAAATTATATTATGTTACATTAAAGTATAAAATAATACAATTTTACATGAAGTATGTGTAAATAAACATTTAGTGATAATACCGCACCCATACGCACCTAGACTTGATATGGTAGTAGAATCCTCAATACGATATGTCTTCAATGAGAGACAGACCAGTTTGTCTACTTTATTCTTTAGTTGAATGGAGTTTAGTAGTAAAGAGCAGACATAAAAAAATGCTGGACTATACCGATTTAACCAATACACTTATGATGTCTTGTTACAGATAAGCAATATGCGTTATTCTACAAGACACACATACAAGAAAATAACAGCACGTACATAACGGTTCAAATTTACAGGTATTCGATACATAGGTCTATGATAAAGTAATTTACTTGATTGATATACACTGCTATTCAGATAGCAGAAACAGATATTAAACATTTATTTCTTCTAAACTACAAGAATAGAAACACATTTCAAACGTTCCTGGAAAGAGAAAAGTTCAAATTTCACTTTTATGCAATCGATATGAGCACCATGTGTTACACGACAAATATCAAAACGATGGCTCATTTCTTGCCACACACGAATCAGTTGGTCTCTAGATACTGAATTCACAGCTTCAACAATTCGATGTCGCGGATTTTCAGGCATGGTTAGGGGATAAAAACACGGTCATTTACGTAACACCACAGATTAAAATCACACAGGGTTAGGTCTGGTGACCTGGGAGGCAACCGACGATGAAGTTGTTCTGCTCCACCCCTTCCAATCCAACGCTCTGAAAAGGTGTTATTCAGGTAACGTCGGACATGGTTAGAGAAATGAGGCGGGCACCATCTTGCATAAAGATGAAGTTATCCGAGTCATCTTCAAGTTGTTGAAATAATCAGTTTTCAAGCATATCTGGATAGATTACTCCTGTCACTGCTTTCTCAAAAAAGAAGAAACTTTGTTTACAGATATGGCACAGAAGAGTCTCTTTAATGTTCAATAACTGACATGGGATCTTCACTTCCCATGATTGGAACTTCAAACTTTTCTCTTTCCAGGAACGTTGAATTGTTTTTATTTTCTGTGGTTTAGAAGAAATAAATGTTTGAAGTTTGTCCCTTCTTTCTGAGTAGCCCTGTAGTTACACACATAATTTTAAAAAATCATACACAGATGAACAGAAAGTACAGAGATCTCGTTGGCTCTGTGGAAATTATTTTATTACTTCTTATTTCAGTATTCGTTCATAGAGTCTACTCATAGTACTTGTTACTGTTATACCTCTATAATTTTCGCATTGGTCTTTTTTTTTCCTTTTTTATGGATTGTCGAAATGTATTCTAGTTTCCATCCCTCAGGAACTTTTTCACCATTCATAAATTGTGTAAATAATTTTCTCCGTCGGATCCATGTTTTAATAGTTCTGCTGGTATTCCTCCTGGACCACTAGCTCTTTTATTTTTTAATGATTGAATATTCATTTTAATATCCTCCATGTCCAATTGTATATGTTCATCTTGATTTATTTCTGGAATATTTTGAACGTTATCTAAATTTTTTGCCAACGGAAATGGATTTTATACGAAGGGCAGCAACAATTTCAAGAAGAGAAACAATTAGGAACTCAGTTATGAGGGAGAAAATGAAGATTGAAGACACTATTTTAGATTATATTAAAACTCATCATTTAAGATGGTACGGACATGTAATACAGAAAAATGAAGACGACTTACAGAAATCAATGCATGCATTAAATGAAATATGTAAATTATACGATCTAAAGATTTCTGTAAGGAAAACGAAGACCATGGCTTTTAGAGGAAGAGATCCAGTTAGATCCAAAATTATTTTAGAAAATCAAAGTATAGAACAGGTGTCTAGTTTCAAATATTTGGGCTGTGATGTTGGCTACAATGTGGAAAGAGATATTGACTCCAAAATAAATAAATTTCAGACGGTGTGTGGAACAATACAGAGAACATTCAAAAATAAAATGAGAAAAGAAACCAAGATAAAAATGCATAATGTTATGGCGGTTCCCACAATATTGTATGGATGTGAAACTTGGGCTCCAGTGAAAACACAGAAGGATAGAATACAGACGGCAGAGATGCGGTTCCTAAGACAAGTTAAAGGATGTACAAGACCTGATAGAATAAGAAATGAGGATATAAGAGAAGAACTGAACGTACAGCCTTTATTGGATAAAGTCACGTATTACAGACAGAAATGGATTGATCACATGGATGGAATGAGTAAGGAGAGATATCCATTGTTAGCAAGAAATTATCAAGCATGAGGAAGGCGTGATGTTGGAAGACCTAGAAGACGTTGGGCTGATGCATTATGAAGTCGGAACGGGCAATTGCCTAATCCCTGGAGTGATGATGATGATGATGACGGACATGTCCAGTGAATGGAAGAGGATCGACTACCAAAATCTGTTTTGGAATTGAAACCTGAGGGAAGACGAGGCAGAGGAAGACATAAAATCTCCTGGAGTCAGGGAATGTGTTTATACATGAAGGAGAAACATCTACAACCGACAAAATTGAGTATTATTAATGTTAAGTATCATTAAATATTTTATACCAATTAGTGCTATCGCCATAAAGTTGCGTAAAACATAATCATGCTTCATAATAAACACTGGTTACATTGTAGGTTGAAACGCTATAATTAAAAATTAAGAGAAAATATGAAGTGAATCCACTACAGGCCTTAGGAGGGAAGTAGGGAGTTAAGACTCCCACCTTTTCAGACAATCGGTACCATGTGTTAACAGGGTTGTCAGCCCCGAGTGACGGCCGCCTTTATCCCAGAATATAATCCTGGTACTCATTTCCTTTAGCGATTGAGTCGACCCCAGGACCAAGGTGTCACCAGAAGGTTTAGACCAGGCTAAAAGCTCTGATGAATTGGGACTCGAACTCCTGATCTTCCAGCTTGTAGCATATTGCCTTAACCATCTCGCTACATAGTGTATCATAGATAAAGAGTACCAGCAGAACATCTGCAATTGACTATGTCGAATTTGGTGTGAAAACCTAAAACTAGATATTTAGTCGTAAAAAAGGTTTTATTTCTGCTGAACACATGATTATGGTTCATACAACCAAGGTCGATAATGCTAATAATTATAATGGAACTAATATTAATAGTATCTAACATTACGAAAATGCATAGCATAGGTAGCCTCAAACCACTATATAATAATTAAATCCGCGTAAAAACACATGCAAATATAACACCCGTATCTATCATTTATACTTAATCACATAGTGGATTACATATATACATGTTATAACTGTCATGAATAATAGCGGTGTATCACTAATCGATGTCAATCCATTGCAATTTTTTTTTCACAACTGTCTGGCTTGGGGATTTATTTTCCATACTACTTTTGATTTCGGTCCTAACATCTTCTGTGAGCATATCTGTGATCACTTCTAGTCTCCTATAGTTCGGATTTGTATGTAATAAAAGATAAAATAGCTATGCAGAGTGTATATATTATTCAACTGTTTGTGGCGAAACAAGATAAAAGACAGTCAAAAGTCTTACTTCTCATTATACTATTCAACTGTTTGTGTGTGGAACCAAAACAAAAGACAGTCATAACCCTAACTTCTCATACTATGTTGCAATCTTAACTTTCAGTACATAAAAATTCGCTCCTTACTCATAACATTCAATCAACGATTATTTTATTCATCGATTGTCATTCTTCTGACAAAATGTCAAGCCCAATGCCACGTCATCATTTCTTTATTTTCGAGATTATACCTGTCAAATCCTGTCATATTCCAGACATGTGAAATTATTTTTTCATTTCGTTGGTAATTCCTCGCAAACATCTCTACATTCTGCAAGCGATGAATAATAACTAATCACATCTCTGATCCATAGACGCATATCAAAATTGGTAAAATACACTCATAGAAATGTTTCTTTCGAATAAATACCAACTACAGTTTTACAATTATCTTCTTATCTTTAATGCTATCGTTCATTGAACACATTTGTCCCAGATAAACATACGTATTAACCCTAACTTACTATAATTTTAGTGTTTTCTACGTATATATTTTACTTATTATTATTATTATTATTATTATTATTAAATGCATTCAAATGTATTTAGTAAAATGTATTATTATTATTATTATTATTATTATTATTATTATTATTATTATTATTATTATTATTATTATTATTATTAAATGCATTCAAATGTATTTAGTAAAATGAGTTTGAGGAAGATTTCAGTTTATTTTTATTTATATTGTTTTCGACTGGAATAAATTATACCAATGGGTAACTTCTTCAAAGAGGAATTAAAACAACATTAATATTAGGCTATAATTTTGTTTTTAGAAGACCAAAATATCAAAATTAAGTTTTGGAATGTAATCGCTAAGACGAGATATGGGGTTCGATTCCCCGTAGGTATCTGTGCAGGGGAAGTCGATATATGTAGTGCAACGAGATGTGGGAAGAAGAAATTCAGTGGGTCGCTAGACATTTCCAATTTTGTAAGTGGCTCCCACGAGAAATTAGTTTGCGAACCTCTGTTCCACTTGCTTTGTCTCTTCTCAAAATGTGGTTCGCGGGCCCATTGGGCTTCATTAAACAGTTTAATAAATAGCATTTCAAATGCAATTACATTGCACCGTGAAGTTGTTTAATCAGTGCGCCAACCTTTCCCTTGAGATAAATTGTACGTCTGTTTCAAACAAAGTATCAATAGTTTCACTTTCATCTTTGGTAATTCATAGAGAGCAAAATTACAAAGTATTTTATCTTTAAAATATCATACAATATTTTTTCTTACACGAAATTTACACATATTTGACCTTCTTGGACTCCAATTTCATTTGAACGAATGTTAAACAAATGGTGTTAATTTTCTTTCTATTTTAAAATGTATCAATGATCATGTTGATAACCATAAGAATATAGGTTAGATGGGATTATTTGGAAGGAGCTTCAAAAATTGATATATCTTAAATGTAATCCGTATGAAGAAAATAACTGGTAATTATTATCAGTTTAGTTAATTAGCCTAAAGTATTATATTACATATTTAATATGAATAATTAACAAAACTTTTGCGATGTAATGATGTTTACTTCCCGATAACTTTAAATGTGGTTAATTCGCATATTGTAAGGTTAAATAAATACTGATGACTTCAAATAAGTAATACAACAATAGTAATTCCGTCCGAGGGCAGGTCTTCCACCGCAATCATAGCATTTTCATGCTATGCTTTGCAGCTTTACTAGGGAATTACAAGTGTGGCAGCTTCCCGTTGCTTTCCACACCGGCGAAGGATGTTGATGATAATGGCCGCATGATTTTCGGGGACCGTTGGGCCCTAAGCTTCCTGTCATTTGTCTTACAAGTGAGGAAAAACCCCGAAAAACGTCACCCTGGAGCCTGTCCCGACCGCCAATCGAACCCAGGCCCGCTGCGTTACAAAGCACTACGCTACCTCGAGACCACAGCGATGGACTAAAATAAGTAATGATGATCTTAATTTACTATTGTTGTCGATGTAAAAGTTGTAAGAAATGTAAAACAATGCCTGATATCTCAGTCGTCCTCAATAATTTGCAGTGTTGTTTTATAGGAGGCCTTTCGATAACATAAGTATCATCTTCTGCTTTCATTTTGGTACTGACTGTTGTTGGTAATTATTTTGTACAGAGAATTTATATTGCTGGGTACGTTCTCATTTAACGGGTGTTTATTTGTGGCTTCCTTGATAATTTATAACTCTTCGAGAATGTTGATTTTCGATGTATCGTTTTCTCTATGCAGGATCGATAATACATTGTCTATTGTGTTGAATTGATGTCGTGCTTCTACTATGTGTTTTGAAAAAACTGAATTTACCCTCATTCTTCGGAAAATCTCTGAAATGTTTATTAAATATTGTCGTGAAGTTTACTATTATTTAAGGGGCAATGCTACGTGAGTTGTATTGTAAGAAAGTACTAAATCGATGTACCAGTTGCTTACAGATGAGATGAATGAAACATAAATTTTAATTTTCTAGTAAGGAAGCTTGTTTGTAGGTTTTTACACAAGTATTACATGTTGTAATTCTAAGAACCATTTATCTTGTCTGTTAGCAGAGCCACTCTGCTTGTCTGCGAGCACGCCTTCTCCACTTGTTCTCTTGTCCGCTGGATAGTTTCTGTCTCCCGTTTTTATTTCATTTTAGCCCCTACTTAGGTTTCCTGCTTATTTTCACTCCTAGCACTTCCACTCACCCAGTAGATTCACATCTGGTAATTCTAATTTTACAATACATACTAGCTTGCGTGTCTGTTGTTTACGTATTACAACAGAACTGGACACTTCCTCTGTTAAATTATAAGAACCTATCTACTTTTATATGCTGAGTTGAACAATCCGATGTACGGTAATGTTGTTGCAGTAACGTTGAGGGACGGGTGAGAAGTAGAACACTTTTTCAAACCAACCGACATTAAAAACAAAACAGTAAGGACTTGAAGTGCAGGCTTGAAGGTCAACGTTTCTGGACTAATGTATACAATTTTGTCCCTTAAGTAGTACTAGCTCCCCCGCCTGGTCTGTTTTCGTTCGTTCTTTCCTCCACATTGGTTTGTTTAGCTCATAATATAACATTATGTATGTAATATTTAATATACAGTGTCATTATTGTTACGATATGCCATGAACGCTCGACGGACTAGAAGAAAGTTGTCAACCTGTAACGTATCATGTACATAATCCCACAAATCAAATGCACGATTTTCTCCACTTCAATTATATAGTAGGCTTAATATATAATTTTCTGTATAAAATTGATTGATTTATTCTAATTGAAGGAATAAAATGGACTAAGAAGAAAGTAGGGAAATGTAAATTAAAACAAAGTCCCGCGCCGTAGCCGAGTGGTTAAGGCAGGAAGCCTTGGCGCAGAGATACTGGACTTGCGCTGGTTCGGGTCTCCATGGGGGAAAACATTTTCTCATGGTATTTCGGCCAGCATGGAACCGGTGCCCAACCAGCATCGTGAGATTTTTGGGTAGCTACAAGTAGTAGCGGCTCCAGGTTGAGAAAACCAGCTATAACGGCTGGGGGACTCGACATGGTAACCACATGCCACCCCTATACTGGCTGGATGATCATCTACCTCTATGATTGAAAATGTGGATGTGAAGCCAGCAGCCGGCTGGTAGGCTAAAGGCCTACTACTAAATTTCATTGTTTGACACAGGAACATTTAATTATACGATGAAAATTATTTTTGATAAAATATAAAGGAAAAACGTGTTGAATCTAAATTAAAATTAAATCAGTTGAAAGTAAAATGTTTATTTGAGATGTTTTAAATGTATGCAGTATCTTCCTGTGCCCAATATTTAGATTCTCTTCACCCATTCATCTCTATCCTCCATTCACCATCCTGCAGTCAAATTCATAATTCCCTCCATCGATGTTTTCTTACGTCTGTCTCCCACTTACTTTCCTGCGATTTAGGATCCACTCCAAACACCTAATTGGCAATCTATCTTCATGTGTGGGAAAAAGGAAGTTCAATCCTCTTCACATGTTCAAACCATTGTAATTGTTTGTTTTCCACAAATTATATAATTGTTTCTTTGAAGTTTATTTTTTCTCGGATAATACTGTTTCTGATCCTGTCTAATTTAGAGCATCGTGCTGATCTTCTTAAAAAATGAATTTCTGTAGATTGCAATTTTGACTTTAATCTGGCATTTATAGTCCACGTTTCTGCTCCATAGTCCATTAAAAGTTTTACCATTTACTTATAATTAAGGATTTTAGTTTCTCTGAAAATGGGGTTTTCCCACAAATTCTCATTCAACATTGCTATTGCAAATCGACCTTTAACTATTATTTTTACTTCTACCCCTAATCATTGTTTCCACGTTCATGTGTTTCAACTGCCAAATATTCCATTTTGTTAGAAATATTAATGGTACCTTTGGAATTTTATAATACGAAGTTTCTCCACTATCACCAATTGCCACTGAGCAAACAAAAAATATACTTTTTTTTTTGTCTCAGAAAGAAAAATATGTAATTCTGATAGTATTTTGTCTCCTGGATTCAAAAAAAATATATATACAGTCAATATGCCCATTTCACCAATAAATGTTTAAAATGGTCAACAAGTTTCTACAGCCAAGCTGTCATTCTCAAGACCAGATATCTGGTCTTGAGAATGACAGCTTGGCTGTAGAAACTTGTTGACCATTTTAAACATTTATTGGTGAAATGGGCATATTGACTGTATATATATTTTATATTGTATCACCAAGAAGATCAATTGTGTATTAAATCCTGGATTCAAATATGATATCGGGTTTTCTCCATCACGCAAGGTTTCCGGGAGACTGGCATTTATAATTTCAAACACTTAAATATTTTCTACATTCGTAAATACACAATATTCGAACATTCGGACTCGCCTAGAAAGTTAGAAATGACGATTTTCTGCTATATTTCGCCTGTGGAGCATGCCTCTTGATGGTCCAACAATAATCGGCTAGCATATTAGAATTACATTTGCCTTGATATCTCTTTTCCATAGCTGAAATCCCTGATGAAAGTGTTCCCCGTGCTCATCGCTCACTGCGCCAAGATTTTCCGGGAATAAATCTAAGTTTATTAAAATAATATTTAAATCCATTAATTGAAATTGAAATAAAAAAAAACTGAGTGATGGAGAAATTCCGAATGCATATTTGAAAACACGTTAAAGAAAAAGCGTATTAAGTACAACTATTGGTACTCATGAGACAAAAATCATGTTTAACAGTGTTACCATACATTGAGTTTTACTTTCATTAATTTTTAATCCCCACTTTTCATATTCGTCCATTAATTTCCTGGTCATATATTCAATGTCATCATAATATTTTTTTTTTCAAATGTCCCAGGATGTCATTTCGACATTTCTGGTGTTCTCTCATGACATGGCGGTACTTGTAACCCACTTCTGAGGTAGGGGCACCTGGAAGGCGGGGTTACGCTGCCCCGATGATATGAGAATTGATGACGATGATAATGATGCGCCAGGAGAGGCCTTAAACAAAACTTAAGCTAATTAAGTGAATGTGATATTGATGATAATGATGGCCAGATGATGTTCGGGGACCGTTTGGGTCTTAAAGTTTCCTTACATTCATTTTACAGGTGAGGAAAAACCCCGAAAAAAACCTCACCCAGGAAACTTGTCCCGATCGGGATTCGTACCCGGGCCCACTGCGTGACAAGGCAGCACTCTACCTCGACACCACAGCGGTAGACTGTCATCATAATCTTTAGTCTATAAAATTTGATCGTCTTCAAATTGTAATGTGTATATAATATTGCCATTCAGCATTATTCCCACATTAATATAGACGCAAAGTAATAATAATAGTAATAAAAATTATAAAGTAATAATAACATAATAATAAGAATAACAATAATAATAACAATAATAATAAAAATAAGAAAATAAAAAATAATAATAGTAGAACAAAAATACATTTTATAGGATGTAAATGAATCAAAGCAATTAACTTAATTTGTTTAAACAGGTGATACTGATATTTGAATGTAGTGAACTCAATATTTCAGGCGAAAAAACATCTCAATTATAAATTATTAAAATAATCTTTGGTTAATTATCATAATGCAGTATTAAAATGATATAAAAATATGAAATGACTCCGGATTCTAATTAAGGATTATATAAATCCAACTATTAACAAGTGATTATTAATTATTTCATAATTTAGTTTTTGCAGATTTTTTAAATTTTAGTGTGTTTTCCCGTCATTTTTATAAATTTTTAATTTTAATTTTTAAAATATGACCGAGTAATTCTCATAAGGGTGACTTCATTTAAACCTCAAAGATACCAACCAATCTGTTTCATCACTATTCCAGGCTTCATAATACGGATTATGTGTATCAAATATACAAACTGATAACAGTAATAACCGAAAAAATGGTTATAGATCCTGGATTCCTTATCTCAAATTTCTGTTTTGAAACCCCTCTAGAACCTAATAAATTTATCCAACTTAATTAACTATCACACTTCATAACTGAACAAAATAATTGAAGACTTCCCTCGAATAAGGAGGTAACCATCAATTATTCTGTGTGACATTCGATTTAGATGGATCACTATTTTTACATGCTTTCTATTTGCATGACCTGTATCTATTCATGTAACGGAATCTTTCAACGCGATTCTCACCCACTTAAAATCATTGGATCGACTTGAAACTTTGTATATGTGTAAATGACTAATAACAATACAATAATTTCATATTTTGTTTCTAATATCCTGGCCAGAATAATCAAAAAATAAAAAAAAAGTGTCTGTATAATTATGTAACGGAATCTTTCAACACGATTTTCACCCACTTAAAATCATTGGATCAACTTGAAATATTGTAAACTTGTAAAGGACCAATGAGAATACAATAATTTCATAAATGTTTCTAAAATCCTGGCCAGAATCAGCAGAAAATCAAAATAATAAAAACCGGTATAATAGGTTGCGGACTTATCAACTTCTTACTAAATCATTGTAAGAGCTCAGTAGGTAGAGCGATGGACAGTAGTGGTATATAATTTCAGTAATCCATAGGTCGCTGGTTCAAATCCGGCCCGGATGATTTTTTAGCAGAGCATTACGTTTAGCTCATACTACAATAGTATTGAATTTAAAAATATTTACATTTTTATCTTATTCTATAAAATATTAAAACTAAAAAAATAAAAAATAAATAATAATTTAAAAAACTAAAACAACACGCTTTATTAAAACACGGAACTAAAAGATGAAAAATAATTTTAATTTTCAACACGCTTGGGACAAAATTAAAGTGGTCAGCAAAAAACTCATCTCCAACACATCTAGAATAAAACTAGAGTCATCTACAAAACAATAATTTTACCATCAAAAGCGTGGAGTGCTCTTATCAATTAATATATTTGATAATAAACAGATATTGGTAAACGAAGAAAACGCAAAACTATAAAATGCACCCCACGCTTTTGATGGTAATTTTTTTATCGATTTATTTATAGTTTTATTCTAGATGTGTTGGTGGTGATTTTTTGTTGACCACTTTAATTTTATCCCAAGCGTGTTGGAAATTAATTGTTTTTTCATTTTTTAGTTTGGTGTTTTAATAAAGCGTGTTTTAGTTTTTTAAACTATTATTCATTATATCCAAACTTAATTAAGTGGTAAATGATGTCACGTATTTATCAGTATGCCAATTACTTATTTAGTAAGATGGTAAATATTACACAAATAGTATAGGATACTGGATTCATCTTAATGCCGTAAAATGACCTTTAGAGAATTATATGGTTACATTCTTTATACATATGATCTGTAAGCGTTGCTTTCAGACCCAGTTTTTAGTTTCCTTTAAAAAAGAAGAATATCGTCTTGCAAAATTCATCCTTTAGAATACAATTATGAAGTTTTCGTGCTTTTTGAAATGTTGTAACATTGCAATATCAAGGTTTAATTGTCTACAAATATAATTAAAATATATATATTTTTAAAATTACCGCAAATATAAAATGCTGTATGATTATATATTTATAGATAAAACCTCAAATCTTGAATCAAGCTCCTTATAATAATGTATACTGGGTATCAAAGAGTTAAAATACATGATAAACAATATAAAGGAAAATAATTTCAAAATTATAGGAGTGTGTAAATTAATAATAATAATAATAATAATAATAATAATAATAATAGCTTTATTTTACCTGGCAGAGTTAAGGCCTTAAGGCCTTGTCTACCACTCAACCAGGTTTAAAAAAAATACAAACAAAAAAATAGTCTTAAATCTAAATTACAATATATATATATATATATATATTAACGTTTACAACTTATGAATACAATACAATTAATATTTATAATGTATTTTGATTTACTCTAAATTTAACGAATTAAATATATAATATGTACAATATATATAAAAAAACGAGGAAAAGATTAATGACATAGTATAAAATTAAATAAATAGAGAAACATTAATTATTAGACATCAGGTAACTGTATTAGCGTGACTTAAAGGTACCAAGTGTGCGGCAACCCCTGATATCTTGAGGAAGGAGATTCCAGGAGCGGGCAGAGGCTACTGTGAAGGAAGTAGAATAGAATTAACGTGTAGAGATTGCAAGAAAAAATATATACACAAAATTGGTAAAACCTATCGTATTCGAAGAATGTTTTATATACTGGTAGCCTATTTTATTTACTAAGAAGACAAATCCATAAACGCTAAACAAATAAATGAGGCCGGACATTATATGGAAAACATAGATAGCAGATTTACTATAATACACAAATCAAGTAACAGTAAAATAGTAGGCCTACATACTAGCGGAAATCGAGATTTTAAAATAAATCGATAATATTATGATTTTAAACGAGAACGGACTCTGTACGTAAAACTCCCTTTGCAGAATCATGATGAGTAGTTTAACAGTCTTCTAATTGGACGTCGACAGGCTATTCGATTATATCCTCTGTGTGTGTGTGTGTGTGTGTGTGTGTGTGTGTGTGTGTGTGTGTGTAGGTGGGTTGGGTTCTTTTTAAGTCAGTTTAATAATTAGATTTTTTAATTCCACAAAGGAAAGAGTAGCGCTATAATCATATATGTATAGATAGGTTTATTGATCAGAAGGAGAATGAGAGATTTTAAATATTTTTTTATAGAAGAGACGCTTAGGCCTATATAGTTGCATGGATGACAAATAATATCTTATACCTTTTCATTTCATGTAGGCGTGTAGGTATGTAAATACTGCAGTCACTTCGTGTGTTTTTGTATTCACAGGCCACATGACCTGAAACGGATTTATTAATCATGATGATATATTTTGTATTATTCGTGTTAGATGAGTAAATACGATGACCAAAATTTCTATGCGCTGTATCATTGCAAATATATATAAAATTCAATAAATTTCCCCTACAGCATCTCTAAGATAAATAACACCCTTCTTATGAAAATGGAACCAGTTCCGAAAGACCTATAGTTTAAATTAAATGAGTTGAGGATAGGTAACTTATAGCGTTCCATTCATCCATCCATCCATCCATCCATAGTAATTCTGCCCGAGGACAGGTCTTTCACTGCAATCATAATATTTTCATGCTATGCTTTGCAGCTTTACTAGGGAATTGTAGGTGTGGTAGCTTCCTGTTGCTTTCCACACCGGTGAAGGATGATGATGATAATGATAAGAATGATGATGACGGCCTGATGATTTTCGTGAACCGTTGGGCCTTAGGCTTCCTGACATTTGTGCCGGATGATTTTCGTGAATCGTTGAGCCCTAAGATTCCTGACGTTGTCTTACAGGTGAGGAAAAACCCCGAAATAAACCTTCACCCAGGAGCCTGTCCCGAGCGGGAATCGAACCCGGGCCCGTTGCGTGACAAGGCAGCACGCTATCTCGAGACCTCAAAACTAACTACAAAAAGGTAATTTTATTTAAAATAATAATCACTATAAAATAATTCTTATAAAAGTAACAAAAAATAAATCAAGTTATATTGATTTGCACAATAAAATTCTCAATGTAAATGAAACTTCTAACTCCTAGAATAACTTGCTTAGCCCTACTCCTCTTCCTTTTTTACAAAATCATTAATTTATTTAAACATTCTAGCTACACCTTCCGGTACACCTTTTTGTTACGACTCAGCGGTGGGCCTTATAGCGTTATAGGTATACATTTTCAGTTTTATATGTAACATTTTATTCGTGTATTTTGGAAGTATACCTTCAATTGGATACGAGAAAATTATTTTAACTGATTATATTTTGTACTGTAAATTACGATCTGTGTAAAGGTATTATATATATACATATATATATATATATATACCTGGTCTTTAATAAAATTTCTAATAAAACTTTAGTTACCCTGATTTTTCTGCTTTGTTTTGTGTCTTTTATGCTTACGCATAGTTTCTTAGGCATGAAGAATGAGTGTCATTTGTTTTCTGTTAAAGCAGAAGCTTCCATTCTTTTCTTGTCTTTCTTTATCGGCCGCAGGTCTCCGGCGTCTTATTCTCACGAAAAACTTGTTCTCTATACAATGTCTTCATCAGTCTGAATAGACAATACGGCAACGACACATTGTGCTAATATCTAGTGCTCACTGACGGAACTTACTCCTCTACTAGATAAAAATCTAGTTCAAACTAATGTTCTTGCTTTTACTTACAATCTGTAAGGTATGACTATTGCTATATAGGTTTATGAATTTCAAATTACGTAACACAAACTCCGGTTAATTGTGATTGAAATGGAATTATAAAGTACGGTACTAATTATGACGCTCTTGTTCCTGTAAAGTTAAACTCAACTTACACCTTACTATATTTAACACAGCTTTAGTAAATAGTATATCAAAATGTGGGGTTGAAGTTGGGAAGTGGTTTTTACACAAGCGAAAGATGATGAAAACAATAATGAAAGCAAGGTTTTTAAAATCCGGGATTCTGTAAAACACTTCACCAACGTGTGTTGTGCATTATTTTTTGCACGATGGTGTTTTCAAAATAATAAATAACAGTAAAATAATAAAATATTTGCTGAAAATGTTAGCATTCATTACAAACAACTGACCGACGTTAGCAATCTGTCCAATGTATGCACACAAAAATACCGAAAATAATTTAGTTAAGACTACAGCAGGCCGTGACACCAATCAGACATAAAATGACTCCTTGTACGAATTCATTATTTTATATTGTTTCAAATAGGGTTCAGTTCAATTAATATGCAGTGATTTGTTTCATATAATGTATATTAACACTACCTTTCGGATATATCTTTGTATATAAATTGTTCGTAATGTTAATAAAGGGCAGGGGATTTACTTCCCTCCCTAGGTAGATCATTTGTAATATTACAGCAGTTATTTAGTTATTTATAGGTTGGCAACCCCGAAATTTAGGAAATTATATTTTCAATCATGGTCGTCATTCTTGTAAATACAAAAGAACATACTATCGTACAAAAAATCTATTCACATTACTGGTATGTGGTACATTTGCCATACTTTGCTCGATAGAGACCCTACCGTCCTTTCTTTCGCCCCGCGTTCGATTACCAGCGGGATTAGTGACTTTAAATCTGTCCCATTTTTTGTGGTCTCTTTTTTGTCTTCGACGACGATCCTGCCAACCACATAGCAGTCTAATGTTCGAGTTTGGTACATGCCTATAGGTGACCGACCCTGCGCATATACTTCTAAATTATATGTATAGTGCTAAAATAAGTGTGTGTGTGTGTGTGTGTGTGTGTGTCTATACCTGTACATCCCACGTTCGGAGATGCTTAACCAAGCAAATGTAATTATGCTTATTTCTGATATGTAAATTATGGTTGACTTCTCCGAACCCTCCATGCAAATGTGGCCTCTATATTCTTTGTATGTATTTATCTTCATATAGGACGTGGGATGTAGGCCTACTGCGGTTCATTTTAAATGTTTACATACCTGATCCGTAGGATTTTTAAACTTTATTCCTAAATGTCAGCGAGTGACATGTGGTTACTACGTCGCTTCAAAGAGACATCTAGTAGGCAAATAAGAATAAGGAGTTAGGGTAAAGTAAACAAAATAGTATATTACGATGCGAGGTTGGGAAGTGGTTTTTACAGAATCGAGGAAATATGTTTAAAAACCGAGCGATAGCCAGGTTTTTAATTTCCGGGATTCTGTAAAACACTTCACAAACGTGCGTTGTACATTATTTTTTGCGTGATGGTGTTTTCAAAATAATAAATAATAGAAAATAATAGCATCTTTGTTGGAAATATTTACGTCCATTATAAGCAATTGACTAACGTTAACAGTGTGGGCAATGTTTATTAGTTGAAACAACAGGAGGCCTTGAGAACAATTATTGATAACATGGCCGCAAGTACCATATTTATTGTTTTATATTGTTTCAAATAAAGTTAGTTCATTTAAGATGCAGTGATTTATCTCGTATAATGTATATGAACACTACCTTTTGGATTTTTTGTATGTACATTGTACGTAGCATGCATAGATGGCAGTGGTTTTACTTCCCTCACGTGAGTGTAATTACAGTAGCCTATAGTTATTTACGGGAAAACGCTCACTGTTTTTACAAAGAGACCTAAAACATGTTTGGGGAAAAGAATCTAACGTACTCATCCTAAGATTTAAAGAGAGATCCGGGCTTGCTTGGTTTAGGCTAGGACCATGGAAATTTCTAAAAATTAGCGACGATCACGATATGCGAATATGTCCAATGTTCGGGAGCTTTGCAGACGAGATACATATATTAGGAAAATGTAACGATTTATAATATTGGAGGCGTCAGTTATTACCGGAAAGATTTCTAAATTCAAATCGTGAAAGATTGGCATGCTATGAGTTAATGATAAATCCAGAAAATTGGATAAACTAGGGTTAATTTCTGTACAAAACGCGGAAAATAAGAACAACACTCATTCATGAATAAATACATGTTTTCAAAATGCAATACCATTAATTCTTAATAATTCTACATAATTAATGTATAATGTTATTGTGTTATTATGTAATTGTAAAATGATTGTGGTTTCTTTATGTAATTGTAATATTATTGTTTTCTTTTTGTTTTTTTTATACTATTACCAAATATTACTTTATTGTAACGGACTGTCAACAACACATACAGCTTACTGCCCGTGCGACCCATTTGTAAATAACATTGTATATATCTTACTTGTTGTCTAATAAAGTCCTATTACTACTACTACTACTACTGCTATTATTTAAGTTCGCATTCCCGAAATGTAGGAAGAACTTTCAATCATGGTCGCCACTGCTTTAAGTACGACAAAACGCACTATCGCATAAAAAATGTTTACATAAAAATTAAAACAAAGTTTACTAATTGTATTAATTCAGAATAACGTAGACTAGCATCCGAATTCCATCTATGTTACTAAAAAAGTGCTCTGCAAAACAGATGAATAGCAATTAGGAGAAATGCACAAATCCTCCTTCATAAATCAATGTCAGTAGTGGTCATTAATTTAGAGTTGATTGCAAATTACATACTAAATTTGTGTATTGCATTCAGACGTTATTACATTTAACATTTGAAGTGAGTGTTTAACCCTCTTTATTGCAAGTAGTTATTTTAACTCGCTCTAATCACAAGCTAACTGCTACTTATTGCATAATTCGCCAAGTTAACGTCACTAATTTACATGACGTGGAGTTGTGAATAGGGAAATCATCGGGTTTACTGCCCTTTTCCTCCCCGGAAATATGGTTTCCATATTTCTCCTTTACTAATACAGCGCACTCACTGAACATATGTTTGTTGGGGTCCAGTTTTTATGTCGTTACTAAACATCGGTTGTTCGTTATTTAACACAACAAAAGGTTGTTCTTCCCGTATTACTTTTATAGAATACTATGAATGATATTTGAAAAAGCTTTATCTATCCGACATTCTAGACACAAACTGTATGTTTATGTTAGTGCTCTATCGGCAGCAATATTTGTTTTTTGAATAAAACTCAGCAGGTAACAATAAATTAAGAAATGTAAGGTCTAGTTCGTTAACCAGTCATATAGGAATATTAAGAGTGGAAGTTATCCAAAACCGGAAATTTAAAAATCGTTCTAGCGGCCATTGTTAAAACTATAATCAGAATAATAAATTCAAAAGCATCTTTGATAGAGAAGTGTGGATGAAATGGATTTTTATCAATATTACATATGTTGTTCCTTAAGGGGGACCAACACCTTTGATGGTCAAAAAAGTTATTTTTCATTTTTTTCGTATAGATTGAAACGTCATCTTTAAATAAATCAAAAATTTTCATAGATATCTGTATTACTTTTCGAGTTATGTTAAAAAATGTTTAAAAATGTTCAGTGCTGTCACTCGAATGAGTCCTTTAATTTTAGAAGGTACCTATATCTTCCGTAAGTTTGTTGCTTGTTTTCCGTAACTTAATTTTTTCAATATGGTTTGTCTGATAACTCCCAAAGTTTTCAAGATTTTGCACGTATATGTAGTTTATAGAGATGAACAAAATAGATTACAATTAGTAATGTACCAATTATATATTTTTTAAATATTTTTAATGCAAATTTTAACAAAAATGAGTGTGCAACAATTTGAAATGAAAAATAAAATATTTGCACTCTATATAATTAGACAATTGTAGTAAAGTTTGCAGCTACAACATGATTGAGTAAAATAAAACAATCATTAAAATATATTGAAAGTTACGAAAATTATCACGGAAACGGCAAGACAATGCAAAATTTTCAGCTGAAATTTTGAATATTTAATTAACCATAACAACTGAAGTTGTACTTAAGTACACAGACATGCTCAAATTGTAATATTACACATTAATATTACAATTAAATAATAACACAACAGCTTTATACACTAATTAATTTATATATAATTGTTAATAATTAATGGTATTGCATTTTGATAACATATATTTATTCATGAATGAGTGTTGTCCTTATTTATCGCGTTTTGTCCAGAAATTTACCGAGGTTTATCCAATTTTCTGGATTTACCAATAACTCGTAGCATGCCAATCTTTCCCGATTTGAATTTAGAAATCTTTCCGGTAATAACTGACGTCTCCAATATTCTAAATCATTACATTTTCCTAATATATGTATCTCATCTTCAAAGTTCCCGCACATTGGACATATTCGCAGATCGTGATCGTCGCTAATTTTTAGAAATTTCCATGGTCCTAGCCTAAACCAAGCAAGCCCTGATCTCTCCTTAAATCCTAGGTTGAGTATATACGATTCTTTTCCCCAGACGTGTTTTAGGTCTCTTTGTAAACACAGTGAGCGTTTTCCTGTACATTCGGCGAAAGTATCTTGTTGGTTTATATCTAAGTACCTCCTCCTTATTTTTCTCCACACGTTCTTTCTTGCGATTTTCAGTCCCTTTTTCCCATATCCAGCCCATCCCAATCTTTTGGAGTTCTCTCCTAACCTCGTCTGCCCAAAATTTAACATCCATGTTTTTAATTTGGTGGTCGTAACAAATTGCTCTAAGCATTGTTTTTTCACCTTGGATTACTCGCAACCAGTATTTGAGTACACGAATTTTACAGTTAATGTCGTCCTGGAATGACCCGAATTCATATAAAATTCCACAGTTACAAACGGCCTTACTAAGTCCTGTAATATACTTTAGAAAATGCGTATATACCTTATTTAGTATTTCCGTTCTTTGGAAACCCCAAATCTCACTTCCATAGTGCATTACTGGCCTGACCATCGCTCCATACATTTTTTCTAATGTGCTGACTGGAATATCAGGCACTCGACCCAGAATACCGAGATACACAGTTAAGTTGTCCCCTCCCTTTAAATAATGCTATATCAATGTGTTTTTTCCACTTTCCGTTCATTTTCAACGTCGTACCAAGATATTCAAAATGTTTCACGTTTTGAAGAACTTGATTTCTGTATTTCCATTCCTCTGTTCTACCATAAACCGTCCCATTTTTAAAGGTCATTGTTTTTGTCTTACTAACATTTACAGTCAATCCCCAATTCCTACAGTATATTTCCAGTAGGTCAAGACCTCTTTGCAATCCCTTGATTGTTTTGGAACATATAATTAAATCATCTGCATACAACAGGACTGGGATTCTAACATTTCCTATCTCCGGAGCCTCAATTTCTCCTTCTAGCATTACGTCTACAATATCATCAACGAATAGATTAAATAGCATTGGTGATAAAATGCAACCTTGTCTCACTCCCCGATTGGCTTCACTGCTCTCTGTAATGTGCCCTTGGTCTACTTTTATACAAAATTTAACATATTTATAAATTGACATTAAAGCATGTATCATTTTATGAGACAATCCTTTCCGATTTAATTTTTCCCAAAGTGCGCTTCGGTCCACAGTATCAAGTGACATCTTAAAATCAATGAATGCACAAAATAATTTACCCCCTTTCATTTTCAGATTGTCATCAATTAATGTTCTCAGAACAAATAGGTTGTCCACCGTGGAGTACCCTTCTCTAAAACCTGCCTGATATTTTGAGAGCCTATTGTTCTCTTTAGCCCATTGTCTGATTCGTTCATAAATTACTTTACAATATATTTTTCCGAACACTGACAAGAGACAAATTCCCCTATAACTTTCTGGTATCTGTGCCCCACCTTTCCCTTTGTATAGCGGTTGGATGACACCTGTCGCCCAGGCTTCCGGATAATCTCCTCCATTAAAAAGTTTGTTGAACGCAGCTTTCAAAACGTCTAATAATTTATTGGATGATATCATATTTTTCAAGAATTCCCCTGGTATTCCATCAATTCCAGGTGCTTTACCATTCTTTAAACATTTAATGGAAGAAACCACTTCATTTTTCGAAATATCCTGATCCAGTAATTGAATATGAATTGGGTCAGGGATCTCAACTATATTTCCTTGATTATATCTTAACCTCTCATTTCCCAGCACCCTATCAAAGTAACTTCTCCATTCCCCGGGCGTTATTCTTGTCCGATTTATGGACTTTACTTTGAGTTCCCTTAACGCTTTCCATATGTCCGCAATGTTCCCACTTTCAGTCGCGACTCTCATTTCTTCGGATTTCTTATTTTGCCATGCTAGTTTTGTTTCTGCCAAAAATTCTTTATATTCCTTTCTCTCTTGCGCATAATTGTTTCTGCTTTCATCTGTGCTTTCTTTTCTAAACTTTAAAAGACTACTTTCGACAAATTTCTTCTTCTTTCTACATGCATTATTGTACCACCCTTTGTCCTTCTGGTTCATTGCGTATTTAACCTTGAATTTTTCCCCTGCTTTTTGAAAACATTCTGTCAAAGTTTTAATAATTTCCTCCCCGCTAAGATCATTTAATTGCAGATCCTGTATTAGCGTTTCCAAACTCCTGATAAATTCTTCTCTCAGATCCTCGATCCACCTGAAACGGATAATTGGCCGCAATATTGTTGCCACCTCATCAATAACTGTCTCACTAATACCTTTCATATTTAAAATAAGTTTGTTTGGGAAGTGGTGTGATTCGATTCTGGAAACTATACAGAAATTACTTAGGACTGGAATCATGTCTTGTGTGCATATTGAATAATCGATTACGCTACTTCCATTTTTATTAATAAATGTCAGTTCTCCGTTTTTATCTTCCCATATTTCCCATATTTCCCATTCAGAATTTCAAGTTCAAATGCATCGCAAAAAGCTAACAATTGGTTTCCTTCTGAATTCAAAATCTTATCTTTGCTTCTCCTACCCTCACCTCGTGTTTCATTATCATCCGATTTTATAGTGATATTTTCCTCCCCAATCCTACAGTTAAAGTCCCCTAAAATTATTATTCCCGCTTCCGGAAACCTATCTTTTATTTCTGCCAACGAGTCAGACAATTCAACGAAAAAATTTGGATTGGCATACCTGGAATTTAGTGGCTGGCGGTAAATAGACAACAGACATATTTCTGCTCTTTCTGTATGGTAATATATACAAATTGCCTCTTTTAAAGTAATAGTTACCTTTTTAATATATGGGTCTAAGTTAGCTTTATATAAAATGGCAACACCGCCTGGATATCTACCTCTCTTTCCTCTCTTTTGATTACCCTTAAAATAACCTTTCATATTATATAGATTTACGCATTCATTAGCTTTTAACCATGTTTCTCCTAGAGCTAATATATCAAAAGTCTCAATAAACTCTACACATCTGTCCATTGAAAGTTTTTGTTTTAACCCTTCGATATTCCATGAACCGACTGTCAACAAACCCTATTGTGATCCCTTGTCATTAGTCTTACCTGTATTTTTCGAACTTCCCCCTCTCAATAGTTCCTTTTCTGCGGGTAGATTCATAAGTATTAGTGATTTTCTTGTTGGAGTTCTTGTGTCCGCCGGTCGTTCACCTCTTAGAGGTGGGGTATGCTGTTTGCGTTCGGCCGTTTTTTGCTGTATGTTAATTGGATTCCTGGGAGTTATTAAGTTAGTGGTCCCTCTCTCTTTCTCTCGTGTAGAATTTTCTCCCTCCTCTGCTGTAAGGAGACCACCTGCTGTTGAGGCGTCCCCTGTATGTTTTGGGGACTCGCTGTCAATGACCTCTTCAAATTCATTTTCAGAGTTGTCCATATTTTGTAGTTTTTCCCTGCTCCAGATTCGTCCATTTATAATCAATTTATTAAATTGCATGATTGCATGGCAGCCCTGCCTCCTCGCCTCGAGCATGTGTCGCTTAAGAAAGTCTCTTTCGCGGCGCACCTTCTCACTAAAGTCTTCGGCAATATTGATACCGGTTCCTTTAAGATATTTACTGTCTCTAAGGATCCAACATTTTATTTTGTAGTGTGATAATTTGCATACAATCGGTCTCTTTTCACTATTCCAACGACCTACTCTGTGCGCTCTTTCAATATCACTGTCCACCAAATCAATCCCGATTTGCGCCACTACTCTTTTAACTATATGTTCAGTTTCCTCCCAGCACTCTCTGTCTTCTTCATGCACACCATATATCACAATATTATTACGGCGACTCTGGTTTTCGAGATAGTCTAATTTAGATTCCAGCCATTTCAATCTGTCCTCCATCCGATGCATGTTCGTCTCAATATCACGAATTTTTTTCACCCACGTTGCACTTTTCAAACCCCTCTTTCACTTCAGTTGACAATGTTTCAATCAGCTTTCTAACTTCTTCCATAATGCTTTGTCCCCTGCACACTTCAACCACTCTAACAAAACACGTCCGCTCTTCTCGACGGCTAGCAGGTAATTCACATTGTAATATAGATACGGCTTACCAAATGTCAATTCTGTAACCAGCATTGTTGCTGAGAAAAAATATTGAAATGTGCCATATTTTTAATGGCTAAAGGTGTTGGTCCCTCTCCCCTTAATTATGAAGGAAATATATTGAATATTAACATTAATAAGGGAGCCAGGATAAATGAAGCACTGTTCAACTTTACAGTGAAACTTGGTATACGATACTGAAATAAAACAAGAATTGTACTCTCCAAAAATCGTTAAATTGGAGGAAAATTAAGTAAATGTATAAGAAAGGAATTAATTCGAAACATATTACTTGATTGTTTACAGTTTTACCTGAACGCCGACATTTAAAAATCGCTCTAGCGACCGCCATGTTAGTTTTTACACAACGTAACTACTTGTAACATTTCAATGAGGAAGCAAAATGTGCTAGAACGCACACAATGGACTTGCTTAGGAATTTGCTTAATTTACACTGTTCTTGAGTGAAAAAGGTATGGAGATATTCAGTGTATAGAAAGAAGGGCTGTGTAAATATTCTAAAACATAGTTGTTTCATGTTTTATAAATAAATAATATTCTCAATTCGTGTACAACCTAAGATCGAGTCCTGTGGTGATATGAAATGAAGTAGGCCTATCTATATTTATAAAGGTCTGTGAACAAATAAATAATAGTTTAAAAAACTAAAACAACACGCTTTATTAGAAAACCGAACTAAAAAATGAAAAATAATTTTAATTTCCAACACGCTTGGGATACAATTAAAGTGGTCAACAAAAGAATCATCCCAACACATACAGAATAAAACTAGAGTTATCAACAAGAAGAAAATAATTTTACCATCAACAGCGTGGGGTGCTCTATATCAATTAATATATTTGATAATAAACAGATACTGGTAAAAGTAAAGTCTCTAAGAAGAAAACGTAAAAATCATAAAAAGCACTATATGTGTTCGAGATGATTTTTTTGTTGACCACTTTAATTTTATCCCAAGCGTGTTGGAAATTAAAATTAGTTTACATTTTTTAGTTCGGTTTTCTAATAAAGTGTGTTGTTCTAGTTTTTTAAAACTATTATTTATTTTTTGTTTTTTAGTTTTAATATTTTACAGATTAAGATAAAAATGTAAATATCGTTAAATTCGATACAAATGTAGTTTGAGCTAAGAGTAATACTCTTCCAAAAAAAAAAAAATCCTCCCAGCCGGATTTGAACCAGCGACGTATGGATTACTGAAATTATATGCCACTAGAGTTCACCACTCTACCAACTGAGCTCTTACAACGATTGACTAAAAAGTCGACAAGTCCGCAACATATTATACCAGTTTTCATTTTTTTTCTGATGATTCTGGCCAGGATTTTAGAAACAAAATATGAAATTGTTGTATTGTCACGGGTCCTTTACAAGTATACAAAGTTTCAAGTCGATCCAATATTTCTAAGTGGGTGCAAATCGTGTTCAAAAATTCCGTTACATAGATACAAAGACACTTTTTGTTTTAATTTTCTGATAATTCTGGCCAGGATGTTAGAAAAACAAAATGAAGTTATTGTATGGCCACGGGTCCTTTGCAAAGTATACAAAGTTTCAAGTCGATCCAATGATTTTAAGTGGGTGAAAATCGCGTTGAAAGATACCGTTACACAGATAGATAGATATATAGATAGACAGATAGATAGATAGATAGATAGATAGATACAGGTCAAGCTAATATAAAGCGTGTAAAAAGGTGCCGGCTACCCATTACTGACACATAGTCACAGCGAACTAAATTCTTACTATTAATTCAGGAATTCACAACTATAATAGACCAAGTTAATTTTTCTCTACGCTGAATAATAGGGTCCCTTTCAGTCCCATATTATTATTATTTTTTTTTGGCTGAAGGGGGAAAAAAGGTACATTACAGTAAAATTGATATTTCAGCATAAGGTTTTCCTGTTTTTCAATTTCAAAAAGTTTTAGGATTATTTAGACTTTTAGGGGTCATATGTTCATGAATAAAAGTCACCAATTTCATTGTAATTACTTTTGAATTTGGATGTATTCATAAAAATGTTTACACTAATATAATCATAATATAAAAAATTATTAGGAATATTTACATTTTGAATAATGTATATGACAATGTCCCTGGGCTTGAAAGAGGTAACCCTTTTAATTGAATTAATTTTAATAAAATCAGATCAAGTGAAAATATATGAATAAACATGGCAGTGTTCTTTTAAAACTACTATTTTCATACATGCGTGGATGTGGAATAAAAATTAACATTTATGTTTTAAATAATCATTTGAGTTGGTGTTTACTTGATGGAAATCCATATTCATTAATTAATTAAAAATAAAACAGAGTTTTATTTGATTTTCATATTATTATATAATTCAGTGACAGCTCTTTCGGTACATGTCTGAAGAAGGTACAGTATACCGAAACAGCTGTTACTGAATTATATAATAATATGAAAATCAAATAAAACTATGTTTTATTTTTATTTAATTAATTTATGTTTTAATTAAGTTTTTTTAAACATTGATGTCTTGAATGTAGAACTTAAGTGTAAAACATTTACAGTGTACATGAATACTCAGGACATTTAAAAAATTGATGATTTTGATTTATCATCATCTTCACTTAAAGGTAAGCCTATAGGCATTGAATTAATTACCTGTTACATTATCAAGTACTTTCCAGCCATCTTCGTCTAGTTCTTACCGCTGATCTGTTTCCACTAACTTTCATAACTCAATATATGTTTAGTTAATTCTTTCTAGATGTTTTTCCACTGTAGTTTATAATATTTTAGTGTATCATTTAAATTTAAAATCTCTAATTCCTCTCGCATTTAATTTCTTTTACGTGATATAGTTTTGTACATCATTTATCTCCTCTCAAGAATTTAATTTCTAAAGCCTGAATCTTACTTTTTTCACATTTAATTTTTTATAGGATATACAGTGTGATTATAAAGTCCCAGTACATTTTCAAGATATCGCTTACATATCGTATTTCTGTTACAGCCATTAGAAAGATACAAATATGTTCACCATTAAAGAGCGGGTAGAGATTGTTGCTACGCGTTTAAGAGGCCAGTCGTACGAGGAAGTTAGAGACAGATTCCAAAGGAAACCATCACGGGAGACGTGTATCTTGATATGTTGCAAATTTTCTTACAGCCACAGTTAAAGCAAAATGGTATCATTGATACAGTGGTGTTGCAACTAGATGGAGCACCACCACACTTTGCTCTGGCTATACGCGAGTGTCTCAATGACAGGTTTCCCAAAAGGTGGATTGGAAGGGCATCTCCTCGTATCTGGGCACCTCGTTTGCCAGACCTCGCACCCCTGGACTTTTTTGCTTGGGGGTCATCAAGTAACAGGTGTACAGAACCAAGTTTCCTAATCTGCAAGTTCTGAAAGAACGCATACGCCAAGCGAGTGAAATAATTACAGAGGATATGTCGGTGCATGTTTTCCGGGCGACGCTGTGCGTCGCTGGGAAACATGTTTTGAGATTGATGGAAGTTAAGTTGAACACTAACTTGGTAGTAGAAACTACCTTATAATTGTTGTTTTATTTGCGCTACGCTATCCACAAAATGTACTGGGACTTTATAATCACACTGTATTTTATTTGTTATATTTTTAACTTAAATGGAAAAACAAATGATTCATCTTGTCATTTGTTGTAATTCGATCACAGTACAAAATGTTATTTTCATATACTGTAGAGGAAACATCTTGGTGCCTAGTATTTACCTTCTTCTTCCTTCCAAGTATTAGGCCAAGGCCTGTTACGATCCTATAGAAAATTTTGCCTCCAGCGCAGCGTTTCATAGGACGGCAAAGAGATATTCGTCCTCTTGATATATAAACAGCTTTGGGGATCCGATTTGAACTCATTCTTTCAAGATGGTTTTTCCAATATAGTTGGTAGACTACTGTTTAATATATTCCAAAATTGGCGTACCCTTCAATTATTTTAAGATGTCGGTGTTTAGTATTTACCGAACTGGAATATTCTTGAAGTATGGTGCGTATGACAGTTAATCAAGTGTTAGATTAGTCTATTAGATTTTGCTACAAAAATCTGCAAAATATTACTTCAAATTTTAAAAGAATTAAAAAAACAAAATATTATTCATAATTACAAAAACGTACTTAATTAGAGGCATATACTTATGTTTTCTTTTTATTATTTGTACGGCAATATTTCAAATGTGCAAGGTTGTCTTGAAAAAGTTTTATGATTATAATAACATGACTGAACATTGATTGGCAAACTTCTGTTAGGCGCGTTGAAATGTTCCAAGCTGTTTCATCTCCATAGACAAGGTAAATTGCGCATACCGACAAAAAGATCTCCCTTTGTGAAGGAGGACAAAGTGAATTAAAAGGGAGAACAAAATGTGGAAGGGAAACCTAATTTTCTACAGCCATGTCTTCTCTTCTCATCACCTCATTTCTATAAAGTGCTATTCCAGCATGTCTAACTGCAACATCCGCAGATTTCATACCTTTAAATTTACGCAGTGAAGCTATTCAAAGAACTCGCTATTTTCAGTAAAACCACATTTTTTTGGAAATAATCTTCCCCGCATAATAGGTCTACGTTCTGGCCAGTGTACCAGGGTTCAATATTTTCCAAAATTCTAAATTATAGTCAAAAAATTAAATCTGGAATTGTAAAACCGCCCGGAACAAGATTCTAAGCTTTTTTTTTCCGAAGTTGAATTATACGTGGAAGATGATGCCGCAAACGCAAACTTCTGATCTATCTAAACACAAGAAATAAGTTGATGTATAACACGTCCAATATTTCTGCTTTGTCCTCGCGTCATTACTTTGTTCTATGTAAAAGTCAACTTTTGAAGAAAAAATAAAATTATGGCTACAACCTTGATTTGGGCTGCTATTAGATTGTAAATTCATATTTTCTTATGTTGTCTTATTTTGTTGTAAAAGTTTTAACAAGAGAATAGAAAAGTACATTATGCAGCATAAATTATATTCACAAATCTCTCATATATATATATATATATATATATATATATATATATATATATATACAGGGTGTTTCAGAATAAGTATTACAGGCTTCTAGGGATTGCAGAAGGGTCTAGGTATATAAAGTTTTTATAAGATACCCATGTCCGGAAACATACCATTTCGATGTAAATATTTGAAGATCGAAACACAAAGGGCTGATATAGTGTATCTTGTATTTCAAAATAAGTATTACAGACTTCTAGGTGTTGTACTAAAAATGTGATTCCACGTGCCGACCCTGTTGTTCATTGCACAAAGTGTATCTACGACGCATATTTTCATACACACGACCCACAGGACTTGGTGTGTGTTCAATAATTTCTGCTGCCGCCAGAATTCGTGTAAGAAGATCTTCCTCCGACTCGACAGCTTAGAAGTCTGTAATACTTGTTCTTGAATACAAGATACACGATATGAGCCCATTGTGTTTCGATCTTTAAACTTATTTTACGTCGAAATGGTACGTTTCCGGACATAGGTTCCTTATCAAAACTTTATCTACTTTATCTACTAAGTTCCCTCTACTACCCCTAGAAGCGTGCAATGCTTTTTCTGAAACACCGTGTATGTGTGTATATATATATATATATATATATATATATATATACACATAGCAATTCTGCCCGAGAGCAGGTCTTTCACTGCAATCATAGCATTTTCATGCTATGCTATGCTTTGCAGCTTTACTAGGGAATTATAGGTGCGATAGCTTCTCGTTGTTTTCTACACCGGTGAAGGATGATGATGATAATGGTAGGGATGATGATGATGATGATGATGGCCGGATGATTTTCGGGGACCGTTGGGTCTTACGCTTCCTGACATTTGTCTTACAGGTGAGGAAAAACCCCGAAGAAAACCTCACCCAGGAGTCTGTCCCGACCGGGAATCGAACCCCAGCACGCTGCGAGATACGGCAGCACGCTACCTTGAGACCACAGCGGTGTATATGTATGTGTGTGTATATATATCGTCGTGGTTACTGCAAAAGTTTGTATGCCATTATTTAAACTTTTCAGTACGCTAAAAAAACTGATTATCATAAGTAATGCCACAAGTGATTTCCAATTTATCTAGAGAATTTGGAAATCAAGAGTGGCATTTGTTAGGACTGTTTAACGAATAAAATTAAGCTGTTTACTCACAAATCATTATTTAACTATAGTTATTTTAAAATATTTGTATATTTAATGTAAACGGCGATGTTTGAAAACAAATGAGAACTATAGGTACGCTTCTACTGCTTCTTTTGTTTATCACTGCAACCAGATCATACTATTTATTGTCAAAGGAACGCAATATTGTAAGGAGGAGCTTTCTTTAATATGGTAATTATAACACTGATAAATATTTGGTGAAACACGACTCTGATTGGTTGTAAAATAGAAATCATTGAAATGTGATTGGTCATTGACTCCCATTTGGGGCATGAGTTAAATAGTCTCTATAAATATTAGTAATATATTTAAGGTGATAATTAAAATTATATTATAATATATATTATTCCTGGATGACATAGGACCATTTGCAGCTTGTGCAAAGGTGAATGCTGGTTACGATGCTGCAACAAAACACAATTCCGATTTTTGGTGACGTACGACCTATTACAGTCGCAACGACATAAAATTAAAGTGTTGCTTATATTGACTATTTAACTCATGCCCCAAATGGGAGTCAATGACCAATCACGTTTCAATGATTCCTGTTTTACAACCAATCAGAGTCGTGTTTCACGAAATATTTATCAGTGTTAGGATTATCATATATTAAACAAAGCTCCTCCTTTTTAATATTCTGAACAGGTCTGACCGTTATTTTGCAGTGACTGAGCCTATAACAAATACGGCTACCAGATTGTATATAATAGTGCTTACCACCAAAAAAAGAAACCACTGTTTGCACTTTCTTAAATGTATTTTTTCCCAGGTAATAATCGAGAAAAATATAATTGTCATATTTACATCATACAACATCAAAAATGAATTAATATACAGATTGATGTGTTTCATTTTTTCTCCACTAGAGAGCATTCTTACAATATTGCGTTCCTTTGGCAATAAATAGTATGATCTGGTTGCAGTGATAAACAAAAGAAGCAGTAGAAGCGTACCTATCGTTTCTCATTTGTTTTCAAACATCGCCGTTTACATTAAATATATAAATATTTTAAAATAACTATAGTTAAATAATGATTTGTGAGTAAACAGCTTAATTTTATTCGTTAAATAGTCCTAACAAATGCCACTCTTGATTTCCAAATTCTCTAGATAAATTCACTCCTCACTTCGTGAGTCGTGAATTTATCGATAATTTGGAAATCACTCGTGGCATTACTTATGAAGATTATTGAATTATACATATTCGTTATACGTTTAAATTAATTAATTAATTAATTGTGGTACCAGGGTTCCAACAGCATGATTTAATTTCACATGATCAAGAAGGACATACTTTTATAATAAACTTCTAGAAGTAAGTGTACGAATCAAGGTTCAGTCATATCATCATGAGCATACAACTGTAGAAGACACCTTGCATATTCGAAATATAATGACGTAAAAATTAGGAATAGAAATTAAGGTTATGCTTCTAATTATATACTTTTATCGTATTTATGAAGAATATTTTGTTTTTTACCTCTGTTACATTTTCATTCAGTCATTTATAATTACAGTTATGTTAATACCGAGATATATATTAACAGTATTATCCTTGTAGAACATACTGCTAAATATCACAGCTGTGCCATCTGCATATGAGTAGCTAATTCCACTATATTGGGTTACATACAGTCTGAATTGATGATTTACATCTATAAACTATACGACGTGTCCCAATACTATCCTTGCGTCTCCAATGTTTTAATTACACTATATGTCTTCTTATCTTCTTATTCTTTATTTGTAGAATTTTTATCCTGTTTATTATTCGAACAATAATCCTCAACGGGTGGATGGGGTTCATTAGTCCTGCAAGACAACCTATCTAGGAGAGATAACTCCAAAATAAAATGGGGCAGACTGAGTTTGGAGCTGGGTGAAGGCAATCGGCCTAGGGATGAAACCCCGAATAATAAACCCACCATAAAAACGGGCTAGCAACCAACTTCAAGATGTATCTTACACATTGCTCGCAGTCCAAGGAGCAAGCTTCGGATCAAAGAGGGGAACAAAATATGACACTTTATATAGCAACTTGTGATCCATCGCTGAAGTATTAAAATAATGTTAAGTATTAAATAATATCATCATCACAATCCAAATAAATTAGTAGTACTATTGGCTTGTTACGATCTATTTCTAAATCTTCAGGAGCCGACAGAAAGTTTTTTTTTTCGAGGTGCATATCTGAGGATTTATCGAGGCAGTCTGGTACAATCCATTCTGGTGAAATATAAATGTCAGTTTCATCTGTAAGTGGAAAGTTGAACATTAGGGTGGGCCGAAGAAACACATTCTTATATTTCGAAGTTGTAATAGCGCGGAAAAGTTGCGAATTATATAGGTAAAAAAAAAGAAAAAAATTATCGAAATCGGTTGACATCTTCCGGACGCGCAAAAGCTCTGAAGTTTGGCAAAATATGAAAAAAAACTTCATTTTTGCAAATATTTTTTTTTAATATCAAGTAGATATTGCTGATCTTTTCTAAGCACGTTTATGTCTATCTGTGGATCTGATAATCAATACTCTGGAAGTTATTTATCAAATACCAAAAATGCGTAAAAATATAACTTGTTCATTATTCTGGCAAATTTTGGAGGTTTTGCGAAACCGGAAGATATCAACTGATCTAAACCAAATTAAAACACAATATTTTTAGGCTCTATTTGAAGACGTTACAAACTATTACATTACGAAAGCAACTAATTAAAAATTAAAGAAATAATCTCAAAAATGAACTTTGTTTTTCGTATTTTGTCAACCTTTAGAGCCTTTTCGCGACCTGAAGATGTCAACCGATGTTGATATTTTTCTTTATTTTCTTTTGTCTATATTATTCGCAACTTTTCCGCGCTATTACAACTTCGAAACGCAAAAATGAGTTTTTTCGGCCCACCCTATTGAACAGGAATGAGGATTAAGTTTAATTCATTGGTGATACAATTTATTTTACGGTATTAGAGACTTTAGCCAGAATATCTTCTTAAACATAACAAAATATTCGTCACTTATTTGTATTGTTTTCTGTTATTCTTTCTTTTGTGATTTGTACAATATTAATGATTCTTTATATTGCTTTTATTAATTATGGTAAGTGTAATACTGTGGTAATTTAATATGACTACTTAACTCATGCTAAAAATGCTAGTCAATGAACAATCACGTTTCAATGAATGTTGTTTTACAACCAATGACAGTCGTGTTTCACCTCGCTCTTTATCGATTTCTCTTTATCAGATCCTGCTTTTGTGATAAAGAAAGCTCCTCCTTTTTAATGTTCTGAACAGGTCAAAGCATTACTTTTCTCCAACAAATACATTGAATATAGCAAATAATGAAAATATTCCTTGATTGTACTGAGTTGTTTACTAAAAAAGTAAATGAATAACCCGTAATGTTTATTATGATATATAGTTTGATGTGTTTCATTATTTCTCCACTTGGATGCACTCTTACAATATTGCGATCTTATTTGGCAATAAATGTTATGATCAAGCAGCAGTGAATGAACATAACCTCACATTTCTGATTTGTTTTCAAACATCGCCGTTTACATTAAATATATAAATATTTTAAAATAACTATAGTTAAACATGGGTTTGTGAGTAAACATCTTAATTTTATTCGTTAAATAGTCCTAACAAATGCCACTCTTGATTTCCAAATTCTCTAGATAAATTCACTCCTCACTTCGTGAGTCGTGAATTTATCGATAATTTGGAAATCACTCGTGGCATTACTTATGATAATTCTGATTTATCTCATAAGGGAAATGTCAGCCATTGCATGCCGAAATCTACCTTGACATTTCTCCCAGAGAAGCGTTGTAATGTACCAAGACCGTGTCCAAAAATAATCTGCCTTTTTAACTGTAAGACTTAGAAATCGAAACCAAAATCTATCAATGACAACCCACTGTGCGACGGAGATGGACTCCCTGCGTAAGTAATGCGGTGTGTAGTTTGGCGGTACGCATCATGCGGGCAGGTTGTCAGGGTTATCTATTTCTTCAATTCAGGAGTTGTATTGCTTCCCTGCAGATTAAATGAGGGCTTTGGCGCTGAATTTTATTGCCTTGCAGTTAAAAACGGCAGATAATTTTTTGGACATGGCCTTGAGGTTTTGCATTTATATCAGTAAATCTATGGGCTAGTTAACAAACATTATCTGCATATTCTAAACTTTCTAATCTTGCATACAGACCCCATTGTACACCACGACGTCACCTACTATTCCATTCATCACGCCATCCATAACCAAAATAAAAAATAGTGGGGACAACAGACATCCCTGTTTAACTCCTCTTTCAGTACTAAAAAGGCGTAGAGAATCTCCCATTATGTAAAACGTAACAAATACTATTGTTATAGAGATCTTTAACAATATAAATAATGTTTGCTGGAATTCCGATCTTGCTTAGCCTACTCCAAATAAATTCCCTGTTCAACTGATCGAAGAGTTGTCTGGGGATTAATATAAATATCAACGTAACTGATATCTATACCTTCTTTTAGTATGCCTATAACACCAGAGGTATTATTACGAGGTCTCTTTCCCTTAGAAAGACTGCTTTCACTCTCTCTGCCCGTTCACGTTAGCCAGAAAAATGGGCCAACGTATTACTGAGCTGGGCCAGCGCAACCTGGGATTATTTACTAGATCTCTCTCTTCCCCATCCTTTAACGCATTCGCCTCAGAAGACGAGGTACATTCGCCGGTTGTTAAGTGGCCTTCAACTCAGAAGACGAGGTACACTCGCTTAACTCTGCTGTTATATATTTGGAAAATCTGTACGTCCCTTGGCAGGGTAATCTTTTGTTAACATTTATGAATAGTAGATGAATGTGTTTTGGCCTTCAACATTATTGTGATCTCAAGTACCGTTATTGTTTGTTCGTTTTGAATGTCTGAAATTAGATAATGTAATTTACAGTGATTTAAATCCGGTTTCTGGGGACATACATTGAGCATTTAAACCTGAATCGAATGGGTTAACAACCTGGCTTGGGTCGGGATCGGCGGAGTTTGGAATGACAGAGATATATGGAGGAGAATGTAAACATATTATTTGGACGCAGGAAGATGATGTGAATCAAACTACTCGTATTGAAATCACAAAAAGAATTTAATGTAAGTTAATTACAAGGGCGGTAATTAGTTTAAATATTGATTTTATACAAAAAACAATTTGATCTCTAATTATAGTATTCATTGAACTAAATTGTGCATGAACTGTTGAAGAGACACAGGCTACACAAATCATATTCTCCCCTGAAATTAATGAACCTCATCTTTTGTATTGTTTAACCTTCATTTATACATAAACAAATTGCATATTGTAGCAGCACATAAACACAATATGGTGAATAAATGACACTGAATTAATAGTTTGAACATTTGTGCACTGCACTCAGTAAAATGTTACGTGAATTGGAAGCTACGTGTATCGTAGCAGCTTCTACAATTCAAAGACTTAATTGTCCAGATTTGTCAACGTTTTTTCCTTGTATCACAATCACTACACCATTACCCCATTATCTTTACCATCATATGGGTTTCGGTGGTTTTCGTGCTAGCTTCTGGTTCCGGAATTTGCGAGTTCGAACTCGGCCGAGGTCGAAAAGGTTTTCTTCAGCTAGGAAGTAACACCATTGGTCCCGTATCGTAGATTTACGGCAAGTAAAGATTCGCAATCATGAAGTAAGAGGCATCAGAGCAAAACTTGTCCATCCTTTCACGGTCAGTTTTTAATTGCGAAAGTAATTACCTGAATTGCTCAAAAACATTGTTAAATAAAAATATCATAATTGCGTCAGAGTCAGACATGTGCCCTAGCCTCCTTTATAAATAAATGTTGCCAATATTTCTCTACAGTGAATTTTAAAATCACCCAACATTTTCAGATAATGAGTTTCCCAAATCATCACACTCAACCAGAATTTGCAGTTCATATTATTTGTGACTTCTCTTCATAGACATTGACACTTACTGATCCGTCCATATTTATTCTAAAAAAGTGAATTACATCGACTTTACTCAACGTATGATATGATAATAATAATAATAATAATAATAATAATAATAATAATAATAATAGTAATGATAATGATAATAATGACAATAATGATAATAATAATAATAATAATAATAACTTATTTAATCTGCCAAAGTTAGAGCTGGGAAACATAGATCATGGTTAATATTTTACTCCATATTTCGTTCTCAGAAATAACACCAGCTCTCTCTCTATCTATCTATCTATCTATCTATCTATCTATCTATCTATCTATCTATCTATCTATCTATCTATCTATCTATCTATCTATCTATCTATCTATCTATCTATCTATCTATCTATCTATCTATCTATCTATCTATCTATCTATCTATATACACAGGGTGTATAAAAAAGGATGGCGCAAACTTACATGGTTGAAAGTGCACGATAATAGAAGCAATAATGTCCCAATAAACATGGGTCCGCAAACGAGCCGTTTGCGAGATAATTACGAATGTATGGTTATAAGCCGCCACTGACTTCATTGTAAACATCGTCCTAGTTAGTACAAATTTATTTGAATTTAGACTTTACTATTAATTTTTCATCTCAATTAGTTCACATTTCACAGTTCACTTCACTTATGGGTTAACTGTTAAAGGAGGTGTTCGAAGTGCCTTCCTTGCATCTGGATGCAATATTGTGCTCGTCTCTGCAATGAATGTCAAATTCTTTCGAAAACCCCTGGATCATTTCTGAATTCTTGACAAGCATGTACAACTCTCTGCTCCAGTTCTTCAACCGTGTTAACGGGTGTGCTGTACACTTCGCTTTTGAGGTGAACCCAGACACAAAAATCCAAAGGACTTAGATCATGTGATCTTGGAGGCCAAGGTACAGATCCGCCTCGACCTATCCATCTTTGGCCGTATCTGCGCGTTAGATGCCGTCTCACAGCAGCAGCAAAATGTGCCGGAGCTCCATCATGCATGTACCACAAACTCCGACGTTCCTGAAGAGGAACATCCTCAAGCAATCCTGGAAGATGACGCCGCAGAAACCTAAGGTACCTCCGTCCATTAAGTTTTCGTGGAAGAATCTGTGGCCCAATGAGATGATCACCTAGTACCACTAACCACACATTCAGTGAGAAACGGTGCTGATGTGGTGACTCATGAACAGCATGTGGGTTTATTTCACACCAAAAATGTGTATTATGATAATTAAAAATACCATCGCTCGTGCATCCTGCTTCGTCTGCAAATAAAATGTTACATGCGAAACGAAGGTTGACTACAGTCTGTTATTGTATTCACTGACAAAACATCACTCTAGGAACAAAGTCCGCATCATTTAGACATTTAACTCGTTGGAGGTGGTAAGGGTACAGTAAATTGCGCTGTAAAATTCTCCATACACTACTGTGGCTTAGTACAGGCACTTGTGTGGCAATTCTTCTCGTCGAGGTTCCTGGAGAGAGCTGTACTGCTTCCAACACCATATCCTCAACCTCAGGCATAATGCGAGCAGGCCTACCTACTGCTCTGCCATGTGCAAAACCCCCATTTTCTCTCAGGCGCTGATGGACCCTTGTAAATGTACGACTTTCGGGGTGTTTGGTACAAGCGTGCAGCCTGCTGTGCATTGCTATTAGCCATACCGTACATGAAATGCATATCCGCATACCCTTCGTTACTGTAAGGTTCTATTGTAACTACAACACAGCACAAGTGGCACTCCTAAGACGAGACTGATATGTTTTGAGACTGTGTACTGTATCCGTCCTGTACGTTCTGCGTGTATGGTTTGATTACAACTCCACCTCTCGGCAATGTACAGTTTTGTAAACAAAAAACATAGAACGGCTTCAAGTGCGCAAGGAGTAAATCGTACGATGTTACAAACAATGACGTCAGTGGCGGCTTGTAACATAACATTCGCAATTATATCGAAAACGGCTCGTTTGCGGACCCATGTGTACTAGGACATTGTTGCTTCTATTATCGTGTACTTTCAACCATGTAAGTTTGTGCCTTCATTTTGATACACCCTGTATATATATATATATATATATATATATATATATATATATATATATTACTCAGATGGGTTGGAGGATATGTGGCAGGAATGCGAAATGAAAGATGGGTATAGAAGGAATACCTGAGGGAAAGCACCCAGTACGTAGGTCAAGAATGAGATGGGAGAATAATATTAACCTAGATTTAAGGGAAGTAGATTATCCAGGGGATGATTGGAAAACATGAGTTGAGAATAGGACTGCATGAAGAGTTTATGTCTGAGAGTCCATACACCTACGAGTTTGATAGTGCCATAAAATGCATGAGGATGAGACTTGTCCTGAAACTTCTACAATGTTTTAAATGTTTTACTCCTTGATGAGACTGTATTAAAAGGTACCTAATTTTATAATTTTGTATTAAAATTTATAGGCCTATATGTTCATAGTCCACCGCTGTGGTCTCGAGGTTGCGTGCTGCCTTGTCACGCAGCGGGCTCGGGATCGATCCCCGGTCGGGGCAGTTTTTCTGGGTGAGGTTTTTATCGGGGTTTTTCCTCACCTGTAAGACTAATGTCAGGAAAACTTTAAGGTCCAAACGGTCCCCGAAAATCATATGGCCATCATCATCATCCCTATCATTATCATTACCATCATCCTTCACCGGTGTGGAAAGCAACGGGAAGCTACCATACCTACAATTCCCTAGTAAAGCTGCAAGCATAGCATGAAAATGCTATGATTGCAGTAAAGGATCTGCCTTCGGGCAGAATTACTATGGATGGATATGTGCATACTATCTATTACCCATAAATTCATTCTGTTAGAATATAAAAAATAATACATTTCAAGAGCACTCGTGTGCCACGTCAAATATTATTGCTTTGCTGCGCGTGTAAGTGAAGGTGCAAACATGATACACTGCTCAAAACAATTAGAGGAACACCATGAAATATGCTAATATTTTTTCATTGGATAAAGGTACAAACATGAAATTAATAAAGAGCATTATTTGTGGTTATTTATTTATTTATTTATTGCTCATGTCAGTAAAAACAAATGAATAACGCTGACAATTAACTTTTCAATAATTCCGCTATGTAAGCAATTGAATCTTGTGCTTATTTTTCAAAGTTAAACACTCGTTATATAGAGTTAGTATCGTGTATGGCCTCCACGACATTCGATGACACTTTGGCACCTTCGTGGCATGCTCCCAATAAGATTCTGGATTTCCTCTTGCGGGATATTCTCCCACTCCTCCTTCAGAGCATCTCCAAGTTGCTGCAGAGTTTGTGCAGCTTGATGTCGGTTTCTGATCTTCCTGTCTAGAAGATCCCACAAGTGTTCAATAGGGTTGAGGTCTGGGCTGACCGCTGGCCACCCCATTACCTCAATTTCATTCCTCCTCAGGAAATCCCTGGTGACAGCCGCAGAATGTGCCCTGAAATTGAAATTTGTGACTGAAAAAAAATTGGAAATCTAGAGGGGTTTGATTGTACTGGCATATACGTTAATGATTTATTCATTTAGACCAGCGGTGACCAGCTCAGCTGCACTTAGAAAATGCCATGTGCACCCGCGAGTAAGCAGGAGCATCACTGGTCGAGAAGTGTGCGCAACCGTCCACTCAGAGACGGCTATTCACTATTAAGAAACATTTAAACATTATTCGGCATCGTGCAGTATTCGATGTTCTTGAATGTTGTAAATATATTAATTTAAAGAACTATTATCAATTATCAAATGGATAGGATTATGTTTGACTTTGAATAATGTTAAACGACTTTTAAACTGATATCACAATGCTATGATTTATTGGTATTATACACGTACAATATTCTTATTACCCATCATCATCATCATCATCATTATCATGAACAACAAGGATTAAGCCCAATGACCTGTTCCGATCTCATTATAGGTCGAATTGGTCCTTCCATCTCTTCAATGGTCTCCCCAACATTCTTCTCCCTTTTGGTTTATAATTATACATTCTTCTTGGTATGCGCTGTTCAATCAATCGTAATACATGCTGAAGATATGCATTTTGATAATAGTGTATTCTTTCACAGAGATTAAATATATTAAGTTCTGTTCTTATATCTTTGTTTTTCTTTTTATCGGTAATTTGGTATCCTGCTTTTGCTCTCAACATCTTCACTTCAGCAGCCTCTATTTGTTTACTATCTGCCTATGTTAATGTCCAGGTTTCACATCCATAGATAAAAGATGGCATTCTTATTACTTATTAGCATGATATATTGAGCCCATCACTTCCATGGATGTCGCAATTTCATCCAGTATCTCGAAGAATCGAATCAGCAATTTTTCGTTGTTGAGTCATTGCACTTAACTGAAAGTAGGGTATGTCACATACTCGCAATAAAGATATGTCAACAATTCTTTGATATCTCATTATGCTTATTGTTTTAACTACAACACTCGTCACTTCATTCAGAAAAAAAGCTTTTAGCTCACAGGTTTTCTTAATGAATGAATGATACAATTGATTCCCCAGACTGTTCTGATATTTTAGTTTGCCTTTTGGGACTCTACACAATTCCCAAGGTACACCTTACCATAGCCAGTGCCCAATCTGTGGTTACAGATACACGTGAACTCAATGAAAGATCGATATTTGCTACAGCTTCTTCTACACAAGATAATATGTTAGTGCCCGTTGGTGTATCTCGCATTGGCGCTAGATCTAACAGATCTTTTGTAACTTATAGTTCGAAGTTCACACCACTACAAAAAATTCCATTGTAGGTCTACTGTGCTGGAGTTATCAATACTTTCATTTAGAGTTCAGTATTGCCAGATTATTGATTTTAATTTTTTTAATTATTTTCTTGAGCTTATTTGTAAATTTTATACGTTATTTATAATTGTATAATGTTGTGGATTTAAAGTTGGTTAATAATTTAAATATGTTAAAATTTTACTTTTTGGGAAAAAATATATATACTTTAAAAGTTTTTACTATAATTTTTTTTAATTTAAAATTATAAATAATTTAAAGATAAAGGTAAATAACTGTTTCAAGCCAAATACATCAACAAATACAAGCTAAGGAAAATACAATACAATTACTTGCAACCTACATTAACTTGTGAAAATCATCACCAGCATGATATTGAACACGGCAGGTAACAATTGAGCGAGAATGTCTAATTGCGTCAAATAACTCAATTTGTTTAGGGCATATCAATTTAGCTGCTGTTTTCTTACATTCTTTCATAAATTCCGCATCGCATAACCTGCGTCATGATTTACAATATGCATTGCCATTTTGGAGAATGACACGAACAACTGACTCACAATCAGACGGTTCTGCCTGCAATGATAATAATAATAATGATGATGATGACGATGACGATGATGATGATGATAATAATAATAATAATAATAATAAATAATAATAATAATAGTCATGTATGGGTAAATAAACATGACTAAATTAGCTTGGGTAAACACTGCCACTAGGGAGCGATCTAAGGTAAACGGGGAATAGCGGAATATATATAGATATATAATAATAATTATAATGATAATATGTGATGGTTCAAATTTGAACTAATGTGAATAAATATTTTTTAAAAATATCATAAGAGTAATGAAATGTACACTATTTTGTGCAGTCACGGATTAAAAGATTTCCTTTAGCTTTTCGACCTCCGCTATGTGATCGGTATCCTTATTATTCGCATGGAATGTAGAATAATATCTCTGAATATTGAACTTTCTCACGTTAGTAAGAACTTTCAGACACACTAAACATTTTGTCTTTCCTTCATATTCAATAAATAAGTATAAATGTTCTCATTGCTGATTAAAATAAACAATTGGGAACGACGAACTTCGCTTCAAATCTGCTGAATGTTCCGGCATCATTACACCGAGAATCCTAGCAAATTGGCATTAGCTTAGACCCCTTTTTGTGTCTTAGAGCGTTCTGCTCTTCCGTCGTGCACACGTGCAGGGAAGTATGATCTTGCACAAAGAGCATCAGTTGGTCACCGCTGATTTAGAACGTGAAATATATAATACTATAAAGACAACTTTCACCATGGGACAGAGGACGAAAAAGTATTTTTTTTTACTTTCAATACAAAAAATAATTATGTAATCGGGTGAATAGTTTGGAAATTCTAAAGAGGTAACACAACGTCGTGTTCATTGTTATGAAGTTTAATCGACATTATAAAGAAAAAGTCATGGGGCTGTATTATTTCGTACTTGAAAAGGAAAGTGGTTTATCTGTGTCAACACAGTATATTACTCATACTTGTATTGTCTTGCCATTATGTTGTTAAAATATAAAGGGAACATTTCAGCACGTCTCCGGGAAGCTCAATTTGCGCAAGCAGTGAGACAAATGCCTAAATTGTTTTGTCTAAGGTCGGTCAAATTTTATATTTTTGTGATTTATTCTTCCACTTTTGATATCTATATATCCACCAAGAGTATGTCGATAGTTAGTTCTGAAGATTTTTTTGCTACCCCTCTAGAACTATGTATTTAATCGGGATGAAAAATGCCGTATGTCATTCTGGGGCTTGAATTTACATCTCTTCCAAATTTAACCAAAATCTATTATTCTGTTTAGTCCAGAAGACATTAGAAACAGACAAACTCCTTTTCTAAAAATTATAACATTCTTATTGAACTTTTAAACGTGTATGTTGGTAAATAAAACGGAGAATTGGTATTAATGAGTGCCTACTTCTCATTAGCTAAATTAACCTTAAAAAAAATAAAATTATAAATAATTTAAAGATAAAGGTAAATAACTGTTTCAAGCCAAATACATCAACAAATACAAGCTAAGGAAAATACAATACAATTACTTGCAACCTACATTAACTTGTGAAAATCATCACCAGCATGATATTGAACACGGCAGGTAACAATTGAGCGAGAATGTCTAATTGCGTCAAATAACTCAATTTGTTTAGGGCATATCAATTTAGCTGCTGTTTTCTTACATTCTTTCATAAATTCCGCATCGCATAACCTGCGTCATGATTTACAATATGCATTGCCATTTTGGAGAATGACACGAACAACTGACTCACAATCAGACGGTTCTGCCTGCAATGATAATAATAATAATGATGATGATGACGATGACGATGATGATGATGATAATAATAATAATAATAATAATAATAATAATAATAATAGTCATGTATGGGTAAATAAACATGACTAAATTAGCTTGGGTAAACACTGCCACTAGGGAGCGATCTAAGGTAAACGGGGAATAGCGGAATATATATAGATATATAATAATAATTATAATGATAATATGTGATGGTTCAAATTTGAACTAATGTGAATAAATATTTTTAAAAATATCATAAGAGTAATGAAATGTACACTATTTTGTGCAGTCACGGATTAAAAGATTTCCTTTAGCTTTTCGACCTCCGCTATGTGATCGGTATCCTTATTATTCGCATGGAATGTAGAATATCTCTGAATATTGAACTTTCTCAGATATTGAACTTTCTCACGTTAGTAAGAACTTTCAGACACACTAAACATTTTGTCTTTCCTTCATATTCAATAAATAAGTATAAATGTTCTCATTGCTGATTAAAATAAACAATTGGGAACGACGAACTTCGCTTCAAATCTGCTGAATGTTCCGGCATCATTACACCGAGAATCCTAGCAAATTGGCATTAGCTTAGACCCCTTTTTGTGTCTTAGAGCGTTCTGCTCTTCCGTCGTGCACACGTGCAGGGAAGTATGATCTTGCACAAAGAGCATCAGTTGGTCACCGCTGATTTAGAACGTGAAATATATAATACTATAAAGACAACTTTCACCATGGGACAGAGGACGAAAAAGTATTTTTTTTTACTTTCAATACAAAAAATAATTATGTAATCGGGTGAATAGTTTGGAAATTCTAAAGAGGTAACACAACGTCGTGTTCATTGTTATGAAGTTTAATCGACATTATAAAGAAAAGTCATGGGGCTGTATTATTTCGTACTTGAAAAGGAAAGTTGGTTTATCTGTGTCAACACAGTATATTACTCATACTTGTATTGTCTTGCCATTATGTTGTTAAAATATAAAGGGAACATTTCAGCACGTCTCCGGGAAGCTCAATTTGCGCAAGCAGTGAGACAAATGCCTAAATTGTTTTGTCTAAGGTCGGTCAAATTTTATATTTTTGTGATTTATTCTTCCACTTTTGATATCTATATATCCACCAAGAGTATGTCGATAGTTAGTTCTGAAGATTTTTTTGCTACCCCTCTAGAACTATGTATTTAATCGGGATGAAAAATGCCGTATGTCATTCTGGGGCTTGAATTTACATCTCTTCCAAATTTAACCAAAATCTATTATTCTGTTTAGTCCAGAAGACATTAGAAACAGACAAACTCCTTTTCTAAAAATTATAACATTCTTATTGAACTTTTAAACGTGTATGTTGGTAAATAAAACGGAGAATTGGTATTAATGAGTGCCTACTTCTCATTAGCTAAATTAACCTTAAAAACAACAATAAATATTTTACCGCAAGTGTTGAGAAGTACATCTGAAGTGTTTACGTATATGTATTTTGCAAATGGCAAACATATTGATAGAAATGTCATTGGCCTATTAACTTTTTTGATTGCCAATATCGCTTCATCTGAGTTGACAGTTGTAGCGCAGGGCAGGATTGCTGGTGGGCTTGATCTATTTCCAGGTCAAGGTTACCCAGCTTACAGTTTGGAAACAAAGGATGTCAAAACAGATGGAGATATTTACAAAGAATGTCGTGTCATATGATCAAATTAATCATCGTACTGCTTCCAACATTGGGCGAACTGGAATGTTGGCTGTAGATGAGTTATATTATTTTAGGACTGTTCTACATTGTAATTCCTCCTTGATTTTCCTTTTGGCGTATTATTTGAAGAACTATTAGCTACTCAAGAGAAAGAGTACTATAATTCCTCCCTTGGATAATAAGCCATCTTGTTCATTACTGGATATTTGGGATTTCGCAAAATCCATTGCGGGCTGCAGATTTCATTTGAACTCTTTAATTGTTTTCCTATATTGCTACAGTTTTGAATTAATTGCGACGAAGGGGAACCAAGAGAGTATATTGATTTAATACAACTCTGGAATTTGAAATAATTACTACATAAATATGTATGTGTGTACTGTATGTATTGAGAGAGAGGGAGTGTATGTTTAAAATTGGAAAAATTACAAATAAATTCATACGAGAAAAAATAATATTAAGTATTCAATAGCAGATTTTATAATTTATTGGGTAGTACTCTGCGTGCACTGCTATGCCAAAATAAATTAAATATTGAGGATTAATTAATTATATGGAATACACTGCGACGAACCAAACATGGTGGTTGCTAGAGTACATTTTTATTTTCAAATTTCAGGTAAACCGCCACTTCTAACGGTCGTATGTCGCTGATTTGTGGACAATACATACCTCGGTTTATTTTAATACGATATTTCGAGTTTTGTTGTGAAATATCGATAATTGCGATCGCTAGAGATGTTTAAAATTTTGTTTCAGGCGAACTTCCACAGAAAATGATTTTAAAACATAATAGATATCGCCTAAACACTCGTGGCATTTGAAAACCTGCATATACAAATTTGTATTAAGATCGGTTGAACTACTGTTTAGATGTCCATAAATGACAGACAGATGCACATTCGTTTATATATATATATATATCTGAACAATTAAAATGGTAGAGCAAGTACGACGAATGCAAGAAGAAAGGTTACTCAGAAAAATATTGTAACGGTGTCAACCTGGAAGAAGAAAGAAAGCAACATCTCGAAACTCGTGGATGCAAGAAATAAGAACTGGAATGAGAATAAGAGGGCTGGTACATAGAGTGGATGGATAGGGACGACTGGAGATGGAAAATAAAACTTTAGGCACAGAAATATGTATTAATTTTGAAAATCTGTATATAAATGAGTACGTAGTATGATACCAGTTTGTCTGTCTTGATTAGACCTATGTCTCCTCCATATTAATTAATTTGTTTAACATTATCTTCCACAACTTTACTATCTGTCCATAGATATTTTATTCACAACGATCTATCATATACAAATTATATATTTTTAAGGACTAATATCTCAATGTAATCCAGCCATCTGAGTTCAAATGAAGCCAGTGACCTGCATGGCTCATAAAATATAAACTTACTCTACCCAACCATCTAGCCCGCAGTTTAGCTTTTGGTTACTACATTAATCTCGCAATCAATTCTGACAATTATATATGTCTTTCATCAATCATTAATAAAAGCCATTTTACATAGCTAACATTACCACAGAAATTGTTCCATAAAATGTTCATGAGATGTACTTATATATCTGTATATACAGAGTGTTACCGAAATGAGTACAGATGTTTCGTGTGGTGGTAGGGAACATCCATACAAGTATTTTAACACAATGAACCTTGGGTCGGAAATGCATATTGTGGGTCTACAGAATAAAACAACATTTAAAATTGTTGAACACATTGCTGTTTATTAATTCGAAGAAAAATGGATGGTATTACATGTTACTTTACAGTAATTGTTGGAAATGGCGACCATTGAACTGAATGCACAGCTCCAGAGCTTGTAACAAGGATCGTGGCAGCGGCTGCGGAAATCAGGGAGCATCCAGATATGTTTCTCAGAGTTCATTATTCCGAGGTGAGAAGCGCGGAGCTGTGCATCCAGGTCAATGGTCGCCATTTCCAACAATTGCTGTAAAATAACATGTGATACCTTCCATTTTCCTTAGAATTAATAAATAAACAACATTGAGTTCAATCAATTTTAAATGCTGTTTTATTGTGTAGACCCACAACAATGCATTTCCGACCCAAGGTTCATTGTATTAAAATATTTGTATGAATGTTGCCTACCACCACACGAAAAATCTTCACTCATATCGGTAACACCCTGTACCATCATTTTAGCAATACAGAAGAAGCCTCTTTGTGAATCGAACAATTAAATCGAATATTGTATTTATTATACCATATTCTGTATCATTAATCCTCATTTCAAGACAATTTTACATAGGCTTCATTTATTTCTTCGTTAAGTGTAAGAAATCATTTGAAAGTTTTAATCTTTCAGTAGAATAAAATACATTATATAGAAATAAAAATAAAGAAAACATAGATTTATTAAGACAACTATTCACTATAATGTTGTGTAGTATTTTCCAAAGCAGTTTGGTTACTCAGATATATGTTTCACAATGAAAATAACATACATCATTGTATAAGGGAATTTCAACTAGAGTAAATTTGTGATACGTTCTCCATAACTGAGAGACACTGGGATATAGCAGAATTTAACGCTGTAATAGGATTTCAATCTCTTTAACGATCCAATTACTACAGCAAACGGCCAGAACTTGTCTTCCACAGAATTAGTAGCAGCCTGTGAACACTTCTGTTCACATGCCTCAGTCACATTCTGCGTTAGTTTTCCTTTCACAAAGAGCCTGACATTTATTCATACAGTAGGTCTATATCAATCTCTTCATTTAATTTGCACGATCTCTTTTATGTAGACGTACACAGTTTTTACATTGAGACTTTTATTATTTCTATAACCTACATTATCACATGGAGTAACGGTGATAATTTGTTACGCTTATTTTTCTAAAGATATCGCCTCTAGAGACACCTAGTAGAAAATTGTTAGAAAATGCCGATTAAAGTTTGCTCAGAGGCTCTAATTTAGGCTTGAGGTTATTTTAAGAGTCAGAAAAATCTTCAGACTCGTGACCCACGGCTTAAAGTCCTCCACTCAATATTAGCTTCTTTTATTTTTCCATCCTACAAAATCATTCGAATTCGGCCAAGTTTGAACCCACGACCTTCGAGATCTTTGGCAAGGAACTCGAACTTAATGCCTAGACTACAAGGCCATTATTATTATTATTATTATTATTATTATTATTATTATTATTATTATTATTATTGACACTAAAAACAGGAAGTAAATATCAACAAAACTAAATATATCGTCATACGTGGAAATTCGTTATAAGGAAAGAGTTATGGATAAATCAAACATATTTCGAAGAAATATCTGAATTCGAGAACCTAGGAAAAATAGCTAAAACGGGAATGAGGTGCGGAAATAAATTAAGCTCTAGAAACGCATGTTTTTACGTTCTAAAAATACTCTTGTCCGAATTCCTAAAAAAAAAGTTAAAAAACTAAAAGTGCCTGTATAAATCAATCAGTTCTATGAATGATAAATATGGTCTTTAAACTTAAGGGATAAGAAAATATTACACATATTTGAGCTTAACTTTCTTAGGGAAATGTTTGGACCAAAGTGGGACGAACAGACAACTGAATTCTGAGGTACATGTTCTTTATTGAAAAACAAAGTAATAAGAACAGTTAAGTCTCATAGACTGCTTGGGCCAGGACATTTGACAAGAATGGAGGATTAAAGGAACATTTTAGAAAAATCAAACAGAAAGCACCGAGTAGTTAAGCCAAGAATGAGCTGCAATAATTGCATTACCATGGTGTGAAGAAGATGAAATACATAGGAGATAATTGGAAGAAAATTAACTGAGGATAAGGATTACGGTGAGCTTATGTGGGTTCGAGAGTGCCAGTGAGTTAATTATCGTCGGATTGAATGATAGAGTATTTTCTTTACTCTAATGTTCAGAAATTTTATTATCGTTAAATATGATTATCGTAAGTAATGCCACGAGTGATTTCAAAATTATCGATAAATTTACGACTCACGAAGTGAGGAGTGAATTTATCTAGAGAATTTGGAAATTAAGAGTGGCATTTGTTAGGACTATTTAACGAATAAAATTAAGCTGTTTACTCACAAATCATTATTTAACTATAGTTATTTTAAAATATTTATATATTTAATGTAAACAGCGATGTTTGAAAACAAATGAGAAACGATAAGTACGCTTCATCTGCTTCTTTTGTTTATCACTGCAACCAGATCATACTATTTATTGCCAAAGGAACGCAATATTGTAAGAATACTCTCTAGTGGAGAAAAAATGAAACACATCAAACTGTATATTAATTCATTTCTGATGTCGTATGATGTAAATATGACAATTATATTTTTCTGGATTATTACCTGGGAAAAAATACATTTAAGAAAGTGCAAACAGTGGTTTCTTTTTTTTTTTAGTGGTATAATAAATTGCTACAAATGTTTTTATATTAACTCCCGCATGCGGCATGTGTTGACATTATGAACTATATATACAATCTGGTAGCCATATTTCTTATAGGCTCAGTCACTGCAAAATAATGGTTAGACCTGTTCAGAATATTAAAAAGCAGGAGCTTTCTTTAATATGGTAAATATAACACTGATAAATATTTCGTGAAACACGACTCTGATTGGCTGTAAAACAGAAATCATTGAAACGTGATTGGTCATTGACTCCCATTTGGGGCATGAGTTAAATAGTCTTATTATGTATGTGTTATTCGTACCTAATTTAATTTTCATGTAGGACTATTACAAAACTGACCTCTACGGGTAAAAGTGTCAGGTGCATACGTTTAGTATAATTAAGTAACTCACTCACTGGCACTAAAAAAACCGTCGATTCATAGTCGCGCGGACATAAGCTCTTCATTTATTCCCAACCTAAGCTATTTTTTTCCAATTTTTCCCTGTATAATCTACTTCCCTCAAATCATAGTTAATGTTATTCCCCCACCTCAATATTGGTCTATCAACTGGAATTTTTCCCTCTATTTTACCTACAAGAAACTTTAATGTCTATATTTCATTCCTCATTCGTGTCACATGTCCTGCCCATCCCAGTCTTCGCGATTAGCTGTTCTTATTATATCTGGGTTCCTATAAAAATCATGTAACTCACCGTTAGGAAGTGTTCTCCATTCGCCTATGTGTTCATCTCTCTTTGGTCCAATAATTTTCCTAAGAACTTTATTCTCAAATACTTATAATCTTAAAGCAATAGTCCATGTTTCGCATCCATATAATATAAGTGGGCGAACAACAGTTTTATGTATTTTTATAACTACGAGTGACTTCCAATTTATCTAGAGGATTTGGAAATCAGGAGTGGCATTTGTTAGGACTATTTAACGAATAAAATTAACCATTTTACTAACAAATCTACTAACAAATGTAGAATATGTATATATTTAATGTAAACGGCTTTGTTTGAAAATAAATCAGAAATGATTGGTTATGTTTCATTTGTTCATCCACTGCAACTAGATCATATTACTTATTGTCACATAGGATCGCAATAATATAAGAATGCACCCTAGTGGAGAATAAATTAAACACATCAAGCTGTATATTATAACCAGCATTATAGGTTATTGATTGATTTTTTTAGGAAACTACTCGGTTAAATCTTTAATTAAAAACACAATTATTGAATACATAATTAACAAATGTGTAGTTCGAAGGAGTCTGTTAATTACTTGCTATATTCAAAGTATTTGTTGGAGAGTTAGTCACTGCAAATAATGCTCTGACCTGTTCAGAGTATTAAAAATGAGGAGCTTTCTTTATTTTGGTAAACATAATTCGATAAATATCAAAGTAAAATGTCATTGGTTGTAAAACAAAATGAATTGAAACGTGGTTGATCATTGAATCCCATTTAGGGCATGAGTTAGAGAGCCATTTTAAAGTTTTTTTGAGAAAGGTTGGGACAAGAGTCCCTGTAATGCATGTTAGAATGCATTTCCAAAGTTGATCGTATGTGAATCTCATTCCTTTTTGTAATTAGTGCTCCTAGGTATATGAATTCAGCCGCTTCTTCAAAATTTCCCTCACTTGCCATTAAATGTTTATTTCCATTATATAATGTATGCCTATGTGTGGCCATATATTTAGTTTTATTGATGTTTAGTTTGTCTTAATATCGTAGAGTTAGTCAATAGCATGTGCGTGTTGGTCCTTTGTATATTCTCGCTATCCCTAATAATACGTCAGCTTATTAATACTATTGAAATTGTCAGCTTTCTTCATCCTCTAAACATTTAATGGCATGTTCTGGTACAAAATTGAACAATAAAGGATATAGTGCATCTCCTTGCTTTAACCCATTATGAATTTCAAAAGTATTCGAAAACTGTTTTCCTACACGCACCGTACTCTTTGTGCCATTTAGATATATTCAAATAAGTTTAACTAACGTCTTAGGAATTCAGAACTCTATCAGGATACTGCATAATGTCTCCATCATAATTGAATCTCATGCCTTTTGAAGCTTAAATTTTAGTATAAGGTATGTAAATCAAATGTCATTCTGTTTTAAGGGCAGTCTTATTTTTGTTTAATTTATGCGATAAGTACATACATACATAAGGACTTTATTAAACTAAAAGTAAGATACGTACAATGTTATTTACAAATATGGATCGCACGGGCAGTAAGCCGTACGTGCTGTTGACAGTCCGTTACAATAAGTTGATGTTTAAAAACAAAAAAAAAATAATATTACAATTATATATCAATACAATTACATTATTCATTAACTTAGTTATGTAGAATTATCAAGAATTAATGGCATTGCAATTTGCTAACATATGTATTTATTCCTGAATAAGTGTTGTTCTTATTTTCCGCGTTTTGTCCAGAAATCTACCCAGGTTTATCCAATTTTCTGGGTTTACCAGTAACTCGTAGCATGCCAATCTTCCACGATTTGAATTTAGAAATATTTCCGGTAATAACTGATGCCTCCAATATTCTAAATCGTTACATTTTCCTAGTATATGTAATGCGATAAGTATAATACATTGGCTCATTTGTGTATTTTAAAAATCCTTACAGATTTTAAGTTGATCCGAAACACCCTGTGTAGGGACATTAATATAATCCATCCATCCATAGTAATTCTGCTCGAGGGCAGGTCTTTCACTACTATCATACCACTTTTCAATGCTATACTTTGCAGTTTTACTAGGGAATTACAGGTGTGGTAGCTTCCCGTTGCTTTTCACACCGGTGAAAGGTGGTGGTGATGATGATGATGGCCGGATGATTTTCGGGGACCGTTGGGCCATAGGCATCCTGAGATTTGTCTTACAATTGAGGAAAAACCCCGAAAACGCCTCACCCAGGAGCCTGTCCCGACCGGGAATCAAACCCGGGCCCACTGCGTGAAAAGGCAGCACGTTACCATGAGACCACAGAGGTGGACCATTAATCTAATACTGTTCTTAAATACAGTATGTTCTAGGAACGTACTCGTAGTGAAGAATGAATTTTGCTGGACATTTATAAATATTTTACTGTAATTTAAGATAGGATCATGGCTTTCTTGTACAATTTTAGCAACATATTCTTTTCGTGCAATATTCAGCATAATTACATATTTAAATCCAATAATTGTCACAAATTATGTTCGTGTGTTAAAATTTGAGCGATTATTGTTAAATATCCCTTGAATATTTAAATTATATCCATTCAGTATATTTCTTCATTCACTTATATTATTATAGGATGCGAAACATAGACCCTTATTTTAAGGGAGAGGAAACATTTCCGATTGAGGGTCTTTCCACTTTTCAGCGGTTGCCCTTTTACCAGCCGGCTGCTGGCCCTTCACATCCATATGTGTCAATCACAGAGGTAGATGATCAACAGCCAGTGTAGGGGTGACATGTGGTTAGCATGTCGAGTCCCCCAGCCGTTATAGCTGGTTCCTCAACCTGGAGCCGCTACTTATTGTAGCTACCCAATTGCCTCACGATGCTGGGTGGGCACCGGTCCCATACTGGCTGAAATACCATGAGAAAATTTCTTCCCCCATGGAGACTCGAAGCAGCGCAAGTCCCGTAGCTCTGCGCCAAGGCTTCCTACCTTAACCGCTCGGCTACGGCGGAAACATTACGATTACAATATCTCTTATTTTTTACCTAAGAGAGACAAACCGAGGGAAGAATATAGAAAACTATATAAATGTGACATATATAATCTTTATGGGAAATCGGATGTGATAAGAACAGTTAAGTCTCGTAGACTACGATGGTAGGACACGTGGCACGAATGAGGAATGAAAGTGTGGTATGGAAATGTAGTTTGTAGGAAAACCAAAAAAAAAAAAAAATGTCCAGTAGTTTAGCCAAGAATGAGGAAGACAGGCGTGAAAACTTAATTTGTAGGTAAACCAAAAAGAAAGCAGTCACTGTTTTGACCAAGAATGAGATGGAAGAATAACATTAACCTTCCTTTGAGAGACTGTGTATTATACATAATAATTATTTGAAAACATTAGATCAGGATAGGGATGTATTGACAGCTTAGTGAGTAACCAACCACTTGTACCACGGAGCTTTCTGAATAGTGGTATTGAACAATTTTCCATTGATGTAATACTTTATTTGCCGGTTAGTTGTATCTTTCAAGCGATGAGCTAACACTTATCACTCGGCAATTACTTCTAGAAGTGTGCCACCTTTATTCCATTCATAACTTTTTAATTTTAATCTGTGTGTTATGTAAATTAATAATTTTGCTTTCTCTTTTTATTATTTTTGTGAAGAGATCTTTTTTCTTTATCGGCATTCATCGAGATTCATTTTGTAGGATAAAAAAACCTCAGCTTTCTTGAGAGCAAGTTGGCAGTTTGCTCTATTCTCGAGTCTAAGGTTTTTGAAAGGGGAAGATTATGATAGATTGCCTTTACTGCCATTGTATCGGATATAAAAAGCTGCCGGATAATAAGACTACGTACTGCAGAGTGCGCCAGAGGCTGGCAAATTCATCCCGTGATGCGTGTGAAAGGAAGTGAATCCAGGCGTACGCAGACCAAGGGGGCGAAACACTATAAAACAACACATTTCGTATTCTTGCGGTGTATAGATTCACTTTACCAAATTTTATGATGGATGAAAGAATTGCATGTGAATTCAAAACAAAGAGAAAAGAATTTACGTTTTTTAACTTGGAAAATGTTCATTATTTAACTCTAGTCACAAGTCAAAGAGAATCTTTTACATTGTTATCTATAGACGTCTTAGGGTTTTTAGGTAGAAATTTAATAGGATTGTGTTTATACTGTTTTAAAAATTATGATTTTTTTTTCAAATTTCAGTTTTATAAAATTACAACTTTGATGAAAATGAAATGGTTTCTGGGAATGAAATTGGAATCCAGCTCTGGCCAGCAGTATTGAAGAACCCAGGATAAAACTTAAAGCAGATCAATCGGAACCGATTTTTCAACCGGAGATCTCCCTCGTACGAGTTTCGAACACCATCATCCGAGTCTCCTTCCTCGGTAAGTGATTCCTGAAGAGATATAAAATATTCTGTAAGTAATAATATTAAAAATTCAAATAATTTTCTTCTAATATAGTTTTTTTAGAAAGTCTGTAACATTTACCTTCCTATATGATTGAATACCTGGAATCTTTCGTTACAGAATTTTAATATTACTAGTTGTAGAATTGTATGTTCACAAATCACTTTAATGGTATAGGAGGGAAGAAAAGTAAGTCATTCGTTAATTTACAGAAAAATTAAGATTTCTTTAAAAAAAACGCGATCTCATTGAGCCCTTCAGTAATAAAATGGGTCATGTCCACTTTTGGTGCATTTACAAGCGGGCGCATCCTCTAATAGCTCAAGAATATACTTGTGTGTAATCTTATTTTTATAGCGGTACCAAGTGTCTTTTAGAACATATATAGTATTTATAAAATATTATTTAAACCAGTACACAGAGAAAATTTCAGTTTTATCGAAATGTGATACAATGAACGTAACCCATTTAATATTCAAGGCCTCATTTATGTAACTCACAATTTATCATCTTTTTTTAAAATTTTAATAGGGTTATCATAATAAGGTCTGCCAAAAGTGACAGTATGCTTGATAATATAGAAGGAAAACTATACAAATATAGGGTGGACCGCTCGAATGGACCTAATTTCAATTGCTTGTTACTGGCAAACGGTTGAAGATAGAAACTTAAAACAACGTTCATAGTACAGAAAAACTCACCAAGTTTCGAATCCTGTCGGTAGATGGCACAAAGATACGTTTCTCGTTCTTAGATTTAATTGTTTGTGAAAATGGCGACTCCGCAGATGAAAGCGCAAGCTTTTTTGTGGTATGCGGAGTTTAAATCAATCATTAGAGTTCAAAGGGAGTTCCGGCGTGTGTTTAACCGTGATGCTCCAACTGCTAGAAGCATAAAGAAGTGGCGTGATACATTATTAGCTACAGGATCTGTGTTGAAGAAGCATGGTGGTGGTCGCAGAGCATCCGATGAAATGGTAGCAAATGTTCAAGCCGCATTTGAGCGAAGCCCCCGGAAGTCATTAAGAAGAGCTTCGCGGGAACTTCAAATACCAAAATCGACACAACGGATTGTCCACAAACGCCTCAAACTGCACGCATATAAAGTGCAGTTAGTGCAACGTCTGGAGCCGAATGACATGCCGAAACGAGTGGAATTCGCCAATACGATGCTGGACCGTCTCGGCGCTGATCCTGACTTCATGACCAAGATTTTCTTCTCGGACGAAGCCACTTTCCATTTGTCAGGCAAGGTAAACCGGCATAATGTGCGGATCTGGGGATCGGAGAATCCTCACGCTATTCAAGAGCATGTTCGTGATAGTCCGAAGATGAATGTTTGGTGCAGTTTGTCACATAATAAGGTCATTGGACCGTTTTTCTTCGCCGAGAAAACTGTTCGTGGTACCACATATCTTGACATGCTGGAGCAGTTCTTCTTTCCACAAATTGAACAACTGCAGCCTAAATCGTTTTCCAGCAAGATGGTGCTCCTCCCCACTGGTCCAATGAAGTTCGTACGACTTTGGACAACATTTTCCCTGGCCGTTGGATTGGTAGGGGAGGACCAATCGCGTGGCCCCCGAGATCTCCCGATTTAACACCACTGGATTTCTTTCTCTGGGGCTATGTCAAAGATAAAGTTTACACCACCCCAGTCAAAGACCTTCGTGATCTTCGTGAGCGCATCATAGAGGCTATTGAGAACATTCCAGAAGACATACTCCAACGTACTTGGCAAGAAATTGTTCATCGCTTTGATATCGTCACAGTGACTGCTGGGGCTCATATAGAGATGTGGTGATCTGGATATCAAAACTTGGTGAGTTTTTCTGTAATATGAACGTTGTTTTAAGTTTCTATCTTCAACCGTTTGCCAGTAACAAGCAATTGAAATTAGGTCCATTCGAGCGGTCCACCCTGTATTATACAGAGACAAATCATATATATATATATATATATATATATATATTTTTTAAATTTGTACAATACGTTTAGAACAAGAAAGAACTAGTATGTATGTGAAAAGGTAATTCCAATTGAAGGGGATAATCGAGTATGAGAATTTGGTAACTGATTACTCTGAGCAACAAAAAATAAACTTTTTTTTTGTCTCAGAAAGAAATATATGTGATTCTGATAGTATTTTTTCTCCTGAATTCAAATATGGTATAGGTTTTCGCGAGACAGGCATTTATAATTTCAAACATTTTAATCTTTTCTAAATTCGTAACTACGCAATAGTCGAACATTCGGACTCACCTAGAAAGTAAGAAACAACGATATTCTGCTATATTTCGCCATTTCGCCTGTGGAGCATCCCTCTTAATGGTCCAAGAATAATCAGCCAGCATATTAGGATTCCATTTGCTTGATATCTCTTTTCCATAGCTGAAATCTCTGGAGTTAGCTCATTTGGTTTTATTTTACAATGCACAAATGGACGAAAAAACGTTTATTAAAAAAATAATTATTTAAATCCGTTAATAGAAATTGAAATAAAAAAAAACTGTGGGTGATGGAGAAATTCCGAATACATATTTGAAAACAGGATAAAAACTGCATTACGTTCAACTATTGGTACTCACGAGACAACAATCATGTTGACCAGTGTTATAGAAGTGATTTCTTAAGATTCAGGTAAAGTGATTAAGTGTAGTTGTATTGGGGCCTATACTTGACTGAAAACATCGAATGCAAATTCGGCCGTGATTTTATATAGATGACAGGTGTAAAGAATAGAGTTGAAGAGACAGAGAAAACTACATTCAGATACCCGGATACAATATAAATACAAGTAAAGATAAATCGACGTCTCCATTTTTTCTTTTTTTTTTGCGTTATGCAGTATTTTACACTCTGAATTTCGCGATAATGCATAATTTTAGGAAGTGTGTAATGGTTATGTAATTAGAATTTGAACTGATTTTCGAGTAGTATTATGCACACCTGTTGTTTCGAGGATCAAGGGTTGAATCCATCGATTTTTCAAGGCACAAAATCCTTAATATGGCTTATTTTGGAAAAAGGTAAATACTATGGATTCCGTATTGTGAAAGAACCTCAAACTTTTAATTGTTCTCTAAGCAATATATGACCATCCGTTTATTTAAAAACGCTTTTCAAATCACGACAAGAAAAGGCCCGAACATTTTGCTCCGAGTCCTCTTATTTCGGGCTTAAAGTTATTAAATGCGTCGTAAATCCACGCTTTACTGCTCTTCCGAAGAAGTTATATTCAGGATATTTACGTCCTTAAAATCCATTGTCCTAGGCCTAGTTCGAACCCGCGAACCCGGAATCAGAGGTCATTATGAAAATACAATCCACCTGGATAGACTCCTAATTTGTGAAATAATTAATTTAGACAAGCATTTTTCAGCGTCTTGGACGGTTGATCGGAATTGTTTGTCCCTAATCAGGTGCAGCAAAAAAACCGAATATAATAATATTAAAAACACGGCATTGCTTTGAGATTGTTACGTTTTGTGTGATTAATCGGGCAGTGACAATGTAGGCCAAGTTAATTTCAGCTGGATAGCAATTACTAATTTCTGTTTCGTCTGCCTATTGAATCTTGAACATTTGTATTTATTGTTTCGTTTATTACGTTCATTTTATACCCCTTACTTGATAATTTCATTATATTTTTTTTCTAAATCACATATACCTGCATAGGACGTGCATTATATGCCATGAACTGAAATCTCAGCCAAAAATCTACCTTTAATGAATGAAGAATGTTTCTTAAGATATTTATTAATTTTATTATTCCTTGAAATGTTTTCAGAAGAAAGACATTTTAAATGCGACAATTTTTTTGCCACTTGTTAAACATATGCCAAGTGCTATGTTTTACAAACTTTTTGATCATGGATTCCTTTGAATTAAAACATATATATTCTTACCTCCTCATATAAATCTTACTATAATAAGTCTCAGTGCTTGTGTTATTCGAATGTTACATAGCTATTTAGCATCTACAGTAAAGTAACAAACACTTTCAAAATACATAAACCTTATCAATAGGCCTATATAGCTTATTATTTTAAAAAAATACAATCTCAATATACATGTTGATGTAATATTTTATAACATTCCACACGATCTGTCAATTGGAATATATATATATATGAAAAGAAAAATGGATTCTTGAGTCGGGATTTGAACTCCAGTCTCTAAACTCTGTGTATAAATAAATAAATAAATAAATAAATAAATAAATAAATAAATAAATAAATAAATATATATATATATATATATATATATATATATATATATATAATCGTAGCGTTTCACGGTCGGTGTCTTCATTCCTGTTTAGTCTTCCGGGCTAAATGGTTGTAGTCCAGTTTTGTTTCAACCTCTACGTTTAGTCGACATTTGAGGAGTTCACAGAGAGAGCGCAGAATCTCTTGAGGGTGTTTACCGCATTAGTAGTCGAGTTTGAACAAAACTGGAACACTGTCATTTGCCCCGAAAGACCAATTAAATGTATAAGCAATTGTTATATATATTCGATTCAGCCTCTAACTGAAATGAATACCAGACGCTTGTTCTGGGGGTAAAGGCGGCCGTCACGCAGGGCTGACAACCAGGCTGACAAAGTGCCGATTTTCTAGAAAAAGTGGGAGCCTTAACCTCCTACTACCCCCAAGGGTCTCCAATGGCCTATAGTGGGATCACTTTACCTTTATATAATTTTTTTTTTCTAAGACACGATAATTTTGACATTACTGACGGTTAGTATAGCTTTTACCATAAAATTACTTTAAAAAAGTATTCAAATTTAAAATAAATTTCCCAGTAATGCCTTTCAAATAAGCAATGTGTTTTGTTTAAATGTTATCTCTAATTAATTTATAGAACAAACTTTAATACTATTGATGAATATTGTTTCAAGCATCCTTACTTATGAATGTTAATCCTCCACATAGTAATTTTTTTTCGTTGAAGAAAACTGTAAGTGCATAGTTATTTAAAAAAATAATACCTGCGGATCTCCGATAAGTGCTGCAGGATTCCAGTGGATTCGCGGAACATTGTTCGAATACTACCAAAATAGTGAAACGAGCTTAATTGTTTTCTAAATATTAATTACATGTTTTCAAAATTACTTAATATTCCATTTGTGCTGTTCGGTTGTGATGCCTGGTAGAAAAAGAGATTTGAAAATATATCTGGAAGTTGATGGTGTCGCTACTGTTGTTCAGTAATGTTACTTCCTTCAAACTCAACTGTTTACAGTATTATAGATTTTGGAACCTCGAGTCTTCCCGAGAAAACGGATATTTAAATAGAAATCCCATCTTGAAGATATTCCAGTCATTGGTTTTAATGATATGTCCGAGAGGGACTTTTCTGAAAGCCTTTTGCAGATTTCTATAGATAGTTTCATTTGCCAAAATCTTTCATCGTATAATCAAACACATTGAACGGCTTCATTCCTGTTTTCAGGAACTATAGTTACGGACGACATATTTATTATACTAACCAATTTGTTCATATATGTCTTATGTTGCACACTTTTTATTTAATGTTCGGTATTATGGTTTGTATTATATCATTTTTTCGATTATTATAATGAATATATATCGATAAACTATTCAAACTATCTTAGTTCATTTTTGTAAAGTATTTCCATTTTTAGTAAACAAAGTATATTGTTAGATATTCTTACAAAACGAATCATCCTTTATCGTTCTTCATAGGCCTATTTAAGTTTGAAGGTAGTTAGTTACTCCTATACTAATAAAAAATAATTAATTCAAATCGTATATTTATTATAATTGTTGTTGTTTTAGTATAGTTCAGATTCTCACCTATTACTTCAGTTGTTTTTTGGGATTGCCTAGTATTAAACGTAAAAAAAGCAAATACGAATTTTTAGAATCGTTCATTCATAGGAACTAAACATTTAGGAGAAACTATACAGCGATATTTCCTTCATAATAATAATAATAATAATAATAATAATAATAATAATAATAATAATAATAATAATAATAATAATAATAATAACGGGCACGCCGTAGCGAAGTGGTTAAGGCAGTACGCTAGAAACCAGAAGGTCGTGGATTTGAATCGTAAGCGGTCAGGAATTTTAAACTGACTCAAATTTTCTGGCGGTACTATGGACCTGGGGTCGACTCAGCCTCTAACTGAAATTTGTACCGAAACCCTTTTTCTGGGGACAAAGGCGGACGTGACGCAGGGGTGACAACCCGGTTGATATTAAGTGTCGATTGTCTAGAAAATCTCGGAGCCTTAACCTCCCACTACTCCAAAGGCCTCCAAGGCCTGTAGTGGTGTCACTTTACCTTCTACCTTATAAATAAATATTAATTTTAATTAAAGGTGACAAAGGTAAGGGTTTTGGGGTCTTATCTTTTATTCAACCATAGACGTGTGTTATGCCTTTACAAAATGTCAAAAACACTAGAACTATAGTCCTATATTAAAGAATATAATCATAAAAATATCCTTATATCAAATGTAGTAGTTTTCAATACTTCAGTAGAATTAAATGTTTGTAAATTATTATAGTCTGTCCAGCCTAAGAAACACACTTGAAGAAAACAAATGGACGAAAAATCCCCGAAACACATGACTGCTACAGTTGCAGCCGCCTCATTTATTAGTATATTTTAAAAGAGGTAGACTACTCTTTTTTAACTATAACAAAATGTTGTACAAATATTTCAAACTGTTTTGTGCTTCGCCAAGTGTGCGTAATTTTTGGTTTCAGAATTATATCATGGTTACATTTTTGAAGCTCTCCACTTGCTCAATGATATCCTCTTTAATCCTCATGTTTATCTTCCTTGGATTCCTTCCTATAATCATGGCATTCGTCTTGTTAATATAAGATAAATATTAATAAGATGAAGGCCATGATTATAGTGTGCAGTATTTACCCACGCTGACTGCTACCATAATTTGCACCGGCGCAACCACGCTCAATGCTACCAAAAATTGCACCGTATAGGTGCTGGGTCAGACCGTTATTGTTGATAACTATTTTAATTGGAAAGCATAGGTTGTCCAAATTGTGACATCTTTGCCCGGGCCCATAGAGGCAAAGAGGAATACAACTTTCTTTACTCAATTCTCCCAATACGTATTGTTTACTGACTTATAAAATACAATCGTGAAAGCTTTGGGATAAAGGAACTAATACCCGCTTGAGTAAGCTTTTGGAATTTGACTTAGACATGTGACTAATGCTAACTACTGAATGAATAGGCCTCTGTAAAAAAAACACAACTAAAGCTTTTAATACGGGTCAAAATTTAGTCAGATATGATATAAAGATAAATAAATAAATATTCGCTTTACAAAGAAAAGAAATCATAGTTGATCATCTATACAAAAAGAAAATATGATATAAATCAACTTACATACACACATACATGATCAATCACTCAAGTCCAGCCTCGGGTTGGGGGAAATACTGTCCTGGCGTCCCCACCCTGGCTTACTGGACTAAACAAACATAATCAGCTCTCCTGAGCTGATCTGACCAGACTCCAACGGTGACTAAGTAGATGATCCTCCGAAGTTGCGAAACACAGCTATTTATGAGAGTTCACAGGGAGAGGGGGAATGCGCGATAGCACAAGGTGCGCACTAGGAAAGGGAAGGAATATATAGGAAAGCATTTGGCACTGTTCATAAAGATGACACTCGAGATGGAGACGCGATGACGCATAGTTTGCGCAGTAAGACATAATTCCTGTACCGAAATGTCCATTTCGGTACAATAGGAAGGAAACCAAGGAAGATAAATATGTGGATTAAAGATGAGGCCATCGAGCAAGTGGAGAGCTACAAATACTTGGGTTGTACTATAGTAGTAACATGAACTGCGGTCAAAACGTAAAGCAGAGAATAGCAATGGTAAAATAAGCTTTTAACAAGAAGAGGAGCATTTACTGCAGACCTTAGGCAAAAGATTTGCGGAAGAGACTAGAGAAGTGCTTTGTGTGGAGTGTGGCATTGTATGGTGCAGAGACTTGGCCATTACGACGGAATGAGGAAAAGCGGCTGGAAGCTTTTGAGATGTGGGTATGGAGAAGGATGGAACACATAAAATGGACAGACAAAATAAAAATAAACATGTGCTAAACAGAGTGGGTGAAGGAAGAAAATTATTGGAACTCATAAAGAAGAGGAAAAGAAATTGGATTGGCCACTGGCTAATAATAAACTGCCTGATGACGGATACCCTAGCAGGAATAACAGAAACAAAGTTAGAGACAGAAATAGACAATGATAGACAATATTAAAATAGATGGTTTGTATGCGGACACAAAAAGGAAAGTTGGGTTAAGGGAAGAGTGGAGAATGCTGAGTTTGCAGTGAAAAACCTGCTCTTGGGCACAACACTATGTAATATAGATTTTTCATTCAGTACCAGTGATATTTAAATGTTTGATAATATTGTACTCTTGTATGATTCTAAAGTACAGACAACGAACGCAAATTTACTATTCAATTATTTTTTAGAAGTGTTGATCTGAGAAACCCGTACGTTGTGCATAAGTTCTCAAACAAGTTCCAATAGGAAATTCTGTGTAAAGGAACACAATGGCAGGTGTTTTGTAAGAAAAAAGCACTACCAGCATAAGTAGAGCAAGCTAACTTTCAACTCGATGCCTCTTGTTTTCCACTACTAATACAAAAACAGTGGTATACTTGTTAAGTACGAAGGCGTATTTAATAGAGCATCTTAGCGCACTTTAATTCTTGCTGCTTCTGCAAACCACCGCCATCTTCCCCATCCTTTATCAAGCCAACCCTTCTCTTGTTCAGCGCGGGCAAACTTCTCTCGATATTATTGGAATTCATTAAAGCATCTTTATGGTTAACTTGTTACGGGGATCTAGAATTAAGAAACCGTGCAAAGTGCACTTCTCTAATATCGTATGTATGTATATATATCTATAAAAAGGAAGATTAAGGAGTCTCCAAGTTCAATAATAGAGGAATAATGGCTTTTCATTCCTGCATACCCGGCATGCAATACTTTTCCCTTGTTCCTTTCTCGCTATCTCTTCTTGGATTGCTCCATTTCCCAAGCCATGCTAATATCACTATAGATTAGATATTCGCCTATCTCACAACTTCAAACTTTTTCTGCGAGGTAAAAAGAAAAAAGCAAAGAATATTACCGCAGTTTTATGTGCAACGAAATAAAAAGTTTGAATGTGTAATTATCTTGCATTATAAGCACCAATCTCATAGTTCATAAAGGAGAAGAACGTTATTATACGTAATATATGTGGAAATAGAAACTGGACGGAAAAAAATTGATTTTTACACGCTTTATATTAGCTTGACCTGTATCTGTCCATCTATGTAACGGAATTTTTAACACGATTTTCATCCACTTAAAAACATTGGATCTATCTTAAACTTTGTATACTTGTAAAGGACCAATGACAATACAATAATTTCATAAATGTTTTCTAAATTCCTGGCCAGAATCATCAGAAAAAAATTAAAACCGTTATCATAGGTTTACGACTTATCGACTTTTTAGTCAGTCGTTGTAAGAGCTCAGTTGGTAGAGCGATGAACTGTAGTGGTATATAATTCCAGTAATCCATAGGTCGCTGGTTCAAATCCGGCCCGGAATATTTTTTAGAAGAGTATTCAAAGAGTAGGGTGCGTGTTGGCAAACAGTTCTCGGATACTTTTGAAATCCAGAATGGGTTGAAGCAAGGAGATGCACTATCTCCTCTACTATTTAATTTTGTACTAGAGCATGCCATTAAATCTTTAGAGAATGAGGAAGGCTTACAACTCAATGGTATTAATAAGCTGTTAGTTTATGCTGATGATGTAGGATTGTTGGCCGATAGCGAGGAGATACTAAAGGTCAATACGCACACACTGTAGAGTAACACTAAGAAATTAGGATTGGAAGTAAATATCAATAAAACTAAATATATGGTCACACGTAGAAATTCATTATATAATGGAAATGGACAGCTAATGACAAATGAGGGAAATTTTGAGGAAGTGGCTGAATTCAAATACCTAGGAACAGTAATCACAAATAGGAATGAGATTCACAAAGAAATTAAACATAGGCTCAAATCTGGAAATGCGTGCTATTATGCATTGCAGAGACTCTTGATGTCCTAACTCCTTTCAAGAAACGTTAAACAGAAAATATATAAAACTATTATTCTGTCAGTTATATTATATGGATGCGAAACATGGACTCTTACTTTAAAGGAGGCAAGGAGATTACAAGTATTTGAGAATAAAGTTCTTAGGAAAATTTTTGGACCAAAGAGAGATGAACAGGCAGGTGAATGGAGAAGACTACATAACAATGAACTACATGGTCTTTATAGGAAGCCAGATATAATAACATTTAATAATAATAATAATAATAATAATAATAGCTTTATTTTACCTGGCAGAGTTAAGGCCTTAAGGCCTTGTCTACCACTCAATCAGGTTTAAAAAAAATACAAACAAAAAATAGTCTTAAATCTAAATTACAATATATATATATATATATATATATATATATATGTATATAAACGATTACAAGTTATGAATACAATACAATTAATATTTATAATGTATTTTGATTTACTCTAAATTTAATGAATTAAATCTATAATATGTACAAGATATATAAAAAACAAGGAAAAGATTAATGACACAGTATAAAATTAAATAAATAGAGAAAAATTAATTATTAGACAACAGGTAACTGTATAAGCGTGACTTAAAGGTGCCAAGTGTGCGGCAACCCCTGATATCTTGAGGAAGGAGATTCCAGGAGCGGGCAGAGGCTAATGTGAAGGAAGTAGAATAGGAGGAAGTGCTATGAAGAGGAATTGTTAGCAGACTGCTATCTTGTGACCTAGTGTCAATATTGTGGTAAGAGGATAACTTCTCAAATCTGGACGCCAGATAAGTAGGGATGTAGGAATTCAGAAGCTTGAAAAGTAGTGAAAGAGAGTGCAATTTACGTCTGTCAGTAAGACGGAGCCAAGAGAGGTTAATAAGGTGTTCGGAAATATGGTCATAACGGCGGATATTGAAAATGAATCGAACGCAAGCATTATGAACACGCTGCAGTCTCTGCGACAAGTTATGGTTTAGATCATTATATATAACGTCACAATAATCGAAGTGTGACAACACAAGATTCTACACAAGGATTTGTTTTAACGAAACTGGGAGAAAATTCTTTAAACGTCTAAGATAATGTAAGATGGAGAAAGTCTTTTTACATATGTGTTTCACTTGTGTTTGCCAGGTTAAATTGGCATCTAGATGTAGTCCAAGATCTATTACTGAAGAAGAATAAGGGATAATTATATTATTTATAGTAATGTTTGGAAGTGTAGATATGTCAAAGGTTGTAAGCAGTCTTTGTTGTCCCATTAGAATTACTTGTGACTTGTTAGGATTTAGATTTAGACCGATACTTGAAGACCAGTTAAAGATGGATATGAGATCGTCATTCATTTTTGTCAAGCTGTTATAGAGAGAATGAGGAGGTGAATGTAGGTAAATTTGGAGATCATCAGCGTAGAGGTGATAACGGCAGTGCTTTAGTACAGTTGGCAAGTCATTATGTAGATTGAGAAAAGAAGAGGTCCGAGAACACTGCCCTGGGGGACTCCAGCCGGCACGTTGCGCCAAGACGAAGATCTAGAGTTTAATGAAACGTATTGTTGACGACCGTGCAGGTATGAGTCGAACCAGGATACAGCGCTGTCAGACAAGTGTAGGTGCTTGAGCTTTATCATAAGTAAGTGTCGTAGACTGCGATGGGCAGGACATGTTGCACGTATGGGGAATGAAAGACTTGCATGGAAGCTTCTTGTAGGAAAGCCAGAGGGAAAACGCCCAGTTGGTAGACCAAGAATGAGGTGGGAGAATAATATTAACTATGATTTGAGTGAAGTAGATTATACAGGGAATGATTGAAAATCATTAGCTCAGGATATGGATGTATGGAGAACTTATGTCCGCGCGGCCATGAACCTACGGGTTCGATAGTGCCAGTAAGTAAGTAAGTAAGTAAGTAAGAGTATTAAGCAATTAAATTTCCATGGGATTCCGGCTTATGACAGTCAATCAAGCGAAAGATTAAAAAAATAAATAATAGTTTAAAAAACTAAAACAACAAGCTTTATTCGAAAACCAAACTAAAAAATAAAAAATAAATAATAGTGCGAAGAAAACTAAAACAACACGCTTTATTAGAAAACCGAACTAAAATGTGAAAAATAATTTTAATTTCCAACACGCTTGGGATAAAATTAAAGTGGTCAACAGAAAAAAATCATCTCCAATACATCTAGAATAAAACTAGAATTATGTACAAAAACATAATTTTACCATCAAAAGCGTGGGGTGCTTTTTATTGTTTTTACGTTTTCTTCTTAGAGACTTTACTTTTACCAACATCTGTTTATTATCAAATATATTAATTGATATAGAGCACCCCACGGTTTTGATGGTAATTTTTTCTTGTATATAACTCTGGTTTTATTCTAGATGTGTTAGAGATGATTTTTTGTTGACCATTTTAATCTTATCCCAAGCGTGTTGTAAATTTAATTATTTTTCATTTTTTATTCAGTTTTCTAATAAAGCGTGTTTTATAGTTTTTTAATCAATTATTTATTAAATATAACTTAATATATACCTACTTGCATTTAACAATATAAACAAGTATAACATTGAAATTAATGTATACAGGAAACATATTCTCTCGCAATCCATCATTTAGATAATTGTTATTGGACCATTAACGTATATAACAGATTAGGCCTACTCTACTTACTATAGGCCCGAAGATAAGGAAAAGGATACCATGCACTAAAAAAATTAGTTTTTTGGACGCTTAATTGGCTTATGCTGCCTAAAACGTAATAAACACACAAAATGTATGTACAGAGAATTGAATAACTCACAAATATACACATAAACGTCCCTGACATGCCTATAATTTACGGATAACTGACAATACCATTTTTGTCCTTAAGCTCATTCCTTTTAACGAAACATTCCCTTGGTTTGACCGGGAAAGGATCCCGGGACCTCATGAACTATAGTCAGAAACGCTGATCACAAACCCATGAGCTGGTCTCGGGGAACAATGTTTTACTGTAATTTTATAATTGTAGGGATATCACCTAGGTCTAAATTTAATATAGAAGCTTGAATTAAGTTGAATTCGTAGGCCTACATTTGTTACGATTTTGCTGCTGATAAAAATAACTTCGCAACAGCAAATTTAACCCACCCCAAAGTTACCTACCTCATAATTATAAATTGGTATCTAATTCCCTGCGTGCGCTATTACGTCTAAATAAATTGTGTTTTCATAGTTGGTTCAATAAGTAAAAAGAAAAATAATTATTTATTTATATCGTAATTATTTTTATTTATCCCGTGGTGATTATCGGCGTGGCCCGGGAGAGATATAACACCAACTTCACATATCTAGCACTGTAATACATAACTAACTAACTCTGACACTATCAAACCTGTAGGTTCATGGCCGCGCGGACATAAGCTCTCCATATATCCCTATCCTGACCCAATGTTTTCTAATCATCCCCTGTAGAATCTGCTACCTTTAAATCATAGTTAATGTATTCTTCCACCTCATTCTTGATCTACCAACTGGGCGTTTTCTCTCTGGTTTTCCTACAAGAAGCTTCCATTTCGTCTTTCATTCCCCACATGTCCTGCCCTTCGTAGTCTACGAGACTTAACTGTTCTTATTATACCTGGCTTCCTATAAAGACCATGTAGTTCACTGTTAAGTAGTGTTCTCCATTTACCTATATCTTCATCTCTCTTTGGTCCAAAAATGTTCCTAAGAACTTTATTCTCAAATACTCGCCATCTCCTTTTCTCTCTTAAAGTAAGGGTGCATGTTTCGCATCCATATAATATAGCTGGTAGAATAATAGTTTTATATATTTTCAGTTTAACGTTTTTTTTAAATAATTTGGGACAATACGAGACTCTGTGATGCATAATAGCACGCAATTCCAGAATTGAGCCTATGTTTAATTTCTTTGTGCATCTCATTCCTATTTGTGGTTATTGTTCCTAGGTATTTGAGTTGAGCCACTTCCTCAAAATTTCCCTCATTTATCATTAGCTGTTCATTTCCATTATATAATGTGTTTCTATGTGTGACCATGTATTTAGTTTTATTAATAACAAACACTAAAAATGTAATAAAAGAATTAAAGAAACAAGCTGATAAAGCAGTACAAATATCAGGATCTATGAAAGATTTAATTTGGCGCAACAAACACGTGTCAATAGAAAGCAAAACCCGCATATACAAAACGATAGTTCGACCAGTTATCGTATATGGAGCAGAAACTGGGCTGTGATAGAAAAACAAAAACTAAACAAATAATAAGCAACATGCGAAATGAAAATCTTAAGAAATATTCAGCAGTGTTCTGAGAAAGCATTAGTAATGATCTTAAAAGACACAACACAACGAATTTAGGGACAAATGCCATATTCAAGACATAACCAAATTTATTATAGATAGACGAAAATATTGGAAGGGTCATATAGAAAGAATGGAAGAAAACCGGCTTGCAAAAAGAGCTAAAGAAGATAGACCAATGGACGGGAGAAGAACAAGAGGAAGACCAGCCAAGAGATGGATTAGACAGTGAATGCAACATCCCGTACGTCTTCCTCCGAGGACGTGAGTGAATTTTGGAAATACAACAGGTTTGATGAAAATTTACAAATTAAGTTTAAGAGGAAGAAGAAGCAAAGAGAGAAGAAGATTTGCAGTCCCAATTTCTTAGCGTTACTAAATTGTGTGTGCCTGTTAGCCTTTAGTATCTTCTCGCTATCTGCCAATAGTAAGTTACTACATTATCAGCATAAACTAACAGAACAGCTTATTAATACCATTGAGCTGTAGTCCTTCTTCAGCCTCTAAAGATTTCATGGCATGGTCTAGTACAAGACTAAATGGTAGAAGAGATAGTGCTTCTCCTTGCTTCCACCCATTGTGGATTTCAGAAGTATCCGAAAACTATTTGCCTACACGCACCCTACTCTTTGTGCCATTAAGACACATTTGTGTAAGTCTAACTAACTTTTTAGGAATTCCGAACTCCAGCAGGACATTATAACTTCTCCCTGTTAATTTAATCGTATGCATTTTTGAAGTTACATATAGTTGATATACAGTGCCGTTATATTCCCATTTTCTTTTCTAAAATCTGTCTTAAACTAAACATCTGATCTGTTGTAAACCTATTTCTTCTAAATCCACATTGATGTTCTCCTAGAATGTCATCAATATAAGGGGAAAGTCTGCTTACTAATATATTTCATAGAATTTTGTATGAAGGTGAAAGTAATGAGATGCCCATATGGTTGTTGTAATCAGTTTTATCTCCTTTATTATAAATTGGTACGATAATCGATTCTTTCCATTCATCCGGAAGAGCTTATATTTCCCAAATCATATTAAGCAACTGGTGTATCTTGTCCATTAATTTTTCTCCCCTTGATTTGATCAGTTCTGCTGGGATCTCAATTTTTCTATCGCAATTTCAACTTTAATGCACTTGGTTCTGTGACTAGTATTTCTGCTGTCTGTAAATTCTCCTCTACAATATTCTGTTCTGTATGTGCATTTAATAGCTGATTAAAAGTAACTTTCCCATCTATTTAATACACTCCTGGAATCTGCAATCAAATCCCCATCTTCATTCCTAATTATGATTTTTCTAGCCGAAACCCTTTCTTCTCTATCCTTATTCCCTGATATAATTCTCTAATGTTCCTATTTTTCTCATTCATTTCAAGATCATTGATCTTCTCTCTCAAATATTCCATCTTTTTACTCTTTAGTTACCTGGTGGTTTCCCGTCTAATACTAACTGTAATACGTAATGAGCATTAATTACAACCAAGTCCTATATGAACTATTGTAGTAAAGCAGCTATAAATAACAAAACGTACTTTTCAAGTTTTCCATTAGCAGATTCACGAAATGAAGCCTTATATCTTGGTATTCCAGATAATTTAGTGTTATTTATTTTCTGTGCAGTGGCTGCTATAACTTATCTAAAAACCTCAAACGCAAAACATTATATATACAGAAAAAAACGAAAATAATTTTAAAAGGAAAAAAATTGTACTAACACAATTTCACTTCCCAGAATCGGTCGCATTCGTTAGTTCCAGTCGAATTAGGTCATTGTGTAAGGTGTTGCACGACCTACTCTGACCATATCTACTTGTAGATTACGCAGGAGACACTAGGGATTTTCCACTATTCCGAAGCTAGAATTTAGTGATATAAAACGTGTAATTGACATTCCTCAAATAAATATATTAAGCGTAACAATGCGAAAACGCCTTAGTGATATAAAATGTTGGGTAAACTTTACAACCAATGACGCGACATCTTTAATTCATTCATAAACTCCTGTGAAATTGTAGAGTTTCATTTTTCAAATTATTTCCCACCATTTACAATGATTTTTACATTTTTCTTACAATTATTGCAATATATTTTTCTATGATTTTAACTACTTACGTAGGGTGAAGACGTGGCAGCCATATTGATTTGACCGAATATTCTATGCAACAACAAAGCCATGTTCCGATGTAGCCAACATAGAGTATGTACTAATTAACTGTGCAAATATACTTCAGAATTTTATAACTTTATTTTTGGACAGGTTACAGTGCTTAAACTGCGTTAAGTTAGCTTATAGGTTAGTTTTTGACAAGCTAGAGTACTTACATTTCGTTAGGTTAGCTTTTAGATTAGTTTAATATCGTGTGTATGTTTACTGCATCCCGTGATTCCATAGTGTAAACTACTTCACGTTTGTTGGCGCATGCGCATGGTGTATGATTGGAACTTATAACATTTTTCGCGTCACATGTTGTAAAGTATTTCCTAAATTTTTAATATCACTTGTCTTCTATTCTGTTTTTGCACATTGTGATGGCTACTATTTTTTAAATACTATTAAGCGAATTCAAATTTAAATTTCTTATAGTTAATTAAGGAATCAATGTCATGATCTTATGGTTAGAGCATCTGACTACAAACTATGAGGCCTCGGATTCGATTCCTAGTCAGACTACAGGATTTTTTTACTTCAAGGAAATTATTTCTGTGGTCAGTCATGCTCTGGAATTTAGATTAAGGTTAGGTTTAAGAATGCTCCTAGTGGTACGTTATTATTTATCTCCTATCATATTATCAGCGTATCTTAACTTCGACTTCCAGGAGCCCCAACCTTAGAAATAGAGAGAATGCAAGCAGAGAATTCAGAAATGTCGTCGCACAACCTGGTCTGGACAAATAATAATTAATTTCATGTATTCATTTATATATTTAGGCCTATTTATAATGTGTATTTTATACTGAAGTACTTATATTTGTTTAATAAATAGTGATTCAGAGTTCCTCTTGCACACTTCTGGGGATTGTAAGGAGAAATTGGTTAATAAAGTTATGATAACAGCCTAAATCTAGAGGCATAATATTTCAGCGTAACAATTATGGTGAAATTGTTTCAAATATAAATCTCCTACTTAACCAACGTCAATGAGCTGTTACGTAATTATATTACATCAAATTGTAATAAATGAAACACTTGACATGTCATTTTAAGAAGATTTGGAATTAATCCGATCATGACTACATTACAGTATCGATACGGAACTCCACCCGACACGAAAACTTTACCTGCTGTTCTCCTCTACAGCAGCAATGGAATTCTGAACCATTCTATATAAGGAACGACCTTGAAGCTTTGTAAAAGTCATGAAGTAAATATGTAAAGTTATGAATTTATTTTATAAAATAAAATAAGTTAAAATATACCTTCTTAGATAAAATCCGTCGTCCTCAACTTATAAAATATGCAATATTTATGCATGTAGGCCTTTCAGAACAGTCACGACAACACCACATTAGAACCAGCAGCATCAACCATCATACTGGAGGTTGTAGCGAAGAGGGACCTGCTGAAGATGGAACGGATGTTCTGAAAGGCCTATAGGCATAAAGATTGCATATTTTATAAGTTGAGGACGACGGATTTTACCGAAGAAGGTATATTTTAACTTATTTTATTTTATAACACTCCACCTCAACTGTTTTAACAATGGATTTTATTAGTATGAATTTATTTATTTTTTTATTCTTGTAATTTCGTATCTTGATGGAACTACATTTTCCACCATTTTATATTTTATGCTACACGACATGCAAGTTATTTCCTACACTTCTGTATGTAAGCATACAAAACTTTATTTCATGAGAGCAAGCTCTATAAGAAAGTTTAATGTTAATAATATCTTGCCATTTACTTGAAATGTTTAACTACTGTAGTACCAACAACAATTATAAAATAATAAAATATTATTCTGTGTGCTCAAATATAGGGTGTGATTATATCTTTGGTTTGCGTTTAAAAATTACGGAAAATACAACACTACTTAGAAATACTTATAGATATTCATATTCTTTGGCGAATAAGCCTCATTCCAATTGTATTTCTTTTATTCCACTTTCTTTCGTTATCAAATTTAAAAGAAAACCTAATTTATAAACAATCTTCAGTTTTTAGAGATAAATAAATTTCCAATAAAATATGTAAATCACTTTTAATTTAATTCATCTCTTAAAACATACCGTATTTTGAATATATTACCAAATTGTTAAATATTAATAATAATAATAATAATAATAATAAATGTTATGTACAGTAATATTGTTATAGTAGGAAGTTTTGAAATTTAAACAAGGATATGAAATTAAAATCTTCTTCTTCACTTCCTGGTTTAGGCAAGAGTTGCCTGTTCCGTGAAATTAAAATTATCATAAGTAATGCCACGAGTGATTTCCAAATTATCGATAAATTCACGACTCACGAAGTGAGGAGTGAATTTATCTAGAGAATTTGGAAATCAAGAGTGGCATTTGTTAGGACTATTTAACGAATAAAATAAAGCTGTTTACTCACAAATCATTATTTAACTACAGTTATTTAAAAATATTTTTATATTTAAAGTAAACGGTGATGTTTGAAAACTAATGAGAAACGATAGGTAGCCTACGCTTCTACTGCTTCTTTTGTTTATCACTGCAACCAGATCATACTATTTATTGCCAAAGGAACGCAATATTGTAAGAATGCTCTCTAGTGGAGAAAAAATGAAACACATCAATCTGTATATTAATTCATTTTTGATGTCGTATACATTTAAGAAAGTGCAAACAGTGGTTTCTTTTTTTGGTGGTATAATCAATTGCTACAAATGTTGACATGTAAGCACTATTATATACAATCTGGTAGCCGTATTTGTTATAGGCTCAGTCACTGCAAAATAACGGTCAGACCTGTTCAGAATATTAAAAAGGAGGAGCTTTGCTTAATATATGATAATCCTAACGTTGATAATTATTTCGTGAAACACGTCTCTGATTGGTTGTAATACAGAAATCATTGAAACGTGATTGGTCATTGACTCCCATTTGGGGCATGAGTTAAATAGTCCATAAAAATTGTATTTTAAGACGATAATAAAAATTTTGATAGAATAAATAATAAATTTCTTGCGTGAACACTTTGAATCTATACCAGGATATGCACAAAATTGTATTTTTAAGCGATCATAAAAAAATGTCGTAAAATAAAAATTAATTTTATGTGCAATAATAACGGTGTAGTGCGAAGAATAGGAATTTAAACGAGGATTTGAAATTAAAATTGTTAACCAGTAAATTGTACTTTTAAGACAGCCATAAAATGATAAAATGGAAATGCAACCCTAAGATAGAAGCTCAATGTTGAAAATTCAATTTTAAATTGCATTAAATAAAAACAGCTAGAAAATTATGGTCGCGAAAGGGTATTGCAAGGTCTTTATCAGGAAGACAAAGGAAAGGGACGAGAAATAAAGAGAAATTGAGATTCGAATGACAAAGATATATGGCGAATAGGATTTTAGGCCCAAGAATACTTTGCTAAATATTGTAAGCCATAGAATAATGATGATGATGATGATAATAATAATATATAATAATAATAATAATAATAATAATAATAATAATAATAATAATAATATATAATAATAATATATAATAATAATATATAATAATAATAATAATAATAATAATAATAATAATAATAATAATAATGAAGATGATGAGACCAATAATTATTCATAACGATCATTTTATTACTATTAAATCGTTCTACAACTATTACAGTTATCTCACGAAACAAAGTGTATAACTAACAAACTCACTGGCACTATCGAACCCGTAGGTTCATTGCGGCTCGGACATAAGCTCTCCATACATCCTTATCCTGAGCTGATGTTTTCCATTCATTCCCAGTGTAATCTACTTCCCTCAAATCATAGTTAATGTTATTACCCCACCTCATTCTTAGTCTACCAACTGGGCATTTTCCATATAACAAGTTTATTTAATATTATAATATAATAATAATAGGCCCAATATAATAAAATAATAAAAGTAATTTTATTATTAGCCTATAATCATTATTATTGTATATATAAATAAAAAATAGAAGTGCACAAAAATCACACATGGTAATTAAATTAGTTGGTAATTAAATCTAGAGAAAGGAATAACTGTGTCTATACCGTGTCTGCTTCCGGGTGCTTATAAAATTACTCTCGATCCAAATAAAATCTTCCATTATTTTCCGAGAGGAAGAAGAGATGTCGGACGTCCTCGGAAGAGATGGTCTTAGATCTATTAGTGAAGACGGAACAGGCAACTCTTGCCTAAACCAGGAAGTGAAGATGATGATGATGATGATGATGATGATGATTAAACACTTTGAACTTGCATATTGAGATAATATCGAACCCTTCTCATTTTGCTTCAGATACATAAAAAGTTCTGCTATTATAAACTAATAAACTAATTACTATTCTCTGTATACGTAAGCACAAGATGTGGGTAGAATTATTTATTCAGTTAAAAATTGTAAATTTTAATACTTGTCTTAAAATAACATATATATATATATATATATATATGTATGTTATACAGCCTTTATACGCAGACAATACTAGAAGAAGGTGAAGCTATTTTAGTTTTCAGTGCGAAAAATCCATGAAAGTATTCGTAGACTTTTATCAAGTAAGAAGCGAAAGGCTTAACCAGTGGTATTAAAGACTGTGGAGGTCCCGGGAGAAACACGTTATTAAGAGCTCCACACTTTTAAAGAAATCTTGTCATCTTATCTGCAATGTTTCTCTTACTTGCCACTGCTGTTTTTGTGTCAAATCAATTTATATCTCCTTTCCTGATCGTCAGTCTTGGAGATTTAGTGGTCCAGTACTTCCTTCTGTTTCCATGGTTTGAACCAGATGGAATCAAATAATTTTCAAATATAAAAACTCACTGGCACTATTGAACCCATAGGTTCATGGCCGCGCGGACGTTAGCTGTCCATATATTCCTATCCTGAGCCAATGTTTTTCAATCATCCCCTGTATAATCTATTTCCCTCAAATCATAGTTAATGTTATTCTCCCACCTCATTCTTAGTCCAACTGCGCGTTTTCCCTCTGGTTTTCCTGCAAGAAGTTTCCACGTACGTATTTCATTCCCTATTCGTGCCACATGTCCTGCCCATCGCAGTAAACGAGACTTAACTGTTTTTTATTATATCTGGCTTCCTATAAATAACATGTAATTCACTGTTAAACATTCACCTGTCTGTTCATCTCTCTTTGGTCCAAAAAATTTTAACAACTTTATTCTCAAATACTCGTAGTCTCCTTTCCTCCCTTAAAGTAAGAGTCCATGTTTCGTATCCATATAATATAACTGGTAGAATCATTTTCAAATATAATCCACTTGTATTAAGACATATAAATCGATGTATATATTATAAGAGAGTAAGTAATCTGAGTATACTTCCTTCTTAAGGGAAAAGAGTAAAGTAGATTTGTGACACTTAAAAATAAGTCAAATCTGAAATAAGAGGATTGTGTGCACATTTGGTGATTCTCTCGCCCCAGATTTCAATAGCGACTCTCAAAGCTTAGGTTGTTAAAGATCGTCATTAATCATCATCGTCATCCAGGGTTTAAGCCTGTTGGCTCGTTCCGGTTTCAAGAAAGCTAGAATTGTTAAAATTGTATACACAAAAATATATTTTTTATATTAATATTTTATTGGATTGTCTTTTTATATCCTTTACAACCCAGTATAAGTTTATATAATATTCTAATTTAAAATATCAATAGTCAATAAGATATATATTTTTTTTTTCAAGTTAATAAAATTAACCTTTTCATGAAAAGATGTAATGTTATATCAGGTCTTGGGAAGCCTTGGGATATTAAGAGATTAAGGTTCATCTCTTTGCAGAGTTCAAATATGCTTTCGCATTTTTCATCGTGTAAGTTTTTTTTTTGCACCCGTTTAATGTTTTATATGATTAATACTTACTTAACACATAATGATAATTATGTGCCTCACTTTAGCTAACCTAAAAAGTTACGACGGTTTTCAGCCAAATTTTGTCATTGCTATCTCTTCATGGTCAGTTGACAAACGGGGTCTAATTTGGCCTCGTAACTCTTTTCCATTGTAGAAATAATAATAATAATAATAATAATAATAATAATAATAATAATAATAATAATAATATATTTATTTTACTTGGCAGAGTTAAGGCCTTAAGGCCTTGTCTGCCACTCAACCAGGTTTTAAAAAATACAAAAAAAATAGTCTTACATCTAAGTTACAATATACATAAAAAATTGCATGTTATAAATACAATACAATCAATATTTATAATGTATTTTGATTTACTCTAAAGTTAACGAATTAAATATGTAATATGTACAAGATATAAAAAACGAGAAAAAATTATTAATGACATAGTATAAATTTAAATAAATAAAGAGAAATTAATTATTAGACAACAGGTAACTGTATAAGCGTGACTTAAAGGTGCCAAGTGTGCGGCAACCCCTGATATTTTGAGGAAGGAAATTCCAGGAGCGGACAGAGGCTACTATGAAGGAAGTAGAATAAGAGGAAGTGCTATGAAGAGGAATTGTTAGCACACTGTTATCTTGCGACCTAGTGTCAACATTGTAGTAAGAGGATAACTTCTCAAATCTGGACGCCAGGTAAGTAGGAATGTAGGAATTGAGAAGCTTGAAAAGTAGTGAAAGTGAGTGCAATTTACGTCTGTCAGTAAGACGGAGCCAAGAGAGGTTATTAAAGTGTTCGGAAATATGGTCATACGGCGGATATTGAAAATGAATCGAAAGCAAGCATTATGAACACGCTGCAGTCTTTGCGACAAGTCATGGTTTAGATCATTATAAGAATAGGCCGATGAAACTGCTCACTGACAATCCAAAGATACTGTGGGGAGAAATCAAGATTTTAGTGCAGGAAGTGAACATTTATCTACAGTTGTTCAGTGTTTTTACAAATATTTCTGTGCTATACATTTATTAATTAAACTCCCCATTCTTCCCAGTTATTTCAGTCCTTATAGGGTCATGTCTTCTTCTCCTGTCCCTGTTTTGATCTCATGAATTTCGAGAATTTGCTTACTTTCTTTCTTCAAGTGGACACCATTCCAACAGTCCTTATAGCTTCACAGATTCCAGAACATTGTCCATAAAAAGTCCAGGACGATTAATAAGAAATCAGATTGATTTAGTTATCCTGGAATGGCATCGGCTTTAACACTCAAACTTGGATCCATTCATGAATGAAAAATATCTGTGGGAATTGGGTAAACCATATATCTATTAGCGTTTTTCTTATATATTCATAACATAAAAATTAAAGTAAAGCTTTATAGAAGTGTACTATAGAAAAAGTGACTTTCGCACAAAAAAAATCATGCCTGAAAGAATTCTAAATATATGTTGGAATTTTGAATAGAAGTGGGCTGCATTGAGTAAGTATTCAGTTTTTTAATATAAAAAAGTGATATTTTAAATTTACTAAATTAATTCTTGTGAAATGCCAAGAATGAGGTGGGAAAACAACATTAACTATGATTTGAGGGAAGTAGATTATACAGGGAATGATTGGAAAGCATTAGCTCAGGATAGGGATGTATGGAGAGCTTATGTCCGCGCGGGCATGAACCTACGGGTTCGATAGTGCCAGTGAGTAAGTAAGAAATGCTTTATAACATGTGACGTGAAATATGTTCCTATGTTCCAACTAAAATTCTTGCGCATGCGTCAACAAATGCGTAGCGGTTCACACTATGGATTCACGGGATGAAGCCAACATATACACGATATTTGACGAACCCAAATGTAACCTAACGCAGTTTAAGTACTCTAATCTGTGAAAGACCAACCTAAAAGCTTTAACTTAACGTAATTTAACCTGTGAAAGAATGCTAAGCGCAAAATTAAATACCGGTAGTAAGTTCTGAAATTCTGAAGATGTTGTTTACGGTTAGTTAGTACATACTCTATGTTAGCTGCATTGTAACATGTATTTTTTATTGCATAGTATATTTGTTAAAATCAGAATGGCTGCCATCTCTTCATGCTATGCATGTAGTTAAAAATCATAGAAAAATGATACACCAGTGTAAGGTACATATACTAATTGATGTTTGTCGTATAATTTATAATATTTATACTATTGTTATTATAATTATTATTATCATCATTATTATTATATTATTATCATCATTATCGTAATTATTAGTATTATTATTATCGTATAAAATGTTGTTTATATATGAAATTTACATTACTATATTTAATATATCTTTAAATCTTTATAATTAGTATAATGTACATCTATATTGTCAATTTTTTTGTAATTGTGCTGGTTGAGTGGAAGAGAAGGTCTTATGGCCTTAACTCTGCCAGAATAAATCAAACATTATCATTATTATTAAAATAATCATTAGAAAAATTTAGAAATGATTCTTAATGGTGGTGAATAATTTGAAAAATGATGCCTTAAAAATAAAATTTGTCAGTAGTTTATGAAGTAATTAAAAAGTGGTATCACAGATTGTTAAGTTTAACCAATTCTTGAATTCATTACGGAGTGTGATATTTTGTTCCATGATCAGTTTTCGTTTTTGCCTTCTTCGTATAGTATATATTGATCAGCGGTCTTTCATAATAATTTATTTGTAATCCATAAAGTACAGAAGGGCTTACATGTTTGTTTCATTGAATTTAAACTGAATTGGTAATTGCAGAGTTACAATTTCAGGAGAGTTTCATCGGTTTCCGTGTTCTAGTGATTTTGATGCTCGCGTTCGAAATTTAAGTTCGTACATTAAAACCCGTTCTTGGTCGATACTTTTTTCAGAGTTTCCTTCAAAATAGACGTAAAGCCATGTGACGCATGTTGTATATTTTTTGGTATTTACAAGAACGTATAGCATTAAATAAGATATCTCTGTGAACAATTAGTTGGTTCTTTTATACCCAGTGTTGATTTCTGAAGTCACTTACCTAAGCTGTTAAGGGATATTGTTAAATTAAATACTACTTATCTAGAAAGAATGTATTTAATGAACTTAAGGCTCTTACTGTAGAATGTTCTTGATTTTTTTCTCAATCATGAACACAAGACTTTGGTATAAATTTGATTTCATAATTCTTTAATATAGAAATCATAGAATTTCCAAAGTAAACACGTAACAAACACACCAATACCAGAATAACCTGCCAGATACAAAATGTACATGTGTGATATAGCAATATATTTTTTCTTATTAATCAATGCTTCATCATCTAAGATAATATATATATTTATTTTTAAGCTAATTATGAAATTATTATAATGATTAAATGGGTTTATGATAATGAAACTGCAACTCATTATTTGCTTTATCGGTTGTGAAACCAGGAAAAACTCAGTCAGACTGGTCGCCAATGTGGTTTGAATCCGGAACCTCACGATTAGATGTTCCGAACGGTATAATTTCAGCTAACGTGCTCGATTGGTAGGTGTTAAGTGCGTTTAATAACAGTAATATAAACAAGCGAGAAGTGATTAAAATAGATAAACCCTTGTGTAAAGACTAAATTCAATTTATGTGGGTAAATCTACTATTTTGTTTCGAAATATTAGAGCGCTATATCATTTCCCTTTTCATTTTTTCAAGTCGTTTACCAACATATTTATTCATCCATATTTGAAAGAAAATCTTTTCTCCCTCAATACTTCGAAAGTTTAAAACAAACTTGTTTTTGAATTGTTTAAACGACGGGGACGCATGAAATAAAATTAATAAACATGCAAAATAGCAAAACAGAAATAACAACTGAAGAGATATGCTTATAATGAAGAAGTTTTGTGCATTGATCAATAATGTTATATTTTGTTTGTTGAGCAAGAATCAGCCGGAATTCAAGCTTGCCGAGCATGGCATACAAAGATAACAAAAGACGGATCGAGATGTTGGTTCTTCATTATTCTAAAGAAAACAAAAGAGCATCGTCACAAAAGAGAAAGGCATTTTGTGAAAGAATCATTTATCCATTTGCACGCCTACACTCTTCTGCAGTGCTTGTAATTTATATCTAATTACAGCGAATGTCAAAAGTGATTGTACAGTTAATATATTGGAAGGAAATATTCTAAATTAAAGATCATACATGCTGTTTAAGATTGTACAACGTTTTAACATCAATGTTCATTATAATACTCGTATTATCAAATTATTATAAAATAAGTAGATTTTATTAAAATTATATAATAACATTTTCGTCTTTATGAAACGAAGCATTAATAAATCTACGTACAGATAGAAATTCAATGCAGTAAAATATTTTCAACCCTTTTGTTTACCTCGTGCGTGCACAAGGTACTACAGTTCATTTGTGATATTGATTCAGTAATGACAACGTGAACCGTAAATATGAGGCATCGGAGATCAGAAACAACGAAAGACATAAGAAAACTCATCCTAGATTATTTAATCAGCGTAAAAGTATATCAAGAACTTCAGAAATTGCCAAGGAATTGTTAATTGATATGATGACTGAAAATCGTCACAAAATTCGCAGAGCAAAGAACATTACTGAAAGTGGCGAAAGAAATATCATCAAGACTGTAAAGAAAAATCCAAAAATGAGTGCGCCTAAGATAACTTTTGAACTGAAAAGTAATTTGAAAATGGACATATGTGATAACTAATGTGATAATATACATAATTCGAACGGTTATCACGGCAGGATGATCCGCAGAAAATACTACATACATTAAAACATAAATAAAATATTAGAATTTGCTAAATCACATCGAAATCTGGATCTGCATTCTGGAAAAATTGTTATAACAAATAATTCCTTATACAGATTTGTATCCAGTGAAAAAGTAGCTGTAACAGCAAGCTGCTGTACACATACATACACGCAAGATATGTAAAATTATGATTTTTTCCCATACATTCACATTTGCCCGTTTCCTCTTGTAGGCAACACTGAAGAAAGCGAAGACAGTGACACGGTTACACCATAACCAGAAACAAGCACACAAAATAAAATAAAGATTAAAACAAGCATAATCACTAACAAGAAAATAAAGTTTATATGCATTATATATGTGGCCTACTAATTTAATCATTATTAATACTAAAATTCTATTGATTAAAACAAATTAATAACTCAGAGTACAAACAAATAGGCTACATTCATTTACACCAGAAGACCTTTTGGCAATACGGGGTTTATCATTCCATATACTTTGCTGACAATTTTTTTTGTAAAAGAATATTCTAATGGCGGGATTACGATCAACGTTCATTAATGTTACGTTGCGTTGAGAGGACAAGCTACAACGATAAATTTGAGTAGGTGTATCATGATCAATGTTCATTGACGTTTATTGATGCTAGCTCACTCTGTTGTCAGTTTTATGAACTTATACTAATGTATTTGCATTTTTATGAACTGTATTTAAAGAAAGGAAATATGTTAAGGCGAAATATGGTAAATATACATAATATGTATAATATTATTATGGCAGTACGTACATAGTAAAATGTTTCTTATTTCTATCCAAGTAACTTACTTTTTCTGACCGGCTTATCTCTATTAGGTTTTTCAGCATTGCGTTTTTTTCTGATAGTAGGGAGCTGACCTACCGCATCAACCCCCAACCTGGAGGACCAGGGATTTTTTTCCAGGTGTCTATCCTTAGATCAGTTGCTTTCACTACAGCTAAGAGCCTGAATTGCCCTTTAGGAAGAATTTAACAGAAAAGATAAGATGAACTGATCCCCTCGGCCTCGAATACTCTAATACCATCGGGGTCGGAAAACAACAAGCGTTCAGTCCAGAGAGGCTGGATAGGAAAGATAAAAAAAGAGATATGGTATGGAAGTGGAAGTAAAACCATATCGGTCAATATCTCACCATGCTGACCAGTGCAATTGGTGAGTAGCCCATCCCGTCCGTTCACCACATAAGTTATACGTATAAGTTACATGGTTACTAACAGCTGCACCACGTGAAGGTGGGATTGGACACTAGGAAGATGTGCAGGTCGGTTCCTCTAAGTCTTAGAATTTAAAGCAATTAGAGGCTCTCCTTCCTCTTAGCATCTTCCCTTTTACAGCCATTTTATGTTTCATTTACATTTTTATCTTCCCTTTTTTTATACATGAAGGAGAAACATCTACAACCAGGAGATTGGATGGACCGTCAAAGTTGGCTAATGGGAATCAGACGATGTCAAGGACATTAATCAACCGATGATCTATCTACTTCCTTTTTTCCTTATTTTTATATTATGTGTGATATTTGTTGTAGGCCTATATAAATCTTGCGATTGCACAAAAACTCAATAAGCACATCGTCTCTGACGTTGACACAATTACTAAAATATCAAAATATTGTAATTTATTGGCTACAATAAGGTCAACTACAATCATCTAGAAACAAATGAAATGCGGGAACAGTGAATTTCACATGATTTGAACGGTATGCCGTTACGTTTGCGTTTGTTGAAGCTTGATCTTGCCATTGTACAACGAACGCCATCATGCGCCGTACCCTGCAAACATTCATCATAATGCGATACGTAGAAGGCATATTTGATAAACATGAATGAACTCAAATGTAATGCAATGCAACGGCAACGAACGTAGATCGCAATCCCGCCATTAAGAACAAATAAAAAAATCAACCCGTAAATACTGTCGTCTAAATTCTTGCGTGTGTCTAAACTGTGAATTGTAAAAGATGGACTTACGTGTATATAGAGTTTTATACTATGCAAATAAACCGGATTCAGTAAATGCAGCTACAGATATTACTTTAAAAATCTTTTATCAAAGCATACAATTATATGCAGTGGCACATGATAGATATGGCTGGTCAACATTATCTGTAAACATTAACATCTCATGAATGATGATGATTAGATACTCAAAGAAGCAAAGCGCATATCAATGCTAAAGAAACTCTAAATAAAATATTATGGTATACAGAATTCGGGATTCACCTTGTAGGCTGTGATACTCTATTTTCAAATAATGTTACATTCTTCTAATTATTTTTATTCCAAATATTGTTATTAGCGTCGTTTCTTTGTTTCCAATTTCCATTTCGTTCTATCTAAGCAGTTGGCTACTTCTCTAATCTCATTCCATTCATGCCTTCTTGGGTATCGTTCTTCAGAACTAAGTTTAGGTCGTCCCTACATATTTCTATCTGGTCGTATGTTGTATCCATTATAACAGCTTTGGCCATTTTGTGTTCTCCAACCCAAATGTGTGTCCACACGACTTTAACTGCCTGCCTCTCTTGTTTTCGGTCAGTGTTGTCTCTATCCTCCCATTCAATCTTCAAATTTACTCTTCAAAAAACAGAAAACCGTGATTGTATATTTTAATGCTATGCTTAAAAATGTATACATCCACTTATGTGGAACAGCACATCATATAAGTGAAATTAGTTATTTTTCATTTTGTAAAAGGCTGTATCCAATATATTTTTCAATAAATACAATTTTACCAATAATATAAATTGTGAGTTTATCGATTATAGTTATAATAATTTTCAGTATTCTGACCAGAACATATAATTATAAATTGAACCTTTAATCATTTGGACCTTTCGGATTGAACCCTTCATGGAAAACAAGGGCTTGTTAAGTACTAATTAACTAATTATTCATTCAATAGTTCATTTTTCTCTTTAATGCATTATCAAGTTGGATTAAATGTTCATATTTTCATCACCTGCGCAACAGAAATAAATTACTTACTTACTCACTGGCACTATCGAACCCGTCGGTTCATGGCCGCGCGGACATAAGCTATCCATACATCCCTATCCTGAGCTAATCCTTTCCAATCATTCCCTGTATTATCTACTTCCCTCAAATCATAGTTAATTTTGTTCTCCCACCTCATTCTTGGTCTACCAACTGGACGTTTTCCCTCTGGCGTTCCTACAAGAAGCTTCCATTCACGTCTATTACTGTGAAAGTAATTTTGGGACATCATAATATATTCGCTGGTTGAGTAGAAATGAATATCTTATGGCCTTAACACTACCAGATTAAATAAAGCATTGTTATTATTATTATTGTCTTTAGGCACAGATAGATGCATAAACAACCGCAAATCTGTATATAAATACATAAATAATATTATTATTATTATTCCTTCAAGCAAAAATCAGTCTGTTGTTGTGATGCTGTCGCTAGAATCCCTAGCTTCAACATCTGATTCGATTCCCGGCAGGGTAGTAAATTTTAAATCTTCACCTTTGGAGGCATGGTCCTTTCCATTCTGTGCTGTCTTCGACTATACTGCTAACCATTGACAGATCCAGAGAGATCAGCGATTGTGTACCTTTCTAATGTATGGTTGGGCGTTAATGCTCCTTACCTCACTGGCTAAAAAGTATAAGTTTCAAAAAAGGATGTAAGTCTTAAAAATAAGAGTAATGTAAAATAAGTAAAAGTATTGGAGTAATGGAGATTGATGTTGATAATAATATGACAATGTAAATAGTAGGTGACATTGTCCATCAGACTTTTCGCGTCTCTGTAATGAGATTGAATCGGCACACTCCGGTCATATGGCTTGTTTCACAGTATGTAATGTATGATATATGGAGGTTGTAATTGAAATGACGTCAGTTGCACAGTGATTAATTAATGTTTTATACATCAAATACAATTTAGGTCTTTATATTTAGCTTTATCACAAATACATTCACTGCGTTAAATGCACCAGTGAAAAAACTTGATTGTCAGCATTGACATTTCAGTTTTCATACTTTTTTAATTGAGCCAGTGTTATTTCCTTCTATAATATTTGGGCAATTTTCATTAATAATAATAATAATAATAATAATAATAATAGCAATAGCAATAGTGATAATAATGTTTATTTAATGCCACACATTGTAATTTCGACATTCTGGTGTTCTCTCCTGACATTGGCGTAGATGTAGTGTAATCGACGTCTGAGGTCGGGCTGCCCGGAAGGAGGGGTTACGCTGCCCCGTTAGTATGGTAGGAGATGATAATGGTGCGCCATGACAGCCCTTGATCCTAAACTTAATCCAAGGCGAATATAAATTATGGTGGTCATGTGATATTCGGGGATCGTTTGGGTCTTAACAGTTCCTGACATTTGTCTTAAAGACAAGGAAAACCCTCGAAAAAACTCATCCAGGAAATTTGTCCCGACAGAGGATCAAACCCGGGCCCGCTGCGTGACAAAGCTACCTCGAGCCGCAACGCTGGACTGCAAAAATAATAATAATAATAATAATAATAATAATAATAATAATAATAATAATACGTAATTCTACCAGTTATATTATATGGGTGCGAAACATGGACTCTCACTTTAAGGGAGGAAAGGAGATTACAAGTATTTGAGAATAAAGTACTTAGGAAGATTTTTGGACCAAAGAGAGATGAACAGACATGTGAATGGAGAAGACTACTTAACAATGAACTACATGGTCTTTATAGGAAGCCAGATATAATAAGAACAGTTAAGTCTCGGAGACTGCGATGGGCAGGACATGTTGAACGTATGGGGAATGAAAGACGTGCATGGAAGCTTCTTGTAGGAAAGCCAGAGGGAAAACGTCCAGTTGGTAGACCAAGAATGAGGTGGGAGAATAACATTAACTATGATTCGAGGGAAGTAGATTATACAGGGTACGATTGGAAAGCATTAGCTCAGGATAGGGATGTATGGAGAGCTTATGTCCGCGCGGCCATGAACCTACGGGGTTCGATAGTGCCAGTGAGTAAGTAAGTATAATAATACGTAACGGGCCACTGGACCTAATACTTGAAAGACAGATGATGATGATGATGATGATGATGATGATGATAATGATGATGATGATGATAATAATAATAATAATAATAATCTTCTTCTTCCGAATGCAATATTGGGTGATGAAGCCCGTTCTGCGACTACAAAAACTGATCTTTCCATCGGTTGAAGGGTCTTCCGAGGTCTCTTTTGCCTTTAGGGTTGAGGTGGTAAATCATCTTTGGTAAACGGGAATTTGACATTCTCTGGACGTGTTGGAACCATTTAATCTGATAATTTTGTATATGTTCAACCATTTCCCTACTATTCCACTGCATCCTTATCTCATCACTTTTCATTCTATCCCTTAATGTTACTCCAGTTAGTAAATAATAATAATCCACTCCATGTCGTGCAATCCTCATGTTCTCATTGCAGTTCTTATTTATTGCACCCACGATTTTCGAGGGCCTAAATAATAATAATAATAATAATAATAATAATAATAATAATAATAATAATACTATTTTTATTTATATACAGATTTTTAATGAGTACACATATTTCTGAGCCTAAAGTTTAATTTTTTTCTCCTCACGTCTCTGTACATCCACTCCATGTCCTCCAGTCCTCATGTTCTCATTCCAGTTCTTATTTCTTGCATCCACGAGTTTCGAGGGCCTAAATAATAATAATAATAATGATAATGATAATGATAATAATGATAATAATGATAATGATAATAATAATAATGATAATGATGATAATAATAATAATAATAATAATAATAATAATAATAATAATAATAATAATAATAATAATACTATTTTTATTTATATACAGATTTTTAATGAGTACACATATTTCTGTGCCTAAAGTTTTATTTTCTTTCTCCACTCGTCTCTGTACATCCACTCCATGTCATGCAATCCTCATGTTCTCATTGCAGTTCTTATTTCTTGCACCCACGATTTTCGAGGGGCTAAATAATAATAATAATAATAATAATAATAATAATAGTACTAGGAATAATAATAATAGTACTAGGAATAATAATAATAATAATAATGAATAAGGTTACAATATATGAGCACATTCCTGAACCAATAGATATGGCATATTATTTCTTTTTTACTTTCATCCATTCCAAACTTCCGAATTTCCTTCCTTTTGGTGTAGAAATAATCGTGTAGTATTACATTTCGGAGTGTTTGTGGACACAAGTTGTGGGGTCTTGAAGTTTGTGAAATGCGTTTACTATTTGTATATCCACATTAGATGCTTTTATGAAATGTTTATACCAGGCAAGTTAACATAGTTCCACAATGTATCCTATTCAATTTCAGCACTCATAAGCTGGTGACTTCTAAACACAGCCCCAGTATGTGGAGAGACTAGGAGCGTACTTCTATCGAAAATCGTTTCGAAGACAGCACTTACTACGTCATTTCTAACTATAATGCTCTTTTGTGTGTGTGTGTGTGTGTGTGTGTGTTGAGTTGTCTAGTATAGTTATTATGTTAATTTTGTGGTAGTGGAGGCACACTTTCTAGTTTGATTGGTGATCTCTGTTGTAGTATTTTCTCTTACGTTTATTTGAATTTAATTTTTAGGAACTGAATAAATTTATCAATATGCATAATCTGTATGCAGTAGTAACACAACTCGGAACAAAAGTACGTAATAAGTTTGAATAGGCTCACAAAGGCAATCTGTTACTTCGAACTGCGAATTATTATTTATTAATTATAAAATAAGCTGTTAAATGGTGTGTAACAAATGAAATAAGTCCTCGTATACACAGTGTTTCATAAACAGTCCTGAAAGCAATTAATGATATATATAACAATAACCCAATATCTTTCGAGATTAGGGAACAAATGAAGCAAAGTTCAAAACATATTTGTGGGTACGTGGGCATTGCGGGATATTAGGAAATGAACGTGCGGATGTATTAGCCAAATCTGCAGCAGATTCCAGTTTACAGTATGTGTATGATCTCTTTCCTGAAGTCACAAATAAAGGAACATATAATAGCAAGATGGAACATGTGGCTCTATGGTACCTCAGGTACATTAAACCAACAGTTCTTCTTTCGAAGTATTTATGACAGCATAAAATGTACACCCATTGTTCCAAATTTTATATTAACACAATTTCTTAATCGGCACGGAAATTTGGCCAATACCTGCAGTGATTCAACATCATAGAAAATGCAAGCTGTAATTGTATTAGCAACCAAAGTATAGAACATATTATATTAGATTTCCTTTGTTCTGGAACGAAAGATTCAAAATGACATGTCTCATAAGTAACATCACCTGTTTAAGTAAACCATCCATTACAGAAGTGCTTATGACAGAAAAGAACTAAAGACTTTTTTATGTTTTCATAAATAAAATTCATAAAGAACTTTACTTTTAGATAAAATATTATATAACGAAAAAAAATTACAAAATAAACCCTGATGTACCTTAGGTGAAATAGGGTTTATACGTTTAGGATACTAAAAAAATAGATGGGTACTTATGTATGGCTAGATGTTGAATGTATTTTAAGTGTTCTGAAGATAATTATTTAAACTTGTACTTGTAAGCCAATGTTTCCCTTAATAGAGAACTCTGCAAACGTTGATTCCCCGTAGCTGGAGCTTTGTAACACTCCAGAATGCTAAAATGCATGGTTGATTGTTTCAACACACAAAGAATCAACATCATCCGTCACGAATTAGGCTACTGTAGACCTGTTTCGGCCTCATGCAGCAGTCTTTTAAGAAGTATTCCTGGTCGACAATGTACTTTGGGTTTATATTGCAACATAATTTTTGGATTCTTGAATGTTCTATTCTTTTTTCCATGGTCTTGCCAGTTTAATTTACATCTGTTGAGTTTTTTCCACTGATTCTACTTCTAATTGTTCTATTTTTTTCATTCTTTTTTCGATCTGAAAGAGTGTGTCATGCTGTCCTTCTGAGAAATTTAATTTCCGTTGCTTTGATTCTGCTCCTATCTCTTTTTCTTAATGTCCAAATGTCACTTCCGTACAAAAGGGACTGTCAAAGAAGTATATATTTTTTATTCTTGAGTTTTTTTGTGCTAATTTAGCTTTTAATGTATTATCTATTATTCCTAAGGTTTGTTTCAATTTGGTGATTTTCTTATTCACATATTTTTAATTTTGATAAGAAATTTTCACAACCTAAACAGTTGAAATTTTGTACTTGTTCCAGGCATTGGTTATTGTGCATTATCTTACTTCTGATTGGACCTTCTCCTAAGAATGCCATTACTTTTGATATTTGTATTGTTACTTCCATTTCAAAATTTTAAATATTTTATTTAGTGCATATAGTCCTATATGTAAGTTATTCTCTGAATTGGAAATTATAACTTGATCATCTGCGAAAAAGTAGAGTATTTAATATTAAGGTACTGGTTATTTTTATTCCTGATGGATGCACACTGTGAACATTAAAAGTGGTCCCATTTTTTCATGGGAGATCGTTCCCTTGTCAGAAGAGAGGAATAAAAATAAGAAGAGAGAAAGAAATAACATAGTGACTTTGGGTTGATAGAATAAATTACAAATTCAAATGACTTTCTTAAGTACGTTAGTAATGTGGAATATTTCATTAGAAAAAGCGGCAAGGTAACAGCTCATTGGTCACAACCACGAAGTCTTACTTTGGTGGTTTTATCTCTTTCTTCAGGATGTACTATTGATTTTTGATCCTGTGGGATGGGAAATGCAAGAAGAGATTTATATTAGGAGGTAACCAAAACCTTAACTTTTCCCTCTTACACTTCCCGTTGACTCTTTCACCTTTAGGCTATAGAAAAGAATGCACATGGACATAAAATATAGAATACTGTAAAAAGAGAAACAGAGCGGAACAAAAAATATAAAGATGATTGAAATAAAAATTCTGCATCAGTTGAGAGATAAAAATTGTAAATGGCATCAAATGTTCCGCATAAAATGCATAGCATTTCTCAAACGTCATGCAGGAAAAGATTTGATTTCCTTCTACAACATACATATATATCAAACACACATAAATTTGTATATACAAGACATTTGTACTGTCTCCTGATATAGATGAATGTACAGTTTCCTGGAGGAAAAACCTAAAACGTTTGTTCATTCTTAAATTCGTAATGGTGGTGATTATTGGCCCGATTTTCACATAGCGCATAGTGGGCACAAAATAAAATAACTTTTGTTTTTCAGATATTTTGATCCTCGTACGTTCAGATTTAACAGAAATTCTGTATTTTATAGTACATTTTCGCATGTAATTATTTTCTATTTAGTTAGATTTGAATGTATCGATAAAGTATATAATATTAGTAGCAGCTTTCACCCAGGATGTTAAAGTCTGTGCAGACATTCTTACATCCAAGTACTGAGGCAATATTTTCCAATCGTTCCTGTATAATTCATCTTCCTAAAATCATATTTAACGTTCTTCTCACACCTCATTTATTACCCTAATTGCTGTGTGCTTTCCCTTTATTTTTCCTACAATTATTTTCCTTCCTCCACTTAATTTGTCAACCGTGCCAAATGCCTTGTCCGTCGAATCGTGTGTGGCAAGAAATGAGCCACTGTTTTGATATTTGTTGTGTAGCATACGGTACTCATGGTTTATTTAGGAAGTAATATTTTAAGGTTATTTTAATCAAGTTATTTTTGAGACTGAAAACACCTTACCTCACTTTAATATTGATTTGTTCTCGAACATCTTTCGATATAATCTTCTATATCATCTTCGGCTTACCCAGACCGGGGCATGCTGAAGATGATATAGAAGATTATATCGTAACATGTTCAAGAACAAATCAACATTAAAGTGAGGTAAGATGTTTCTAGTCTCAAAAAAACTTTATATGATGCTCATATTGAATGCATAAATAAAGGAGTGAAATTTTAAATTTTCTCTTTCCAGGAATGCTGGAATTGTTTCTATTTTTTTATGTATAACTTTAATTGGTCCGCGATACAAGCTTCCGTCAGAGTTCGAAGTTCAGCCTTCTAGGCAATCGTAACCGATAACTAGCTTTCAGCTAAATCTTCATAAGTCAGATTATGGAGGTTGTATAAAGTAGTATAAAAATAGGGTAAACGGAAAAGAAAAGTTTTGAAACTGCCTGTTTATTGTAGTCTAATACAATAAGTAAAATTCCATTTGTAATACAATGAACTAACTAGGACGGGTACAATAAAAACTGTATATTTAGAAGACAGGAATATTTACAAAAAAATGTAATGCAAGCTTTAACACGTTTTAACTTGAAACATCAGATGTTTAAATGATAGAGGGAAATGCTAAGCAGGTCTCCTGCCTGAAAATATAAATTGTTCCCATGTAATAAAACGGCTAAATATCACATTAAAACCGTCATAAAAACAGCCATCAAACTTCCCTTAACTTCACTGACTTAATACGATGAAACCTGCGAGAAAGCAAGAATTATTTCCTGCGAAACCATTTTTATACAGAAATGTATGTTTTAGAGTGAAAATAAGAGGGAAAAAATTGAAAAATATAATCGTACTCTCCATATTTCGTTTCCTCGGTCCAAAACGGAACCATGGCTTGCTCCACTCTGAACTTGCAAGGTAATCATTCCATTCTTACAAAAATAAAGTCTCGCTTGTGTTATTTTGCTTATGATAAAAAAATGTTAATGTTCAATTAGAATAGCCAGAATATATAGTAGAACATATCTGAAACCAAATTAAATTAGAGAAAAATTAAATATGAAAGGAATAAATCTAGTATTATTACATTAGTATTGCCACTTTTAATTACCCTTGTGTCAATTTGTCACATAAAATCCAAGATATGTAAACATTAACATAGTAATATAAGTTTCAACAAACAGAAGGCAAAATAAAATTATATCTACATAAGAACATATGGTAAGGGACAGTTTTGAAATTTAATAAATTTGCGGCAATCCCAATATCGTTATACGAATCAGAAAAGTGAACGCTAACTTCGTAAAATAAATGTAACTGAAAATAAATTCCTAAGGTGTGAGGCAGGATATACAATTTAAGATCGTAAAATAATTGTCGACAACCTAGTATAGCTAAAATTAACTCATAAGTTATCATGGAGAAAATTAAATTCTACCGAGAAATTCGTATCAAAAATTTATTCAGGATAACCAACAAAAGGCTGGTCCAAATGTATTTAACTATAGGCTTACACCATGCCTAGAGCGATATTATAAATAAGACGACCAAGGAATAGATAGAATGACCAGCTCTTTCTCGTAAGCGGAACAACCTGGAATACCTAACCGTAGATGATATATTATTATTTTTTGATTGCGGATGAGCCCATGTAGGACTACGCAAAGTACTTAGAGGCGTTTCCTTTGAGCTCAAATTTCTTTCATTCTTTTGCTATGAGTTTGTTTTCTATCATCTGTCCAAGTTGTTCCAGTTTTTTTCTTCGGTTTGTCTTCTTGGTCAACTTGCCACTTATTCACCTTAATTCTAAATATATCTCTGTTTGGGATATCTTCTTTAGTAATTTCTGCCAATTTTAGGTCCTTTTTGACTTCATCAATTCACTTCGTAGTATCCACTGGAGCTTTACTTCTGTTTTCGTAGAATTCCATTATCTGTTTTGTAAGCCTGTTTGAGTTGATTCGTTTATAATAATAATAATAATAATAATAATAATAATAATAATAATAATAATAATAATAATAATAATACTTTATTCTGGCAGAGTTAAGGTCATAAGGCCTTCTCTTCCACTCAACCAGCACAAATAAAAATAAATATTCGACAAATATAGATATACACTATACTAATTATAAACAGTTAAAGATACAATAAATGTAACAATGTAAATGTCATGTACAAACAACATTTTATAGGGTAATAACAATTATGATACGATAATAATAATAATAATAATAATAATAATAATAATAATAATAATAATAATAATATAAATATGATACATTATATGGGAAACACCATATGGCCATAAAATGTTAACCTTCGTTTTCTAATATCACTATGAATTAATAATTGATTTCGTACATCTCATTGATGGATAAATCATATTTGAAGAGAAAAATTATACGCTCAGACCGGGACTTGAACCCGGGACCCTTGGTTCTCTAGACCAAGTGCTCTACCGACTGAGCTACCTGAGACAAGTACCGATCTAAACGCAAATCCTTCTCTTATACATTGTAATTCCCTTCCAACAAATGCTCTGAAGCCATGCTTCTATCTTGCAAATGTCGGCTCCTTTATTAAGAAGACATATTTGGGAATTATACATTACAGCCAGTACGGCTTTTTTCTGTTTTAATAATTGATTTCGTACATCTCATTGATGGATAAATCATATTTGAAGAGAAAAATTATACGCTCAGACCGGGACTTGAACCCGGGACCCTTGGTTCTCTAGACCAAGTGCTCTACCGACTGAGCTACCTGAGACAAGTACCGATCTAAACGCAAATCCTTCTCTTATACATTGTAATTCCCTTCCAACAAATGCTCTGAAGCCATGCTTCTATCTTGCAAATGTCGGCTCCTTTATTAAGAAGACATATTTGGGAATTATACATTACAGCCAGTACGGCTTTTTTCTGTTTTAATAATTGATTTCGTACATCTCATTGATGGATAAATCATATTTGAAGAGAAAAATTATACGCTCAGACCGGGACTTGAACCCGGGACCCTTGGTTCTCTAGACCAAGTGCTCTACCGACTGAGCTACCTGAGACAAGTACCGATCTAAACGCAAATCCTTCTCTTATACATTGTAATTCCCTTCCAACAAATGCTCTGAAGCCATGCTTCTATCTTGCAAATGTCGGCTCCTTTATTAAGAAGACATATTTGGGAATTATACATTGAGATGTACGAAATCAATTATTAAAACAGAAAAAAGCCGTACTGGCTGTAATGTATAATTCCCAAATATGTCTTCTTAATAAAGGAGCCGACATTTGCAAGATAGAAGCATGGCTTCAGAGCATTTGTTGGAAGGGAATTACAATGTATAAGAGAAGGATTTGCGTTTAGATCGGTACTTGTCTCAGGTAGCTCAGTCGGTAGAGCACTTGGTCTAGAGAACCAAGGGTCCCGGGTTCAAGTCCCGGTCTGAGCGTATAATTTTTCTCTTCAAATATGATTTATCCATCAATGAGATGTACGAAATCAATTATTAAAACAGAAAAAAGCCGTACTGGCTGTAATGTATAATTCCCAAATATGTCTTCTTAATAAAGGAGCCGACATTTGCAAGATAGAAGCATGGCTTCAGAGCATTTGTTGGAAGGGAATTACAATGTATAAGAGAAGGATTTGCGTTTAGATCGGTACTTGTCTCAGGTAGCTCAGTCGGTAGAGCACTTGGTCTAGAGAACCAAGGGTCCCGGGTTCAAGTCCCGGTCTGAGCGTATAATTTTTCTCTTCAAATATGATTTATCCATCAATGAGATGTACGAAATCAATTATTAAAACAGAAAAAAGCCGTACTGGCTGTAATGTATAATTCCCAAATATGTCTTCTTAATAAAGGAGCCGACATTTGCAAGATAGAAGCATGGCTTCAGAGCATTTGTTGGAAGGGAATTACAATGTATAAGAGAAGGATTTGCGTTTAGATCGGTACTTGTCTCAGGTAGCTCAGTCGGTAGAGCACTTGGTCTAGAGAACCAAGGGTCCCGGGTTCAAGTCCCGGTCTGAGCGTATAATTTTTCTCTTCAAATATGATTTATCCATCAATGAGATGTACGAAATCAATTATTAAAACAGAAAAAAGCCGTACTGGCTGTAATGTATAATTCCCAAATATGTCTTCTTAATAAAGGAGCCGACATTTGCAAGATAGAAGCATGGCTTCAGAGCATTTGTTGGAAGGGAATTACAATGTATAAGAGAAGGATTGCGTTTAGATCGGTACTTGTCTCAGGTAGCTCAGTCGGTAGAGCACTTGGTCTAGAGAACCAAGGGTCCCGGGTTCAAGTCCCGGTCTGAGCGTATAATTTTTCTCTTCAAATATGATTTATCCATCAATGAGATGTACGAAATCAATTATTAAAACAGAAAAAAAGCCGTACTGGCTGTAATGTATAATTCCCAAATATGTCTTCTTAATAAAGGAGCCGACATTTGCAAGATAGAAGCATGGCTTCAGAGCATTTGTTGGAAGGGAATTACAATGTATAAGAGAAGGATTTGCGTTTAGATCGGTACTTGTCTCAGGTAGCTCAGTCGGTAGAGCACTTGGTCTAGAGAACCAAGGGTCCCGGGTTCAAGTCCCGGTCTGAGCGTATAATTTTTCTCTTCAAATATGATTTATCCATCAATGAGATGTACGAAATCAATTATTAAAACAGAAAAAAGCCGTACTGGCTGTAATGTATAATTCCCAAATATGTCTTCTTAATAAAGGAGCCGACATTTGCAAGATAGAAGCATGGCTTCAGAGCATTTGTTGGAAGGGAATTACAATGTATAAGAGAAGGATTTGCGTTTAGATCGGTACTTGTCTCAGGTAGCTCAGTCGGTAGAGCACTTGGTCTAGAGAACCAAGGGTCCCGGGTTCAAGTCCCGGTCTGAGCGTATAATTTTTCTCTTCAAATATCACTATGAATGTCTGTATATATTTTTATTTCCTTTTTACTTCTGAGTCTAAATGCTTCACCTATGAATTGTGGACCTAAAACTTTTCTTATAATTATTATTATTATTATTATTATTATTATTATTATTATTATTATTATTATTATTATTATTATTATTATTATTATTATTATTACCATTTATTTTTGTGCACATACCTACATTTTTTATAATCAATAAATTACAAATGACGGAAGATCGACAACATGACACCCTAAATTCCCCTATTCAATGAAGGATTCTTAAGATATTCGGTTTATCGGGAATCTTTCTTTCAGCTTTCTTTTAGCTTTCTTTAACTTCCTCTTATTTAATAATTTATAACTTTGCATTATGTGGAGTACCCTTTTTAAGCGGGATAGTTTCAACCAAACTTTATTTTTCTTTACACTAGTACCAATTATTACTTTATTGTAACGGACTGTCAACAGCACGTACGGCTTACTGCCCGTGCGACCCATATTTGTAAATAATATTGTAAATATCTTACTTTTTTGTCTAATAAAGTCCTACTACTACTACTATTTTAAATATCTAGACACTGATACTAATTTATTTAAGAAGTCTGAATTAAGGCCATAAGGCTTAATTTTCCATTCAAACAGTGACAAAAATTCGATATAGGAAAATACATAACATAAGCAAATAATCAAATATAAATTGATTTGTAGAAACCAAATAAATTAATATTAATATAATTGACACGTGAAGTAACAAAAACTATAAATTGTGCCGTTCACAAATCAAACCGACACGGTACTTACGAGGGTAGCGACACTATTCCGACTCGAAAAAGGGAATCAATTAGGCTAAGAAATATAATTATTTAGTAAATACTAATAATTGCACATTGTTTACATATTTATTCACGAATGATGTTCTTATTTTTCACATCTTGTCCAGAAATCTGCCCATGACTATTCAGTTTTCTGTGTTTACCATTAACTGGTAGCATGCCAATCCATCATGATTTGAATTTATAACCTCTCCAGCTACAACTGATGCCTCCAATATTCCAAATCGTTGCAAATTCCTGGTATATGTACCTCTATTTGATCATGAGCTCCATCACAATGGAGATAATCGTATATCGTAATCGTCGATAAGTAAGTTTTCTGACAGATGTAATGTTCTTAGTCTGGCTAACATGTCCATGTGTACCTATCGAAAACATTAATAATGTCGTGAAGAACTATTCATATAGCTTAACTTGTTTAAAAAAAATAAACCTTACTAATACCCAAAAATAAAACATGTATTTATTATAAACAAATGAAATAATATTGAATTGAAAAATACAACTTTCAGAATAAAGGGAAATCATATTTTTAGCTATATCTTGAGCGGCATTACGAGTATTTGAGAATAAAGTTCTTAGGGAAATTTTTGGACCAAGGAGAGATGAAGAGACAGGTGGATGGAGAAGACTGCATGATAGTGAATTACGTGGTCTTTATAGGAAGTCAGGTATAATGAGAAAAGTTAAGTCTCGTAGACTGCGATGGGCAGGACATGTGGCACGAATGGGGAATGAAATACGTGCATGAAAACTTCTTGTAGGAAAACCAGAGGGAAAACGCCCAGTTGGTAGACCAAGAATGAGGTGGAGAATAGCATTAACTATGATTTGAGGGAAGTAGATAATACAGGGGATGACTGGAAAACATTGGCTCAGGATAGGGATATATGGAGATCTTATGTCCGTGCGGCCATGAACCTACGGGTTCGATAGTGCCAGTGAGTGAGTGAGCTATGTCTTAGCAAAGCTGTATTATTTTGTTAGCCAAAAAATGATATCCATTCCATTACGAGGAAACAGAAATTACGGTAGTTAGAGCGATTTAAAAAGTTTGTGTTCCAAGTAAACGTCTTCTCGTAATGTCCTAATTTTGCTGCTTTACGGAATGTATATCCCTTTTGATAATTACATTGTATATACCAAGTTTCATTACGTGTAAACAAACAATTACGGCCGCTAGAGACTGAAAATGTTCCCGTAAAAACCTCAGCTTTCGGGTCCAATTGTTTTCTGCGAATTCCTTAGTTTTCTCATTTAAATATTACATGCCGAGTTTGCTCGCAAAAAACAAAACAAAAATGACGTATCCATAGGGACTTTTAAGTTTCAGATATCATGTGAACTCATAATGATCTAATTTCGCTGATTTATGAAGAATAACTTTTTCCTTTTATTTCAGTGACATATATATTGGTAGAATATGTTGCAATGTATGGAAGTGAGGTATGGACAATCAATAAGTACTGCAAGAATAGACTAATAACTCCAGAAATTGGTTATTTACGCAGAAGTGCCAGAAAGTCAACATTAAAACATGTAAAAAGTAAGAAATTTAGAAACAAAATGGAAGGAGAAGAAAGCATAATTAAAATAATTGAGCAAAAGGAATTAAAGTGGTTAGGACATATTTTAAGAATGGAAGATGACCGATGGCCGAAGCAACTATACCAATAGCAACCGACCAGAAAGAAGAAAAGAGGGAGACCAAAGTTAACATGGAAGGAAACATGAAGACAGTAATGCAAGCAAGACGGCTAAGCATTGAAGATGCCCAAGATCCTAGGCTTTGGCGATTTGGAACGGGAAGACAGCAGCAGCTGTAAAAACCAGATATATATAGTCGACCGCTGTGGTCTCGAGCAGCGGGCCCGGGTTCGATCCCCGGTCGGGGCAGTTTTTCTGGGTGAGGTTTTTATCGGGGTTTTTCCTCACCTGTAAGACAAATGTCAGGAAAACTTTAAGGCCCAAACGGTCCCCAAAATCATATGGCCATCATTATCATCATCACCCTTATCATTATCATCTTCATCATCTTTCACCAGTGTGGAAAGCAACGGGAAGCTACCACACCTACAATTCCCTAGTAAAGCTGCAAGCATAGCATGAAAATGCTATGATTGCAGTGAAGGACCTGCCTTCGGGCAGAATTACTATGTATATATATATATATATATATATATATATTCAACCATTAAGAGCTGAGGGCTAACCTCAAGTAGAAATTTAAAACTCGCCCTATCAGCAGTAATTTTTGTTTTTTTTCTATATATATATATATATATATATATATATATATATATATATATACCGAGGAAAAAAAACAAAAATTACTGCTGATAGGGCGAGTTTTAAATTTTTATATATATATCGAGAAAAAAAACAAAAATTACTGCTGATTGGGCGAGTTTTAAATTTTTATATATATACCGAGAAAAAAAAAAACAAACATTACTGCTGATAGGGCGAGTTTTAAATTTTTACTTGAGGTTAACCCTCAACTTTTAATGGTTGAATTTTTCTGGTAAAAGAGCTGAATCTCAAGTTTCTTCGTTGAATATTACATGCTCAATTTGGTTGGAAAAAATGCGGAAGCTAGATATATATTTCGTCTTTTTTTTGTGCATAGTAAGTAGGATGGAATTAAATTTTAAAAAAACTAATTTCCTTTTTTTCGGAATTCGTCAAAAGAGATTAATATCCAGTATCATATTTCGTCGTCGTGGGATCTCAAAATACATGCACAATGAAACCAAATATTGCCATGAAACGTTGATAGTAAACCACCAATGAAAAGTATGAATTACCAATAAAATAGTAAGGAAAATAGGAATAATATAAAAGTAGGAGAGAACGAATGAAATATAACGACAGTTACAATCACATCTTCTTCTTCTTCTTCCTTTCATGTGATAGACCTAGTGGTCTGTTACGGTCTCAATCCAACGTTTGAAGGGTCTGCCCAAAGATCTCTTGCCTGGTGGCTGGTAATTTATGATCTGACGTGGTATTCTTGTTCTGCTCATTCTTCGTACGTGAGATTTCCAGTTGTTTCTGTATTTTTGTACATATTCCATGACTGATTCTGTTTGTAATTCTTTGAGAATGTCAGAATTCCTTTTATGGTCTGCCCTTGAATAGCCCGCAGTACGTCTCATAAATTTCATTTCTGCCGCAGTTAGTCTTTGTTCATCTACACTGCGAATTGTCCAGGCCTCACTGCCGTAACATAATATGGGTCTGGCCAGGGTTTTATAAATTCTAGTTCGTGTGTGTTGCTGTACTGTGTTTGACTTGAAAATATTATTTATAATTCCTGTTACTCTGTTAAATTTTATAATTTTTTGACTAAAATCTTTTTCTTCTTCGTATGTAACTTGGTATCCGAGATAGTTAAATGTGTTGGTTTGTTCTAATATTTTATTATTAATAACAATTTTACTGCGAACTGGGTCTTTTCCTAGGAAAGCCATGACTTTAGATTTTTCTGTTGAGATTTCCATGTTGTAGTTTATTGCCGTTTGGTGAAAAGAGTGGAGTGAACGTTGTACGTCATCTTCTGAATTCGCTATAAACACAATGTCATCTGCAAATAATAGGGTGTCTAAATTATATAATCTATTAAGTGGTATACTGCCATGTGGTTGTAGTCTCCATTCTTCAATAATTGAGTTCATGTATATTATGAAGAGCATTGGTGAAAGACCACATCCTTGTCTAACTCCTTGATTAATTGGTCTGCATTCCGAGATTTTATTTTCAATCTTAACTTGGATGTAATTATCCTTATAAATATCATATATAGCTTTTATCAGTTGGTCTGGGATTCCATCATATTTGAGGATTTCTAATAATTTGTTTCTATTTACTTTGTCAAATGCCTTCTTCAAGTCAATAAACGCCATGTGTGTTTCAATATTAAACTCACATAAACTATTTTAGTCTTTATAACTTTGGACTTTATTGGAGAAATTGTAATACATTCCTAGCATTTAATTCTTAAAAGTACACGTTGAGTAATTTAAATGCATTCAGGATTGTGAGTGAATTTTCGTAAGAGTTGAGGTACATAATATATCTCTTTGTGTCATGGCCACTTGATACATTTGCTATGAGGAGGATATGAGCAGGGGACGTCAGATAAATGACTGGCTATAACTTTAGAATGTGATAAGTACCAAGTTGTGAAGCGTCTCTTTAGTTCTGCATTTACTTGCTCTCTTTTCACTGATATTGTATGGTTAGTCTATATATCATCAGATAAAGTTAAATCTGACGCATGACTTAATGTATGGGCTATTACATAAACTTTTACCTATTGAACTCTCTACTTTGTAGAAATATGGAATATAGATTTACGATCAATGGAATTCATGAAACACAGATTAATACAGAAGAATAAGACATGACTCTAGTTATTTTTTATTTGTTGTTTACAGTCGCTAGTTTTGTCATATCGTCACTTTTGTGTACGGCGTCATTCTTTGACAGATTGTTCTGTGAAATTTAACATTCTAGTAGATAGAAATTTTGTAGTTTATTAAGCCGTCTTGGTATATGAGAGGCTAGGGCGTTCGGCAGTTCCGAGTCGGACCCAGGTTCGAATCCTGGCGATTCCAGAAAAGTATTGATGGATATGCCATACAGGCATTTTTCGTTTTTTTTTTCCTGGGTTCTCCCGTTTCCCGAATTTCATCCCACCAATATCCTCCATTATCTTTTCCCTCTCCTTTATTTAATTTAATTTCTCATTCACTCGTTTCATATCATCCTTCACCTCATATCATGTTATGTAAAAAATAGTTTGTGTTGAAATGCACATGTGTTAAAGATATGTGGTTTAGGGGATCTAGTGAGAGGCCCATCAGGGACCTGCCTAATGACTCCTAGCCTCAGCAACAGAAATGAGCATAAGGTTAAAAGGGACGTTGTGGCCTTTGCGGCCACGGTGTCAACCCAAAAATGACAGTATGGATCATGGTAGTAGAATCTGGTGTGTCGGAATTGGAAGATTTGTGCAATCTTCAATTCCAGTCTGAATATTTTGTTTTATTTAATGCGCCAGATTTGTCATTTCGACATTTTCTGGTGTTCTTTCCTGGCAATGGTGTAATTGGAACTCACGTCTGAGGTGGGCACCTGGAAGGCGGGATTATGCTGCTCGGATAATATGATGGGTGATGATATTATAGTGTTGCGCCAGGAGAATCTGTAATCTTACACACAATCTAAGGCGAATATGATGACCATAACTGGTTGTGCCTTAAAATTTCCTAACATTTGTCTTACAGGTGAGGAAAAACTCTGAATGAAACTTCACCCAGGAAACTTGTTCAGACCGGGAATCGAACCCGATCCTGCTACAGGATAAGGCAGCACTCTATCTCGAGACCACGGCGTAGTAGAATTAGTATTTTTATTTAACGACGCTCCTTATGACCAACGGTTATTAGCAACACAGTTCAGAGCTGGGTAAGGAAAGGTCTCTTATATCAGGCTCCAGATTCTATTGGACCCACGTATTTTCTTTCGTTCTGAAGCAATCCGTAGCAATGATATTTACGTCTTAAAAAATCCTAAAGTCGTTAATTATAGACAAAAGTGAATTGATCACATGACCGGAATGAGTAACGAGAGATGCCCATTGTTATCAAGAAATTATCAGGCAAGAGGAAGACGTGTTGTCAGAAGACCTAGAAAAGTTGGGCTGGTGCATTATGAAGTCGGGAGCGCAATTGCCTAACTTTGGAGTGACGATGATGATGATGATAAAAACTCGACTTCTGTCGGATTCGAATCTGAGTTCAATATCTTTTCTCATTATAGTGTCATTCTTTGCAATGAGCGGTGTCTTTACTTTCAAAACAGATTTGCTGTCTAATCAGTAATCAAGTCACCCACACTCTTAAACACTGGAAATATTTTATTATATTGTAGTTATTTCTAGATTCCACATTTCATCTTTCACTGCCCAAATCCTACCTCCATGTCTTTAAAAGGTTGATGGAATATAATCTTCATTTAATTCTTTTGAAGATAATTTGAGACATTTATGAGACGACGATTCTTTAGTGAAGATGTATTGCTAGAACTTCAGTTAGAACCATTATCTATTTTATAAACAATTACCAATATAATTGAAAAACTCAAAGAAACGTACAACCAAGGGCAGAATTCCAAAAGTCGTGTCTCAATACCATCCACACGGTATAAGATCCCTGAGCCGTACGAGGAACATAGGATTGAAAATCCAGTCTTGAGATTGTAACAGGTCACCAGACATTATGCATTTAGAAAAGACGATTCACGGTACTTAAGAAGTATAAAAATATATCAATTCTTAGTGAGATCATCGATTCTTTAGGGAAGTTGTGGTTCAATTTCCTGGTATTTGCTTTTAAGTTCAGGAAAACCCTAAAAAAGTCAAATTCTAAAAGGCACTCTTCTTCAGAGGCAACGTGCGGTCATAATATGATCCTGACACACTGGTAGTTTGTGATTCGACCTACGTTATCGGAGCATTTACATTTATGACACAAAGTAGTTTGGATTAGACTTGGTCGAAGAAACATAATTACTTTAAAGAACATGATTATTTTGGTTAACTAATTTTTGCTGTAAAATTCTGATTCTATTATTTTATTGCATATTTAAGCCAGTCAGAATCTAATTTTTAGGAAGCTACCACATATATAATTTCCTAATAAAGCTGTAAAGCAAAGCATGAAAATGCTTTGATTGCAGTGAAAGACCTGCCTTACGGCAGACCACTGTACAAAATTAATATGTACTATAAATTAATATTTTTATTTACGATATTTCCGTCGAATCACAGCCAGCGGGATTAAGTTCCTGACATCAACAGTAGGTTATTCCCGTTGGGTTCAAAAAACAAACAAAGATGTCATGCAAGTACTTTAGTTAGGATCAGTATCTATTTAATAAACAAAAACCTACCAGTTCAACTGGAAATCACATGTAAAACTTATGTCCAAGGACGGAATCCCAAAAGCCATGTTTCAGTACCGTCCACACGGTAGGAGATCCTTCGGCCGTGCGAGGAAGATAGGGATTAAGTATCCAATCATGAGATTGTAACAGGCCATCAAACCTTATACATTTATAAAATATGATTTACGACATTTAGGAAGTTCAATATCACAAATTTATAAATTCTTAGAGAGATAATGGATTATTCTAACTATTTAACTCGTGCCTCAAATGAGAGTTAATGATCAATCACGTTTCAATGAATTTTGTTTTACAACCAATGACAGTCGTGTTTCACCTCTCTATTTATCGAATTCTGTTTACGAAAGTAAAGAAAGCTCCTCCCTTTTTAATATTCTGAACAGGTCAGAGCATTATTTTGCAGTGACTAACTCTGCAACAAATACGTTGAATTTAGCAAATAATGAACAGATTCCTTCGAACTACACATTTGATAATTGAGTTGCTCAGTGAAAAAGAGGCACATGCTACAAATCTGCCAATTGTGAGATTTGTTATGGTTAAGTAGATCCTGCTATCTTGCATCAATTCCAATAACTATTTGCATGGTGGTATGTGTCTATTCTTTAACAAAGAGCATAATAAAACTTGAATATTCTGAATTATACGAGTATAAATAGCTAGTGGGAAAAAGGCACATGCCACCTTCTTTCTCTTTTATCTCAAGTGGTTACAGTCAATGTTCCTGATAGGCTGGCAGAAATGAAAGTAACCAATCAGAATATAGTTCCACTGCCCTCTGGATCTATAATATTATAGATCCAGAGGGCAGTGGTAGTTCTCAAATTACCTACAACATTCCCAATATGTCTTACATAGATGTTGAGGTTTAATGCGTTTTCTGAAGAAAAAAAGGCAAGTTAATAGTAAAAGAAGGACTCATCATGAAAATAAGTGGAAGGATAATGAAAGAAAACATCTGAGAAATAGTGCATAACAATAAGAAGATTGTGCCAGCAAAGGAGTTTTTAAATAGTAGAACACGTGTTGCAAACTAATATGTGATTTCACTCGACTAATGATTAGTGAAGATAAGAGAGGTTATGCAAAGAAGAGAAAAGATGAAACATAATTCAAAGGAAGGTTTCATTCAGATACTATGTTCGTGTAACTAATACTAGCGAACTTGGAAGTCTGTAGAAGTGCATTTCTAGCAGTCCACGGAATATCAATAAAATGATTAAGAACTGTTCGGAAAAGTGAAGAATATGTTAGGGAAGTTTCTGATGATGAAGAAGAGAGTCGATCAACATCAGAAATTTGTGTCCATACACTTACTGAAGACAGAAGAGGCATTATGTGGGGCATATGCCACTACTTAATTTGCACAAATTACCTGTCCTATTACATAAAAACACTTAATACTAGGAATATTTCAACTAATATTTAATAAGATATTCAATGCATCATCTAATTCAAGATCCTGGTTAAAAATTAAAACATAGTGTCCATATTCCACAGATAAACAACTTTCAGAAATTCCTTGTTTCTGTAAAATAGTTGTCTTGTGGCATGTGCACTGAGCAACTCAATTGTGTATTCAATAATTGTGTTTTTAAATAATGGTTTTACTGAGTTGTTTGCTATAAAAATAATAAATAACCTATAATGATGGTGACAATACAGTTAGATTGTTTAATTTTTTCTTCACTAGGGTCCATTCTAACAATATTGCGATCTTAGTGGGTTATCGCTGAATGCGATTCAATTTGGCAATAAATAATATGATCAAGTTGGAGGTGAATAAACATAACCATACATTTCCAATTCTTTTGAAGCATCGCCGTTTACATTAAATATATACATATTTTAAAATACTAGTGACCATATTAGAATAGTGATTTTTGAGTAAACAGCTTAATTTTATTCGTTAAATAATTCTAACAAATGCCACTCTTGATTTGAAAATCCTCTAGATAAATTAGAAATCACTCGTGGCATTACTTATGAAAATTGTAATACATTCATTGATCCACCTGTATATTTATTACAGGTGTAGAAATTCTTAACATCAAATACCAAACTTTACCTTTTCTCGTCTTGTTCTTTTATGGAGAAATAAACAGTATTGTTCTGATCTAAGATAGTTGGTACGCCGTAACATGAGAGTTAAATCCTACATATTGCTATTGTAGTGTCTAATGTAAAATATTACTAATAAATCAGACTGAGCTACTAGAATCTTGCGTTTTTATGGTGTAGAGCGGCAGTATCAGATGTTATTTTCATGTTTCTCTTTCACCTCTGCTATAAAACCAGCACGTTTACTGACCACAAATCTGAACATTCAAACTGGGTTAAGGAAATGTGTTAACATTTATATGACCGGCTACATGTTATTTCAAATCTGATTCAAATTCAACATAAATATAAGAAATGTTTCATATAATTATGTCTAAGCTTTGAGTTTGGTGAAATGAGAAAACTCAAATTTTACAATCGAAAGAAATGTAGGGTAACAGAGTGGAACCCTTGAAAGAGGTAGTCCACTCCAGGGAGTAGGCGCCCCTGCCCTTTTGTGAGCTCCAGGTCCCACTCGCCCAGTGGGTAGTACCTGGGTAGGGCCCCGTCCACAGGGTTACGTGGGGAGAAGAGAAGTCCCCAAAGCCGTAGTGAAGGCAACTTCTCTAGGAGACGAACACTCCGAAATTGCAGTTCCCTGCCCTCCAGGAAGAGGGGTTTGGCTAGAGGGCTGGTAACCTCTACTAGTAAAAAAATAACTTACTCATAAATTTCAGCAGAAGAAAAGCCGGATTGTAAAAATGGAAGCAACACATAGACAGAATGAATGAAGATAGATATCCAAAACAAATAACAAAATACAAACCTAAAGGCACCCGCGATGTGGGCAGACCTACAAAGAGATGGGCTGAGGTCGGAACGGGTCAACAGACCTAATCCATGAATGCAGATTATGATGATGAAAGAAATGTGTTTAAAAATTCTTAATCAATGTTCTTATGGAGATCTCTACATAGAGTTCCTGTTATTAGATATATTTTACCTTGTGGTAGTGTACAGATGTTCGGCGTTTCTGAGATATGTTAACTCTGTCTGGGCTGAAGCCAACAAGAGCTTAGAAACTTCGGCATATTTCAACACTTCAACAGAATGCATTATCCAAACCCTGGAATCATTAATTGAAAAAGTGAATTTCTTTGATATTGCCAATTATATCAAATTGAAATAATATAATTTTAGGACTAGGAATTATTTAAACACTTATTTCTTCCACTATTTTATTATTTACTTAGTTTTTATTTTAGGGTGCATCGAATCTTTGATAATATCATATATAGGGAAATTTTAGTCTGTGCATTCTATGTATTTGCTGCGTATGATCATACGTCTTGTAAAAACTCAGTGGAATATAAACTAGAAGATAACATTGAGCAACAATAAAGAAACTGTTTTTTGTTTCAGAAAGAAAAATATGTGATTCTGATAGTATTTTTTCTCCTGAATTCAAATATGATATCTGTTTTTCTCCATCACGCAAGGTTTCCGAGAGACAGGTATTTTTTTTAAATTTCAAACACTTTAATATTTTCTACATTCGTAGCTACACAATATTCGAACATTCGGACTCACCTAGAAAGTACGAAATGACGATTTTCTGCTATATTTCGCCTATGGGGCATCCCTCTTGATGGTCCAACAATAATCGGCCAGCATATTAATAATAATAATAATAATAATAATAATAATAATAATGATTTATTTTAGCTGGCAGAGTTAAGGCCATAAGGCCTTCTCTTCCACTCAACCAGCGAATAGTAAAATTATACAAAAATTACGTACATATTACAATTTTAAGATATTAAAATACAGACTAAACAAAATACAATGATGATGGATCTAATACTAGCTAATGCTAACAAAAACATAGAATATAATAAAATTAAAATGATATAAAATAAAGTAAGTAGCTTCCTACATGATTATTAATAGAATGCTCTATATAGTTGTTATGTAGTTAATGTTTTCATTGTGTCGAACTTAAGATATCAGTTAATTTGGATTTAAATAATGATAGCGATTGACAGTCCCTGACATGACTGGGAAGTGAGTTCCATGCTCTAGCCATAGATATTGTGTAAGATTCAGAGTACAGACAGGTCCTGTGTTGTGGTATCAAAAGTAAAGAAGAGTCTTATGATCTTGTTCCTAAATTGTGATGAGCCGATAAATGTTGAAAACGTGTTGTTAAATAAGTTGGTAAATATGTGTGCAGAATTTGGAATAGTAAGGTATGTGAATGTAAAGTTCTTCTGTCATTTAGGCGTAGCCATGATAAGGCCTGAAATGAAGGAGACACGTGGTCATAACGACGGAGATTGAATATAAATCGAATGCACGCATTATGAGCACGCTGTAGTCTGTCAGATAGATCAGTTGTAAGATTAGTCAGTAATATGTCGCAGTAGTCGAAGTGTGGCATTATAAGAGTCTGTACAAGTATTTGTTTTAATTTTGTAGGAAGGAAGTTTTTAAAACTATTTAGGGAGTGAAGAATTGAGAACACTTTCTTGCAGGTATTATTCACCTGGATTTTCCAGTCTAGGTGTTGGTCCATATAGATACCCAGATTTTTTACTACTGAGCTGTAGGGGATATTTTTGTCATTTAGGAGAATGGTAGGGATATTTTCGTAATTTATAATGCTTTGGATTCGCCGATGTCCTATAATTATGCACTGTGTCTTGTCAGTATTTAGATTAAGTCCATGTTTCTTCGACCATTGGGAAATTGAGTCTAGGTCACTATTTAATTTGTCTAGTGTGTCATGTACATCGTCAGGATGGGAGTGAATGTAAATTTGCAAATCGTCAGCGTATAGGTGATATCGACAATAGGTAAGTCTAGTGGATATATCGTTAACATAGATAGAGAACAGAAGTGGTCCTAACACTGAACCTTGTTGGACGCCACCCTTCAGTGATAGCCAGGATGAGGAAAGTTCTGCATTGGATACACATTGCTGGCGACCATGAAGATAGGATCCAAGCCAGTTAACAGCATTGTCCGAAAGATTCAGAGCGCGTAATTTTGCTATTAATATGTCAGTGTCAACAGTGTCGAAAGCTTTGATGAAGTCCAAGAGTGTAAATATTGTCATGTGGCCACTGTCCATTGCTTCACGCGTATCTTCGGTAACTTTAAGAAGTGCGGTTGCCGTACTATGGCCTGTCCTAAAACCTGATTGGTATGGGTCGAGTATGTTATGAGTGTTAAGGTAATCAGTTAATTGTTCATGAACAATGCGCTCCAAGGCCTTAGATAGGACTGGGAGGATCTGATTGGTCTAAAGTCGTTTGGTGTTACAGGTAATTTAATTTTAGGGATTGGTCTGACTATAGCTTTTTTCCAGAGTTCGGGGTAAGTTGAGGTCATAATTGAGGCATTGAATATATGGGTTACAGTTGGGAGTATGACATGGAGTATTTTCTTTAAAAAGTCGATACTTATATTGTCTATACCTTGTGTTTTAGTTCTAATGCGGTCCAGGGATAGTTTAACGTCGATTGGCATTATATAGGAAAAGAAGAATTTTTCTCGGGAAGGAGTAGGTGTGGATAGGAGCTCATCTATAGTGGATTCCATTTGCCTTGATATATCTTTTCCATGGATGAAATCTCCTGAATTAGCTCATTTACGTTTATATTACAACGGATAAATGGACAAAAAACGTTTATTAAAAAATAATTATTTAAATCCATTAATTGAAATTGAAATAAAAAAAACTGTGGGTGATGGAGAAATTTCGAATACATATTTGAAAATACGATAAAAAAACTGCATTTAGTACAACTATTAGTACTCATGAGACAAAGTCATGTTGACCACTGTTATTATATGAAGATTTATAGTCAGAACTATATGGGTGGTAATGATACTCCTACACAAAATTAATCTTATAGACTGATAAAAAAATGCATGGAAAATCCGTTATATTGGTGCGTCTCACGATTCGAACTCGGGAAATATAACTCAATTGTGAATTCGGACACAATAATAAATAAAAGAAAGTAATGCAGTGATAAGAGAAATTAGCAGTCAAGCTTATCACCACGATATACTCAAAAATAATATTCATGTATTGATGAACATTTTTCATCAAAATTAATTAAAATATTATGATTTTAAAGTACATTAGATTCACTTTTTTAATAGTATCGATATTGATGTATTAGCGTTCATAAACATAATTAGCTGTTATGATACTTCTCGGAAATAAAATATCGTCTCTAATGAATGTGTATCTATTTAATTTGTTCTTTGATACATTTCATCAATATATATATATATATATATATATATATATATATATATATATATATATATCGTACATCAAAATTAACAATCTTAGGATATTTTTAAAATAAACGAATGATATAATTGTAGGATATTATTTTGTGGTGGAGTGATTTACAGCGTATTTTATAATCACGTTTTATCTATTTTTATAATATTTATTTCTTACTAGCTAATACCCGGCGTGCGCCGCTACGCCTAAATAAATGCCAATGTGTTTTTTTGCGTTTACTTGAATAAGTAAAAGGAACAATAATTATAAATTTAGATCATTATTTTTTGGATACCCCGTGCTCATTACCCGGCATTGTGCGAGAATCCACGTATCCCGATATATTTGGCATTAATGAGCTGAAAGACAAAATTTGTTATTTCCAGTTATCCGTCATGCTGCTCTGCTTGCACGGAAAACTACTTATTCCGTTCTTCTTCGCATCAATGAAAGACGAAAATGGTTATTGTGAATTATTCATAAAGGATAATATACATATACTGTCGCGGGCTTTTTTGTAAAATTTTTTTGAGATATTCAATTCTGTGTACATTAATTTGGTTTAATAATGAAAAAAAAAAAGATGATAAAATTCCTACCATTTTTTTCCCTTCTCTCTTTAGGAGGGTTACCCCCCCTTCCTAGGTTTCCTCCCAAAGTGAATAGTTATCCAATGTACACCACTTTGGATTTGAAGCAGCAGCTTGATACTGACATTTGGTTGATGTAGTATGATGCTGGTTTAGGCAGCGTAAGCGTACAAAAAGCCACTTTTATTTTACTTTCCACTATAAACGACGATTTTTAAGGGCTTAAGCATTGAAATTCTCTTGGAGCCTATAACCTTCCCGCGAAAATCCTGAACATTTTGTAAAAAGCCCGATCACAACGGAATGAACAGTACGGCATTGCACGCTTGTCCGGCAATCTACTTATCCCGATCTTCTTGGCATCAATGAAAGACAAAAATTACTATTGTGAGTTATCCGTAAAAAGATAAGCATATGCTGTCGCGGCTTTCTTGTAGAGTTTATTGAGATATTCAATTCTGTGTAAATTATTATTATGTATTTGTTATGGTTTAGGCAGCGTAAGTCATTTAAGCGTAAAAAAAATTTTTTTCACGTTTTTCACTTTAAATGGGGATTTTTAAGGGTGTAGGAGATGGGTATCACAACTCTCTTTTAGCCTATGTTCATCCCGGGAATCTCCTGAACATTTTGCAAAAAAAGACATATCACAATCGGATCAACCGTATGGCCGCGCATAGAGTACGAATAAACAAACAAACCAACAAACAAACAAACATTTTTATATATTAGATTTATAATTATTTCAGCATACAGTCATATCGCGTTTAGAATCTTTAGTTGTATCCATTACACACTGTATTTTTCTTATTGTGATAAATGTTTTATGTAGAAGCTAAACTGCTTTAATTTTAATGATAGAATGGAATACTGATTATAATGTAAGAGGTCCAGGTAATGAAATACCAACCTAATATTTTTCTCTTGGTAAATCTGGGAAACTAAAGAAGTGTTATAAATGAAGTTACTCAGTCTCTGGATTTTTATCTGGTAACTTCAGGATACAAGGAACAAACTTCACCATATGAACCAATTTATGAGTAAGATGTTGATGAAAAAAACGTAAATTTATAAATTTATAACATTTCTTTGACGAAATAAGTATGGATAAAGACTTCAGAAACTGTGAGTGAATTATTGGAAACATAGAAACGCTGTTGAAATTTGTGCCGTCATCATTTTCTCATAGGAGTCAACAACAGAATTGAAAATCCTCTGACAGTGAGGTAGGAATTTGGCAAATTCCTGGAATGATATCTGTTGAATTGTTTGGAATATTACTTGACAGATGCTCATTTCTCTTGCGCACATTTCTGAATATTGAATATCGTTAAACGAATGCATTCTCTAGAGTCATAATGTATTGCACAGCGTAAATATACGCTCATCATGATTTGTAAATTACAACAAAACTTTTAATTTAATGACTACAGTATTGTATAACAATATATAAATTCAATAAACAGTAAATAAATTAATATCTGCCAGCCTCATGGGCTAGTGGTCAGCGTTCCTGACTACTGTTCATGAATTCCCGGGTTCGATTCCCGGTCAAACTATAGGATTTTTTCCTTAAAGTGAATTATTCCTGTGGTTGCCCATGGTCTGGAATGTAGGCTAAGTTTAGTTTAAGAACTCTCCTGGCGCTTCATTATCATTTATTACCCATCATATCATCGGGGAAACATAACTCCGCCTTCCAGGTATCCCAACCTGTGAAATGGATTACAATTCCGCCAATGCTAGGGGAGAAAGCCAAACATGTAATAAAAGATAACCTGGTGGTATAAGACAAAAAAATAATTAATATTAGTACACGTATTGTTCATCCATACATGGTAATTCTGTCCGAGGGCAGGTATTTCACTGCAATCGTAGCATTTTCATTCTATGCTTTGCAGCTTTACTAGCGAATTATAGGTGTGATATCTTCCCGTTGCTTTATATATATACACTGCTCAAAAAAATTAGGGGATATTGTAGAATAACCTATTAAGACTATGTTTTTAGGAACAGTATTAGATTCAATCATTTTCTATTACTCCAAAAGAATGTAAACAAGAGTTTGAAGTCATTATGTAACCTCTGTACCACACCAGATGTCAAAGAGATCCTGATTAGGAATATGGCAAACAAACAAAGCAACATTAACATGGGTGAAAATGTTTATTTAGTATGGTGTATGGTCTCCTCGAACGGCCAGCACTGCCTCACACCTGTATGGCATTGATGCAATGAGGTTAGCAATGAGTTCTTGGGGGATACGTGGCCACTCTTCCATAAGAGCAATGTACAGCTCTGGAACAGTTGTGGGAGGTGCTGGTCTGCCTGCAATGCACCTGCCTAATGCATCCCACACATGCTCAATCGGATTTAAGTCCGGGGAGGAAGCTGGCCATTGCATACGCTCGATACCCTCCACTTCCAGCATTATCGTCCATAAAAATAATAGAATCACCTATGGCACCAGCATAAGGCACGACAAAAGGTCGGAGAATCTCATCTCTATACCTTACCGCAGTCAAAGTACCGTCTTGGATGACGTAGAGGTCCGTACGTCCACCTCTACTGACTCCTGCCCACACCATCAATTCACCGCCACCATATGGGGATCTTTCACGTACAAAAGCTGGATTGTTTCGTGTCCCTTTTTCTCTCCAGATGAATACACGCCGACTATCACATTCCACGTTGAATCACGACTCATCAGAAAAAAGAACTGATCTCCATTCAGCATGCCTCCACCCAGTTTCTGCGATCTCTACGGTGTTGTGGAGTTAACCTGGTACACACCATGGGCCTACGGGCATAGAGACCACTTCCATGCAGTCGATTAGGGACAGTTTGAGTTGACACCCTGCGTCCTGTTGCTGTTTGAAGTGTATTTCGCAGTTGAGTTGCATTCTGCTGTCTATTCCGTCGGGCTGTTAACAAGAGGTAACGGTCATCCCTTGCTGTTGTTGCCCTTGGTCGACCTTGTCCGGCTCTTCTGTGAACAATATGTTCTTTGAAAATGATTCCAAAGTCTGGAAATCACGCTTTGAGACACCCCAATGGCTTGTGCCACCTCTTGTTGTGTCTGTCCAGCTTCCATCCTTCCTATGGCCCTCCAAGCCATTGGTTCAGGTAAATCACATTGTCGAGACATCACTGTCACTAAGGCAAGTCATTCACTAACTGAAAACTGGACTGGATTTAAAAACAGCAACAAAACATTCACCCCCCACACCACCCTTTCACATCAACAGTACAGACACTGCCCTCTGGTGTGGTACCGAGGTTACGTAACAACTTCAAACTCTTATTTACATTATCTTGGAGTAATAGAAAGTGATTGCATCTAATACTATTCCAAAAAACATAGTCTTAATAGGTTATTCTACAATATCCCCTCATTTTTGAGCAGTATATATATATATATATATATATCGGAACAGGCAACTCTTGCCTAAACCAGGAAGTGAAGAAGAAGATATATGTATATTTGTATAGGAGGCTGAATGCATAGTGGTTATGTTACTAACGTATAAAGTTAGAGAGCTCAGGTTCAAATTCCGGTTCAGGAGTTTATTTTTTATGTTCATGTCATATATATATATATATATATATATATAAAAGGTAATACCAATTCATAAACCATATATGAACATGTATTCTAATGCCACCCAGCGCACCTTTTATGCTTCGAGTTCCGAGCTTAACGGATTGATGGCGTTAATATGGTTTATTTTCATTTTACGCACCACTTCGGTAGTAATAGATGATACATGCATGTTCTGTTACTGTGTACAGAGAGGAGTTTTGGATGAGTAAAATGAAGTTCGGGAAATGTGGTCCCTTTTGTTGGAGTGGATCCTGTAATAAATTCTTTAATTGGTGCTGCCCTCGAACAGAAAATATTTTAACTTCTTCCCCTCATCAACTTTGTCGGGTTCAAGACCAGTTTATTCTATTCTTTGCCCTAAGAAGGGTTTATTTGTGATATCTATGAAAAAGACCACTTTAAAAGTTTTTGAAGCAAATAATCAATTCTTCATTTCTGCTATTGAATATTACAAATTTTGAAAACAAAAAACTCCTAAATATATTATATTATGTAGATTCTGTTTTAATATACTGATGGGTTTGTTTTGATACTATGTGACATGGTGGCTGTATAAAATAATAAAAAATAACAAAGGAATTCGATTAATGTGGACCCTTTAGGGTCCTTTTTGCCTCATATTACTAAAGAAACACCATAACACCATCAATTCACGTTATTTTGGCAGTCCTCTTCTTCTACCAGGTGACACCCATTGTAGTATTCTTATTGGGAATCTATATTCTGAAATTATCTTTACATGGCCATATCAATTTAATTGTTATTGTTTTATGAAATCAACAATTGTTGTTTGTACATTCATATTTTATTTAATTACACTATTTATTTTGTCTATTCTAGAAATACTAGATGAACGCCTCCAAAAATCCATTTTTACAGAATTTAATTTACTTATTGTCCTAGATTTTAATTGTCATGTATCTACACCCTATAGCTTTGTACCTCTTCGTATTGCATTGAAATGAAATGAAATTAACTTAATATTATAGTTAAACTTGTTAATCCCGCTGGGTATGGAACTTGGATGTATTGTATTGTATTGTAAGCCTACGTTTTCCCTTTACAGAGATTTAGGCGCTTCCCCCTACAGGGAAGAATTTGAACCATGCTAATTTAGTTACACTTGATTTCGTATAGATGTCTTTTTGAGTGGTACGTGGTCAGCGTTCCGCCTCATACTGACATCTAGGAAACCAAGGTAGTACTAGGACGGGGAAATTCGGAAAATTTTGCTTAGAGGCCTTTTCATTCAGGTTTAAGGATTTTTTACGAGCCTGAAAATCTTCAGACTCGGGACCCACGGCTTAAAGTCTCTCCCGGAGGACTTGCTCCTTGGACGTATTAGCAAAGAAACAGATATGCTATAATCTGAGCCAGAACGGCAAACATTTACTTTGATTTGGCCGTCATAAAGTAATTACAAGTATTATAATATGATTTTGGAATCCCATAGCACACATAATTATTTTTTAAATCAATATTTTTATTTGCTTTTAGTTTGTACATATAAGACATAAACAGCATGTAAAAGGATCGATTATATATATATATATATATATATATATATATGTAATTTATTTATATACATATGTGTGTGACATGAAAAGAAAAGTAAACGCTGAACCGGTATATGAACCCAGGACCTCTGAATTGATATTTCAGTGCGCGACCACTTACGCTATCCAGGCTCTTAGCACAAACATTTATTTTTCCTTGATATAAATTCTCTATCATGAGAGGAAGTGGGAACTCGGTCTCACTGCCCTCTAGTCGCTACTATAACAAGTAAGGAAATGTTTTACTTTATAGCAGTGACATTTGTTTATTTCGATGTTATAATTAAATTATGACAAATAGCAATGCAGGCCTAATGTATATATATATATATATATATATATATTAATTTGACTCATGTGATACCAACTTCTCTAAAATATTAAAATAGAATAAAATGGTACGTAAACGTCATATCTTCCAGTTATATAAATACGAAATGGATGGAAAATACGACATATTACTTTTAAGAGAGGAGAAAATAGTATAACGTGCTTAGGAAAAAAATTGGACCAAAGAAAAATAAATTGAGAGCAGAATATAGAAAACTCCATAGTAGTGAGCTAAGTGAACAGTTATGTAAAAAATTAAAACATAAAATAGGTCCATGAGATCTCGGGTCGTCCTTAACTTTACAATGTTGTAAAATATCAAAATGTACTTTCGGAACATACGTTCTATCTTCTGCTTGTGTATTGGTACTCACACATAAGCACAACATGGAATATATGTTCTAAAAGTACTTCTTGATATTTTATAACATTATAAAGTTCAGAACGATTGAGATCTTAGGTACCTATTTTATGTTTTAATTCTTACATAGTGACCTCAACGGTGTCCGTATTTTAAAAGTATTGAATAGTTAGGTTTTGTGATTGTGAATGACAGGGCATGTGGCAGGAATGGGCATCGAAAGAGGGTATGAAAACGTATTTCAGAAAATCGTGAATAGCCCAAGATTGAAGTGGAATAATAAAATTAAGTATGAATTCAGACGTGATTTATATGTAGGTAAATATTAACGCAGGACTCTCCTAGCGCACCACTATCATCATCATCATCATAATCCATCATATCATCGGGTCAACGTAACCCCGCCTTCCAGGCGCCCCAACCTCAGAATTGGGTTACAATTACGCCATTACAGGAGAGAATACCAGATATGTCTAGAAGGACAAAACTGGTGGTGTAAAAAATATATTAACGCAGCATGAGGAAGATTGGAGTGGTTATGTTCGCGCTGCTATGAACCTTTGGATTTTATAGTGCTGGCGAGTTAGTTAATTTTAATTGTCTTTGTATATATATAATTCATAAATACAATAAGTTAAAATACCTTCTTAGGTAAAATCCGTCGTCCTCAACTTTTAAAATATGTAATATTTATACCTGTAGGCCTTTCAGGACATCCGTCCCATCTTCAGCAGTTCATTCTTCGCTACAGCATCCAATATGATGTTTGATGCTGTAGCGAAGAATGAACTGCTGAAGATGGGACGGATGTCCTGAAAGGCCTACAAGCATAAAGATTACACATTCTAAAGTTGAGGACGACGGATTTTACCTAAGAAGGTATTTTAACTTATTTTATTTATGACTCTCCACCTCAACGGTTTTAACAATTAATTTTATTAGTATAGACTATATATAATTGTATTCGGACTGAGCCAGAACACGAGATACTGCAGCTCATTGGGGAATCATTAGGACACGTGTATATGTAGGGCAGAAATATGTATCTCTACTATGTGTAAATACATTAAATAAACAAATTATATCAAATATGTGTAACCAACATTTTCAACAAATATGAAACAAAATAATAATATATTACTCTTTTATTTAATCTGGCAGAGTTAATGCCATGAAGTCATTTCTTCTACTCAATTAGCAGAAATGTACAACATATGCACTTCAGTGCCTACTCCGTTGCACTATGTGTTAGCTTAGTTACCTCTTAATCCAAAATTCGGGGACTAAACCCGGCGGATTTCTTGAAGCAATAAATATCATAAATTAAAATAAACCTGCAGGTTAGTATCGTAGTTTTACGGAAGTTCAAGATAGAGCAACCAGTTCTGTGCGCAAATTTGTCAGCCATTCACGTCTACATTTTATTTGCTACGCTGATGACATTATGTAATAGTTATAGAAAATGTTACAGAAATACGAAAATGTAGTGTTATCCAAAACAATTCAATGAGATCATTAAATTTTAGCCATGCATGTATATTCTCAACCACAGTTTGATAAATTTTTAAATTTTAATTCACGAAATTAGTTTGCACGTTGTGCGCATTTAATATTTTATTATTATTTATAATTACATGTACATATGTACATACAACCACTGTAAAATTTAAACCAACTGTATTTAATGTATGTGCATATTTATGTACTTATTAGTAGTTTCAGTTTTAATTATAGTGTATAAATCTCATACAATGCATTTTGGTATATACTTTACTGGTTGAGTGGAAGATATTGCCCAAAGGCATTAACTTTGCCAGTGTGAATGAAATTGTTATTGTCATTATCATAAGTAATGCCACGAGTGATTTCCAAATTATCGATAAATTCACGACTCACAAAGTGAGGAGTGAATTTATCTAGAGAATTTGGAAATCAAGAGTGGCATTTGTTAGGACTATTTAACGATACAATTAAGCTGTTTACTGATAAATCATTATTTAACTATAGTTATTTTAAAATATTTATATATTTAATGTAAACGGCGATGTTTGAAAACAAATGAGAAACGATAGGTACGCTTCATCTGCTTCTTTTGTTTATCACTGCAAACAGATCATACTATTTATTACCAAAGGAACGCAATATTGTAAGAATGCTCTCTAGTGGAGAAAAAATGAAACACATCAAACTGTATATTAATTCATTTCTGATGTCGTATGATGTAAATATGACAATTATATTTTTCTGGATTATTACCTGGGAAAAAATACATCAAAGAAAGTGCAAACAGTGGTTTCTTTTTTTGGTGGTATAATAAATTGCTACAAATGTTTTTATATTAACTCCTGCAAGCGCTATGTGTTACATCTATGCACTATATATACAATCTGGTAGCCATATTTCTTATAGGCTCAGTCACTGCAAAAAATGGTCAGACCTGTTCAGAATATTAAAAAGGAGGAGCTTTCTTTAATATGGTAAATATAACACTGATAAATATTTCGTGAAACACGACTCTGATTGGTTGTAAAACAGAAATCATTGAAACGTGATTGGTCATTGACTCCCATTTGGGGCATGAGTTAAACAGTCATCATTATTATACAAGATATTTGGGATGTTTTATTTATTGCATTGCTATTTTATAGATACTATAACGATTTGTCGTAATATTCGGCTGTGTTCAGTAATGCTGTGCAATTGTGTTTTGTGATATATTTTACTTGTATAAAATTTATTTTTCAGTTATAATTTGAAGGGTATATGGAATATTTGTGTAAGTCATTTTTCTTCATTTTGAGAAACACGGTGTTTTATTAGTCATTGTACAAAAGAATATAGTTAGCATAATACTGATAAATTATGGAGATATTTAATGTCCTAAGTGATGGTATTAATTGTTGATTTATCTGAAATACAGCTTACTGTTTTCTTCTTTGCAACAGTGTACATTAATCATTTTTGTAAAAACTGAAGTATACCTCTATGTCGTATACTCCTTCAATTATATTGCATAATTTGAAAGAATAATTTGGGATACTTTGAAAAAAGACCACTAGAAATGCCCAGGGACACGTTGGGTTATAATATTCGGACGGAACTTAGCGAACTGGATGACGCGTCGTAACATGAGTGGATTGAGTGCGCTGATGATAGAGACAAGTGGAAGACCATAGTCGAGTGGAGTATTAAGCCTATGGGTTTCATAAGCCATACAGGGAGTTCATAATTATTTATGGTAATGTAATGGACTGTGGTATTGAAAATTGCACCCAGTATTTGCTTGACAAGACAGAAAACCACAGTAAAACCCCACTAAAACCCCACTAATGTCGGTTGGTCCTACAATTTGAACCCAAATGTGAGTCTAAAATAGAACTGAATCAAACCTATAAGGCATTGAGCAGTGTTTTTTTAATTCACTTACTCTATTTTTATTTTCCGATATGTGTATGCCTGTATTTTTTATTCTTTCCCATTTTTCTTAATTTTCTGTTTTTACTATTTTTTTACATTATAAACACACATCCTGACCATGATATAGATTTAAAATTCCCTACCCACCGCGCCGGGAATAGAATTCAGGCCGCCGGAGCTGAAGGCAGAAACTCCACCGACCGCCCGTCGTGACGAATTCTTGATATTGAAAGGCATCCATTTGTCTACGTTTTTTCTCACTTTTTCACGAAGTCGCACTAATAGAGTCACATTATATATATACACATATATATACATATATATATATATATACACATATATATATACATATATATACATATATATATATATATATATATATATATATATATGCATAGATGAGATAGAGTACTTCATACATCTTCTTTTACGAGTATAAAAGTGTGTGGATGTGTAAATAATAATTTATACATCAATTTATTTATTTAATCATTAGTATATTGTTGCTTAATAATGGAAGAGGAATATCCACTGACGACCAAAATATCCCTAACATCATTGTAAATGTATGCTTTCTTTTTTTTTTAACAATTTCCACTACTTTTACTTTCCACTGATCCATCGTCTTACTAATTTGTCTGCCAACATGCTGTTTTCAATATTCAATAAATTCAGAGATTTTGCGATAATTTTCTTTGTCCTAACGTATTGGTCAGGTTTATGACATCTACTAAATAATTGCTTCACGGAGAAAGGACCTTAGTCCATTTTTTATGAAATTTATTTATTTTTTCTTATCATCTGCATTCCTACTCGCAAGTGTATGACCCTTCTGCGTTCAGCGATTAAATAATTACTTTTCTGGATATTACATTAAAGCGTAAGAAAAGTGTGTATATATATGTCCACCGCTATGGTCTCGAGGTAGCGTGCTGTCTTGTCATGCAGCGGTCCCGGGTTCGATTCCCGGTCGGGACAAGTTCCTGGGTGAGGTTTTTTCGGAGTTATTCCTCATCTGTAAGACAATGTCAGGAAGCTTAGCGCCCAACGTCCCCGAAAATCATCCTGCCACCATCATCATCCTTATCATTATCATCACCATCCTTCACCGGTGTGGAAAGCAACGGGAAGCTACATACCTAACATTCCCTAATAAAGCTGCAAAGCATAGCATCAAAATGCTATATAGCAGTGAAAGATCTGTCCTCGGGCAGAATTACTATAGATGGATGTATATAATAAGAGCAGTTAAGTCTCGTAGGATGCGATGGGCAGGACATGTGGCACGTATGGGGGATGAAAGAGTGCATGAGCTTCTTGTAGGAAAACCAGAGGGAAAACGCCCTGTTTGTAGACCAAGAATGAGGTGGGAGAATAACATCATCATCGATTTGAGGGAAATAGATTATACAGGTGATGGTTGGAAAACATTAGCTCAGGATAGGGATATATTTAGGGCTTATGTCCGCGCGGCCTTGAATCTACGGGTTCGATAGAGCCAGTGAGTTAGTTTATATATATGCTATTCAGAAAGAAGGAACAGAGTTCAAACATTTTTTTCTTCCAACTACAAAAAATAGAAACAGAATTCCAACGTTCCTGGAATGAGAAAAGTTTGAAGTTCCGATCACGGCCGCATTGGCTCTGTTGCTTGTCATGTTGATTGTTTATATTAAAATGACAACACAACAGGACGTTGGATTGGAAGAGGAGAAGAAGAAGATCAAATTCATCGCCGGTGGCCTCCCAGGTCACCAGACCTAATCCCATGTGATGTTTATCTATCGGGATAATTAAAAGACCGTGTTTTTATCCCCTTATGCCTGACATTCTTGAAAATCTGCGACATCGAATTGTTGAAGCTGTGAATTCGATAACTAAGGACCAGCTGATACGTGTGTGGCAAGAAATGATCCATCGTTTTGATAAGTGTCGTGTAACACATGGTGTTCATATCGAATGCATAAAATAGTAAAATTTGAACTTTTTTCTTTCGAGGAATGTTGTAATTGTGTTCCTATTTTTTGTAGTTTGGAAGAAATAAACGTTTGACGTCTGTTTCTTCTTTCTGAATAGCCCTATATATATATATATATATATGGGGTAAGCCTTAGCATAGTTGGTCAAGGAAATGCATTGTAATCTGGAAAGTTGCTGACCCGATAGTCTGATATCACTCAATCTCTAACAGAAATATGTGATTTTCTGGGAGTAAATTCTGCCATCGCTAAAAACTGGTACTTGTGATGATATTTCGTGTCTATTGACTACAAAGTTTCCTTACCTCCTTCTCCAAATGTCTCCTAAGTCCTTTAGTGGAATCATTTTACCTTTATACATACATATAAACAATTATTGTTTAAATATTATCGTTTATTTAAAATATCACATTGAAATTAATCGACTTTACAAGGATGTAAGACTTCTAACGTATGCTTCATGTTTGAAAAACAATGGAAAGATAGAGTAATGCAGAATACTTATGGATTTTACTGTAAACGCACAGTTGTATAACAAACGTGGTTTAAACCTGTACACGTCATTTTAGAAGCATGTGTGCATTAATTGGATGTGATTGTAGTGCAATTTCCTGTGTAATTTGATAGACACGTAGTCTATAGTTAATTCACTATAGGCTTTAGTGAAAGACAAGTGGACAGTGCAGTAGTCTAATTATTACCAACTGGACCCTCTCCTGTTCACCAACAGTCTGATAATGACTTGGTTGTGGAAGGCAGCAAGCAAAATAGTTATTTGTATTTAAACCACTACAATTAACTTACGAGAATTTTTCTCTACACCTGTAGTCAAATCTATGCCAAAACGTACAACTTAAGTCCTCTGAATTCAGTATTTAGTGTGACTTCAAACCATGGTATCATAAATCATATATCTCTGTGGGTGCTACTAAAATCTCCAAGCGCGGCAGGCCTACCAGCCGGTTGCTAGCCTCACGTCCACATGCGTTAATCACAGAGGTAGACAATCATAAGTCAGTGTAGGGGTGACATGTGGTCAACATGTCGGGTCCCCCGGCCGTTATAGCTGGTTTTCTCAATCTGGAGTCGCTACTTATTGTAGCTACCCAAATGCCTCATTTTGCAAATAGCCCCATCAAAGCGGACGAACGGTATGGCAGCGCGTAAAATAACGGACAAACAGACATTCATTATTATATATTACATGTGTAAACCAATAAATCAATCTTGCCTAAACGAACACATTTCCTAGTAAGAACTACCTTATAAGGGCAATGCAATTTTCTTGACGTGAAAAATCTTATAATATACTCGTATTTTGAGGTATAACTGTCGTTAGGTAACAAATCCCATTTCGTTTTATAGCAAAATAAACCACATCCTCATTGTGTTCTGGGACAAGAAATAAATCATTCGTCGTATTGATTTCTGAAAGTTAAGCCTACTATTCTAGACATCTATAGTATTGCATAGAAGGTAAAGCGATCCCACTACAGGCCGTAGGAGGATATTGCGTTAGTAGGAGTTTAAGGTCCTATCTTCTAAGAACAACACTGAGCATCAAAAAATAACTTTTTTTTTTGTCTCAGAAAGAAAAATATTTGAATCTGATGGTACTGTTTCTCCTGAATTCAAGTATGATATCTGTTTTTCTCCATCACGCAAGGTTCCCGAGAGACAGAAATTTATAATTTCAAATACTTTAATATTTTCTACATTCGTAAATACACAATATTCGAACATTCGGACTCACCTAGAAAGTAAGAAATGACGATTTTCTGCTATATTTCGCCTGTGGAGCATCCCTCTTGATGGCCCAATAATCGGCCAGCATATTAGGATTCCATTTGCCTTGATATCTCTTTTCCATAGCTGAAACTCTTCATAAAAGTGGTCCTCGTCCTCATCGCTCACTGCGCCAAGATTTTCCGGGAAGAAATCTAGGTTTATTAAAACAATAATTATTTAAATCCATTAATTGAAATTAAAATATAAAAAAATGTGGGTGATTGAGAAATTCCGAATACATATTTGAAAACACGATAAAAAACTGCATTAAATACAACTATTGGTACTCATGAGACAAAAATCATGTTGAGCAGTGTAATCTGCTTGAGACATCAGCAGGGATTTCAGCCCTCAGTCACGCTTCTATGTTAGCAGAAAATGCGAACTCATTTAGGTTGGAAGCTAAGTCGACCCCAGGATCATGGAGGTGCCAAAATATTTAGGCTATTTTAAGGATACTGACACCATCGTGACCTGAACTTTCGACATTCCGGCTTATTGCCTTAACCTATTTTGCTACGGCGTGTCTCTTATGCTATACATACTGTATACTATATATACTGTATACTATACTATACATAGGCAGGTCACAGTAGACATTTCTATAGTGTGTTTGAGTGTGAGGGTAGTAGACTTCCTATAGAAATTATTTCTTGTACATGGATTTTTTTCCCGATGTTTATGAAACAATAGCCTACTGCTAAGTAAATAATGTAAAATGTAGATTTACTTGTGACAGTTGTGCCTGTAACAATAAAAACTAATGTATGTTCATTTCCTGTGCAATTGCATTTCTATATACTTTACAAATTGATTCCTTCTTGTCTGCCTGTGGCCTAGTTACACACCAACAAGACAGTTTCATTTGGCTTAGCACAGAAAACGTTAGGAAATGAAACATTACTCTTTTTCTGAGATTTTTTTTCAGTATTGGTCAATTCGTGTTGTACGATTACATTAACTGGCAGTAAATTTCTCGGTAATCACTGCTAGCCACAAAATATTTAAATTATGTGAGGCTAAAATAATTATAATTATAAAAATATATATGTTTGTTCTTTATGCTTGCTATAATCTCGCATCTCTTTGTGAACATACAATTGATTGGATTGAGTTATGATATGGCAGTTGTTGGTGTTACTGGATCAGTGGTCACCATGCGCACCTCTTCACTCAGATTCAACCCAGGAAGTTTCTGTGTGTTTGGAATAGGACACTGGGTTGCCATTTTAACAATATTTTCTTGAGAGAAATCCTTAAATAAAACTGAAATATGCAACCCCGCAGGTACAGGGTAGTAAGTTGTAGCCGTCTAAGCCACCCACTCTTAAAGAAAAAAACAGTTACCACTTGTCACTGAGCTCGTGCAGACCTGTACTATCTTGTGTGAAAGTGTTGACTCTTTTATTTACTATAAAACTAGTGAACTAGTGAGCATGTTTTTTAAATGTATAGTGCATAGATTTGGAAAACGTAATGTAACCCTTCCCCCTGCATCCTCCACAAACAAACAAATACCGTTATTATGAGTTCGGCAACATCTACCTATGTACGTAGGGAGACACTGGCATAGCCCGTATGGTCTGCAGTAACTTCCTGGGTTGAATTAGAGTATAGTTAAAATTCGCGGTTCAGACTCTCGTAAGGTCAACGAATTTTTCAGAGCATAAAAATATTGAGAATTAGGTTCCTTAAGAAGGGAACTAAAGACATGGGTCCCGTGTCGTAAATTTAAGACACCTAAAAGAACTCCAAGCTTGATAAGAAATACCTCTTAGCAAATTTTTATTGTCCCAAGTTTGGATTGTAACGCAAATGACATTAGCTGTTTAAGAACGCCATTATAAAAAGAAAAGTACAGGGTAGGACTCATATGTAAGAGGTAAAAACGGAAAAACATGACAGTGGTATTAGCATCTATGATATTTAAAATTTTTAATCAGTTCCCATTTTACAAACGCATTCTACTTTGTGATGCAAATAATGTAGATAAAAATGGCAATGAAAATGTTTATGAATTTTTTTGTTGAGTATAGTAAATATTTTGTTACAATTCAGAAACAAAACTGTATCAAACACTAGAAAATTGTTTCCTAGATTACCGGTACTTACTTTTTTACATAATTATGTAAGCCATATTAGATCTAAGTAAAAAAATTCTATTATTTAATTTTAAGTAAGACAATAAATTAGCTTTCAAAACTTTTAAAGCACATTTTTCTCATGGAAGAAAAGCACGTACAATCAAAACAGCCGATGAAGAGAATTTTCGAGTCTTTAAAAGAAAAATAATGCGTATATTTTTTGTCTAAGTATTTTAAAATTATAATGTAAAATTATGAAATTGTGTTCCTTGTATTCAGTTTCCTCAACTATTAAACTGATTAAAATTTTGTAGGCCTTTCGGCACCAGTCCTGTCCTCAGCAGACAGTTGTTCGTTACTCTCCAACTACCGACTGGTTTGTGATGATGTTGTGAAGAGGGTTGTGCGTACTGGGTGCGTTCTCGTTTAAAATCACACTGTCAACTTCCTTTAAAATCTCTAACCCCTCCAGTAGACTTATATTATTTGAGTGCCAATCTTTGTATAATATTGTAAGGGTATTGTCTGTACTAAGCATATGATGTCTTTCGTTTATTATATGTTTGGAAAAACTTAATTTACTATCTGCATATTTAAAGTCTTTAAAATGTTCTCTAAATCTAATGTTAAAACTTCTGCTGGTTCTTCCTATGTAAATTTTGTTACAATTTTTACACATTAGTTTATATACACCTTTCTTATTGAAATTATTAGTATTATTTTTTTTTTAATTTCAGGATTGTTTCTGTTATTTAAACAGGTACTTCAACCAAAATATACGATTTTTTTCTTCCACACTTCCCGGTCTTGCGTGTCTGCTTCTGTCATATTTCTCTTCTTCATGTTGTCTTGAATTCCCTTTATCCACTTTGTCTTTGGTCTACCACGTTTCCCTTTACCAGAAGGTGTCTTTTTCAATACTTATTTGTTTGTTTCTTTCTGTGTATTATTATTTTTGTCCTGTATTTGTTGAAGGTGAATGGAAATGAAGGTTTAGTAAGGAAATTGTTGAATTATTGGGATATGAGAATATTGTTGGATTTATTAAAACCTTAAGAATAAAATAGTTGGGATACTTTGAAAGAATGAGTACTGAACTAATATCTAAAATGATTTTGAACTCTTAAATTAAAGACGGAAGGAGAATAGGACGATCTATGAAAAGTTGACTTGATGGTGTAGAGTGATCTGAAAAGTCTGGTTGCGATAAATTGGAAGGTGCATACCACATATAGAACTGAGTGGAAGGATATTGTGTGAGAAGGCAAGGTTCATATTGTTCAACTTCAGGAACATATAAGACGATGATAATAACGACAAATTCAATAAATTATAATTATAACGAATTGTAAACTATTTCTGGCCACTGCAGTGGTCTCGGGGTAGCGTCGCTGCCTCATATGCAGCGGGCCCGAGTTTGATCCCCAGTCGGGGCAAGTATCCTGATGATTTTCTTTTTTCGGGATTTGTCCTCACCTGTAAGACAAACGTTAGGAAACTTTAAGGCCCAAAAAGATCACGAACATCATCTGCTATCATATTCACCGTTATCATATTCGCCAAGTGTAGTTTGATTAATGCGTGTGAGTTTCATCTTAATTCTGTGTTTTTCGGAGGAGGCCTTGACATTGAACTGATCACTCATTCGGGGAGGACCTCCATATTCGATTGTGGTCAAAAGAGTATGTATGTGATTCATAGGTAAAATCCCTCTCCCTACAAGTCGTGTCACCAGAAGGCCTGGGTGACACGTGGCACTTACAAATACTTATAAGGTAAGATGAATGAATGAATTATTCCTATGGAAGTGTATGGAAGTGAGGTATGGACAATCAATAAGTACTACAAGAATAGACTAATAGCTCTAGAAATAGATTATTTACGCAGAAGTGCCAGAAAGTCAAAATTAGAACATGTCACAAATAAGGAAATTAGAAACATAATGGAAGCAGAAGAAAGCATAATTGAAAGAATTGAGGAGAAGGAATAAAAGTGGTTAGGGAATGTTATAAGAATGGAAGATGAGCGGTGGCAAAAGCAAGTATATCAATGGCATCCGACTAGAAAGAAGAAATGAGGGAAACCAAAGTTAACATGGAAGGAAAACATGAAGACAGTAATGCAAGCAAGAGGGCTAAGCACTGAAGATGCCCAATATCGTAGGCTTTGGAGGTTTGGCACGAGAAGACGCTAGCAGCTGTAAAAACCCGAAGGATAGATAGAATTATTCCGTTTAATAGCAATGAGTAACAAATTACAAATCGTTATTAAAGGTAATAAAATGTTTATTTTTGATAATATGATAAAATATTGGTAAAATAGTTTATGGTATATGTAAATATGATTATGTGGCCTGGCAACACTTCCGAGAAATGTATAAACAAAGTTAGTTTAATTTTATTAACTCTGATCTTTTTGTATATTTTTTTTAACTTTCTGTATGATTTTAGATGTGTTTTGTAGCTTTAGAAAACAAGCTCTACATATACGTTTTTCAACATACAATGAGCAATTATTTCAATCTCAGATTTTAAGAAGTATACATTTTAAAATAAATAATAAACTGTTGGATACAATATTATTTGCCGATGATCAAGTAGTGATTTCCAGTTCAGAAGATGATCTACAAAGAGTTATTTTTAATTTGGAAAAAATAAGTGCCAATTACAATTTAAAAATTTCAAAGAATAAAACAAACATTTTAGCATTTAAAGGACATGATACCTTAAGAGCAAAAATAGTAATTGATAGTAAAATTTTAGAGCAAGTGAACAGTTTTAAATATCTAGGTTTCAATTTATCATATGTTAAAATTGAAGTTATTAATCACAAAATAAATAAATTTAATCTAATATGTGGCACTATTAAAACAACACTTAAAAACACAAGAAAAGAAACAAAAATAAAATTTTATAAAATAATGGCTGTTCCTGTCTTGATGTATGATCAGAATGTTGGACCATCACTAAAATACAAGAACAAAAATTGGAAGCAGCTGAGATGAGATTTTTAAGAAATATAGCAGGATTTGCTCACCTGGATAAGAAAAGGAATGAAGATATAAGAAAGGAACTAAATATTTTCAAACTTACAGACCGAATAATTAAATGCACGAACGACTGTGAAGAGCATATTGATAGAACGCCAGAAGAAAGATTTCCAAAATTATTGCTAAATTATAAACCGCACAGATGGAGATAAGTTGGACGCCCACACAGAAGATCTTCTGAACAATTTTAACAATTCTAGCTTTCACAAAACCGGAACGAGCCAACAGGCTTAATCCCTGGATGATGATGATGACTTCAAAAAGTAACTAAGTATAACAATACATTATGTAAAAAGTATATAAATCCTGAGCAGAACAATTGCGGAGAAACAAGACCGACATTACGCTGACCCTGCAAACAGAACACAGCGGAGTCACGTGGTTAGCTTGACACAATCCACTTGAATTACAATTTCTTAATAGGATTTTTCTGGTCGCCATATCATAAAGCTACATACTGTCATTAACAATGAGGCTGAGTGAACTACTTATCAAATCCCAAGCACAAAATAAATACTAAAGGGAAGTCCGAAATTCAACACTTCCTAATAAGACATTCTAATTTATACTATTCAGACATTGTAAATTATATAAAATAGACGGAAAAAACACTTTTGTTAAAATAAAATGAACAAAAATTTAGCATCAGTTGTTGACCTGAAAATATTTAAATAATAAAGGGAACATGTAAATTCTCGTGATAGTTAAAGTAGTTAATTTTTTTTCGATACAAAAAAAATTAAATTTATGGCATGACAGTTCAGAAGAGTCCATTTTTATTTTAGTTTCATTTTGATGAGTATTATGATATACTAACATCTGAAGGGTACAGTTAATTGTATAACATATCTACTTGCTTACCTGTATGCCAAAAGTTGAAGGAAAATAAACCCATGACTAAAATGTTCCTTTTTACTGTTTAAAATTTCAAACAGATAGTCCTTTCCAGGAGAATCTAATATCTCAAGCTCCATTTCGACAAAAAGAAGAGACATACCTGGTTAATTCACTGAACCCTTCATTTAAATTCATATTGCGTCAATAATATTTAGATACTTTTAGGAAGCTCTGTTTTGCTTTTGTGTTTGTCATTTGTTTACTATTTAATGTTTTCTTTAAAAGTAATTATTATTTATTCCGTAGTAACTGATGTAACACTAACAACAGTTGTTTTCTTTATATAGTACATCACTACTACATTTTTCTCTTTAACTGAAGATATTTTTACCTTTTAAAATTGTACTTAAAATGCACGATTTTATATCGGTAACTGACGTAACTATGGAATGACATTATGTTTGCGGAATGAGAGTTGAATAATAATCGCTCTGAAGTTGTAAATTTTATCTCAACAAGCAATTGTAAAGTTAGTATATGTAGGAATTACAAAATGCATGTTTTCATTGTTATGTTCCAATTAACTTTAGTCACTAATTATACATAACAAAGGTAACTGACATAACGACTAACGCTTCGGCATGGTGTTAGAATTGTAATTAAAATAGATAACAATTCTCTGTTACGGACGAATGTGTTCATATTCTACAATATTTTGAGAAAATCGTTTTTGTAGTCAACTAGCTAACATTGGCGAATGTTGCTACGCCTAAATAAATAAAACATTAAAGGTTAATTAAATTGTATGGTATACGCTCAGAATAACGAAACATGGCGGTTGCTAGTCAGTTTTTAATTTCGGGTTTCAGGTAAACCTCCACTTATAATTGTCGGACTTCGCTCAGTTTGGATAATACCTACCTATGTTTATTTTATTACGATATACTGAGTTTCGTTGTGAAACATCCAAAATTGTGACCACTAGAGCGATTTTAAAATTTTCACTTCTACACCTAATGGTTTTAGAGGGTCCAATTGTGAATCTAAACCATCTAGAAACCCAGTCAAACGCAAACAAGAGAGTAATCAAAATCGGTCCAGTTTTTAATTTCGGATGTCATGTATACCTCCACTTATAATTTGTAGAATGTTTTGAGATATTAAGTTCTGTGTTCAATAATATGGCGTATTTGTTACGGTTTAGGTAGCGCAAGCCACTTACGTGTCCAAAAAGCTACTTTTTTAGTGCACGGATGCCTCTTTTCTTGTTTTAGCTCTGACCCTATTGTACATAGGGTAATATATTATATACGTTAATTTCCCAAAAAAATTCTCTAATTGATGACTCCGCTGTGGTCTCGAGGTAGCGTCGGTGTCTCGTAGGCAGAAGGTCCGGACTCGATCCCCGATCTGGACAAGTTTCTTGATGGTAGTTTTTTTTTTAATTTGCCGTCACCTTCAAGACAAATATCAGAAAACTTTAAACAATCCCCAAATCTCATTATGGCCATCATAATCATCATATTCTCTTTGTTCTGTACGAATGTGTGAGTGAATGGTGTACCGGTATTCGTCTTAATGTTGTGTTGTCCCAGAGGAATCCCTGTATTGAGCTGATATCTCATTCAGGAAGGCTCTCATGTCCTCATGTGGTCCAGGAACTGTATGTACAATCCAGAGTAAAATCCCTCTCCCGACAGGTCATCATACGCCCGAACAGCGTATGGTATGTACTGCTCGGGACCCAGCTCCGTGTGTCTGAAAGGAATTTGCTGACTCAGCTGTAAGTACTATGAGAAGCATTGAAGTGTACCTCCTTCCACTCCCCACACTTCTTCCCGAGAGGTTAAATTATGATAGAGAAGATGATGATTCCCAAAAAATACATAATCCAGGAAATCTATCCCAACCGGGGATCGAACCCTGGCCTGCTACGTCTGAGCAATGACGATGTTCGTAAACCACAGCGACGACTATGTAAAATGTTATAAATGACCCGAAAAATATAATATACAATATTTCATTATTTACTTCAATAAACCCCTGCATTAAATACGCAGTGTGCTTTGTTTAAATTAATTATCATTAATAATTTAATTACATTAACAATGGTAACATAATCTTAAATGATTTTGGTATTCTAATTTGCACATTTAATTGGATTACATTGTGACAAGCAACGGGCTGGTAGAGTTTATTGATGAAAATGTTTGGTTTAATCTTTACCAACTAGGTGGTTTCATTAACCGTAGCAAGGTAAATCTCTTCCAGTGCGTTGGAAATTTTAACCACTTCAGATTAGTTGCTACCTCATAATTTTATTATTAATTTAACTAATTCCATCTAAATTTACATTATTTGACATTCCACGTTTAACCACAGAAGTTAAATATGCGGTCAAATTGTTAAATGGTTTAAACATTATCATTCTAATAATTATGTTTATTATTCAATCACTTATGAGGAAAGCAAAATTTCTTAAAAATACATTTTACGTAAAAGGAAAAGTAAATGTACAAATTGGATTATGTTTGCAGATGACGTAGTAAAGTTAGCATTTTTTGAAGATGATCTCCAAAGATAAAACTATAATTTACAGAAAATTACTACTTACCCAAGATTAAAACAAAGTATCAACACACGGAGAATTTATGGTAGGTTTCTTCAAGACTAGGAACATGTTACTTACGTTTTCCTAGCAAACCCGGTTTATATGCAGTATATTCAAAGTAATGGAATACCTAAAACGTTAGTACGAATGTGTCTAAATGGTACAAAATGTAGGGTGAGTGTAGGCAAACAGTTTTCAGATACTTTTGAGATACACAATGGGTTGAAGCAAGGATATCAACTATCTCTTGTACTGTATTGACTTAGCCTTTCACGGCCGGAGTTGCTATGATGACCTTGAAGAAGATTTCCGGGCTGTAGGCCGTGGTCTCGAGGCTTGACGTTCCCCGACGTTTCGCCAGAGACTGTGCCTGGCATCCTCAAGGGTCTATTTATTTATGTAGTAGAGCATGTCATCAAATATTTAGAGGATGAAGAAGGCCTACAACTCAATGGTATTAATAAGCAGTTAGTTTATGTTGATTAAGGTAGTACTATTGGGCGATAGCGAGGAGATACTAATGGTCAATACGCACACACTATTGAGTAACACTAAGACATTGGGACAGGAAATAAATACCAATAAAACTAAATATATGGTCACACACACATATACATTATATAATGGAGATGGACAGCTGATGACAAATGAGGGAAATTTTGAGGATGTGGCTGAATACAAGTAGGCCCACATAGGAACAATAATAACAAATGGGAATGAGAAGCACAAATAAATTAAACATAGACTCAATTCTGGAAATTCGTGCTATTATGTATTACAGGGTCTCTTGACATCCCAACTCCTATAAAAAAATGTAAACTAAAAATATATAAAACTGTTATTCTACCAGTTATATGGATGCGAAACATGGACTCATATTTTAAGGGAGGAAAGGAGATTACGAGTATTTGAGAATGAAGTTCTTAGGAAAATTTTTGGACTATAAAGAGATGAATAGACAGGTGAATGGAGAAGACTACATAACAGTGAACTACACGCTCTTTATAGGAAGACATATATAAATAAGAACAGTTAAGTCTCGTGGACTGCGATGGGCAGGACATGTTGCATGTATGGGGAATGAAAGACTTGCATGGAAGGTTCTTGTAGTAAAGCCAGAGGGAAAACGTCCAGTTGGTAGACCAAGAATGAGGTAGGATAATAACATTAACCATGATTTGAGGGAAGTAGATTATACAGGGAATGATTGGAAAACATTAGCTCAGGATAAGGATGTATGGAGAGCTTATGTCCGCGTGCCGTGAACCCAGGGGTTCGATAGTGCTAGTGAGTTAGTTAGGTAGTTAGTTACATTCAAAATGATAGTTACTTACTCAGTAAGAGACCATCTGCTCCAAATAGTGGATTCACATTGCTTAATTCTGGCTTCGATCCCTATGCCTTATAGTTAAACACCGCATATAATTCTGGACACGGCCTCGCTACTTCACAACGTTTCTCTGGGAGAAATTCCATGGTATAATTTGACATATAATGGTTGGAATTTCCCTTGCATGTCCCACTCAATCGTGAAAACCTTTTAATTGCAATTCCGAAACACACTTTATCGACAGCAGATAATCCCTGCATTGTATTTAGGTATCCTTGTGTGACAGTAGTTCTACGTAAGTTTAATTTTTTTAACTGTGGTTACGTCTATCCAACAATCTTGATGACGCGAGATCGCAGCAGAACAAATTGAAGCGAAGTGCGGAGGAGACGAGGAAAAGAAAAGAGAAATATTGCAATGGACGGAGACAATATATCAAATGAAAGCCTTAATGACCCCCTATCGATCTGAACAAAAAGGTTGAATAATTTTGTCTCTTCCATTCTAGAATGTTACCCAAGCTGTAGGTAGTCTGTGTATTATATACGAACTATGTTTTCTTCGCTGAATACTATCAGATTTATGAATCACAATCATTTTTAAATAGAAAAAATCTCATAAATAATTTAAATTCATGAAATTGGATTTCGTGCCTTCTTCTTTTTTTCTTTTTTATCTGTACAACTGTGCTGTACACGTTACATAAAACGTTCAATGGAGTACATTTATAGCTTAGATTATAAACGTATTTTCGAATATTTAAAAGAAAGAAGGCAGAGGTACCCAAACGTTGAAACTCGCGGCTCCCTTTTCCTGCTGATCATACACCGGTGGTGGCCTCATCCCAGTGATGACGGTATAGACTTAAGACGTGGAAACTTTTATTGTGTCCTATGTTTTTTATAGTTTACTACTAGAAGATCTGTCCTAAAATGTTGTTAATCCAATCATGCGAAATCACTAATTAGTTTACTATGCTCGATTTTTTATCCGAAGTTCGCGGGTTTGGACCCCGACGGAGTCGATCAATTTTTAAGATCATAAAAATTGCGAGTAGTTAATGCAAGTAGTACTAACTAACTAACTCACTCACTGGCTCTATCGAATCCGTAGGTTCATGGCCGCGCTAACATAAGCTCTCCATACATCCCTATTAAGAGCTAATGTTTTTCAATCATTCCCTGTATAATCTGTTCCTCTCAAAACATGGATGTTATTCTCCCAGCTCATTCTTGGCCTACCAACTGGACGTTTTCTCTCTGATTTTCCCATAAAAAGCTTCCATGCACATCTTACATCCCCCATCCCCGTGCCACATACTGCCATCGCAGTCTAAGAGACTTAAAACTTATTATATCTGATTTCCTATACGTAGCATGTACCTCACATTTATGTAGTTCTCACCATTCATCTGTCTGTTCATCTCTTTTTGACCCAAACATTTTCCTAAGAACTTTATTCTCAAATATTCTTTCCTCCCTTAAAGTAAGGGTCAATGTTTCACTTCCGTATCAATGTTTCACTTCCGTATAATGTAACTAGTAGAATATCTGTTTTCAGTTTATTTTTTTTTAAGCAGTCGGGACAACCAGAGTCCTTGCAATGCATAATAGCATGCATTTCCAGAATTGAGCCTATGTTTAATTTCTGTGTACATCTCATTACTATTTGTAATTATTGTTCCTATATACTTGAAATCAGCCAGTTATTCAAAATTTCCTTCATATGTCATGTTCTTCGTTTCCATTATATAACGCATTTGTACGTGAGAACATATATTTAGTTTTATTGATATTTATTTCCAGTCACAATTTTTTTAATGTTACTCAATATAGTGTACATGTTGTCCCATAGTATCACCTTGTTATCACTCAATAATACATAATCAGCATAAAATAACAATACCATTGAGTTGTAGGCCTTCTTCATTCTCCAAAGTTTTGATGGCATGCTATAATATAAAATTGAATACTGGAGGAGAAAATACTTCTCCTTGCTTTAACCCATTGTGGATTTCAAAAGTATCCGAAAACTGTTTGCCTACACACACCCTACTCTTTGTGTCATTTAGACATATTCGATATAAGTCTAACTAACTTTTTAGGAATTCCGAACTCCAGCAGGATACTATATATCTTCTCCCTCTTAACTGAATCGTATGCCTTTTTGAAATCTACATATAGTTGATCTACAGTGCCATTATATTCCCATTTCGTTTCTAAAATCTGTCTTATGCTGAAAATCGGATGTGTTGTAGACCTGTTTCTACTTGCCACTTTTGTGGTATCTGTAGGAAAATAAGCGTAACTAAATTAGACCTTTACGTGACTCCTTCAAGAGAACTCCCACGTGGGGAGATAAGGGTACTGGTAAAACCACGAGTATTGCTTTCTCTTCCGATGGGGTTATATCCATGATTACAATGTCTTAGATTTATGGCGCATAAGAGAATCTGAAGCCTTAAAGAGGCCTCTGCACTTTCTCGCTGAGATTTGACATTAATTATCCTACTTGTTAAGAACGTCAAAATTAACTATTTTGGTAATAAAAAGTCCAATGATAGATCAGGTTGCGGACGTGCAGAATAACACTAAAAGAATGATCCAAAAGTGATGAACCATAATGTAGGGATGACAAGTAAAAATGAGGTGAAACAAATTACGGAACACATGGGAATAAAATTAACTGTTATGAGATAATGTAAATGTTTCTGATTGAGAGTAGCTGAATAACAATTTCGAGGTACTGATTAACAATCGTAAATTTTTCTAGTGAATTCATACTTTATTAAATTGTATCATATATTCAATACTAATAAAATTCATATCAAATTCCGTTGAGGTCAATAGTCATAAGATAAAAATTAAAAATTAAAATGTACCTGTTGGCAGGTGCCGTTGTCCTCAACTTTGTTAAAATGATGTATGTAAAATATTATTAACTGGAGGCTTTTCGTAAATTAACTTCCATCGTCAGCAGAATGAGTATGCGCTACTTTGTAGTCAAGACGCTGTAGACGTTGCAGGTCCTGATGCGTCTCCAGAAGGAATTGACTTGTTTTTAAGTATCACATATAAGGGATTGTATGTTTGGGGTGTGTTCTCATTCAGAAGCAAGTTGTTGTCGACTTGTTTCAGGATTTCAAGCTCTTCCAGTAGATTAATTATAGTTGTTATTCTTTCTCGGTTAACTATCGGTAGAGTGTGTTGGATTTCAAGCTATTTCAGTAGATTAATTTTAGCTGGTATTTTTTCTCTGTGAACTATCGATAGAGTGTGCACACAATTGAACATTCTCTACCGATAGTTCACCGAGAAGGAATACCAGCTAAAATTAATCTACTGGAAGAGCTTGAAATCTTGAAACAAGTCGACAACAACTTGCTTCTGAATGAGAACACGCCCCAAACATACATCCCTTATATGTGATACTTAAAACAAGCCAATTCCTACTGGAGACGCATCTGGACCTGCAACGTCTACAGCGTCTTGACTTACTAGTAGCGCACTCATCCTGCTGATGATGGAAGTTACTTCCTAAAGGCCTCCAGTTAATAATATTTTACATACATCATTTTAACAAAGTTGAGGACGACAGCACGTGCCAAAATGTACGTTTTAATTTTTAATTTTTATCTTATGGCATTTATATGTGTACCGGTAAAAAGACACCATTTCGACTTGCTTCCAGCATTATCGGCACATCGCAAAAATGATACCGTAGTTAATTTCACAAATTGAATTTGCTACTTATCGTAACTACCTGAATTTATCTCCAGCTCAGACAAAAATATCACAAAAACTCTAATAAAAATTGGTTCGAAAATTAAGTTTTCACGAGTATTTATGGGATCCAACGCTTATAAGGCCTGGTAGTTAGGTAGGAATCTAACCTGCAAATTTTCGAGCTCAATTCCTGGTTTGTATACGCCTTCGCAGTAACTTTCTTCTCCGTTTTGCATTGTCCTGTACTGTATATTACAAAAAATTAATATCAGTATTCAATCAGTGAAAAAAAAACATTAAATTATCTTTAACAGTTAATTTCCGGACCCATGTTTACTATATATTTTTGGTTCTCCTAATTTCACTTCACAATCCTACATTTTAGATCATCGCTTTTGAAATATAAGTATATATATATATATATATATATTACATGTCGGAAAAATTGTTCATAATTTATAATGACATATACATTATAGTCATTTGTTTTTCAAGTAAGCTAATTTTCCTGTAGTTTACGAAATACCAATGAAAAAGAAGACCCCAATCCCTTCACGAATCCTGAAAATCATATACGACAAATTTTCTCACGGGATTTCGGCCAATATATGGAAGAGATGTGCTGTTTTATCTTAATATATGACCTATAAAATTACTGTTTTAGTATTCAAGTAAAAAAAATTCTTCCTTCATTTTTTATTGTCATCCCTACAATTTGATCTATCACTTTTGAAACACACAGTTTTCTTTTTTAATTTTGCACTTTCACTTAACATTACTTAGTAAATTTGTTATTGCTGACGTAAACTAAGATCGCTAAATTGCAAATTGAAAATAATTTAATAACTACGGAAATGCAAGTTGAGATATATTCCTTTCTTTAGGGAAAAGAAGACTAAAGTAATATATCGTGCCAAGAAAGTTTGCCTTTGTCAGTTCGGGAAATTCCATCACGCAACATGTTTTCGTTTCATCTGCTTTAAATGGCTTGGGACGTACATTGTACACGAAAACATTCCCAGTGCAACGATTTTTATTGTTCTCTAAAAATATCCGGCCTTTTGTATAGTTTATTTCTTAAGAAAACACACTTCCATCATGATTGAAGGACGTGAGTTAATAAATTCAACAGAGTTCACTTCAATGAATTCTGCTGTAATTATATACGTCTTAGATTCGTAATCGTTTTAGATCAACAGAAAAATAAAATTGAATGATAGTAGATATCATTTCAGAATTATAAATGAGGTTCGGTAATTTAAACCTGTGATACTTAATGAATATGCACACCTCTCTTTTTCTTCGTCTCGATCTCTTCTATGCCTTATTGTTACTTTTCTCTTTTGTAGGTACTTTTATGTGCTCCACGCCTCTAGGGCCTGGAAGGAACGTAGTGTGTCGAAAGTGAATTTTTAACTATGCATTACATATATACATTATTTTGACCGCACAAAAATATGATGAGTTCTAATCTCAGGACCATTTCAAAAAACTACAGGAATAATTCTGTGACCACAGGGTAAACATACATAAGTCAGAAGACAAACATTTTCACGAAGCCTATTAATATTCAAATAACTTATTAATAATCGGAGATTTACATTACATTTGACCAAGAATCAGTAAAACTAAATATATGGTCACAGGTAGAAATTCAGTATATAATGGAAATGGACAGCTAATGACAAATGAGGGAAATTTTGAGGAAGTGGCTGAATTCAAATACCTAGGAACAATAATCACAAATAGGAATGAGACGCACAAAGAAATTAAACATAGGCTCAATTCTGGAAATGCATGCTATTATGCATTGCAGAGACTTTTGATGTCCCAACTCCTTTCAAAAAGCGTTAAGCTGAAAATATATAAAACTATTATTCTACCAGTTATATTATATGGGTGCGAAACATGGACTCTTACTTTAAGGGAGGAAAGGAGATTACGAGTATGTGAGAATAAAGTTCTTAGGAAAATTTTTGGACCAAAGAGAGATGAACAGACAGGTGAATGGAGGAGACTACATAACAATGAACTACATGGTCTTTATAGGAAGCCAGATATAATAAGAACAGTAAAGTCTCGTAGACTGCGATGGGCAGGACATGTTGCACGTATGGGGAATGAAAGACGTGCATGGAAGCTTCTTGTAGGAAAACCAGAAGGAAAACGCCCAGTTGGTAGACCAAGAATGAGGTGGGAGAACAACATTAACTATGATTTGAGGGAAGTAGATTATACAGGGAATGATTGGAAAGCATTAGCTCAGGATAGGGATGTATGGAGAGCTTATGTCCGCGCGGCCATGAACCTACGGGTTCGATAGTGCCAGTGAGTAAGTAAGTAAGATATCTACCATAAGAAATCAGCTACCACTTAAGAATATCTACCTCGTGGTTGAGGAAGAAAAATGGCGTGTTTCTGACATATTAATGTATAAACAAAAATCACTAAAATTGGACTTATTTAATTTTACCTTCCATCCATCCATAGTAATTCTGCCCGAGGACAAGGTTTTTCACTGCAATCATAGCATTTTCATGCTATGCTTGCAGCTTTACTAGGGAATTGTAGGTGTGGTAGCTTCCCGTTGCTTTCCACACGGTGGGAAGGATGATGATGATGATGATGTGATGATGATAAGGATGATGATGATGGCCATATGATTTCGGGGACCATTTGGGCCTTAACGTTTTCCTGACATTTGTCTTACAGGTGAGGAAAAACCCCGATAAAAACTGCCCCGACCGGGGATCGAACCCGGACCCGCTGCGTGACAAGGCAGCACGCTACCTCGAGACCATAGCGGTGGACAATTTTACCTTAATGCCACAGAAATAAGATAACACGTAAAATTTATTCACATATTTATACCAAACAAGATGAATATGACATAAAGTATTTTGATGGCCAGTTGGTTTTTACACGCTTTATATTAGCTTGACCTGTATCTATGTAACTGAATCTTTTAACGCGATTTTCACCCACTTAAAATCATTGGTTCGACATGAAACTTTGCATACTTGTAAAGACCCGTGACAATATAATAATTTCACATTTTGTTTCTACAATCATGGCCAGAATCATCAGAAAATCAAAAAATGTGTCTTTGTATCTATGTAACGGAATTTTTTAACACGATTTTCACCCACTTAGAAACATTGGATCGACTTGAAACTTTGTGTACTTGTAGATGACCCGTGACAATACAATAATTTCATTTTTTGTTTCTAGAATCCTGGCCAGAATCATCAGAAAATCAACAACATGAAAACTGGTATAATAGGTGCGGACTTGTCGACTTTTTAGTCAATCGTTGTAAGAGCCTAGTTGGTAGAGCGGTACATTCTAGTGGCATATAATTTCTGTGATCCATAGGTCACTGGTTCAAATCCGGCTGGGAGGTTCTTTTTCAGAAGAGTATTACTTTCAGCTCATACTACAATAGAATCGAATTTAAAGATATTTACATTTTTATCTTATTCTGTAAAATATTAAAACTAAAAAATAAAAAATAAATAATAGTTTTAAAAAACTAAAACAACACGCTTTATTAGAAAACCGAACTAAACAAATGAAAAATAATTTTAATTTCCAACATGCTTGGGATAAATAATTTTACCTTCAAAAGCGTGGGGTGCTTTTTATGATTTTTACATTTTCTTCTTAGAGACTTTACTTTTACCAATATCTGTTTTTTATCAAATATATTATTTGATAAAGAGCACCCCACGCTTTTGATGGTAAACTTATTTATCCCAAGCATGTTGGAAATTAAAATTATTTTTCATTTTTTTAGTTCGGTTTTCTAATAAAGCGTGTTGTTTTAGTTTTTTAAAACTATTATTTATTAGTGACTATTTTGTTCTTACAAATGTTGAAAAGTTCCGAACAAACCTATCCAGGAAACTTAATCCTTACAGGGATCGATTGGGACACGCTGTGTCCGAGACATGACTTTATCTTGCGATTAAAACGTGGACTAATATGCAATTACCCTTAATTATGTTTAAATATGTCACAAAATAGTCTGAATATTCTAGATTGTTTTAAAATACAATATAATTTAGATATTGTACAAAATTGACTCCTCAATTTGCAATGTATCCTATGTATTTAATTTATTTAATATATTTACGTCATGCAATTCAAACATGAATTACTTAACAGTTTATTTAAATCTGTGGTCCAATTCTTATGCTTTTCTTTTTTCTTTAAATGAGATCAACCTAAATACCTTACAGGGTCTATTTACGTGCCTTATAGAATGGCAGGAACCTGCCGGAGAGGGATTTTAATATCGTGGAACACACAACCTGCTTGTTTTGACCACAACAGAACATGTAGCTCAATGTCAGTACCTCCTCCGAGAAAACACAACATTAAAAAAACGAATACTCAAAACAACGAACCCCATCAGCCCCACTGCTCTTCACCATCATGACAGCTTATATTTGTTGCAATATCACCAAAGATAGTGCGTCACACTCGATCAAAATGTACGCTGATGACACGGTATTTGGGATCATCACACAAAGATGAACTACAATGCACATTAAATAGACTCGAAAAATGGGCAAATGAAAACTGCCTGCAAATAAACCATCAGAAAACTAAACAGATGACCTTCAGAAAAGGAGGAAAACCTACTGAAAATGACAGGCTAATGCTCCTTGGTGAGCCACTAGACGTTGTATCGCAATTCACCTACCTAGGCATCACCCAACAAACAACCATTAAATCCTACAGAATACATGTGCAACAGAAGGTTTCAGCTGCAATAAGAGCGATATACAGCATCAAAAATCTCCACCAATTATCAACAGAAACAGCTATGACGCTCTTCAAGACAGTCATAACTCCCATAACAACATATGGAATTAACATAATATGGGACAAAAACTCACAAACAGAGACTTGACACAAATAGAAACAGTAAAAGCACGCTTCATGAAAAGAGTTCTGGGAGTTGGAAAAAACAGCACCTTCAAGAATGACGTACGTCTTAATGAAAGAAACCTTCTTCATTGAAGACATTAGACGGCAGCTATTCCTACCGAATACCTGCGCATATGAGACAACAATGCAAGGACTACAGGAGAAGAGGAATGACATCTGCAGCGAATTCTACACAACAGAGGCTATGTGTACGAGAGAGTGGACACGACCAAACTACGAGATGAGGCACATCCTAACACGGTATGCAATCCATGGCTTTCACCACAAGGTTTGCAGCATAAAGCGATTCCACGAGCCAAACCAAGAATGCATATGCGAACTGTGTAACAATCCATGTGAACGATATCACGTCGAAAAGTGTGCGGAAAGACAATTATCGTTTAACAAGTTTTGCTAGACTAAATTTACTAACAATTTGCACATTTGTGCGCATTTACTTTCATTCAAAACGAAATACTCAGTTAACACACACATTCATACTAAACATGGCGAATGTGATGACAATGAAATGGCCAGATTATGTTCGGGGACCGTTTAGGAGTTAACGTTTCTCTCCGTTTATTATACTCCGTACAAGTGAGGATAATATCTAATTATTCACCAACATTATATAATAAATTACGATTATTAACGGTATATTTTCACTATATCAAGATATATTTAGTAGATGTATTAATGAAATGGAATAAGTCATGTAGGGGAATGGGAATCAACATTAATGGCCGTTTACTGCACAATTTATTATTCGCTGATGACCAGATTATAATAGGACAAGATAAAGAAGATATAGAATATATAATCAGAAAGTTGGTCGATGTATTTGAGGTAGGTGGACTGAAGATAAATTATATTAAAACAGAATATATGGTAATCGGAGAAAATTCAGAAGACCTACAAATAAATAATATGATAATTAAACGTGTTGAAGAATTAAAATATCTTGGATCTATAATAGATAAGTCTGGTACTTGTGAAAAAGATATTATTAACAGAGTAAATTGTGCAAGGAAGGCGATTAGATCCCTGAATGGTCTTTTATGGAATAGAAATTTGACCAGAAAAACAAAAAAAGGGACTATACAGACAATAATAGAAAGTATGCTTACATATGGATCAGAAAGCTGGACAGTAAATGAAAGGATGCAGAAAATAATCTTGGCGACAGAAATGGATGGATTACGGAGAAGTATGAGAATATCCAGGCTACAACATATTCGAAATACATATATCAGACAAGAAATGGATGCACAAGAAACTGTTATCGGTAGGATAACAAAGAGAGCTCTACAATGGTATGGACATGTACAACGGATGCCGGAAGATCAGTGGCCTAAACAGGTGTTGGATTGGATGGTACCAGGCAGAAGGAGGAGGGAGAGAAGTAGAAGAGCATGGTATGAGGGAATATATGGTGCCATGATGAAGAGGGGTATGGAAGATGGACAATGGGAAGATAGGAATCTCTGGAAAGCAGGAATCAAGGGCAAACTGCTGTAAAGTGGAAAGCCTGTATTAAGTATTAAGTAAATATTTTCACTATAGTCCGACACATTTTTATGACCTGGCATAAAAAAATGAGTTCCACCTACTTAAGTCTTATAACACCTGCTCAGTTGTAGATTGCTTCATTATTGATATTAGAATTTACAACAAAACAGCAAGAGATGTTTTCTGTTGTCATTTCTTCGCCTGTTATCTCTCTACAGGTCTGTTTGCGCGAAAAGTTTGTCTTTGGAGATATATATATATATATATATATATATGTGTGTGTGTGTGTGTGTGTGTGTGTGTGTGTGTGTGTGTGTGTGTGTGTGTGTGTGTGTGTGTGTCCACCACTGTAGTCTCGAGGTAGCGTGCTGCCTTGTCACGCAGCGGGCCCCGGTCGAGGCAGTTTTTTCTGGGGGTGAGGTTTTTATTGGGGTTTTTCCTCACCTGTAAGACAAATGTCAGGAAAACTTTAAGGCCCAAACGGTCCCTGAAATCATATGGCCATCATCATCACCATCATCCTTCACCGGTGTGGAAAGTAACGGGAAGCTACACACCTACAATTCCCTAGTAAAGCTGCAAGCATAGCATGCAAGTGCTATAATTGCAGTGAAGGACCTGCCTTCGGGCAGAATTACTATGGATATATATATATATATATACATGTGTGTGTGTGTGTGTGTGTGTGTGTGTGTGTGTGTATTCAACTGCGAATCCTGCACTTTTCGTACTTCGGGTTTCGCGCTAGGCTGATTCGGTTTATTTTAAATTTAATGCACCACTTCGACAGATCAGATTATATAAATGATTTGTAATATTAATATATGCGAAGAGAAGCATAGGACGAGTTATTGTATATAGGATGAATCCAAACTCTAAACAGAATTTTCACAAGTTGTTAAGAAATATTTTCCGTGTGCTTTGATATAAGGAACCCTTGGTCTCCGGTGGCTCATTCCGAGTAATATATTTATATCTGTTTACTCGGAATTATGTAGCTTCAAGGAATAAGAAATAAGAGTACCTGCATTATATAGAATACAAATATATAAATTCCATGGTCTGACAGGCCTAGAAGGTTTTGTCTACCAGTATGCTGCTGGCCTAATATCCAGTGTTAATCACAGGTGTGGACGATTATTCAACCAGTATAGAGGTAACATGTGGTCAGCATGTGTGTTCTTTACAGCTTATTTTCTCAACCTGGAGCCGCTAGTTATTGTAACTACTCAAATGTATGTTGCGTATTGGAGTAAGGTGCTCAGTGTCAGCTTCCAGGATCGTTGGTCCAATTTTCTTTGATAAGGTTGTAGACACTGAAGTTTATACAACTTCAATATATTTATGGAGCAGTTGGGATGATATCGAATTGAGAGAAGGTTATTTCCAGAAAGATGAAGCAACATGTCATACATCTAATGCCTCCATCATGGCTCTTGTAACCATTTTCTTTGATAATCGAATAATCTCAAGAGGTCTGTGGACCCCCAGAACCCCTGACCTAAACTCACCGGATTTTTTCTTGTGGGGTATCTAAAAAATAGTGTGTACAAGAATAGGCCTCGGACAATTTATGATATCAAGGAATCCATTCGAAACGAAATAAGCAACATTGGCGAGGATATTCTCCGTAGAACTTCACAGAATATGGTGAAACGAGAGCAAATACATATAGATGCTAGTGTACACTTCCAACATTTGCTCTGAGAGGTAAACAGTGTAATGTAATCTCCCAATTGTGTGTAATGTAATCTCCCAGTTGTGTATTATATCCTCCCAAAGTTGCACGTGTGTCCTATTATTAATTCAAGACTTATTGCCCCTTAAAATGGTTCAAGTTTATATGGATCGCACTGTATAAAAATTAAGTGATTTCACATAGACTTAGGAGACTCTTAGAATAATAACTGCTTAAGTCCCCACCTTCCTAGAAATAGAAATTCGGCAGGAGGTTGTCAGCGGGTTATCAGCCTTGCGTAATGATGCATTTTCTCCCAGAACATACCTCTGATACTCAATTTTGATAGAAGCTGAGCAGACCACATGACCATTGTTCTACCCAATATTTTAGGCTAGTGTAAAGGTGCCGACACCATGGTGAATCAATCCAACGACCTACAGACTTGCAACGTATTTTCTTAACCAACTACGCTATGGATAGGCCTTCAATCCTAGATTTAAAGATTGTCCATAAGCAAAATTACGACTGTTATTGTTGCTATATGCAGTAATTCAGCACCAAGTTGATGCATCATTACTTAGGTATATTTTAGAATTAGTGCTACTGCACTCATTATAGCCACCTTTGTAGGTAATGGTACTGGGTTCGGCTATATCTTGATTAAACATTGATTCTCTTCAGGGAGACCAAGAGTAATCAAAATGTAGTCAAATGGAAAACACATAAGTTCTGGGGCATCTTAGTTATTCAGTTCTTTTTCATATTATTTCAGTACAATAAAAGTTGTTCCTTATGTCGTACTATGAATTATTAGGCTATTCTATGCCACCGTGACACCTATGAATATTCGATCAGAGCACAAGTGACTGCTTGCGTCATGTTGGCTAATGTGATAACACACGTTCCCGCCAGAGGCAATGCAATTACCAACATGTTTACTCGCATATAAGTGGATTCTATCCAAAGTATCCGCCTACATTAGTGGGCAAGTTAGGGTGAGAAAATTATTGAGTTTAGTTTTGCTTTCACTTGTTTATAGCGGGTTTTTGTGATAAGTTGGGGACATTGTCTGAGCAATGACTAATGCATATTTTATATTGCAAATATGGCGATTTTAGGTTACTTTTAGCTCAACGTCTCACCATTTTAGGCATTTCTCACATTAAAAAAATCAACATACCTAATTCTCTCAGGTAATTATTCACATACTGCGAAAATAAATAGTTTTCATTTGAATGTTTGTAGGTGATATGGTGGCATAGAATTGATTATTATTCACCGTACTGGTGAACGTACTATATAAAAATAATTAATATATGCGTGGCTTGAGTTGGTTTGGACAAAGTTTCAGCCCTTTTTCTGCTTGCAAATCAGACATTTTCAAAAGCAACATCGAATGTCAAAACCAATTCAAAATCACTTAAATCCTAGCAAGTGTGAGTGTAGCAAAAGGCATCAAATGTTCCGGGTACCCGCAAAAACCCAAAATTAAATCTGTTTGACTAAAATATGAAGTGTTTAAGTTTACATTTCTCAAGATTTACTCAATAATGCACAAAAGTAATTATTATTCATAATGTCACGAGTAATTTTCCAACTTATCGATAAATTCACGAGTCAAGAAGTGAGGAGTTAATTTATGTAGAGCATTTGCAAATCAAGAGTGACATTTGTTAGGACTACTTAACGAATAAAATTAAGATATTTACTCACAAAATTTATTTTAATATAGTTATTTTAAAATATGTTATTATTTAATGTAAACGGCGATGTTTGAAAACAAATGACAAATGTTAGGTTATGTTTCATTTGTTCATCCACTGCAACTTGAACATATTATTTATTGCCAAATTGGATCGCAATATTGAAAGAATGCACCATAGTGGAGAAAAATTGAAACACATCAAACTGTATATTATAATCAAAATTACAGGTTATTATTTTTTAAAGGAACAACTCAGTAAAACCATTATTCAAAAACACAATTATTGAACACACATCATTTATCAAATAGTTCGAAGAAATCTGTTCATTGTTTGCTATATTCGACATATTTGTTGGAGATTCAGTCACTGCAAAATAATGCTCTGACCTGTTCAGAATATTCAAATGGAGGAGCTTTCTTTATTTTGGTAAACGGAATTCGATTAATAGCGAGATTAAACACGACTGGCAATGGTTATAAAACAAAATTTATTGAAAAGTGATTGGTCATTGACTACCATTTGGGACACGAGTTAAATAGTCCACGTACTATCTTCTAATCATTACGATTTTTTGTTGTAAGAACTCTTTCAAATTCTTCAATAAACTTCAACTTATATAATAAATAAAAAAAAATAAATATCCTCAATTCGTGTTCAACTCAGGGTCGAGATGAGATGAGCCCCCTCTATAGGGGTCTGTGAATGACAAGGGTGCCGGCCGACCACGCCTGACGCACCATCACGGGAGCAGATAAATGAAATTAAATGGATGAGATGAATGTGGAGAAATGGTGGGATGAAATTGTGGCAGGGGAAAACGGAAGAAAAACCAGTCGAAGCTTCGTTTTGTCCACTACGAAAACACACATGGAATGACCTAGACTCGATCTCGTGACCCCAGCGGTGAGAGGAGAGCGTCTAACCGCTTGCGCCACGGAGCCGCCTTATATTAAACGTATTTTCTTTTAAATTTTTTCTCTACATTAAAAAAAGTTATCAAATAATATATTTATTTTTAATGTTTTTATATTTTCCTCAATCTTCTGCTTTAGTTTCTATTTTTATTAATACTACAGCTATTGTTACAATTGCTACTAATACTACACCAATTGCTATTAATACTACTTCTATTAGTACTAATATTACTGATATGTTAGTACCAATTACGGAAGAGGCTAGTGAAGTGCTTTGTGTGGAGTGTAGCATTGTATGGTGCAGAGACTTTGATATTACGACGAAATTAGGAAAATCGACTGGAACCTTTTGAGATGTAGATATGGAGAAGTATGCATCGTATAAAATGGACAGACAAAATAAAAATAAAGATGTGCTAGACAGAGTGGGTGAAGGAAGAACAATGCAGGAACTCATAAAGAAAAGGAAAACAAATGAATTGGCCACTGGCTAAGAAGAAGAAACTGCCTGCTGACGGATGCCGTAGAATAAATGGCCAACGGAAAGAAAGTTAGCGGCAGAAAAATACATCAGACGATAGACAATATTAAATAAATGGTTTGTATGCGGATACAAAAGGAAAGCTGAGTTAAGGAAAGAGTGGAAAATGATGAGTTTGCAGTGCAAGACCTTCTCTTTGGCAGAACACTATGTATGTATGTATGTATGTTAGTACTAGTATTTTCATATTATCTATTGCTATGTATTATTACTATGTATTATTATTATTATTATTATTATTATTATTATTATTATTATTATTATTATTATACACACATATCTTCAAAGAAACAAAAAAAACTATTTAATACAATAATCAGAAGCATTATTACCTATGGAGCTGATGTGTGGGCTTTAAATGCACAAATGAAAAAAAAAAAAAAAAAATGCTCGCCACTGAAATGGACTACTGGAGACGCGCTGCAAGAATATCCAGGAAGGATAAAATCAGAAATTCATATATAAAAGAAAAATTGCAGGTACAATATTTAATATTAGATTTTATAAAGAAGAAAGAAACAATTAAATTGTTACGGACACATTAGAAGAATGGACGAAGGAAGACTACCTAAGATTATCATGGATTGGGAAACACAGGGAAGGAAAAAGAAGGGTAGACCAACTATTACGTGGATTCAGGGAATCAATGAAGCTAAGAGGGAATGGAAAATAGAAGAAGAGATATGGATGAACAGACAGGAATGGAAAAATGTGTTGAAACAAATGTGTAGTTAACTGTGAACATGGGTACCGGAAAAATGTACATTCATTGTAAAAGCCGGAATAATAAAAAAATATATTATTATTATTGTTATTAAATATTTTATCTCAATAGCATATATGGATTATTTCATTAGAGTTAACTTTTACTCATCAGGTAAGCAACATTTGTTTACAAGTTCTGTCAGGGATCATAATGAAAACTTTATAAAACAAGATATAAGTGAAGATGAGAAATGAAACATGAGACTAGAGATCTTACGTCATATGATTCTAATTTAATTTAGTCGCTGGATCTTATCAGAGTGAAAAACCACGTTAGGGAAATGGGCAGGCAAAGTAACATGCTCTACAAGTTCACTCAACTAACCTCTGTCATCCAACTTCCCTAAGACATTCTCTCTCTCTCTCTCTCTCTCTCTCTCTCTCTCTCTCTCTCTCTCTCCCTCTCTCTGCCCTGACAACTTGATGAGAGAGACCAAGAAGATGCCACCGTGATAGCGCTCCGACCCATTTCTATTACACAATTACCTGCGCAACTTCCACGCCGTTAACCGCATTTCATGCAGACTTACCATTTTGAAGACGGAATGCCGCACTTACACAAAATGTTAACTTCTAAAGTAGTCTATACATTAGCTTTATTTGCCCGTACTTTTTGTTTTTATATCCATGTAATTATTGAAATAAAAACTTTACAACACATAATCGTATATTCTTATTTGCATAACAATGTCACTGGATAATTAATTGCTGCACCCTAAGTTTCATTTTATGAATCAGCCGTAACAATAGAAACATTCTTCAAGGCGTCCCAGTATATGGTCACACATAGAAATACATTATATAGTGGAAATGGACAGCTAATGACATTCCATCCTTCCATAGTAATTCTGCCCGAGGGCAGGTCTTTCACTGCAATCATAGCATTTTCATGCTATGCTCTACAGCTTTACTAGGAAAATGTTGTTGTGGTAGCTTCCCGTTGCTTTTCGCACAGGTGAAGGATGGTGATAATGAGAAGGATGATGATGGCGATATAATTTGGAGGACCGTTTGGGCCTTAAAGTTTTCCTGACATTTGTCGTACAGGTGAGGAAAACCCCCGATAAAAACCTCACCCAGAAAACTGTCCCGACCGAGGATCGAACCTGGGCCCGCTGTGTGACAAGGCAGCACGCTACCTCGAGATCACAGGAGTGGACACCTAATGTTATTAATGAGGGAAATTTTGAGGGAGTGACTGAATTCAAATACGTAGGAACAATAATCACAAATAGGAATGAGATGCACAAGTAAATTAAACATAGGCTCAATTCTGGAAATGCTGCTATTATGCATTACAGAGACTCTTGACGTCCCAACTCCTTTCAAAAAACGTTAAACTGAAAATATGTAAAACTATTATTCTACCAGTTATATTATATGGATGTGAAACATGGACTCTTACTTTAAGGGAGGAAAGTAAATTACGAGTACTTGAGAATAAAGTTCTTTGGAAAATTTTTGGACCAAAGGGAGATGAAGAGACAGGTGAATGGAGAATACTACTTAACAGTAAACTACTCGGTCTTTATGGAAAGCCAGATATAATAAGAAGAGTTAAGTCTCGTAGACTGCGATGGGCAGAATATGTGGCACGGATGGCGAATGAAAGAAGTGCATGGAAGCTTTTTGTAGAAAAACCAGAGGGAAAACGCCCAGTTGGTAGACCAAGAATAAGGTGGGAGAATAACATTAACTGTCATTTGAGGGAAGTAGATTTTACTGTACAGGGGATTATTGGAAAACATTAGCTCAGGATAGGGATGAATGGAGACCTTATGTCCGCGCGGGCATGAACCTACGGGTTCGATAGTGCCTGTAAGTTAGTTAGTTAGGCGTCCCGGAGGCGGAGGATTACAGGTTTCCTTTAGGAGTATTAAATATGATTTTATTCATCCACGGGTTCGTAGACGAAGCATTTTAGCCACGTTAAATTTGAAGTTTTTTTTTTCTTTCGAAAAATATAAATTTTGTGTTGGTGAATTTGAATGTTACGGCAGTGGCGTTTGGGAAAATTCTTGATATTTGGTGTTATGGTAATTAAGCCTGAAGGAGATAGTTTCGTCCGTCTGCTGGCGCAATATATTAGTCGGGTGCATTTGCGTGTAGTTTTGTTTCGAAATTTCGTTAAAAAGAAATTAAGTATATTGTTCATACTCTAGGCACTGGATATTGATTAATCCTTTTGGCAATAAATAATATGATCTGGTTGCAGTGATGAACAAATGAAACATTAATCGTTTCTCATTTGTTTTCAAACATCGCCGTTTACATTAAATATAAACATATTTTAAAATAACTATGTTAAATAGTTATTTGTGATTAAATAGCTTAATTTTATTCGTTAAATAGTTCAAACAAATTTCACTCTTGATTTCCAAATCCTCTAGAAAAATTGGAAATCACTCGTGGCATTACTTATGACAATGGTTCAGAATCTATATTGAAATCAAGAACGCTGTTAGTTGCGTCTGCTCATTATGAAATAAACTACGCGATACCAGCGATCAGACAAAACACTCTCTCCAGTAACATGATCTTCAAGTCGCTGCCAGCCGATAAATAACCGCTCTATACGCCTATATGTAAAAGAGTGAACGTTACTTTGTCATTATTTGTTTGACGCTGATGTACAAAGCCTGGTATTCACATCAAACTATGCTTCAACAAACTATTTAAATTCTTAAAATACCTGAAAATAGATAGAATAATGTATCTACCAAATATTGCACTCATATTGTATGTCCTAAAATACAAAGAATTTGAAATAGCACAGTATTAACATAATTTAATCATTAAGTGTAATATAAACGCCATTAATAATTAATTAAGAGATTTAATTAACAGAATATCGGTATATTGATTAACAACTATGAATTATATTTAGATATGCACTACACAATGCAACAAGAAGTAAACAATAGTGATTTACAGTGGTAAAATAATAATTTTGTTTATTACCGGTATATCTATATTTATACAAAGTGAAATTGCAACACAATTTTTTTTTTTCTTGGTCACATCTTTTCTGGAGATATCCAGTCAATAAATATTTTTTCCACCTTTTTATTATATTTTCTGACATTATTTTCCCAATTCATTGACACTTCAGTACCTTTATTTTTCACATAATATGCTACTTTTGTCCACCGCTGTGGTCTCGGGGTAGCGTGCTATCTTGTCACGCAACGGGCCCGGGTTCGATTCCCGGTCGGGACAAGGCTCCTAGGTCAGGTTTGTTCGGGGTTTTTCCTCACCTGTAAGACAAATATCAAAAAGCTTAGGGCGCTACGGTCCCAGAAAACCATCCGACCATCATCATCATCATCCCTATTGTTATCATCGTCCTTCGCTGGTGTGGAAAGCAACGGGAAGCTACGACACATATAATTCCCTAGTAAAGCTGCAAAGCATAGCATGAAAATGATATGATTGCAGTGAAAGACCTGCTCTCGGGCAGAATTACTATGGAAGGATGGATGGATGGATGTTACTCTTGTTACCTTAGTTAGGAATCAATTACACTGCTCAACATGATTTTTGTCTCATGAGTACCAATAGTTGTACTTAATGCAGTTTTTTATCGTATTTTCAAATATATATTCGGAATTTCTCCTTCACCCACATTTTTTTAAATTTCAATTTAAATTATTGGATTTAAATATTTTTTTAATAAACGTTTTTTCGTCCATTTGTCCATTGTAAAATAAAACCAATTGAGCTAACTTAGGATATTTCAGCTATGGAAAAGAGATATGAAGGTAAAATGAATCCTAATATGCTGGCCGATTATTGTTAGACCATCAAGAGGGATGTTCCACAGGCGAAACATAGCAGAAAATCAACATTTCTTACTTTCTAGGTGAGTCCGAATGTTCGAATATTGTTTAGTTATGAATGTAGAAAATATTAAAGTGTTTGAAATTATAAATTCGTGTCTCGGAAATCTTGCGTGATGGAGAAAAACCGATATCATATTTCAATTCAGGAGAAAAGATACTTTCCGAATCACATATTTTTCTTTCTGAGACAAAAAAAGTTAATTTTTTGTTGCTCATACCTTTCCATAGAATGTTGAAAAACCGTCCATGTCAAAACCGAAATAATAGGCTATGTTACTGTCAATATTACTACTACTACTGCTACTACTGCTGCTGCTGCTGCTGCTGCTACTGCTACTACTGCTGCCGCTGCCGCCGCTACTCCTACTACTGATAATAATAATAATAATAAGATAATAATAATAATAATAATAATAGTGGTTTATTTAAACAGCCATATGACCTTTTCTTCCTCTCAGCCAACGAAACGTATTAAATATAGAAAATATTTTAAACAAAAACATAACATATATACAATAATAAGTAAATATTTATAGGAATTAAACTATAATTATGATGAATCAAAACAATATTATTAAGTCACTACGAAATTGCAAAAATCAGAAACCATCATTTAATCCACTGATAGACCTATTACAAAAGATATAGATTTAAATTTGTTTTAAATGTAACTACGTAACTCGTAATGTCCGCCAGTCCCTTCTTGCGGTAAGAAATCTCAGAGTACAGCACTAGATAGAGTATAGGAATTATAATAATGGGCGATCTCTGCTGTGGGATGTTGTAATAGGAGGTTCTGTTGAGACCGTGTACACAAATTGTTATTGGAGGATAGGAGATGGAAGCTCTGGATAAGTACCTTGGTGTAGATATATGTAAAGTTTTAATAAATGAGTAAAAAATGCATTATACTGCGATCATGGAGATGGAGCCAGCTTAGTTATTCGAAATATGAAGAAATATGAATATATTTACGATTAATAGAAAATATATCTTATAGGCCTACAAATATTATGTATCATTGGAAATATTCTACTGCATCAGACACATGCTGTTGTTTTGCCCCATTGTATGACGGCCGGCGAAAGTAACAAATAATAACCGAACTCTCGAGACTGCGGCCAAATCATCTTCATAGTAGCGCGGGAGTCATTCAGTCAGTTTCACAGCGGTTTTGTTTCAGCGTGGTCGTGCTTTTCACTGCTTCGTATGAGATACCATTTCTGTATTAATGCTGTAAGTGCTAACGTGGTTTGACATTTAATGTGATTCTCTATTAGTGCTGTTCTGCACTTTACAAAATGCCTCGACATGCTTACACATTACAAGAAATTATTTTTATTTATGATTCGTATGTGTTAACAACTATTTATATGGAAGTTGTAAAGCGATTTTTAACTGAATGTCCAGCTGCACCTGCCGCATATAGAGATAATGTGCGAAAAATTGTCTCTAAATTTAGAAAAAAGGGATATATTTTTAGATAGAAGCTAAATGTAAACAAACGTGTGTTTACTGTGTAGAAACTAGAAGTGGGAGAAAGACTAGAACATAATTTACAAAAATCCCTCCGACGGCTCGCACAGGAAACTGAAATCTCTTCAAGACCTCAGCAAGGCGAGGTACACAATCTCTAAAATTCGAAATCATAAAAGTACAGTATTATTCAAGAAATTACTACTACTAGTAGTAGTAGTAGTAGTAGTAGTAGTATGACTTTATTAGACTCAAATTAAGATATTTACAATATTATTTTCAAATATGGGTCGCACGGGTAGTAAGCCGTACGTGCTGTTGACAGTCCGTTACAATAAAGTAATATTTAGTAATAGTATAAAGAAAAACAAAAAGAAAACAATAATATTATAATTACATAAATAAAACGCAATAATATTACAATTACATAATAATACAATAACATTATACATTAATTAATTTATGTAGAATAATTAATAATTAATGGTATTGTATTTTGATAACATGTATTAATTCATGAATGAGTGTTATTCTTATTTTCCGCGTTTTGTCCAGAAATTTACCCACGTTTAACGAATTAAGTGGATTTACCATTAACTCGTTGCATGCCAATTTTTACGATTTGAATTTAGGTATATTTTCGGTAATATCTGACGTCTCCATCATTCTAAATCATTACATTTTCCTAATATATGTATCTCGTCTTCAAAGCTCTCGCACATTGGACATATTCGCATATCGTGATCGTCGCTAATTTTTAGAAATTTCCATGCCCCTAGCCTAAACCAAGCATGCCCTGATCTCTCTTTAAATCCTAGGTTGAGTATATAAGATTCTTTTCCCCAAACGTGTTTTAGGTCTCTTTGTAAATACAGAGAGTGTTTTCCCGCACATTCGGCGAAAATACCTTGTTGGTTTATATCTAAGTACCTCCTCCTTATTTTTCTCCACACATTCTAGCGATTTTCAGTTCATTTTTCCCATACCCAAAAGAAACTAAATGACAAACCATAGTGTGATCCATGTAACTAACAAATTAACTGATTAGGCCCCTAATAGGCACTATTTTACCCCTAACGCTCCATGTATTCATATCCTGTAGATTATTTATCTAAAAATGTAGTAATTATTTGAGTTCATTTTAGTTGTTTGAATTACTAAAAGTTAGAAAATAAAAATGACTCAATTTCAGAAGATCAGTTAATACGCGTAAATACACAGTTCCATGAAAGCCGTGAAGCAGGAGATTTGCTTTCGATTTACCGGGAAATGGGTTATTAGCGATTGCTGTCGCCGGCTGCCATGCAACGTGGAAACTCGACAGCGAAATGAAAAGAAAAATAAACGCCTGAACCCGGATATGAACCCGAGACCTTCAATTCTGTACGATAGTTGCGCACCAAACTGCGCCACTCAGGCATTGCAGTACAAACATTTAATTTCCTTCCTTATATATGATTCTCTATCATGAGGGGAAGTGGAACATCGGTCGAGTTGCCATCTTGTGGCTTCTATAACAAGTAAGCATATAAAGATAATGTTTATTTATAGCAGTAACGCTTATTTATTTCGATTTTATTACTGAATGTCGACTTTTTTACAATAAAGACCAAATATGACATGAATAATAAAAATAAACGCCTTGATGCTAAATGTCAAAATTTAATTATAATATCGAAGTAGATTTTCGCAGATATAAGTATGATTAAGAAAGTTTTCTTAGATTTTCCGCGTCATGTATTCCTTGATAATGGCATGTGGGATCATGTCGAAACGTCGAGATCAGTGACCAGATACCGACCTTGGATCCATAACACGGAAAAACGGAAGAAAACGTTCTGAATTATATATATATATATATATATATATATATATATATTTGTGCTATGAACTATGAGAAGACGTATGCTTGTGATAACCGGCAAAAGTAGGGTAAGCATTTTATGAATTAGTAGTGGCATGTTATGTAAAATGAAGTATTGAAGTGGCGGTGGATTGGATAAATATTGACAGAAGAAATGACAAACGGTAAAAAGAAAAAAAATACATTATATCTCCAGACAAGGAAGTGACCAAAGGAACATTATCATACAAGATACCAAGCTGAAAAGAGTAAGCGCAACGGAGTACGTGGAAATAAGATGCTAATGAGGATCTGGTAGAGAGGAGTTAAAGAAACTTCTATACTGCAATTGATTGCCAACGTTGCTTGTGACTAGTACCGCTTCAAAGTGTATGGAAATTATTTAACATAGTTTACTGAAAATCGGCGCAGGTCCATTTGGTAACACCTGCACAATCAAGCCTGTGCATATACACATAGTCCAACATATACAAATGAAAAATAGCATAACCTATGCTAGCTTAACGCCACTTATGAACTGCGCGTACGTAACATAACATGAACGCAAGCGAAATGACCACACAACTGTTCTAAACCTAAACAAAGATTACCATCATATGCATAATATTCAGATGAGATCAATACTGTATCTAACCACTTAATATGAATGTTAGCTGCGGTATGATGACTTCTCAATTATTAAACATCTGAGCTGACATCACAATTACATCCGCAGTTAACAATCTCCAGCATTATGTGGTGAACAATACCATTAACTAACTAACTAACTAACTACCCGTAGTTCCATGGCCGCGCGGACATAAGCTCTCCATACATCCCTCTCCAATCATCCTCTGTATAATCTACTTCCTTCCAATCATAGTTAATGTTATTCTCCCACCTCATTCTTGGTCTACCAACAGGGCGTTTTCCCTCTGGTTTTCCTACAAGAAGCTTCCATGCACGTCGTTCATTCCCCATTCGTGCCACATGTCCTGCCCATCGCAGTTTACGAGACTTAACTGTTCTCATTATATTTCGCTTCCTATAAAGGCCATGTAATTCACCTGTCCGTTCATCACTTCTTGATCTATAAATTTTCCTAAGAATTTTATTCTCAAATACTCGTAATCTTGTTTTCTCCCTTAAAGTAAGAGTCCACGTTTCGTATACATATAATATAACTGGTAGAATAATAGTTTTACATATTTTCAGTTTAACGTTTTTTGAAAGGGGTTGAGAAGTCGAGAGTCTCTGCAATACATAATAGCACATATTTCCAGAATTGAGCCTATGTTTAATTTCTTTGTGTATCTCATTTCTATTTGTGATTATTATTCCTAGGTATTTGAATTCAACCACTTCCTCAAAATCTCCCTTATCTGTTACCAGCTGTCCATATTAATTATATAATGTATGACCATATATTTAGTTTTATTGATATTTACTTCCAGTCCCAATTTCTTAGTGCTACTCAGTATTGGGTTAACACCACCATTGCTTTCAAGAAGTGTATCTATGCTTAATAACATTAACGGACTTGTATTACTCTACTTTTACGAGATACTAGGACTACAAAGGCGGAAGAGACTATATTGATGCGACAAAAAGAAAAAGGTAAACATATAGTCTAGGGCTGCCTTGCCGCAGAGCTATGGGACTTGCGCTGGTTCGGGTCTTCATGGGGAAGAACATTTTTCATGGAATTTCGGTCAGTATGGGACCGGTGCCCACCCAGCATCGTGAGGAATTTGGATAGCTACAATCAGTAGCGTCTCCAGGTTGGGAAAACCAGCTATAACGGCTGGGGGACCCGACAGGCTGACCACATGTCACCTCTACACTACTGGATGAAAGTCTACCTCTGTGATTAACACGTGTGGATGTGAAGCCAACAGCCGGCTGTTAGGTCAAGAGTCTTCTAGGCCTTTCCCGCCATCGAGTTTTCTTTTAGTTGTACTCCAGGGTTGTTAATAAGTGCTCACTAGGTGTGAAAATGCGGTCCCCCTCCTCCTTCCTGCACACAGGTGCACTCCTGATGAAACAATACAACTAAGAATTTAGTAGGAGTATCTTACCTTGTCAGCCTATCCGACGTAGGGTTGAATAGGAGGGACGGGCGAAATTTTCAAACTTGTGATAACTAATTAACAGGCCTGGACGATGGAGATTGGAATGACAGAGAGGTATGGAGGAGAATGACGGTAGATTAACTGGTTGCAAAACGCGCTTTATATATATATTTTTCCCTTGTTGACAGAATGTAATATTTTTATAAATAAAGCGCCTCGATTCTCCACCAGCACCCCGTTTCTTGTTCGTCACTTAATGGTAAACTTCAGTTAGAATACAATGTGTACACTGTCAAATATAACTAGAATAAGCTGTTGGTATATGCTGATAACATAGAATTATTAGACGATAGCGAAGAGGCCAACATAAACATTTTATTGAATGAAACTAAGAAATTTGGCCTGAAACTAAATGTCAATAAAACCAAATATATGGTGTCTCACTAATAATTCATTATACATTCAATAGAAGTGGACAGTTAATGACTAATTAGGGATATTTTGAAGAAGTGGTTTAATTACGTACGTGCGAACAATAATTACAAGCCTTCAGGATGGAGGTGCAGAAATAAATCAAACATAGGGTCAGTCAGGAAAGGCATTCAATTGCACATTACAGGGACTCTTGCCATTCTAAATGTTAAACAAACAAAAGGTATATGAAATAGTTATTCTTCCAATTAGAAATATAAAAAAGTGCTTTAAATGAGAATATAAGATAGCGAGAATCCGAGAATAAAGTTATTAGGACAATTTTGGACCAAAGAGAGACGAACAAATAGATGCATGAGAATAACACATTACAATAAGCTACATGATCCTTATGGGAAAACAGATGTAATAGCGGTTAAGTCTCACATGTTGAGATGGGCTGTGCACGTTGCACGGTAGCCAAATTTCTCGTCAAATAATTAGTGATGCGGCAGGGAAACTTCTTATAGGCAAACCAAAGAGAAAGCACCCGGTACATGGACCAAGAATGAGATGAGAAAATATCATTAACAATGATTCGATAGAAGTGAATTATACAGGAGATCATTGTAAAAAATTAGGTCAGGATAAAGATGTATGAAAAGCATATGTCTGCGGGGATCTGAATCTCAGGTTTCGATAATTCTAGTGGCTTAATTACCTAGGTAAAATAGTGAAAATATGTAGAATATTTACTGTACATAACGTTATGTCTAATAAAAAATAACTACACAATTATCACTGCGCATATGATGTAATTTTAAAATATTGTATTATTATGGAATATTTCCTAGGTAACGTAATAATTTGACAGTAATCACTCACCTAAGTCATTGTAACACAGCGTGCAGGAATAATATTACTGTGGCCACAGGGTAAACATACATAGGCCTATGTCTGAAAACATAACTTTTCACGAGAACTTATTAATATTCAAATAACTTCTTAATAATAGGAGATTTGTATTACTTCTGACCAAGGGTATCTACCAGAAGATATTAGCTATCATTTAAGAACTTTACCTTTATAATATAGGAAAAAAAGTTGTATTTCTGACATATTAATTTACAAAATAAAAATCACTAAAATGGGACTTATTTACTTTTACCCTAATGCCAATGTTCATTATGTTGAATCTGCAAAATATATCTAGATAATACATAGTTAAAACGAATAAAACGGTAAATTTGCTTCATTCATTCTTACATAAATATTTTTTATTTAATGGTAATTTAAAATTGAAATTGGTAACACAATTAATTTCATTCCTAAAAAGTTAGTTAGACTTATACGAATGTGTCTAAATGGCTCAACGAGTAGGGTGCGTGTAGGCAAACAGTTTTCAGACACTTTTGAAATCCAGAATGGGTTAAAGCAAGGAGATGCACTATCTCCTCTACTATTTAATTTTGTACTAGAGCATGCCATTAAATCTTTAGAGAATGAGGAAGGCTTACAACTGAATGGTATTAATAAGCTGTTAGTTTATGCTGATGATGTAGTACTACTGGCCGATAGCGAGGAGATACTAAAAGCCAACACGCACACACTATTGAGTAACACTAAGAAATTAGGACTGGAGTAAATATCAGTAAAACTAAATATATGGCCACACGTAGAAAAACATTATATAATGGAAATGGACAGCTAAGGACAAATGAGGGAAATTTTGAGGAATTGGCTGAATTCAAATACCTAGGAACAATAATCACAAATAGGAATGAGATGCACAAAGAAATTAAACATAGGCTCAATTCTGGAAATGCATGCTATTATGCATTGCAGAGACTTTTGATGTCCCAACTCCTTTCAAAAAACGTTAAGCTGAAAATATATAAAACTATTGTTCTACCAGTTATATTATATGGGTGCGAAACATGGACTCTTACTTTAAGGGAGGAAAGGAGATTACGAGTATTTGAGAATAAAGTTCTTAGGAAATATTTTGGACCAAAGAGAGATGAACAGACAGGTGAATGGAGAAGACTACATAACAATGAACTACATGGTCTTTATAGGAAGCCAGATATAATAAGAACAGTTAAGTCCCGTAGACTGCGATGGGCAGGACATGTTGCGCGTATGGGGAATGAAAGACGTGCATGGAAACTTCTTGTAGGAAAGCCAGAAGGAAAACGCCCAGTTGGTAGACCAAGAATGAGGTGGGAGAACAACATTAACTATGATTTGAGGGAAGTAGATTATACAGGGAATGATTGGAAAGCATTAGCTCAGGATAGGGATGTATGGAGAGCTTATGTCCGTGCGGTCATGAACCTACGGGTTCGATAGTGCCAGTCAGTATGTAAGTAAGTAACACAATTAATTTCAAACAAAATAAAACAAATTAATTTCATTGTTATATTCAATAATTAATATTGTTTCCTTTGTTTATTTTTTGTAATTTTGATATAATTCATTCTTGGACTTTCGTAGAATATTTAGAGTCGAAATATCAGGTTGAAAGTGAAATAATAAAACAGAAATATTAATTTACTGAAGTATGTATTTCCCTAAAACTTTTAACGACGTTTTATGGTATCATCTGTAAGAAATTAATAGTTTATTTATGAATGAGGTCAGTAAATAACATTAACTATGATTTGAAGTAAAATATACATGGGATGATAGATAAACATTAGCTCAATATACATATTTGTCTAATACCACCAGGTTGTCTTTTATGAACCTATGGTTTAGATGGTGTCAGTGAGTTAACATGAAGGGTAATTAATTTAATGGTATTCTCTTAATATATTGTAAAGACACGTTGGACATGTTGGCTAAATAATAAACATGTTTTACAACATTGCTTCGTTCATATAACATTGACCCGTGCTTATTCCGTATTTTCAGCAAGAGTTAATAATTAGGTACAAGCAAACAACTTGATTGGAGGGTAGTTACATCAGAGCTACCAGAAATCACTAATGTTATTCATATACAAATAATCGGTTTATTTGTATATTCTTAACAAGTTTTAATGTCTCTGAGTGTACATTGAGTAGACCATGAGGCAATTCCTAATAATTATCCTAAAGTAGAGAGTACATATAAATAAACATGACGATGCAATGAATTAAAAAATTATTTTATTGAAAGAGAACAATATTCTGTAGCAAATATATTAGTGTGAAAATATAATACCATAGAATAATGAATAAGAAAATATAGAATAAATATTTATCATATGTTTATTTTATCTCCGTAACTGTATATATCTTCTTCCTTCCAATTATTAGGCCAAGGCCTGTTACGATCCTATAGAACATTTTCCCTCCAGCGTTTTGATCCTTCCGGGGAATTCTCGTATAACACTTGAAAGCATAATAATAGTCCCTTCGATTGGTTGCTGGCCAAAGGAAGGCAAGACCAGTGATGGGGCTGCCATCTTATAGCCTCTGGTTAGGCTTTTCTGGAGAAGAAAAGAAAATAAAGGAAAGAAGAAATGGAAGAAAGGAAAGACTCCCTAGCCCTTGGATGCCCTAATAGCGTCGGAGTCGAAAAAACAAGAGTTAACCAAGACAGGTTAGATAGTAAAGTTAAAAGAGTGCAAAACACAAGTAAGTGGAAGAAATGTTTTGCTCAGCTTGGGCACCTTGTGGTCGCCATCCACATATCCCCTAGATGAGGACCACTGATAAACATATATATTGCGTGGTAAATAGTGATTTTCTCGCTTTATATTTTTTTTAATATTTCTCAATGATATGTTGGTTATATTCGTTTAATAAAATATTTATGGTATCTTTACCTTGTCGTGGTGGAGTGGCTTGCGTGCTTAAATGATCCCGAGAGCCATGCCGGCGGTAGCATTGCTACAGATAGGGTTACCCATGCCGGACTGGTCAAAGGTGATAAGCCAGACGAAAAAGTACCTTGGTCGAAAGCGTGACGATCTTTCACCGTAAAAATACAACAGTCAAGAAATGCGGACATGGGTTCAACTGTGGTAACATTTTCCCTAGGTCAAATTGTTCCCCCTTTCGGTTCTCCGGGCGGGGACTACTTCAGGGAACCCATGCCAAAGGCTCAAACATAGGGGACATGTTCCTAGGAACATGGAATGTTAGGACGTTATACAATAGCGGGGCACTAGAGATATTAACGCGGGAATTAGATAAATCGCCCTTCGATATAGTCGCTTTACAGGAAGTTAGGTGGCCAGGAGAAGGTAATCAGGAATCAGCAAGCTTTGCATTATACTACGGGGGTGCAGAAAGACCTGCATTTGGAACGGGTTTTATAGTCAGGAGGAGGATCCTATCCGCTATCCGAGATATTAAGTTTGTTAGTGATAGGGTATCATACATAATTCTAAAGGGTAAACAACATGATTTTATAATTGTAAATGTACATGCCCCCACAGAAGACAAAGATGACAAGATCAAGGATGAGTTCTATGAAGAATTAGAATGCTTATTTGATAGCCTTTCACGATATCATATGAAAATTGTCTTAGGAGATTTTAATGCAAAAGTGAGGCGGGAAGATATATTCAAACCAACAATAGGCAAATTCAGTCTTCGTGAAGATAGTAACGACAACGGGGTAAGATTAGTTACATTTGCCACATCAAAGAATCTCATTGTTAAAAACACAAAATTTCAGCATAAGGATATTCATAAATACACATGGACGTCCCCAGATGGAGAAACTCAGAACCAGATAGACCATGTATTAGTGGATAAACGCTGGCACAGTAGCGTCATTGATGTTAGTTCAGTTAGAGGGACAGACTGCAATTCGGATCATCATCTGGTCGGAGTGAAAATCAGACAACGGCTATCGCTTATGAGAGGAACAAACGATAAAGATGATTCTGTAAATTTTGAATTAAAAAACTTGAAAAATGATGAAATGCGACAAGAATACCAAATCAAAATTGCTAATAGATTTGAAGTACTGGAATCTTCAGATGACAATGTGGCAAACGAAGAAGAAACTGATATAAATAAAGAATGGGTGGCTATAAGAGATACTATTAAATTGTCAGCATCAGAAAGCATTGGTTGTTTAAAAAAGAGGCAAAACAAGAAATGGTTCGATGAAGAATGTGCCGACATTGTAAAGAAAAGAAAGCTAGCAAAAATGAAATAGTTACACGAGCTAAATGAGGTAAATTTAGAGCAATTGGGTAGTATCAGACGGGTAACCACCAAGTTACTAAAGAGTAAAAAGAGGGAATATTTGAGAGAGAAGATTAATGATCTTGAAATTAATACAAAAAAGGAACATGAGAGAATTATATCAGGGAATTAGTATAGAGAAGAAAGGGTTTCAGGCTAGAACAAACATAATTCGGAATGAAAATGGGTATATGATTGCAGATTCCAGGAGTATATTAAATAGATGGAAAAGTTACTTTAATCAGCTATTAAATGTACATAGAGAACAGGACATTGAGGAGGATAATTTACAGACAGCAGAAATAATAGTCGCAGAGCCAAGTGCATTAGAGGTTGAAATGGCAATTGAAAAATTTAAGATGTATAAAGCATCAGGTTCTGATGAGATCCCAGCAGAACTGATAAAATCAAGGGGAGAAAAATTGATGGACAATATACGCTGGTTGCTTAGTATGATTTGGGAAAAAGGAGCTCTTCCAGATGAATGGAAGGAATCAATTATCGTACCAATTTATAAGAAAGGAGATAAAACTGATTGCAACAACTATAGGGGCATCTCATTACTTTCAACTTCGTACAAAATTCTAACAGATATATTAGTAAGCAGACTGACTCCCTATATTAATGACATTCTAGGAGATCATCAATGTGCATTTAGAAGAAACAGTTCTACAACAGATCAGATTTTTAGTATAAGACAGATTATAGAAAAGAAATGGGAATATAATGGTACTGTACATCAACTATTTGTAGACTTCAAAAAAACATATGATTCAATTAAGAGGGAGAAGTTATATAGTATCCTGCTGGAGTTCAGAATTCCTAAAAAGTTAGTTAGACTTATACGAATGTGTCTAAATGCCACAAAGAGTAGGGTGCGTGTAGGCAAACAGTTTTCGGACACTTTTGAAATCCAGAATGGATTGAAGCAAGGAGATTCATTATCTCCTCTACTATTTAATTTTGTACTAGAGCATGCCATTAAATCTTTAGAGAATGAGGAAGGCTTACAACTCAATGGTATTAATAAGCTGTTAGTTTATGCTGATGATGTAGTACTACTGGCCGATAGCGAGGAGATACTAAAGGCGAACACGCACACACTATTGAGTAACACTAAGAAATTAGGACTGGAAGTAAAAATCAATAAAACAAAATATATGGTCACACGTAGAAATTCATTATATAATGGAAATGGACAGCTAATGACAAATGAGGTAAATTTTGAGGAAGTGGCTGAATTCAAATACCTAGGAACAATAATCACAAATAAGAATGAGATGCACAAAGGAATTAAACATGGGCTGAATTCTGGAAATGCGTGCTTTTATGCATTGCAGAGACCCTTGGTGTCCCAACTCCTGTCAAAAAACATTAAACTGAAAATATATACAACTATTATTCTACCAGTTATATTATATGGGTGCGACACATGGACTCTTACTTTAAGGGAGGAAAGGAGATTACGAGTATTTGAGAATAAAGTTCTTAGGAAAATGTTTGGACCAAAAAGAGATGAACAGACAGGTGAATGGAGAAGACTACATAACAATGAACTACATGTTCTTTATAGGAAGCCAGATATAATAAGAACAGTTAAGTCTCGTAGACTGCGATGGGCAGGACATGTTGCACGTATGGGGAATGAAAGACGTGCATGGAAGCTTCTTGTAGGAAAGCCAGAGGGAAAACGCCCAGTTGGTAGACTAAGAATGAGGTGGGAGAATAACATTAACTATGATTTGAGGGAAGTATATTATACAGGGAATGATTGGAAAGGATTAGGTGAGGATAGGGATGTATGGGGAGCGTATGCCCGCACGGCCATGAACCTACGGGTTCGATAGTGCCAGTGAATAAGTAAGTATAGTAAATAAAATTACAATCTGTTACATAATTCCTATTACACACTAAACGAAAGGGTTGTAAAGGGAACTTATTTGATAGTTTAGGCGAAGAGCTCATTATCGAAAATAAATTGACGGGTTTCGTGCTGATGTGGTGTATTTTACAGAACACTTGGACTAACTTTAGTTCCTAGAAAATGAAATAATCGCAAATAGAAAATAATATGAACAGAAGAGATACAAAAAATCACACAATAATAAAGTATAAATTATATATATATATATATATATATATATATATATATATATATATATATATATGTATATATATATATATATATATAAATATACATATACATACATACATACACACACACACACACACACACAGGGTCTACATTGTACTTTGTATCCGTGTGAGCGGTGTTTTCATTGCCCGCTACGAAGCCCGTATTAGCCGCACTCGACCGAGCGCAGCTTCTCTGCTCAACTATACAAACAGTATTACATATAATCTTACCTTGTGAAATATGTTGATAGTATAGTCCTTCATGAGTTATACGGGATTTGTATCTGGAAATTGCGAGTGAGGTTTTTCACTGTAATGTTCTGATTTCATTGGCAATGTTTTCTTTCAGTTCCTTCAATGTGTTAGGATTTGTTCAATAAACATTATCTTTCAGGTTACCCTACGAGTAAAAATCAGCTTGATGCTGATATTTTGTTGAAGTAGTGTGACTATTCCTTTATATTTCAATCTACTGCTGAGGAAGATAAAATAAACATAAAAATGTTTATATATATTTAGTATTTTCGACTTCCAATCAAAACGTTTGTACTGTTAATTCTGGCGAGCAAGTTTGAAATAAAGCAGAACTGAACATTATGACTGCAAACACTTGTGATTTTTTAACAGCTTTGTTGTTTGTGTGGGGAAGAAACTAATAATCCTCCTGTTGTGCCAATTTTGAGAGTGATTTATTCAGTGAATGTTCAAGATTCGAACCTATTTCATCTAGATTTTCTTCTGTTTAAACTATTCATGTATTCACATTTTGTATGTTTCGCACTTAGTCAGAATGTTCAAATTTATTAAAAATTCTGTAAATTTGTGTTCGTGAAGGTGGCAATTCTGCAGGGAATATCTGAATAAATTCATCACATACAAGTCGAGGTGACTGGTATCTAAAATCAATTTTACACACGAAAGTAGGATCCACCACCGAAATCGATTTTGACATCTTGATAACTTAACTGCAACCATGTGCCGGCCGGATGGCACGCACCGCCAACTGAAGTAAGTCCATAAGCCAGTTTAAAAATCAGATTCGAATTTAGTGGAGTCGACAGATAGTTTTTTAATAAGAGGCAAAAAATTAAAATGCAAATTATAATTCACATATAATCAAGAAACAGCCTTCTTCATCTGAGAATATTGATCATTAGGAGTAAATTCATTTCATTGATGTCTACCGAACCTGAAAATGAAGGAGAGGTCTCCAGTTAGTTCCCATCAAGCGGCTCATAATAAAAATAAGTACAGAATATGTTTGGTTATGGTGTTTTTATAAATTTAAAAGTACAAAATATTTTCCAATATATTGTAATTTCGGAAACATAAACGTTAGATTTATGTTCAACAGACAAATTGCATTAAGGACAGATAAACAAACTAATACAAACATATCTTATCGAATAGTGCAATTCTTACTGAACAATACAAGCCCTGTGGTTTCTAAATAAGTGATAGACCAGAGGTTTTGATTATTTAAATGAAGCCATACTAATTTAACTGTCATATCATACATTAATTAGAATTGGGAAAAATGGTGATCTGATTTTCAGTACCGAATGAATCCTTACATGTTATAATTACTGAATGTAACATACCAGAAAAAAAGTAATCTCTCTACTGGCGCTCAGACTAACTGCCAGATTGAGGGATGAGGTGAGTTGAAGCTCCTGTTATTGAAGATCTGTGCCATACAAAGATGTTGGCTGACCAGACATGTTACATTATCGCGTGGACAGATGAAATAAATAGAAATAAATATACAATAAACCAGAAAATGGTGAAACAAATTTAATATTGACGCATATGGTCTAAAGTTAATTTAATTATGTGTGTTAACGCCACTATACACGTGAAGGCTACGTAGTTAAACTCCATAACTATCACAACTATGGAATTTGGCTGCCAAGGAGCCACAATTGGTTCCAGATGCGGCGCACTGGGAAATGTCATTAATTGCCATCACTCAGTCAGCCACTATAATATATGTCTTGAATTTGTTGGTCGTCACGTTCAACGGTTGTGTACTATTACTTGTTTCTCAGTATAAAAATAAGTACGCATTCAAAGGACACAATATTCTTAACCACACAAACAAAAGAGAAAAATCTTGCATACACCTTCATCAAGGCGGCTCCGTGGCGCAAGCGGTTAGACGCTTGCCTCTCACCGCTGGGGTCCCGGGATCGAGTCTCGGTCACTCGAAGAGAAATTTCGTGATGGACGAAACGGTGCTTGGGCAGGTTTTCCACCGGGGTTTCTTCCGTTTCCCCTGCCACAATTTCATCCCGCCATTTCTCCATACTCATCTCATTCATTCGTTTTACTTCGTTCATCTGCCTCTGTGATGGTGCGTCAGGCGTGGTCAGCCGGCACCTTTCTCATTCACAGTCATTAATATAGGGGGCTCATTTCATCTCATCCCTCGACCCGACCCTGAATTGGACATGAGTTGAGGATATTTATATTTACACCTTCATACATCCACCAAAACACAAATGGCAACATTTCGTTAAAAAAATTAACATCAAATATGTCCCTCTAACCTCTAAAGTTATCAAAACGTTTCCTCCCGTTCTTTTTATTTTGGTTCCTCCCTAAGCACATACCCTTAATTACCTAATAAGCTTCTTTCACAGCCCTACTTTCCCTTGGCCTGAAATTACACAATTAGTAAACATTACAACACTACACTCGCATATGTTCATGAACACACAATATATATACAAGCCGAGGAGGGCAATTGATTAGTCCCTAAAGCGGAAGAACAGGACTACACCTGTATCTCATTTCGAAAATTTAAATTGTCCTTGCTCTTATTATTCAACGTTTCATGGAGTTTGAAGTAGATATTTCCTATTAGTGGTTAAAATTTCAGAATCTGTTGATTTGTGTTCATCTGAACAAGGAAACTGGGTCACACTGTATGTACTCCAAGTGTTGTAGGAGTAGAATTGCAAAGAAAGCAATAATTCTCTTATTTCTTGTATGCAGTTGTTCCTTTGTCCAGAATGGACTGCCATAGCCAGAAGTGATGTTCCTGACAGATGATGCTGCCAGCTTATGTTGCGAATGTTCTTCTTTTTTTCCTCTCCAGCTCTTATCCGACAGTCAATATTTTTGAAGAAGATAGAAGATTTAAATGTGACACTACCAAGTGGAAATCTCATTCATTTTTCTTGCAAAAGATATTCTCAAAATAACACAACATATTGCTCCAAGTGTAAACATTATATAACATAGTGATCTAGTGTGTTGATAGATTTCAGGTTAAATATAAATTTCCCTTACAGAAATGATTTAGGCCTATCCACACAATTTTAACATAAGTAATACGATTTCTTATTTTTATCCTCTCATTTCTCTTAAAGATTAGCGTTTTCTGTGAATAGAAAATTAAAAAGTGAGACAAGATTTTGTAATTGGAAACATTAATATGATAATCATAATATTATTATTATTTCCACCGCAGCAGTGATCTAGGGGTAATATTTTAACCTCAGAGGCAGCAGACACGGGTTCTGTCACCGGTCCAGTCAGATTACGACGGTGAGATTTTAAGTGGATTTTCCTCTCTTGTAAGACGAATATTAACAATCTTTAAAGCCAAAGTAGTTTCCGAGCAATAATTATTCTCTAAATTAATTAAAAAATTAAAATATACTCTCCCGACAAATTGTGTCCCTATAAAGCCCGGGTTGTGTGGGACATTAAAAATACCTACAAGAATATATTTATATAAGATAAAAATATAAGTAATGAAAATAAAATGAATATCATACAATTGTTAAAAGCATCATTACGTATGGAGCAGAACTTTGGCCATTAACAGCAAAAACAAATAAGTATCTTTTGGCAACGGAAATAGATGTTATACGAAGGGCAGCAATAATTTCACGAAGAGAAAAAATTAGAAACTCAGTTATAAGGGAGAAAATGAAGATTGAAGACACTATTTTAGATTATATTAAAACTCAGCAATTAAGATGTTACGGACATGTCCAGCGAATGGAAGAGGATCAGCTACCAAAATTTGTTTTGGAATGGAAACCTGAGGGAAGACGAGGCAGAGGAAGACCTAAAACCTCCTGGAGTCAGGGAATATGTTTATAAATGAAGGAGAAACATCTACAACCAGGAAATTGGATGGACCGACAAAATTGGCTATTAGGAATCGGACGATGTCAAAGACATTAATCAACCGATGATCTATCTATCTAAGATATTTATAATAATAACTATTATATTCATAATAATTATTATTTTAACATGTAGCATAATTGGTCTAATTTGAAAACTTTATTTGGAAGGATATACTGAATGTTGTAAAAAGCGCTTCCTATTTCTCAAAAGACATTTGAAAGACCTTAATTAATATTGTTATGCAAAGGAGAGAAGAAATATTGAATGAAGCCGTGGTCAGATAAAGAAATCATGTACCACGTGCTGAAATGAAGAACATTTCACTTTCATACTGTACAGCGACTTAATTTTTTTAAATTTTTTTGCACAATAAAAACAGCCTAAATAAGGAGTCAATAAAAGGAGTATAAACGGAAGTGTTAAAATTCAAGTATTGAATATGAATACATTCTCGTACATATATATGTAATAATTGAAATATTAAAACATTAAAACTGTGATATGGACATCGATGTAGAATCTGGAAAGAATTTAAACAAGTGAATAGGTAGAATTGTAGATCAGAAAAAAGAATAATTGACTAATCTACTATAACGACATGGCAGTAAACACCATGAAAACATATATCCAAAAACTACTTTAGTATGTAACCTAGCAAGGCATTGTCTTAGTGCTGAGTTACGGGACTTGTGCTTGTGAGAGATATTTTCTCATGAAAATTCGGCCATAATGGGACCGGTGCCAATTCAGCTTCGTGAGGCATTTAGGATGGTACAGTAGCGGCATAACGGCAGGGGAACCAATATACTTACCACATGTCACCCCCATAATGTTTGCATGATCGTCCACCTCAATGAATACCATATGTAATGTGAGAGTCGCAACCGGCTGGTTAGACCAAGGGAATTCTAGTCCTGTTGCGCCATGGAGTTCAGTTTAATGTTCGTAGTAACAAATATATTTTTTTATTTAATAATTAGAAAAAATATAGTAAAATAAAAATAGGTAGTAAACACTACAGCCCTTAGGAGGCCATTGGACTGGTAAGATGTTAAGGCTCCCACCTTTCAGGTCAGTTTAAAAGTTTGAACCAATCTGGAATCGAACCTTCGATCTTCGTATTAATATGCCTACACTTGTTTTTTTAAGAAAATTCAAAGCTATTGTTCTCTTAATATATTTTATATTTTAAATTCTGTAATCGTATTCAACACAATTTAGGTAAATGAAATGAATAATTTTTATGGACTACGTATATAACTCATGCCCCAAATGGTAGTCATTTCAATGAATTTTGTTTTACAACCAATGACAGTCGTGTTTCACCTCGCTCTTTATCGATTTCTCTTTATTAGCTCCTGCATTCGTGATAAAGAAACCTCCTTCTTTTTAATATTCTGAACAGGTCAGAGTATTATTTTTCTCCAACAAATACATTGAATATAGCAAATAATGTACAGATTCATTGGTTTTACTGAGTTGTTTACTAAAAAAATTCATATAAATCTGGAATGTTCCTTATAATATGCAGTTTGATATGTTTCATTATTTCTCCACTAGGGCGCATTCTTACAATATTGCGATCCTATTTGGCAATACATAATATGATCAACTTGCAGCGAGTAAACATAACCTCGCATTAATAGTGAGTGGAGAACATATTGTTATCGACTCACCTCATATGATTTCAAATTTCTTTGATACCGACAGTTTCAGACAATATCATGTCCTTCTTCAGTCTTCAGTCATGGCTTCAGCCATGACTGAAGAAGGACATGATATTGTCTGAAACTGTCGGTATCAAAGACATTTGAAATCATATGAGGTGAGTCGATAAAAATAATTATGTTCTCCACTCACTATTAATGATATAACCTCATAATGTTTACTTCCCAATATTAATTTAAATATAACCTCACATTTCTGATTTGTTTTCAAACATCGTTATTTACATTAAATATATAAATATTTTAAAATACGGTAACTATATTTAAATAATAATTTTTGAGTAAACAGCTTAATTTTATTCATAAAATATTCCTAACAAATGCCGCTCTTTGATTTCCAAATCCTCTAGATAAGTTCATAAGTCACTTCGTGACTCGCGAATGTATCGATGATAAATGTTACATAAGATATTATCTCTTAATATTTATCGTATTTGAATTCGTGTTTTGTATGTTCTGATCTTGTATTGTCCATTCTGTCTAAATGTTCTTTCCATCGGTATTTGTGCTATTCTCGTTTATCGAGTATTGAAAATATCTCCAGTTCATTTCTATCCCTGGACCGCATTAGAACTAAGACACAAGGCATAGAAAATATAAGTATCGACTTTTTAAAGAAAATACTCCATGTCATACTCCCAACTGTATCCCATATATTTAATGCCTCAATCATGACCTCAACTTACCCCGAACTCTGTAAAAAAGCTATAGTCAGACCAATCCCTAAAATTAAATTACCTGTAACACCAAACGACTTTAGACCAATCAGCATCCTCCCAGTCCTATCTAAGGCCTTGGAGCGCATTGTTCATGGACAATTAACTGATTACCATAACGCCCATAACACACTCGACCCACACCAATCAGGCTTTAGGACAGGCCATAGTACGGCAACCTCACCTCTTAAAGTTACCGAAGATGCGCGTGAAGCAATGGACAGTGGCCACATGACAATATTTACACTCTTGGACTTCAGTAAAGCTTTCGACACTGTTGATACTGACATATTAATAGCAAAATTACGCACTCTGAATCTTTCGGACAATGCTGTTAGCTGGTTTGGATCCTATCTTCATGGTCGCCAGCAATGTGTATCCAATGCAGAACTTTCTCCTCACTGGTTATCACTGAAGGGTGGCGTCCAACAAAGGTTCAGTGTTAGGACCACTTCTGTTCTCTATCTATATTAACGATATATCCACTAGACTTACCTATTGTCGACATCACCTATACGCTGACGATTTGCAAATTTACATTCACTCCCATCCTGACGATATACATGACACACTAGACAAATTAAATAGTGACCTAGACTCAATATCCCAATGGTCGAAGAAACATGGACTTAATCTAAATGCTGACAAGACACAGTGCATAATTATAGGACATCGGCGAATCCAAAGCATTATAAATTACGAAGATATCCCTACAATTCTCCTAAATGACAAAACATGCCCTACAGCTCAGTAGTAAAAAATCTGGGTATCTATATGGACCAACACCTAGACTGGAAAATCCAGGTGAATAACACCTGCAAGAAAGAGTTCTCAATTCTTCACTCCCTAAATAGTTTTAAAAACTTCCTTCATACAATATTAAAACAAATACTTGTACAGACTCTCATAATGCCACACTTCGACTACTGCGACATATTACTGACTAATCTGACAACTGATCTATCTGACAGACTACAGCGTGCTCATAATGCGTGCATTCGATTTATATTCAATCTCCGTCGTTATGACCACGTGCCTCCTTCATTTCAGGACTTATCATGGCTACGCCTAAATGACAGAAGAACTTTACATTCACATACCTTACTATTCCAAATTCTGCACACATATTTACCAACTTATTTAACAACATGTTTTCAAAATTTATCGGCTCATCACAATTTAGGAACAAGATCACAACACTCTTCTTTACTTTTGATACCACAACACAGGACCTGTCTGTACTCTGAATCTTACACAATATCTATGGCTAGAGCATGGAACTCACTTCCCAGTCATGTCAGGGACTGTCAATCGCTATAATTATTTAAATCCAAATTAACTGATATATTAAGTTCGACACAATGAAAACATTAACTGCATAACAACTATATAGAGCATTCCATTAATAATCATCTAGGAAGCTACTTACTTTATTTTATAACATTTTAATTTTATTATATTCTATGTTTTTGTTAGTATTAGCTAGTATAAGATTACATCATCATTGTACTTTGTTTAGTCTGTATTTTAATAATATCTTAAAATTGTAATATGTACGTAATTTTTGTATAATTTTACTATTCGCTGGTTGAGTTGAAGAAAAGGCCTTATGGCCTTAACTCTGCCAGCTAAAATAAATTATTATTATTATTATTATTATTTCTTATTGATTAATTATGTAATCTATCCTTGCGTATACATCCTTTTGCGAATCTTAAAATTTTGATTTCAGTGGCTTGAATTTATGAGATATCTTTTTTTTTGTAAGTACTCAAATTCAGATTCATATAAACGAACAGAAACAGCAATAATTTTATAAAACCTGAGCTGAGTTTCTATTACAGTATTTCGGAGGGTTCTTCTTATGGTGCCGCACATCATTTGACATCGGTTTAATTTATTATGTATATCCCAAACATAGCTACATGTTATATCTGAACCAAGATAGTTAAAGTGTGATATCTGTTCTATTATTTCATTATTGATTACTATTTTTACTCTGACTGGCTGTTTGCCCTGAAAAGCCTTAATTTTAGTTTACATCAACACCTACAAACTGCTTGGAAAAATATATTTGGGACGGCCAAGGAAGCTGTAGACTTCCGACCGGAACAGGTCGCATTGACCTAATTCTGGAAAGGACGAGGAAGAAGAAGTGTGTTTCGATCCCTTCTTAGGATTTAACACAAATTAAATACATTAAATTAACTCCTTTTTTGTTAATGTTACAGATAAATGGTAGTAGCTATTAGTTCATCATTTCATTATTCGAAATGGACGGGTAGACTGTCCTGAGACCGCGACCCGAAAAATTTGTCGCGCTACTCTGTATATATGGATGAATGGAATGAAGTCTAATATTCTGTATTTTGTGAGTTTTAAATCGTCTTCCACGTCTAGCATGCCAGGTTTCTCTCTCATGATTTACTCCGCATAACCGGTATGACCCCGTGGCCCCTTCTGCCCATTTCTATCCCTCAGGCTCGGAGTCATTAGCCAGCATCCAGGTTTCCACACTAGTTCCCCGCATTTGCTATTTTAAACACCTATGGTTCACAACCAAACTATTTTTCTAACTTGAAAATAAGTGAAGGGTGATATGAAATGAATGAACAATACATTAAATGGCATTAAGGGGAGGACAGAGAGAATGGAGAGTGTGGTGGGATGAAATTCGGAAAATTGGCGAAAAATCCGGGTATTGCCCACCACCAGTATCTCCCTGGAACCGTCAGATTTCTAATTTAGGATTCCAGTCCTAAATACTCATATACCGAAACAGGAATGATATTGTTAGAGGGTTAGATTATTGTGTAATATAAAAACATCAGAATGAAAATTTTGTTTCATTTGATATCCCATTTGTATACATGAAAGTCAAGGTAATAAAATCGTAGGCCTAGAGTAATAATAAAACGTTGAATAATATTCTTTAGCTGATAGCAACACAATAGAAGTAAGCCTATTTCACTGTCATTAAAAAGTTTAAATAAATAACCAATCTTGTATTTTTTCTCGAGAAAACCGTACATCTTCGTACCAAAATGTATTAATCATTATGGACCTGTTTTTATGTAGCCCAAAAATGTCGTAGCTACTTAAAATATGTGCACTTATACTACATCCATCTTTTTAGTCGCTTAAAGTGCGAGTAGGTTTGTTATTTCAGTCGCATTCCACAGACGTTTGACAAGTTGAAAACTGATCACACAGTGAATTTTTCTTTTCTCAATTTTATCGTTATCCCTTTGATCTTCTCGTAAAGCATGTACGCATTGAAAACTATTTATTTAGAGTCTGTGGGTATTGTTCAATCTTCTATAAATTGTCTTGGGTTATTTTTAAAACACAGTTATTTTAAAATATTTTCATTTCCAACTCTTTTATAACTGCTTTTATTTATTTTAGGAGCACCATTTAATATACTCAGCTGTTGAACAAGTACTTTATTTCTCTGACTCTAATTCCATTTTTTTATGTTCTCATGCTCTCTCTGTCCGAGGTTTGCAGCTAGTAATTGAGTTAATTATATCCACACTTTTATAAACACAGTGGTACTTGCATATTTCAACTTGTAACATGTCCCCACTTGGAAGTAGAATTGTTTCTTAAACCATATGTTTTCCTTTAATTGAAACTGCTCTCTTTCTCTCTTTTCTCACTTTTCTTTGCTTTAACCTCTCCCTTTGTAAATGCTTATATGCTTCCCAAGCCTCCCGGGCCTTATAGAGACATGACCTCTCAGGAGAGGGTTTTCAATTCTGGATCGGATACCGGTATATATGTTTGTGTTCACATAATGATGTTGAGCACCGCACTGGATGAATGAACAACTCAATTCAGGCCCACCTTCGAGACAACACGAACATGCAAGAAAATACATCGAAATATTAATTTAAACCCATTTAAAACTTATTTTAATATTCATGATATATCTTTAAAGGAAGAAAATAAATTCCATATATAATTCCCACTGCCCGGGCAAATAAGGTTTCTTTTTCGGTTTTTATTTGAACTCACATGTTCATACAACAAAAGGAATATTATTGGGTGTTTATGAATACTAAAATTGTAAATGTACATGCCCCCACAGAAGATAAAGATGACAAGATCAAGGATGCGTTCTATGAAGAATTAGAATGCTTATTTGATAGCCTTTCACGATATCATATGAAAATTATCTTAGGAGATTTTAATGCAAAAGTGGGGCGGGATGATATATTGAAACCAACAATAGACAAATTCAGTCTTCATGAAGATAGTAACGACAACGGGGTTATATTAGTCACATTTGCCACATCGAAGAATCTCATTGTTAAGAGCACAACATTTCAGCATAAGGATATTCATAAATACACCTGGACGTCCCCAGACGGAGAAACTCGGAACCAGAGAGATCATGTATTAGTGGATAAACGCACACCTGGACGTCCCCAGACGGAGAAACTCGGAACCAGAGAGATCATGTATTAGTGGATAAACGCTGGCACAGTAGCATCATCGATGTTAGATCAGTTAGAGGGACAGACTGCAATTCGGATCATCATCTGGTCAGAGTGAAAAACAGACAACGGCTATCGCTTATGAGAGGAACAAAGGCTAAAAATGATTCTGTAAAATTTGAATTAAAAAACTAGAAAAATGATGAAATCCGGCAAGAATACCAAATCAAAATTGATAATAGATTTGAAGTAATGGAATCTTCAGATGACAATGTGGTAAACGAAGAAGAAACTGATATAAATAAATAATGGGAGGCTATAAGAGATACTATTAAATTGTCAGCATCAGAAAGCATTGGTTGTTTAAAAAAGAGGCAAAACAAAAAATGGTTTGATGAGGAATGTGCCGACATTGTAAAAAAAGAAAGCTAGCAAAAATGAAATGGTTACACGAGCCAAATGAGGTAAATTTAGAGCAATTAGGTAGTATTAGACGGGAAACCACCAAGTTACTAAAGAGTAAAAAGAGGGAATATTTGAGAGAGAAGATTAATGATCTTGAAATGAACGCAAAAATAGGAACATTAGAGAATTATATCAGGGAATTAGTATAGAGAAGAAAGGGTTTCAGGCTAGAACAAACATAATTCGGAATGAAAATGGGGATATGATTGCAGATTCCAGGAGTATATTATATAGATGGAAAAGTTACTTTAATCAGCTATTAAATATACTTAGGCCCCTACATAACAGGACATTGAGGAGGATAATTTACAGACAGCAGAAATGCTAGTCGCAGAACCAAATGCATTAGAGGTTGAAATGGCGGTTGAAAAATTGAAGATGTATAAAGCATCAGGTTCAGATGAGATCCCAGCAGAACTCATAAAATCAGAGGGAGAAAAATTGATGGACAAGATACGCTGGTTGCTTAGTATGATTTGGGAAAAAGAAGCTCTCCAGATGAATGGAAGGAATCAATTATCGTACCAATTTATAAGAAAGGAGATAAAACTGATTGCAACAACTATAGGGGCATCTCATTACTTTCAACTTCGTACAAAATTCTTACAAATATATTAGTAAGCAGACTTACTCCCTATATTGATGACATTCTAGGAGATCGCCAATGTGAATTTAGAAGAAAAAGGTCTACAACAGATCAGATTTTTAGTATAAGACAGATTTTAGAAAAGAAATGGGAATATAATGGTACTGTACATCAACTATATGTAGACTTCAAAGAAGCATATGATTCAATTAAGAGGGAGAAGTTATATAGTATCCTGATGGAGTTCGGAATACTTAAAACGTTAGTTAGACTTATACGAATGTGTCTAAATGGCACTAAGAGTAGGGTACGTGTAGGCAAACAGTTTTCGGACAGTTTTGAAATCCAGAATGGGTTGAAGCAAGGAGATGCACTATCTCCTCTACTATTTAATTTTGTACTAGAGCATGCCATTAAACTATTAGAGAATGAGGAAGGCTTACAACTGAATGGTATTAATAAGCGGACCATAAGTGGTGTCAATATGGGGAAGATGAGCGCCCTGTTGTAAAAGCTCACATATCCTGGCCCACAGCGGGATCAGCGGCCGCCGTGTCGAAGTGGTGGGAGACTGGAGATCAGAAGCTCCTTTCTCTTCTTGGTTCAATGAACCCGAGGACCTCTATAGGGGCACCATGGGCGATGAGCATCCTGGATGCATACATTGCTCAGTGGGCTGGTCTCACAACAGCTGCACGACCAGACCTTAGTCTTGCGAACGGGCTGGTTGGGACAATACTGGAGGTAATGCTGGGAATTACCACCAGGTCGGTAAGCTCGGAAAAGGAGAAAGTGTGGTCTTTTGGGTGTGGGATTAGCGCCGACTCCGTGACCGAGTGACCCAAGGACAATCTGTGAGGTCGTCAGGAGATGAGCGACCTGACGTACTAATGCTCAGGCTGGACCCACTTCAGCAACAAAACACGTCCCCAGGTGGTGCACTGAGGGAAAGGTCGGTGGATCTGCTAGACAGTCCTCCCGGCTAAGTCCAAGGGACTCGTGAACCATTAGTGGGGTCGACAGGAGTTGAACGCCTTGCCATACTATTGCTCACCTGTTGGAGCTTGTGAGCTCCGTGCTGGACCACAACTGCAACAGGACACGTCCCTGGGGGCACACCAGGGAACGGCTCGGACCAGTGCAGAGGGGAGCACCTGTGCTGGTTCCCGGCTAAGCCTACGGGCTCGTGGACAAACTGTGGGGTCACCAGGAGATGAGCACCTGGATGTACTAAAGTCTCACACTGTGGGGCTTGAGGATTCAAACCCTAGCCGGTCTCACAACGGCTGCAGGATGCGTCCCTGGAGGTAGAACAGGGGAACGGTCGGTGGATCTGCGACAGCAGTCCTCCCGGCTAGGGTCGAGGAGCCCGTGGACCAACTGTGGGGTCGTCAGGAATGAGCGACCTGACGTACTATGTAGCTCAGCAATTTCCCTGAAGTTGCGACTCCAACATCTTCTCCCTGAGGTGTTGGTTTTAAGCCGAGAACCTTTGAACATGGACGCGAATAGATACGGAGGACAAGATACTGGGACTTGGAAGTATGGTCTTTGACCGAGGTATCCCAAGGGGTGGAGGCATGGGCCCAGATATGTTATATCATGAATGATAATAGAATTGCCAAAAAAGTCTACGACATACATATTTTGGTAGATAGGAAAATTGGAAGGCCTAAATCAAGATACCTTCATCCATCCAAGTAATATCTTAGTTGTCTACTTGATGTCTCATTAAGCGAGTTGCTAACCAAATGTCACTCCTTGACATCTGTAGGCAAATAATTGTAACTGATTGACCTGGTTAATAAACTCGCGCTAGGAAGTACCCATATCTCCACGCGGGACGTATGGCGTATACACGTGACTCTAGATGGGAGGATGACATGATTGTGAATAGGATGATTCTTGGAATATAAAAAACTGGAAAGAGTTATCGGAAGACAGAAAGGTTGGGCGAGAACTTCTTAAGAAGATCATGGCCCACAATGTGCTCTCTGAAATTTGTGATGATAAAATATTATTTTCTTGCTGAGGTTTTACCCACATATAGGCCTTTTTTACTGTGAAACGATTATTTTACCATATTTTTCATTTCAAATCTCTCTTTATATTTCCAGAAGTACGTAGTCTATCAATATAATGGGACTCCATTTTACTTCATACCCCTTTATCATGATTTAAATCTACTGATGAAAATGCTTAGCGTAAACATTTCTGGAAAAAAGCCTAAGGGAAAACCGGGAAGTGAAATATTCCACTCTAATAATTTACAAAAAATTGTAAGTAAGGCGCATACTTCGAAGCATATACTGATGTTCAGAAAGTGACATCACAGAAAAAATAAACGTGGTACGATCGGAAAAAAATGTGATTACATATTTGAAATATATAAAAACAATCTTTACTAGATTCACTTTTTTTGTGAAAAAATATTTTCTGTGTTTCTGTTAGAAAGTTCAAATTTTCTTTTCTTTAGAAAGGTTATTTATTAAGGATTATTTCGCTGCTATGAATTCTTCAATTCAAAATAAACTGTTGTCGCCAAAAATTTTCTTTCGTTAGTAATCTCTTCACATAGTTCATTTTCATATATCCGATGCATCCAATATTTTCATTTTCTACCCTACCCTCTTTTCCCTTCTCCTCGAATTTACATATCCCATTATACTTTACTCTCTGACTTCCATTTTATTTGTACAGACCATGTCGAAACTTTTATATTTATATAAGATTTTTTTACTTGGCTATTTTTTTATCCAACTATTTAGAATTATGTAAGTTCTTGATATCCTCGCTGACCATAACTGTTTGCCCCTATGGAAAAATAAAAAATGGAAGACGAATCATTTTGAGATCTAGTTTTAAAAATACTTGGTCATATCGCATCTAGTATAGTATATTTTTGTATATACCAGTAAGCTGTATATTTATAATTCTGTATCACATATATTATAAAAAAGACACGTATTGATAACTGCAAGCTCCACACAAGCATTACTTGAAACCATGAAGAAACTTAAAGAAAAATCAATACGATATGGGTTAACAATAAACAACGAGAAAAATATTAAAGATGTTCTGCAAACTATAAAATGTAAATGATATAAACTTGGACAATGTCACACTAAAAGAAGTCAATTCTTATAAATATCGTGGACCCTAAGTGCATTTAATAATAGTAAGGAAGAGGAAATCAAAGAGAGAATCGTCTCAGGCAATAAAGCTTATTTTGCAAGTATAAAACTTTTTAACCCTAGAATGCATAAGGTAAAATCTGTTTCACGGATGCACAAGGGAAGGGCAAACATTTTTTAATTTTTATATTTGTTTGTTTTTTAATTGTAAGTTGCAACCATTTCAGTAGAACTATTTAATTTTATTGAGCTTTATGACCATTTTAAGCATTACAGTAGTACGTTTCATAAAATAACAATAGGTATAGAATTGACTATGCAGTAATAAACAAATTCGCAATATGAAACTCAATTAAATGCGATTCTAATTTATCTACACTTTTCGTTAGTAAGATCTTCCCGAAAATGTATAATATTGTGTAAACGTTTTCGTCCTTGCTTACATGGAACTGATGTGTACCCTCTTCCGCTTTTCGTAACAAAATTATTGCCAGTATTTTTGGAATTAGAAAGCATTCACTTCATCTGCAGACGATTCTGAATTACTACTACCAATGTCAGCTGTAAAATCATCTTCCGAGCTTTTGTCGTTTATGCCACTCTCATTCTCATCAAGAATTATGTTCAAATAATCATGTAACTCGTCATCCTTCAAATATCTCCTAGACATTTTAAAAAAACCGAACACTAACCTTTGCTGAGTATAGCTGTTATAAGATAGTAAAATAATGATTCAAAGTTTTTGTTCTCTAATTGTAATAATAATTTCAAATTTTACATTGTTATAACTGTTGTTGAATGTATTATAAATTTAGTAGTAGCAGCTATTATAAATTGAAATAGCGATACGTCTATCATGCAATAAATGTCACATGGATGCATGTCGGGGGGCAAAAATGCCCTCCTTGTTAAATTTAACAATATATTTGTTATATTTTGAAATAATTGAACAGTTGACATTACCATCCCATAACACACACATTAATGAAAAAATCCATAAAATACTAGTCATTTGCAGCACAAATAGAAAATATGACAATGAAAATACTGAAGCGCGGGCAATTTTTGCCGCCGTTATGCATTCTAGGGTTAAAAGTAAATTTATATAAAGACAGGCGAAATTAAGATTGTATTACACAATATTAAGACCAGTGCTAACCTATGCAAGCGAAACATGGGTCCTGAAAGAAGATGCTATACAAAACTCCTAATCTTCGAAAGGAAAATCCTAAGAACAACCTTTGGTCCAGTTAAAGCAACAGATATGGTAACTGGATAATTCGAAGTAAAATTGATCCCTAACATCTTGACACAAAATCAGAACATAACTAGTTTGGTTTGGACATATCAGCCGCATGAATGACGATAGAATAGTCAGAAAAATTATAACTGGATACACATTAGCACAAGTACTAGAGATAGACCAGAGAACTGGTGGAAAATAACGTAATTGAAGATTTAAGAAAGCTAGAAATAAGGAACTAACCAAGTCTCGTCTAAATTCGAAACGAAATAGCGGAAAATAGCTGAGAAGATCAAAACTTCTATGAAGTTGTAGTTCTTGATGATGATGATGAAGAAGAAGAAGAAGAGCAAGAAGTGATATTACATTTAATGGATTTCGGAATTATCAATTGATCGTGATACTGGAACTTGAGTCCAAAGATTTTCTTAATGACAGGGAAAAATCACCATAAAACACAGAATGTTAGGGACCTGGAATTTAGAACTGAAGACCTCCCGAATAGGTGTTTCAAATGACAGTGTCCGAGCCATGTCGTTCAGTTGTAAAAAAAGTTTATTCAATTTAGTGATTTTATTCTAATAGAATATGATATAGTAACATACTTTATGTACATCATGGCAGTCTGTTGCTAATGGTAGCGTAAAGCTTTCCCCAGGTGTTCGTAAATCAATAAACATTATATTCCGGGTCACAGGTAACTGCAACAGTGTATATCTTTAATGCAAAAAATTTCAATACTGGTAAACATATAAACTTCTAAAGTCATAATGTTTATATTACAATTTGATTTCATTAACCTGCATTATTTGACCACTAATTTCAGATATTTTAGCTATTTAAATTATGTTAAGGTGAAACAGTAGGTCATATCCCATCAATGTTAAAACATGTGAATTTGAGACCCATTATCTCAGGAATTACTAGATGGATTGTACTGAAATTTTTACATTATATTAAATGAGGTTTGTAAATACCACTGAACCTCAGTCAAGCGTGTATCTAAATATTGATGTCCTATATATATTTTTTTGCCACTAATCTAATTTTTTATTAAAAATACTTCTACAAATCATAAGTGAGGATCTGTACAAGTGATTATTATGATTGTGGTTACACCTTTAGTACAACTATATTTTCCGCCTGTAAACATTTCATGTAAATATTCTCAAATAGTTCCTGAGATAATGGGGCAAATGTTCGAATATTTTCACTTTGTAGAAAACAAGGTTTAAAGTATAATGATATTACACACTGACAGTTGTTAATTTTTTAAAAATAATTAACGCACTTGTAATTGGCGTTCAGTAAAAAATCATATACAGAAATGTTCAGAAAATAACAGACTCGTTTAATTATAAAAATGTGATTTTTTTTTCAACTTTTGGCCTACCGTCTTACCTTAAGCCCTGTGTTTAAGTCGAAATACTCAGTCTAGCCAGATGTGACTATCGTGTTTCGTCTGGAACAGAGGCTCCGATTACAACTCTATTGTGATGATTTTTTTAAAGAACTTAGAAGAATCATGAGTGACTTCCTTCGGAAGAATGCACATCTATCAATTATGTGTTGTAAATTTACGAGACTTAAAATATCTCAAGTCTCAAATAAGATGCATCTGAGCTAAATTTGACCAACACTTCACTCCCCGCTTCGAGTCTAATTCAGTCTAGCATTAAAATCTGTTGGTAATTTAAAATATAATCTATTGATTGTAATCTTTTAAAGCATTTATTTATTATTTTTTCGGTGTCCTTGTTATGGGGAGTTGTAGGGGCTACACTATGTAAACGAAGCAGTAAGAAGATAGAGAAAAAACTAATTTGTATGTCAAACATTAACAATAATAAGAATAATAAAATAATAATATAGTAATGTTATTAATATTATTGCCATTATTATTGTTATCATTATTATTATTATCATTATTATTATTGTTATTATTATTATTATTATTATTATTATTGTTATTATTATTATTATTATTATTTCAAGAGTTCTAAGTAGGATATGTAATTTTTTTTGTAAGTAGAGAGTCCCAAAAGAGATTCTGTTATGAAACCTTAACAAAAAACGTTTGTGAATTTTATTCTACTTGTTACAGCAATGTAAGTTATGTGCGCATTAAAAAAATCCAAATTTAAATTTTTACTATGTCTAGTCAAAGAACTCTAAGTTTTTAAACCGGATAGTAATATGACGGAGAGCCATTTTAATTAATTATAGTTACAGTTAAATGATAAAATAACTACAGGGGATTAAAAAAATAAGTGTGTTTAAAATTCATATATAATATGCAGGTACAATATTCCATTCATTCGGTTATATTAAATTGCAACAGAGGATTACAAAAGGAAGTATAGTTGAGATACATATATATGCTAGTTCACTATTCCATTCACTTGGTTTTCCAGTAGTCACATACATTAGTTGTGCCCTACGGACTCTGCGCAAACACTACAACACTTCGTTTTACGTAGGATGCACTGCACCCATATTTAACATTTACTACGAAAATCGAAAGCAGGTGTACTTTATTTCAAATTTTGTATCTTCTTTGACTTTAACAGCAACATACCGAGCAAAGGGAATATAAAAAATCGAATAATCATTAATCATTTTGCCCGGGTTGCTGACAAGAAAGATGAATCTTAATACCAGCTTAGCGTATTTAAATCATACCTAGTTTTATCAATTAATTATTACTAATACTGTTTAAGATGGTGTATAATTACAAAATAAAAGAAAAGGCAGACTGGAGTAAAAATTATACGGAAAATGATAGCCAGAAGCTACAGTAGGATCCTTGATCATCCCTCATAGGATACATAAAATGTAAACATTGGAGACTACCATATATAGGCCTTTAAAAACGTTCTTTTTAACAATAAATGTACAGATTTCAATGAAACCACGTTGGTCAATTGTTATTCAATATGATGTAATTAAAAATATTAACACCTGCTTCTCACATTTCTCCATTTTTCAACGAATTGTCTTGGCTACATCTAAAAGAGAGAAGAAAATCGCACTGTCTAATTCTCATATTTAAGATCCTACATACCTCGATTCCCAATTATTTATCATCCCGTTTCCAGTATCTATCCTCAAACCATAACTTAAACACAAGATCACAACATAGTCTCTTGCTTAATATACCACAACATAGGACATCACATCACTCCATGTCATATACCATCTTCACTTCTCTCAACTGGAATTCCCTACCACAAGAAATAAGGGGCTGCCGGACATTGGCAACTTTTAAAAGAAATCTAAATTTACATTTGCTCTAACCTCGACTTCATATTACCCAGTGTAAGGTATATACACTGCTCAAAACAATTAGAGGAACACTTGTAATAAATTGAATAAGTAATTGTTTTTTAAAGCTGTGATGCTGAAAGTTGGACAATATGTAAATTGAATTATTAATTTTATCATTGGATACAAATTTTAAAGATCCATGGCCTAAATACAGAGAAATTACCTCAAATAACAAATATAGAGAATTTTTTTATTTTGGAAGGCACTGGCCACTTCTAATTGGTAAGCTTCCTGATGTTGCTATAGTGACGAATGTTGATTATTGCCTTGTTTATTGAAGTCTCTGACAAAATGAGGCATTTAAATGAGTTTGAAGTGTATCATGCTCTACATCTTTTACGACAAGGTCAATCTCTGCGACAAGTGGCTAGAGAGCTTGGGGTTTCTCCTTCCGTGGTGTCCAGGTTACGCAACAGGCACAGAGAGACAGGTCAGTATTGTAGAAGACGTGGCCAGGGCCGTAAATTTAAAACAAGCCCCCAGGATGACAGATACGTTGTTCTTTCTGCTCTTCGACAGCGTACAAAAACTGCAAAAGACCTGCAGAATGACCTTCATATGGCTTCCGGAATCCGGGTTTCAGACCAAACCATAAGGAACAGATTAAGGAAAGAGAATATTCGTCCAAAAAGGCCCGTTAAAAAACCACGCTTAACAAATGGGCATGAGGCAGCAAGACGTACGTATGCTGAAAACCTGGTGATTGGAACCTGAACCAGTGGGAGTCTGTGCTCTTCTCGGACGAATCCAGGTATCGTCTTACACGTTCTGATGGTCGATTGAGGGTGTGGGGACCGCCAGGAGAAAGATTTTCTGCAGAGGCTGTACAGGAAATTGATAGATTCGGAGGAGGTTCCATAATGGTGTGGGCCGGAGTTATGTACAACAATCGTACGGACCTTGTACTTGTTCCCCAGCGACTGAATGCTGTCCGGTATATCGAGCACGTTCTGGAAGAGCATGTAGTACCTGCTGCCATTGGAGTAGGCCCTGGATTTCTGTTTATGCAGGATAATGCCAGGGCACATTCTGCGGCTGTCACCAGGGATTTCCTGAGGAGGAATGAAATTGAGGTAATGGAGTGGCCAGCGGTCAGCCCAGACCTCAACCCTATTGAACACTTGTGGGATCTTCTAGACAGGAAGGTCAGGAACCGACATCAAGCTCCACAAACTCTGCAGCAACTTGGAGATGCTCTGAAGGAGGAATGGGAGAATATCCCGCAAGAGGAAATCCAGAATCTTATTGGGAGCATGCCACGAAGGTGCCAAACTGTCATCGAATGTCGTGGAGGCCATACACGATACTAACTCTATATAACGAGTGTTTAACTTTGAAAAATAAGCACAAGATTCAATTGCTTACATAGCGGAATTATTTGAAAAGTTAATTGTCAGCGTTATTCATTTGTTTTTACTGACATGAGCAATAAATAAATAAATAAATAACCACAAATAATGTACTTTATTAATTTCATGTTTGTACCTTTATCCAATGAAAAAATATTTGCATATTTCATAGTGTTCCTCTAATTGTTTTGAGCAGTGTATATTAATTGGTGTTTCTCGTATAATTTATCATATTTATATTATTATTATTATTATTATTATTATTATTATCGTAAGTATTATTATTGTTCTTATCCTATTAAATGTTGTTTGTACATGAAATCTACATTGCTACATTTAATGTATCTTTAACTGTTTATAATTAGTACAGTGTATATCTATATTTGTCAAATATTGATTTGTATTTGTGCTGGTTGAGTGGAAGAGAAGGCCTTATGGCCTTAACTCTGCCAGAATAAATAAAACATTATTATTATTTTTTATTATTGATTTCGTACATCTCAATGATGGATAAATCATATTTGAAGAGAAAAATTATACGCTCAGACCGGGACTTGAACCCGGGACCCTTGGTTCTCTAGACCAAGTGCTCTACCAACTGAGCTACCTGAGCAAGTACCGATCTAAACGCAAATCTTTCTCTATATACATTGTAATTCCCGTCCACCAAATGCTATGAAGCCATGCTCCTATCTTGCAAATGGCGGCTCCTTTATTAAGAAGACATATTTGGGAATTATACATTACAGCCAGTACGGCTTTTTCCAAGCCGTACTGGCTGTAATGTATAATTCCCAAATATGTCTTCTTAATAAAGGAGCCGCCATTTGCAAGATAGAAGCATGGCTTCATAGCATTTGGTGGACGGGAATTACAATGTATATAGAGAAAGATTTGCGTTTAGATCGGTACTTGCTCAGGTAGCTCAGTTGGTAGAGCACTTGGTCTAGAGAACCAAGGGTCCCGGGTACAAGTCCCGGTCTGAGCGTATAATTTTTCTCTTCAAATATGATTATTATTATTATTATTATTATTATTATTATTATTATTATTATTATTATTATTATTATTATGTCCCGCGCCGTAGCCGAGCGGGTAAGGTAGAAAGCCTTGGCGCAGAGCTACGGGACTTGCGCTGGTTCGAGTCTCCATGGGGGAAGAAATTTTCTCATGGTATTTCGGCCAGTATGGGACCGGTGCCCACCCAGCATCGTGAGGCAATTGGGTAGCTACAATAAGTAGCGGCTCCAGGTTGATGAACCAGCTATAACGGCTGGGGGACTCGACATGCTAACAACATGTCACCCCTACACTGGCTGTTGATCATCTACCTCTGTCATTGACACATGTGGATGTGAAGGGCCAGCAGCCGGCTGGTAAAAGGCAACCGCTGAAAAGTGGAAAAACCCTCAATCGGATTATTATTATTATTATTATTATTATTATTATTATTATTATTATTATTATTATTATTATTATTATTATTACTTACTTACTTACTTACCGATCTGTTCAAAATGTGACAAGTTCAAAATTTCAGGAATTTGGCCTCTGAATCTCATTTTCTAAAGCTGATTGTGCACCAGAATCTCTCGTCGTGATCCTGAATTCACACCAGAATTTGGTCACGAAAACCCGGACCCAGTTAATGTTTCAGCTTTCCTTGACAGTCCTAGTCAGAACAAGCAACCAACAACTGTGCAACCCACCAGTTCCTTAGTCCACGCTATTTTACTTTATTAAACTATTCATAGTGCTTTCTCAATTAGATAGAAAATAAAATTTGAACAAGTTAATATACTAACTAGTTATCCAATCAGAAAAAAAAAGAAAAATTTGACAGACAAGATAACAATTGAAGGTGGTTGCAAGAAATTTGCTAAAATTTATTGTAGAAGCTTAAATCGTACAACAAAGCATTACTAAACAAAATTTTTCCTGATCAGAAAACCGCATAGTGACCCACCGAACGTATATTGGAGTCACTGTTCACGGTATATCTTGTAGTTTCATGAATCTTACATAACCTATAGACGTCGCGGTTTCTTCTTCTGTGATGATTGTTTGGAATAAATGATTATTTAATTTACCCGAATCAGATATTTACTTTGCCCTGGACGTCCGGGAAAAGAGATTAAAATACAAGTTTTTATAATTTTGTATTTTTATATATTGTGATTATAATATGGCAATATAACATGCATATTCAAACTGAACATTGCTGAAACAAGTACAATAAACAGATTACGCTATCTATCAACGTCTTCAGGTATTTAAAATTAAATAAATGTCTTTACTCGGACATCCATTAAAATTATTAGTGACATTCCCGATGTCATTAAAATTTAAACTGTTGTTGATATGTTACACATATAGCACATACTTTGGATCGTAATAAATTGAATCCTGATACATTATAGAGGAAAATCAACTGATCGTCACTGAATTAGATACTGTAAATTCGTAAAACTATCATAATTCATATTATGACAAAATTAATAAGATAGCATGTTAAATGCCTAAAGGTACGTACACATATGCGCGCCGCAAACACGAACGGCGCGCGCGCCGTACCATGTTCGTCAGATTTGGACGAGGTTTTAAGGTGCGCGCGAACGGCGCGCGCGCCGCGCTCACCACGATCCACTCATTGTCGGTTTTTTCCACAAACACTTTGATGGTTCGCTGTTTAGATTTGGACTGGTACCTGAGAGGTTCGGTGCTTTCGGTGCGCACCTATTATTTGAGTATGGAGTGGTCAGAGGAAAACGTGTTAAAACTTGTTGACATTTATAGAAGCAAGCAATTATTGTGGGATCCACAACATAAGGATAATTTTAAAAAATCATTAAAAGGAGATGCCTGGAGAGAAATTGGAGATAAAATGGATATATCTCCGGATACATGCAGGAAGAAGATGATTACACTACTTTCTTCCTACCGGCGAGAGAAAAGTAAAATAAAATGCAGCCAAGGTACAGGAAAAGGTAAGTTGTAATTATGATATTTTTTAAATCCTTCATTATTATAATTCGTAAATACAATTGGACGACGTTATGCATCAACCGACTAAGCGCCATTAAAAAGCTTTTTTATATAATCTATTGCAGTGGCTCATGAAGTATAATCTTTAAATATAGCTTTATTATTAAATAAAAATGTAAATACCATCAGTCCTATTAGAGATTTTGTGGTTTGCAACAAACAGCTTTAATATATAATATTGTAATAATATATAATATTGTAATATATAATATTTTTTAAATGCTTCATTATTATAATTCGTAAATAAAATTGGACGACGTTATGCATCAACCGACTAAGCGCCATTAAAAAGCTTTTTTATATAATCTATTGCAGTGGCTCATGAAGTATAATCTTTAAATATAGCTTTATTATTAAATAAAAATGTAAATACCATCAGTCCTATTAGAGATTTTGTGGTTTGCAACAAACAGCTTTAATATATAATATTGTAATAATATATAATATTGTAATATATAATATTTTTTAAATGCTTCATTATTATAATTCGTAAATAAAATTGGACGACGTTATGCATCAACCGACTAAGCGCCATTAAAAAGCTTTTTTATATAATCTATTGCAGTGGCTCATGAAGTATAATCTTTAAATATAGCTTTATTATTAAATAAAAATGTGCTCCCTGGATGAATGATTCAATACGTGAACTTATGTCAAAACGAGACAAAGCATACCGAACATACAGACGACATAAAAATGACGAGAACTGGCAACTGTACAAACAACTTAGAAACACAACTACACAAACTATACGTAATGCCAAACTACGACACGCCCACAGTATAATCGGACCTGAAATAAGTGCACGGGACACTTGGCGAAAGCTCCGTGCAATGGGACTTAGACAGTTGAATCCCTCAACTGACTCTATAGACATTTCTATAGATGACTTAAATGAACATTTTACCTCAATACCCATGACACCTCCAGACAACAAGACTAAAATAGACACTCTTAAAGACTTATCCCCATCCCCACATATAGGAAGAGATAAATTTTACATTTTACGACATTTCGCCTATAGACGTTAAAAAAGCACTCAAGCGGATTAAATCCAATGCGCAAGGAACAGATAACATCAGCATTTTAATGCTAAATAAAATCATTGACATTATACTACCCACAGTGACTCATATTTTCAATGCTTCCCTTATAACTTCTATCTTCCCTATTGTATGGAAACAGTCTAGAGTTCGGCCTATACCAAAAATAAGTACACCTACTAACTGTAATGACTTCCGACCGATTAGCATCCTTCCGACATTATCTAAAGCCCTGGAATATATTGTACATAAGCAAATGACTGATTATCTCCAAGAAAATCACCTCCTTGATCCTTATCAATCCGGCTTTAGATCTGGTCATAGCACAACCACAGCTTTGCTAAAATTACCGAAGATATTCGTGAAGCCGTGGACAGACGTCAATTGACTCCTTTAACCTTACTTGACTTCAGCAAAGCTTTTGACACAGTAGACCACGACTTACTTATGATAAAGCTCAAGCACCTACATTTGTCTGACAGCGCTGTATCCTGGTTCGACTCATACCTGCACGGTCGTCAACAATACGTTTTCATTAAACTCTAGATCTTCGACTTGGCGTAACGTGCCGGCTGGAGTCCCCCAGGGCAGTGTTCTCGGACCTCTTCTTTTCTCAATCTACATAAATGATTTGCCAACTGTACTAAAGCACTGCCGTTATCACCTCTATGCTGATGATCTCCAAATTTACCTACATTCACCTCCTCATTCTCTCTATAACAGCTTGATGAAAATGAATGACGATCTAATATCCATCTTTAACTGGTCTTCAAGTATCGGTCTAAATCTAAATCCTAACAAGTCACAAGTAATTCTAATGGGACAACAAAGACTGCTTACAACCTTTGACATATCTACACTTCCAAACATTACTATAAATAATATAATTATCCCTTTTATTCTTCTTCAGTAATAGATCTTGGACTACATCTAGACGCAAATTTAAACCTGGCAAACACAAGTGAAACACATATGTAAAAAGACTTTCTCCATCTTACATTATCTTAGACGTTTAAAGAATTTTCTCCCAGTTTCGTTAAAACAAATCCTAGTGCAGAATCTTGTGTTACCACACTTCGATTATTGTGACATTATATATAATGATCTAAACTATGCCTTGTCGCAGAGACTGCAGCGTGTTCATAATGCTTGCATTCGATTCATTTTCAATATCCGCCGTTATGACCATATTTCCGAACACTTTAATAACCTCTCTTGGCTCCGTCTTACTGACAGACGTAAATTGCACTCTCTTTCGCTACTTTTCAAGCTTCTGAATTCCTACATTCCTACTTACCTGGCGTCCAGATTTGAGAAGTTATCCTCCTACCACAATATTGACACTAGATCACAAGATAGCAGTCTGCTAACAATTCCTCTTCATAGCACTTCCTCCCCTATTCTACTTCCTTCACAGTAGCCTCCGCCCGCTCCTGGAATCTCCTTCCTCAAGATATCAGGGGTTGCCGCACACTTGGCACCTTTAAGTCACGCTTATACAGTTACCTGTTGTTTAATAATTAATTTTTCTCTATTTATTTAATTTTATGCTATGTCATTAATCTTTTCCTCGTTTTTTTTATATATCTTGTACATATTATATATTTAATTCGTTAAATTTAGAGTAAATCAAAATACATTATAAATATTAATTGTATTGTATTCATAACTTGTAATCGTTTATATATATATATATATATATATATATATATATATATATATTGTAATTTAGATTTAAGACTTTTCTTTTGTATTTTCTTTAAACCTGGTTGAGTGGTAGACAAGGCCTTAAGGCCTTAACTCTGCCAGGTAAAATAAAGCTATTATTATTATTATTATTATTAAATACCATCAGTCCTATTAGAGATTTTGTGGTTTGCAACAAACAGCTTTAATATATAATATTGTAATAATATATAATATTGTAATATATAATATTTTTTAAATGCTTCATTATTATAATTCGTAAATAAAATTGGACGACGTTATGCATCAACCGACTAAGCGCCATTAAAAAGCTTTTTTATATAATCTATTGCAGTGGCTCATGAAGTATAATCTTTAAATATAGCTTTATTATTAAATAAAAATGTAAATACCATCAGTCCTATTAGAGATTTTGTGGTTTGCAACAAACAGCTATGATATAAGTTCTTCATAAATACTAATCCAAATTTTGTATCATGCAGTTTAACGCCAAATATTCCCGCTGTTATATTGTTGATACATAACTTAGTATTATTGGTTTGGTGCTACAATAAATAGTGAAGATCGTCAGGTCAGTGTGCATGTTGATTTCTATCGATATTTAATAAAAAAATATGATTTCACAATATTGTTACAGCATGCCTGTTTTTTTTTCAATATTGTGTGTTTTTTTTCGTGTGTGCTGTAATTGTATGAATAAATTAGAATTATTTAGAAAACATTATTTATTTAAGACGTTCATTTCATAATATTATGTATGAAGTATCACAAAACAATACAATATATAAACACATTTATTACTAATTATTTATTTATTTCTTCAAAGACTCCAAAGATTGCTCATGTTAAGGGGCAATATACAAAAAATAATGACCATAAAACAAGAAAACAAATTCAGGCATAAGTTTAAGTAATACAAACTACTATAGATGCACAATATATATATATATACATATAAATACAATATTTAAACAGGATAATATTAATAATAATAAAATTAACAAAATTAACTAAGAAAGCAATGAGAAATTTTTTTTAATACAATTATAAAAATGTTTAACATTCGTGAAATGTTGATATTCAATAGGTAAGTTATTGTAATGGTTGATTAATGCATAACGAATCCCTTTATACCTGTTTTTTTTTAGAAACTAGTATCTTTGTGCAATAAAGTACAACCTCTAGTATAATAATCATGTACATCTTTATTAAAAATTAAGGCCATGTTATGGTGAGATAGATTCTTAATAATTTTAAACATATATATACAAATCATATATTTTTAAATTCCTTTAATGCTATAATATTTCAAAAAGTATAAATAAAGTTATAAGATGTAATAAGTAATAAGCGTGACCAGACGTCCCGATTTTGGCGGGAGAGTCCCGATTTTTAACGCGATAGAGACATGGTTGGTTACACCTGCTCTGCAAAATGTCTACTGAAGGTTTGTGGGTTTCCTATGGATCGCAAGAGGTTCGTTGAAATTAATCATTTCGACGAACATAACACGCGCCGTGCGCGCGCGGCGCGCGCGCCGTTCGTGTTCGCGGCGCGCATATGTGTACGTACCTTAACACTTATACAACTCTACCAAGCCAGCGTAGATATTGGTTCCTCATATCAAAATACCAGCCGTAAAAATGTGTTGACAGTATTGTATTACACACAGAGTCATAAAGAGATAGACTGACAATGTGATATCTTGAATAATTGTTTCTAGTATGGACCCGGAATTTAGTTTCCGTCGTGTTATTCTAGGTTTTCATTTGAGCACGTATTGATTTGAAGTCATAACTTTATCAGTTTCATATTAATATCAAATATATCTGAATATCATAATTGCATTCAGTTTCGTGACTTCTGGAGTTATGTCGGGTGTGGTTTTGCATATCTTCGAAAAGAGAAAATAGTATATTACGATGCAATGTTGGGAAGTGGTTTTCACAGAATCGAGGAGAAATGTTTAAGTAGCTTAAAGAAAGAGCTTAGTATTGAAGATACTAAGGTGATTGTAAAATCCTTAAATAAGTTTATAATTGAAATAGTTCAATATTTGTACAATGAAAATGTAATGTTTTAAGAGCGAAAGGGATGTTTTTAATTTCCGAGATTCTGTAAAACATTTCACAGATGTGCGTTGTACATAATTTTTGGTGTGATCGTGTTTTCAAAATAATAAATAATAGTAAAATAATATATTTGTTGGAAATATTTGCTTTCATTATAAACAATTGACTAACGGTGTGGGCAATGTTTATTAGTTGAAATAACAGGTGGCCTTGAGAACAATTATTGATAACATGGCCGCAAGTAGGCCTACGTATTTATTGTTTTACAGTTCATTTAAAATCCAGTGATTTGTTTCGTATAATGTATATTAACACTACCTTTTAGACATTTTCTGTATATACATTGTACGTAGTGTACATAGAGGACAGTGGTTTTGCTTCTCGTACGTGGGTGTAAATGTAATATTGCAGTATAGTTATTTAGATTGGCAACCCCGAAATGTAGGAAGTTGAACTTTCAATAATGGTCGCCATTGCTGGTAAGTAAAACAAAACGCACTATCGCACAAAAAATAAGAATAAATGTATTAGTTATCCTGTTTAGCCAACACATGTTCAAAGATTCGTCACTTTTATTTTTTTTATTTATTTCGGGATTGTTTCTGTTATTTACATAGGTATCCTCAACCAAAATATACCATTTTTTCTTCCACAATTCCCGGTCTTGCACGTCTGCTTCTGTCATATTTCTCTACTTCATCTTGTCTTGAATTCCCTTTATCCACGTTGGCTTTGGTCTACCACGCTTCCCTTTCCAGGCGGTATGCATTTCACTACTTTGTTTCTGTGTCCCTCCTTCTCATTATATGCCCATACCATCTAAGTTGGAGTTCTTCAATCTCTTGTACAATAAACTCTTGTTACTTTTATCATTATATAATAATTAATATATAATTACACTAAAATGTCATACATGAGTTAATATTGTGAGCTGTTTTAACTAACACTTAATGTTAATACTCATAGAATATAAGTAGCATAATATATGTGAAATTTGTTTATCATAAGTAATGTCACGAATGATTTCCAATTTATCTAGAGGATTTTAAAATCTATAGTGGCATTTATTAGAACTATTTAACGAATAAAATTAAGTTATTTACTCAAATGTCATTTTTTAAATATAGTTACTGGTTTTTTAAAAATATGTATATATTTAATGTAAACGGCGGCGTTTGAAAACAAATCAGAAATATGAGGTTATGTATATTCACTGCAACTTGATCATATTATTTATTGCCAAATAGGATCGCAATATTGATAGAATTCACCCTAGTGCAGAAATAATGAAACACATCGAACTGTATATTGTAATTAACATTATAGGATATTAATTAATTTTTAGTAAACAACTCAGTAAAATCACGGAATCTATTCATTATTTTCTATATTCAATGAATTTGTTGGAGGAAAATAATGCTCTGACCTGATCAAAATGTTAGAAAAGGACGAGCTTTCATTATCACAAAAGCAAGAGCTGATAAAGATAAATCAATATAGAGCGAGGTGAAATACGACTGTCATTGGTTGTAAAACAAAGTTCATTGAAACTTGATTAGTCATTGACTAACATTTGGGGCATGAGTTAAATAGTCATTATAAACTATACCGTTGTTTATAGATTATCTAAATAAAGTACCTGATTCGATGTTTCATATTGATTTAAATGCATCCGCCAATTTATTTATTTATTTATTACAAATATTATAACTCTTTGAGTATGCTACTTGCTGTTTCATTAACATTAATTAGAATTGTGTTTGTAAAACAGTGGGAAATGAAGGGAAATATATCGATATCATTAAAAAAAAAGATTCCTCAGATGGCGTTGATATCAATTTCATGTTTCATCGCTAGATGGTCTGTTGATATTATGCCTATTTATATCTGTGGTCTCACTCTGTATATGATACTGTATTTTCTTCCTTTAGATTCGAGGAATGTTTCCATAAAACACTAAAAGTCTTTCGGTTACACTCCACATATGTCGATTTATTCCGTTTTAATTAGAAACCAAATATATTGTTCAGTTAAATTAGAAAATTAAGAGCACAAAAGTCATTACGTGGTTCACAGATAACTACCACCTAGGGAAACATTTTGAAAGCTGGTAATATTAGTACTGTTTTATTAATTGAGGTCATAAAGTTATTATTTATCGGTCATATGCTCTGTAATTTAGATCTAATATAACGGGAGCTACCGGAAACAAGATTAAAAACGAAAAAATGTACATTTGACTTAGTAATACAGTAACTTATTTATTGTTAATAAACCTTTAATATGATAGGACGTGCTTTTAGTGTGTTCCAGTACTACAGCACTTCATTAGATGAAACATGCGGTACCGCTACATATAATCTCGGTGAAAACAAAAAGTAACAGAGTGAGTGTAAGATAGTTACTTATTAAGTTAAAACTCTAATGGTTGGTTCCATTACATCGTTACTGCGAGATATAGAGAGATTATTAACAAGGACAGGCCATTAAGCACTGGGTCCCATGATAAATACCAAGTTTTATATTTTCATTACTTTAGCAAATATGCTCGTAATAACACTTGAGACCGGATTTTTAGTGTATTAATTATTTATAATGATTCATATTTAGGAGTAACTTCTAAAATACTAATTTTTGCACAGAAAAGGTAGTCTAATATACAAAGAGTTTTTTATAATATTATTAATACCGACAAATTTAAACTCAGGAAATCTGTTCAGTTTTCCTTTGTGTGACTTGTTTGTAGGACTCACGAATAGGTTATAAGGCAATAGCAGGGCAAGTCCAGTGATGGAGGTGCTACTTTTATGCTTCTGAACTAAATGTAATTTAGGTAATGACAGAAATTTAGATAAACACACTAAAATACAACAAATAAATTATCTATGTGGCACAATTAAACATAATTTATTGAATAAAACTAGAAAATAAACTATTTTAAAATTTTACAAAGTATTGGCAGTTCCATCTCTTATGTATGGATGTGAAACCTGGACATTAACAAAGGCAGATATTAAACAAATAGAGGCTGCAGAAATGAAGATGTTGAGAGCAATAGCAGGATACCAAAGGACCGATAAAAAGAAAAACGAAGATATAAGAACAGAACTTAATATATTTGATCTCTGTGAAAGAATAAAATACTATCAAAATGCTTACCTTCAGCACGTATTACGAATGAATGAACAGTGCATACCAAGAAGGATGTATAATTATAAACCAAAAGGGAGAAGATTGTTGGGAAGACCATTGAAGAGATGGAAGGACCAATTCGACCTATAATGAGATCGGAACAGGCCATTGGGTTTAATCCTTGTTGATGATGATGATGGACTAGATTACTTTTTTTGTGTAGTAGTGTGCTCCCTTAGCCAATGGGATATCGTTTTAAGGCCTTATTATTATCGCTACTTGGACGTGGTAGTAGAACTTCTGAGTGTAGCTGCTGATGGCCAGCAGAGATTTTGGGTCTCATAGGTAAGTGTAGCATTAAATTGTGGCTATATTGTACACTTATGTCTATTCCTGACAATTGGTATAGATGACACGTGATACTTTCGTTGTGATATAGAATACTGTCTTGAAGTCGCAGAAATTAGGGAGACTGAAATTTGTCTACATAACGATTTTTCGAAATCATCTGAAACAATGTTATCATTAATGCAAAATCTATGCGAGTTTACTTATATTAAACAGAGATGTGTTACAGTTTGAAGGGCTAAAACCGACTCAAAATACGTTTAAAATGTAATGTTCTAATAGCTCTTAATGACAATGCATGTGTAAAATTGCTTGTACGACGCTAGTGCATCGCAGTGACGCTAGTGCCATCCGCAGTTGAACGTACTATTACTCGGCCGCGTTAACGTTTTAATCGGGAGGGGAAGTAGCAGCTCTAGTTGTGAAGATGGGGAAAGTGTCTCCTTCCACCGTTGGTACAAGCGCATGACTGGGTAAATTGTATAATTAGTGGCAAAATATAGTGGTAGACATACTTGAAATAAGAGATGAAGTTAGTGAAAGATCATCAGAGTTTCTATGCTTACGGGTTTCTGGATAACGTGACGTATAAAGAAATTAACTCAGCGCTGATTTCCAGCTACTGACTATTAGACTTAATTTTTTTTAGGAAAATTAACATTACTGGAGCATTAAGTATTCATTTACTGTGTCTGTTATAATGGAGAGATTAATAATAATAATAATAATAATAATAATAATAATAATAATAATAATCATATTAATAATCATATTGATAATAATATTATTATTATTACTATTATCAATATGATTATTATTATGATTATTACTATTGTTATTAATCTCTCCATTATAACAAATACAGTAAATGAATAATTAATGCTCCAGTATTAATATTATTATTATTATTATTATTATTATTATTATTATTATTATTATTATTATTATTATTATTATTATTATTAAAAGTCAACCTCTATGGTCTCGAGGTAGCGTGCTGTCTTGTCACGCAGCGGGCCCGGGTTCGATTCCCGGTCGGGACAAACTTCCTGAATGAGGTTTTTCCTCATCTATAAGACAAATGTCAGGAAGCTTAAGGCCCAACGATCCCCGAAAATCATCCGGCCATCGTCATCATCATCGTCATCCTTATAATTATCATCACCATCCTTCATCGGCGTGGAAAACAACGGGAAGCTACAACACCTATAATTCCCTAGTAAAGCTGCAAAGCATAGCAGCATGAAAATGCCATGATTGCAGTGAAATACCTGCCTTCGGGCAGAATTTCTATGGATGGATATATATATATATATATATATATATATATATATATATATAAGAAAGATAAAGGTTTGTACCCATTCTTCACCATATACAAAACTACCAGAACAACTGAAAAGGCCATCTTCCAGGAATGCCGTCTCATAGAATTCCAAAATACATTCTTCGCTACTGCTCCCAAGGCAAAAGATCGCTGAGACGTCCAAAAAAGCGCTGGATGGAAATTCCACTTTGAGACCGAAACAGGCCACACGGCCTAATACTTGAATGAATGATGATGATAAAGTTTTGCATTGGATTTGTCCGATGGTGTAATGGATAGCACGCTGGGGTACCAACCCAGAGGCCCGGGTTCAAATCCCGTCCAGACATTTATTTTTCTTACGTCATATTAAGCTTGCATTGCTCAGTGTCAAAAAAAATTATAACATCGATAAAGCGTCACTGCTATAAAGTAAAAATATTCTCTTTAATTTGCTTACTTGTTATAGTCAGCTACCAGATGACAGTGAAGACCGAGTTCCCACTCCATCCAGTAATAATGCAGAATATATATATATATATATATATATATATATATATATATATATATATATATAAAGAAAGATAAATGGTTGTTATGGATTTGTCCGGTGGTGTAATGGATAGCACGTTCGGGTACCGTCCCGGAGGTCTGGGTTCAAATTCCGTCCACGTTTTTTTTCTTATCATGTCATATATATATATATATATATATATGAATTAAAATTCATGATTGTTTACGCGGTGTAGTTTGGTTGCCACGCAGAATTGGACGCCTGTATTTCGGTTTAATTTTGAACAAGGAATATAACAATAGAATTATGCTGTTTTTTATATTACCAAGAGACAGAATTTCTTAAAAAGTTATCTTTCTCATCATGGTTGGATTTAGAACAACATTTAAGTCTATACTTCGCATCACAACTAGAATGTAATAACCTATTTTGTGGTAATTTCAACATTTTAAAATATTTTGTATGATTTTTAGAACTATGATGTAAATTTGGTTTCTTTATTCTTCATTATTCAGACTTTATTTTCCTTTTTTTCCGATTTTGGAATTTAACTTTCTTGTCACTCAGTCAAAGCGGTGTCATCTAGTAGTAAACTGCGGCTATTAAATGCCAGATTCATAGTCATCGTCCAATAATTACCTGGATATATTTCATGTAATTATCACGTATTTTAGTTATTAACAAGGGACGATACATGTGATGTAATTTTTAAAATTTTTATTTTGAGTTTAGAGTAACTGCTTTCAGATGACATGTTAGTGAATTATATTGTCTTAAAAACATATTTATCATGTTTGTAGATTTAAGGTCATATTTGTTCTTATTTCTGTAATATTTTGGTAATATTTCAGGGATTTTCATACGGTATCTGTCTCTAGTTTAAATAATCAAAACAAGTGTATATAAACCGCAAGTAACATGGCCATTTGTTCGAAGGTAACTTTTTATTCTTTGAAATTCCTTCAAATACCGGACCATTAAAATCCCCGTTTTAATTGCACGGGAAAAGTTGGAGAATGGATATAAATGAGTAATTAATCACCGTTATGCATGATAATAATCTGTATAAAATATTTTTATGAGATTCATACTTTTTACTACTTTCTTGATCATATTTAACACTTTTTAGGTCATAAATACAAGCATATTTTCTTACTTTTTAGATCATAGAATTAATTCCGTAGTTGTTGGTATTGGTTACTTTCAGACACGACAAACGCAGATCCGAATAAGGAGATAAGGGTAAAGATGACTCAAAGTCATTTGAATACGACACCCAAATTCACTTGTTTGTACTACTACTACTACTACTACTACTACTACTACTACTACTGCTACTACTGCTACTGCTGCTGCTGCTTCTGCTGCTGCTGCTTCTGCTGCTGCTGCTACTGCTACTGCTACTACTACTGCTACTGCTACTGCTACTACTACTACTGCTACTGCTGCTGCTACTGCTGCTGCTACTGCTGCTGCTACTGCTGCTGCTACTGCTGCTGCTACTGCTGCTGCTACTGCTGCTGCTACTGCTGCTGCTACTGCTGCTGCTACTGCTGCTGCTGCTACTGCTGCTGCTGCTGCTGCTACTACTACTGCTACTGCTGCTGCTACTGCTGCTGCTGCTACTGCTGCTGCTGCTACTGCTACTGCTGCTGCTGCTGCTGCTGCTGCTGCTGCTACTTCTGCTTCTTCTGATTCTGCTTTTCCTTCTCCTCGTCCTTCTCCTCCTTCTCCTCGTCCTTCTCCTCCTCCTCGTCCTTCTCCTCCTTCTCCTCCACCTTCTTCTTCTTCTTTTATGTGAGAACCCTGATTTGATTCCAGTATCTCCAGATTTGCCCGCTGTCACTCTTCCTTGCAGCTACCTAGCAAATAATGAACAGGCATCTGTTTTCTCATTTAAAACCCTGTGTACGGATGGCAAGCTTTCTTAGTGAAATAGTCTTTACTGTGATGTGAAGAGTGTTCTCTACAAAGTGTACACAGAGTTTTTTTAATGTGAGAAAAATGTATGTCTGTTCATGGATGCCTGGATAACTCATAGATTTGATAATCAGCGAACAAAACTGATGATCTAGTATTTAAATTCCGGATCACTTTTAAATTTTTATCTTTAGAGTTAAATTGTATGAAGGATAAAGGGTCGATACTAGTAAAATTCATGGTGAATTCCGTTGAGGTATTAGTTCACAGTAATATAATGTACGGTTAAAAACTATAATATAGTTACCTTGTATGTCCGTCTCCTCAACTTAAGTTCTTTTAAAACTCTGTAGGCCTTTCGGGACTAGTTCCATCATCAGCAGAATGCATTAGGTCCGTTCTTGTTGACCCTTGTTGAAGCACTGACAGTGCGTGTTGGAAAATCCAAGAAAAATGTAATATATATATATATATATATATATATATATATATATATATATACATACAGAGGCATATTTGTGAACTATAAATTACCAAAAAGTATGATTTAACAAATTTTTATTAGAATGTTAAAACAATTGATTTTTCTGAATGTACTGGTTGCGAACAAAATATCAAAAGAAGTGATTTGCAAATAAATTTAGGACTGACCAAATATATTATTCTGTATCAGCGGAGATTTTTTTTTGATAAGCTAAGGAAACACATATATTTAACATTTTAAAGAAATCCACCGCTATGGTCTCGAGGTAGCGTGCTGCCTTGTCACGCAGCGGGCCCGGGTTCGATCCCCAGTCGGGACAGTTTTTCTGGGTGAGGTTTTTATCGGGGTTTTACCTCACCTGTAAGACAAATGTCAGGAGAAGTTTAAGGCCCAAACGGTCCCCGAAATCATATGGCCATCGCAATCATCATCATCATTCATATTCATCTTAAGCTTAGGATTAGGGACTCTCCTGGCGCAACACTATCATTATCATCACCCATCATATCATCGGGGCAACTTAATCCCGCCTTCCAGGCGCCCCAAACTCAGAAGTGGGTTACAAGTACACCATGCCAGGTGAGAACACCAGGAATGTCGAAAGACAACCTGGGGCATTTGCAAAAAAAAATTTAAACAATGACCTTCAAGAAAATCATTATTTCTTATATAATTTCAGGAACAATCTCTTACAGATGAATTCTCCTCCTGGCAGGAAAGCCTGCTGCTATTCTAGTGGTAAGTCGCCGGGTAAGCGACCACTTTTGTTATAGGCCTATGTTTCATTCTCGCAGGTAAAACGGTTCTTATTTTTAAATCACCAACTTGTGGGCAAACCGGCCACTCTTGTCATATGTGCCTTATCGCCAGTAAACCGGCCCTTATTGTTGTATGTTATTTTTCGACGGCAAGCCAGCTCATATTGGCATGTTGCTTTTCGCCAGCAAACCGACACTCATTGTTGTATGTTGCATTTTCGACGTCACGCCGGTCTTATTGTTGTATGCTGCTTTTGCCAGCAAGCCGGCACTTATTGTGGTTCGACAGCAAGCTGGGCCTTATTGTTTATGTTGTATTTCGTCGCCATGCCAGTTCTTATTGTTGTATTATGCTATTCGATGGAAAAACGACTCTTATTGTTCTATGTAGCTTTTGGCTGAAAACGACTCTTATTGTTGTACGTATGTTTCTATTACCGGCAAGCAGCCTCTTATTACTGTGTGCTTCTTTTGGCCGAAAGCCGCTTATTCTTCTAGTAAATCCTTTACACCGAGAATCCGTCTCTTATTGTTGTATGTTGATTTTCACCTGCAAGCTGCTCTTATCGTTACATGTAGCTTTTCTCCGAAAGCCAGCTCTTACTGTCGTGTGTTGCCCTTCGCCAGCAAGCCAACTATTCTTCTGGTATCTCCATTTCACCGACAATACATCTCTTATTGTTTTATGTCGAATTTTTACCACCGGCTCTAATCTTGTGTGTTGCTTTCGCACGGCAAACCGGCTATTATTCTTACATTACCATTTCGCCGGGAAGCCGGCTGTTATTGTCGGGTGTTGCTATTCCCCGGGGAGACAGCTGTTATTGTTGTGTGTTGCTTTTTGCCATTCTTCACATATCTCCTTTTCACCGGCAAATCGGCTCATATTGATGTTTGTTACTATTCGCCGCCACGCCGGCTATTCTACTTGTATTCACTTTACGCCTGTAAGCTGGCTCTTTTGTTAAAATTTCCTTTTCGGCTGCAAGATGTATCTTACTTTAGTGTGTTGCATTACGCCGGCAATCCGACTATTCTTCTTGAATTTCCTTTTCGCCAGCAAGTTGTATCTTATTGCTGTGTGCTGCTTTACGCCGGCAATCGGCCTATTCTTTTTATATTTCTTTTTCGCCAGCAAGCTGAATCATATTGTTGTGTGTGTTTTGAAGAAGTAATTCTTTTTCCACATTGTGGCGACGTTTTGAAGAAGTAATTCTGTTCATGCCCGATGTTGCAGTAACATTTTGAAGAAGGATTGGTGTCCGAAAAAATAATTCCTGGTTTAGGTTGGGTTTAGTTTTTTTGTAGAGCCGGATTCTCTTCTCAAGGTCGGAAGTTGGTACACTGGATAGGAAAACACTTCGAAATCATAAAAAATGTTTCTTGTAGAAATAATTACAAATTTATTCACTTTGTAGGTTCCCAGCAGATTAAGTAAATGTAAGTGGTATTATTCTTCACTAGCAATTAAAATAAATTATTTTCTTTTCTGGAATCAATTATTCTTGTATTAAATATTACATTTTATCTTGAAAACTCTTCTTGCTTCTATCTTTGTGGAAAGTTGTATGCAGAATGACTAGTGTAATTATTTTATTATTTTTAAAGAACATTATTACATCACATGATGCTATATTTAAATTCTATTGGTTAACAGCCCAGTAAATATAAGGTTCAAGTTTTATTTGTTAAACAAGAAAGTTAATTGTTTTAACATCCAATCAGAATTTAGTTTACTTTCATTTAAAAATATGAAGTTAGGCAGGTGTTCTTATTACAGTTCCAACAGAAAGCTTTATAATTTTGACAACAATGACTTAAAACAATTTTAAAAACATTATTTAGAAAGACTTATGTAATACAATTTATTTGTTACTGAAACATTTTTATTCAACAATGAATAAGAATGAATTATTCAGATGTTTTTCTTTATTTAAGCTATATTTAAATATTAAAAGAATTTTAAAGTATAAAATTATTAACTTAAACTTTCATATTTATTACATAATAAATATCATATGATATTAAAATCCTGCTGTAGCATTCCGGCAAGCCGGCTATTCTTCTTCTTTTTTTCTTTTCGCCGGCCAGCAGGCTCTTATTGTTGTGTACTTCAATTCACCGGCACATCGGCTATTCTTTTATGTTTGCAGTATGCCGGCAACCCGGCTCTTAATGTTGTGTGCTGCATTAAGCAGGTTATTAGTCTTGGACTTCCTTTGCGCCGGCCAGCCGGCTCTTGTTGTTGTGTGCTGTATTACACCGGCAAGCCGGTTATTCTTCTTATGTTGCCTTTTTGCCGGCCTGCCGGCTCTTGTTGTTGTGTGCTGCATTACACCTGCAAGCCGGTTATTCTTCTTATGTTGTCTTTTTGCCGGCCAGCCGGGTCTTGTTGTTGTTTGCTGCATTACACCGGCAAGCCGGCTAATCTTCTTATGTTGCCTTATCGCCGGCCAGTCGGGTCTTGTTGTGTGTTGCATTACGCCGGCAAGCCGGCTAATCTTCTTATATCTCATTTTCGCCAGGAAACGGACTCTCATTGTTGTGTGCTGCATTACGCCGGAAATCCCCCCATTCTTATATTTCCTTTTCGCCGGCCAGCCTGTTGTTGTTGTGTATAGCATTAATTCGGCAAGCCAGCTATTCTTCATATATTTCCTTTTATATTTCCTTTTTGTGTGCTACATTACGCCGGTAAGCCCGCTAAGTCTTCTTACTTTACCTTTTCACCAGAAAACCGGCTCTTATTGTTGTGTACTGCTTTACGCCGAAAATCCGCCTTTTCTTTTTATATTTCCTTTTCGCCGGCCAACCGGCTCTTGCTGTTGTGTATTGCACTACGCTGGCAAGCCAGCTATTCTTCTTATATTTCGTTTTTGCCGGCCTTCCGGCTCTTATTTTTGTGTGCTGCATTACGCCGGTAAACCGGCTATTCTTCTTATATATCCTTTCCGCCGGCCAGCCGACTCTTCTTGTTTTGTGCTGAAATACAACGGCATGCCGGCTATACTTCTTATATTTCTTTTTCAACGTCCAGTCGGCTCTTGTTGTGTCTGCATTACACCGGCATGCCGGCTATTCTTCTTATATATCCTTTCCGCCGTCCAGCCGGCTCTTCTTGTTGTGTGCTGCATTACACCGGCAAGCCGGCTATTCTTCTTATATTTGCTCTTCGCCGGTTAGCCAGCTCTTCTTGTTGTGTTCTGCGTTACACCGGCAAGCCGGCTGTTTTCCTTACATATCCTTTTCGCCGGCCAGCCGGTTTTTCTTGTTGTGTGTTGCATTACACCGGCAAGCCGGCTGCTGTCTTATATTTTCTTTTCGCTGGCAAGCCGACTCATAAGGTTGTTTGCTGCATTACGCCCGCAAACCGGCTATTCTTCTTATATTTTCTTTACGCCGGCCTGCCGGCTCTTGTTGTTGTGTGCTGCATTACACCGGCAAGCCGGCGATTCTTCTTATATTTTCTTTACGCCGGCCAGCCGGCTCTTGTTGTTGTGTGCTGCATTACACCGGCAAGGCGGCTGTTCTTCTTATATTTCCATTTCGCTGATCAGCAGGCTCTTCTTCTTGTGTGCGCCATTACAACGGCATGCCGGCTATTCTTCTTATATTTTCTTTACGCCGGCCAGCCGGCTTTTGTTGTTGTGTGCTGCATTAAACCGGCAAGGCGGCTGTTCTTTTTATATTTCCATTTCGCTGATCAGCAGGCTCTTCTTCTTGTGTGCACCATTACAACGGCAAGCCGGCTATTCTTCTTATATTTTCTTTACGCCAGCCAGCCGGCTCTTGTTGTTGTGTGCTGCATTACACCGGCAAGGCGGCTGTTCTTCTTATATTTCCATTTCGCTGATCAGCAGGCTCTTCTTCTTGTGTGCACCATTACAACGGCAAGCCGGCTATTCTTCTTATATTTTCTTTACGCCGGCCAGCCGGCTCTTGTTGTTGTGTGCTGCATTACACCGGCAAGGCGGCTGTTCTTCTTATATTTCCATTTCGCTGATCAGCAGGCTCTTCTTCTTGTGTGCACCATTACAACGGCAAGCCGGCTATTCTTCTTATATTTTCTTTACGCCGGCCAGCCGGCTCTTGTTGTTGTGTGCTGCATTACACCGGCAAGGCGGCTGTTCTTCTTATATTTCCATTTCGCTGATCAGCAGGCTCTTCTTCTTGTGTGCACCATTACAACGGCAAGCCGGCTATTCTTCTTATATTTTCTTTACGCCGGCCAGCCGGCTCTTGTTGTTGTGTGCTGCATTACACCAGCAAGGCGGCTGTTCTTCTTATATTTCCATTTCGCTGATCAGCAGGCTCTTCTTCTTGTGTGCACCATTACAACGGCAAGCCGGCTATTCTTCTTATATTTCCTTTACGCCGGCCAGCCGGCTCTTGTTGTTGTGTGCTGCATTACACCTGCAAGCCGGCTATTCTTCTTATATTTCCTTTACGCCGGCCAGCCGGCTCGTGTTGTTGTATGCTGCATTACACCGGCAAGGCGGCTGTTCTTCTTATATTTCCATTTCGCTGATCAGCATGCTCTTCTTCTTGTGTGCACCATTACAACGGCAAGCCGGCTATTCTTCTTATATTTCCTTTACGCCGGCCAGCCGGCTCTTGTTGTTGTGTGCTGCATTATACCGGCAAGTCGGCTACTGTCTTATATTTTCTTTTCGCTGGCAAGCCAGCTCATATTGTTTTTTGCTGCATTACGCCGGGAAGTCGGCTATTCTTATATTTCCTTTCCGCCGGCCTGCCGGCTATTCTTGTTGTGTGTTTCATTACACCGGCATGCCGACTATTCCCTTATATTTTCTTTTCGCCGACAAGCCGGCTCTTATTTTGGTTTGCTGCGTTATGCCGGCACACCGGCTATTCTTCTTATATTTTCTTTTCGCCGGCAACGCGGCGCTTATTGTTGAGTGATGGATCATGCCGGCAGCCGGCTATTCTTCCTACATTTTCTTTACGCCGTCCTGCCGGCTCTTATTGTTGTGTGCTGCATTAGGTCGTTAAGCCGGCTATTCTTCATATAGACCTATTTCCTTTTCGCCGGCAGGCGGGCTCTTATTTTTGTTGCTGCATTACAGCGCACAGCCGGCTAATCTGCTTTTATTTCCTTTCCGCCGGTCAGCCGGCCACAATAATTGTGTGCTGTATTATGCCGGCAAGCCGACTATTCTTCTTATATTTCCTTTTCGCCGGCAACCCGGCTCTTTTTGTTGTGTGCTGCATTATGCCAGCAAGCCGGCTATTCTTCATATACTTCTTGTTTCGTTTTCGCCGGCAAGCCGGCTCTTGTTGTTGTGTATTGCATAACACCAACAAGCCGGCTATTCTTGATATATTTGCTTATCGCCGGAAAGCCGGCTCTTATTTCTGCGTGCTACATTATAACGGCAAGCCGGCCTTTCTTCGTATATTTCCTTTTCGCGGGCAAGCCGGCCCTTATTGTTGTGTGCAGCATTACCCCGGCAAGCCGGCTGCTGTTCTTATATTTTCTTTTCGCCGGCAAACCGGCTCTAATTATTGTGTGCTGCATTACACCGGCCAGTTGGCTATTCTTCTTATATTTCATTTTCGCCAGCCAGCCGACTCTTATTGTTGAGTGCTACATTACGCCGGCAAGCCGACGTTTCTTTTTATATTTCTTTTTCGCCGGTCAGCCGGCCCTATTTATTGTGTATTGCATTACGCTGGCAAGCCGGCTATTCTTCATATATTTCCTTTTCGCCGGCAAGCCGTCTATTATTGTTGTGTGTTGCCTTTCGCCGGAAATTCGGCTATTATTCTTGCATCTTCATCTTACCCGCAAACCGTCTCTTATTGTTGCGTGTTGCTTGTCACCGCAAGCCGGCTCTTATCGAATTACGCCTATGTAGTTTTTCACCGGCAAGCTGGCTCTAATTGTTGTATTATGCTTTTCGCCGTCAAGGAATTTCTTATTGTTGTGTGTTGCTTTTAACCGGCAAAGCCGACTATTCTTCTTGTACCCACATTTTGCCGGCAAGCCGGCTCTTATTTTTGCATGTTGCTTATCGCGCCGACTTTTATTGTTTCATGTTCCTTATCACCATCAAGTCGGCTATTCTTTTATTTTTATTCTTCTCGGCATGCCAATTTTTCGGATATATTATCTCCTTCACCTGCACACCTAAAATCTGAAAATATATATTTCTGTAATAAAATAAAAATCAGTAAATAATACCAGAATACCTAATATACATTTTATTTATTTATTCAATCCACAATTAAATTTAAAAAAATAACTTTATAATATATGAATTTAATCTCTCCCCTAGTTTTTCATCTTCTGTGGGTTCTCGGATCTTTTGTTTAGCCTTTTCGTCGCCTGTTATATTCGACCATTCTCTCCAGTGTTGCTCAGTTTCTCCATCGTTAAGTTGCAGAATTCTGAAATCGACATGCCTTACCAATATATGTTGTCCCAAATTACGTTAACCTTCCTTTTTTTACTTCAGTTTATATTTGGAATGCAGTCCTATTTCATTATAATGATGTCACAACCATTCCAATCTTCGGTCCTATATTTCAGCTGTTATATTTAGCGCTTTTTATTTAATTTTCAAGTCTATTTTTATCTTATTCTCTATTATAAACTTTGAATCCTTATATCATTCTCATAATTTTACTTTCTTATGTCATTAGATGTCATTGCATTCTAGTTGTTAGTGTGCAAGCCTCACTTCTTTAGAGCATGGTTTGTCTAATAATCGTTTTATGTATTGCTCATTTCTTTACTTGTATATCGTCACATTTGTATGTTATTCAGAGCTCTAATGAATGTTTAGCTCAAACACTTTAGCTTACATGTTCTGCTCTATATAATTTGCAAAAGTATTAGTAGAAGGACTTTACTAGACTAAAAGTAAGAAGTATACAATTTTATTTAAAATTATGCAATCAATGGGCAACAAGCCGTATGTGCGGTATAAAGTCCGTTTCATGAAAATGTCTAAGCAGGTCCTAATAATATAAAAGAAAAAAACAAAAAGACAACGCAATAACAATATAATTGCATTATACATTAATTAAGGTATGCATAATTACTAATTATTAATAATATTACATTTGATTTACATATTTATTTGTTCACGAATGGGTATTGTTCTTTCTTATCCGCGTCGTGTCTAGAAATTTACCCTATTTACCATTCTTTTAATTCTCAGCTCTCTCTTCCGCTCCTATTTCATCATCATAATTTTCCTTCCATGGAGTTAAGTCACTTGTTGGCCTGTCCCGCTCCCACTTTAGGCTTAGACCAGACGTCTCTTCATTGGACGTTCTCGTCGTCTTTCCCCAATTGGTTTCTAATACTTCAGGATTTTTGGTAGCTTTTCGTTTTCCATTCTATCAACATGTTCAAACCTTTCATTTTAGTAATTTACAGTTATTTTTTAACACTGAAATTATTACCTTTAGTTCGTTTGTTATATCCGAGTTAGTTTTATAGTCCGACTTTTTGTATTCTGCTGTTTTTCACAATTACTTCATCTCCGTTGCTCTTATTGTTGAGGCGCCAGCTGTTTGGATAAAACATGATCAATTGTATCGAGTAGTCAAAATTTGTATAATTTATTCATTGTTTTCTTTTACGTTGTTTTTGTCTTAAATACATTTGTATTATATCTTTATCATCATTTTATAATATATCATATCGTTTCTATTAGGTTTTCATTATTTTGTAATGTTATGAATATTTAACGTATTTTTTATATCCCCTTTATCGTTCATACAATTTAAGTATAAAGATAAAAATTTTAATCTGATCCGGAATTTAAATACTAGATCATCAGTTTTGTGCGCTGATCATTTTTCTATGAGTTATCCAGGCATCCATGAACATACATAATTTTTTCTCACATTAAAAAACTCCGTGTACACTTTGTAGAAAACACTTTTCACATTACAGTAAGGACTGTTTCACTAAGAAAGCTTGCCATCCGAACACAGGGTTTTAACGTGAGAAATACAGATGCCTGTTCATTAATTCCTAAGTAGCTGAAAGGAAAAGCGACACCGGGAAAATCTGGAGATTCGGGAATCAAATCAGGGTTCTGGCATAAATTGTTATCTTTAGTTGTAGGCTATTAATTAATGCATGCGAATGAAAAGCCTAATTACATTAATTACAATATTACATTCGGAATGTATATTGGGCTATAATTTTGAACATTTTAAATTTTTCCCGGTCTGTTCAATTTCTAATGTGATACGATGTCCTGTTCTAGTGGTAACTGTGGTTGCCAATTCGCACAGCTAAAGTTTAAGTCTGGCAGCTGCTCCAATATAGTACACAGATGAATTGATAATCTAAAAATTATCACGTATACCACAGATGCTGGAACTTGTACTTGTAGTAAGTCTACTGCTCAGGTAGAGAGTAGAAATAGAACATAACTGACTTGTAGAGATAGCTCGACCTTCCTAGTTGAGGGTCGAGAAAAAACTTAATTTGAAGAGTGAACTCAACCTACCTAGTCGAGCGTCTATAGAGAACTTGGTTGAGGGTCGAGAGAACACATGAGTAAATAAATTACTAACACAAGAAACTAGCAATCAGACCGACAGCACTCATAAATCAATAAACAAAAGACAATAAGTTCGGTCTGATGCAAACAAATGTAATCAAAAGCAAGCATATTCAAATTCGAATGTAAACAACTATAGACAAGAAAAACGGAAAATCATTTCGAATTCTCTACTGCGTAGCAATGGCGAAGAAGTGTAAAATAGTGGCATCTCCGCCAAACATAAACATTAAATCTAAGACTTAACACCTGGTTATTTCAGAATATAGGTGAGAATTTATCAATGACGTAGGTTTACATACATACAGTACTCATAAACATACTGTAAATATTGAGTTCAGGCTAAGTGGAAGTTTTTTGTCAATGCACCTAATGTGAAACTGTAGAACTTTATGGCCGAAGTGCCAGTTGTTTGGTTGAAAATTAAGTTATCATATAAAATAATGATGATGATGATGATGATAATAATAATAATAATAATAATAATAATAATAATAATAATAATAATAATAATAAGAATAAGAAGAAGAGGAAGAAGAAGAAGAGGAAGAAGAAGAAGAGGAAGAAGAAGAAGAATAAATATAATAGTAATTGTAATGATGATGGTGATGATTATGCAGGTAATGTGTAGTAGATTTTAAAAAAAATATTCGGAATATTTTCTCAGTCGTAATTAAACCACTCTTCAAAGTCAGAAACCATCAGATTCTGTGGTCTTGAGCTACCTTTCAGCAAGGTTATGTGATGATACCAGTTTCTGACTTCGAAATTCTGGCTTCGATCCGAAGAATTCGTTACGACCCAATTTTAGAGTTTCAATATTTTCAATTTTTTCGAAATTTCGCACAAGAAATGTGCCAAGGATTCGAACAGATTATAATCTACAGGCGCAATATCAGCTCTATATGGTGGGACGTGATATCAAAATAATTCCTCGAAATTATTGAATGTTTGACGTTATTGATCCTGAAGTATGCTGTATGTCGAGGTTTGAAACCGCGACTCTCAGATTTTCATGAACTCCTTGCAGTTGACAATAAAGATCTCAATATACTGCACGTCCCGTCGTCGGAACAAGCTCTCTGTGAATCACAACTTCAACTGACACTCAATATCACATTAAAAACCGTCAGTACTTACGAGAAACTTAATAATACGAATATTTGTGTTTCATTTAGTCTAACAGAATTAAGGCCATAAAGCATTCACTTCCACTCAATAAGCTAAGATGCAGATTTGAAATAATATTATATTTGAATTATATTTAATTTTAAAGTAATATGTTAAAGGTGGATTGATGAGTGTGATGTCCCAAGTTGTAGATATGTGATTGTAATAATTTAAAACACTGTAATTTTGCCACGGCACTGATGACTCCAGTCAGGGGAATGAGGAAAAGTTTCTTACACAAACAAATAACGACACTTTGTTAACAATTAAACTAAAAGTGATTTTATTAAAACTCTCACTTCAGTTTAGAGGAATCTTGCAGATCAATAATTTAGAAGATTCCGGCTTAGGTTAATAATTTTCACTTATAGAAGATTACCATTTTATGTATATAATGGATGACGAATTCTAACGGTCAATCCTTCAAGTATTATACTTTATTTCCACTTATGGACTATTTTTATTGAAGATGGATGAAATTTATATTGCTATATGACCTTCCATAAGTCCAACACTATTCTTTCAACTAATATCAAGAAAATAAATCACTATTCTCTCATTTCTTGAAGAGTCGTTGCTTAACATGTCTGACCTCCTTCAAGTATTGTAGCCATCTTGTTATTCTGTTACAACCTCGAAGTTCTGATTGGTCCAACTGAAAAGGAAGGGGTACTGCTAGCTGACTCCCATCCAATTCGCCCAATCCCATTTATTTGTTTATAAAAATATCAGTTTGAATATTTAAAGTATTTTACATAGGCCTATATTGAATCAGTTAGAAAAACATCTAACTGTATTAACAGTTTATATTGACCAGTTTTAATTTTTTTATATACTTATAAAAAAAAATATGAATTCTCTAAATCAATCCTATGGCCATTCTTAATAAAAATAAATATAATTATATTTAAATATCAAATAAACAAAACAAAAACCCTTATTATTATTATATGGGGATAAATATCCGGTTTTAATGTTTAATATAGGCCTAAATGTAATAATGCTAGTTTCCACACAATCTATTAAGAAATATTTTTGTAAGTTATAATATGAAAAATCAGTTGATTGTATATAAAGACTTTTTTAATTAATTTTATGATTAAACCATGTTGCAATCTTTACTTTTAGAACATACAAATCCGCTCCTTAGTCATCAGACATTATTACTAAACATTTGTAAAACATTGCGAACAAAACAATAAGTCTGGAGGTGATGGCTTGAAGTTCAACATTTTTTAATATTTGTATACGACTTCTTCTGCAGTATTACTAGCTTTCCCACCTAGTTTGTTTTCGTTCCTGCCCTCCCTGTAGCAGGTTGTTCAGCCTAGCATAGAACAGTATATCCTTCCACTTCACTGGCCAAAATTCACGAATACGGTAAACTATAAAATTAATAACATAAGCTATTCATTATTTATCACTGTATAATTAATTTTCTCTACAAAGATCAAAATACATTAATCATTTTTAACAAGTCAAGTTGTATTAAACCGGTTAATACATTTTAAATTTAATGAAAATCCTATTTTTTATAATGACGTCATCAATGCATTAAGTTTACGAAATGTAGCCTACTTGATAATGTAATATTACCTATACATGAATAAAGTGCCCAATATCAATAGGTAAATGCATAGAGCTTAATTATTATAACATTTTCTTAAAATCGTATTCCAATAAGCATAGATGTAGACACTTTTTGAGCTGCCCATTTCTTGACAGAAGAAGGAATATTAGAGATTAGGGAAAATTGATAGAGTGAAGATATACAGCTACAGTTATCGTTTATATTACGATAGGAAGATAGACAATAGAAATTAAATAAAACGTAGATTGATAACTAGGTGGAAAAATTATACTTTAATAAAAATATTCGTTTTTAGCTTATATAAAAAAATAGAAAAATGCTATAATATTACTGTCATTATGAAAACATGGTTGGAAGTATCAGTTTTCACATATATACTAATACCATTGCAATTCGATGAAAATGAAAGATAAAAATCTACCTTTACTAAAGTCTTATAATAATAACAATAAATAAGTAGTGTAAAATAATAAATAGTTCATTCCTTTTAATAAGTAATTAAATGAAACCATATACATGGTTGTGAATAACCCTGGTGCAATATGAGTATTTTGAATTGCAGGTAGTTTCACTGAAGGATCTCATATTCCGCAGATAACTCGTCATCTTGTCGTTAAGTAACAAGATCCAACTAATTACAGTCTAATTTGGATCTCCGTTCACGTACATTGCAAGCTGCTCAAGTTTACTTAGTGTTCCGTAACACCAAACTTGTGTAACAAGGCCTATATTATATTTTTCTTTACTTGTAACAGACTCATATCATATGTAACATAATGGAGTTATCAGAGATCACATTTTAGGCACAGTGAGCTGTACAATTCACAGTTCTCTTCGAAACTATGTTAACGACTACAACATCAACAACAAAAATAATATTAATCATAATAAAAATAATTTTAATAATAAAGAAAATAATAGTAATAATTTATAAATGCCCCTCAATTTTTGTCATTTTAGACATTTCTGGTTTATCTCCTGGCAATGGCGTAATTCCTACATTCCTACTTACCTGGCGTCCAGATTTGAGAAGTTATCCTCCTACCACAATATTGACACTAGGTCACAAGATAGCAGTCTGCTAACAATTCCTCTTCATAACACTTCCTCCTATTCTACTTCCTTCACAGTAGCCTCTGCCCGCTCCTGGAATCTCCATCCTCGAGATATCAGGGGTTGCCGCACACTTGGCACCTTTAAGTCACGCTTATACAGTTACCTGTTGTCTAATAATTATTTTTTCTCTATTTATTTAATTTTATACTATGTCATTAATCTTTTCCTCGTTTTTTTATTTATCTTGTACATATTATATATTTAATTCGTTAAATTTAGAGTAAATCAAAATACATTATAAATATTAATTGCATTGTATTCATAACTTGTAATCGTTTTATATATATATATATATATATATATATATGTATTGTAATTTAGATTTAAGACTTTTCTTTTGTATTTTTTTTAAACCTGGTTGAGTGGTAGACAAGGCCTTAAGGCCTTAACTCTGCCAGGTAAATAAAGCTATTATTATTATTATTATTATTATTATTATTATTATTATTAATTGTAACCCACTTCTGAGGTTGGGGCGCCTGGAAGGTGGGGTTACGTTGCCCCAATGATATGATGGGTGATGATGATGATGTGCCAGGAGAGCCAATAATCCTAAGCTTAATCTAAGATGAATATGAATTAAATTCAATTTATTTTCAGAAGCCTCAATATTTCTTCAAATTTTATCTAATTCCATGTATTATTTTTGCTAGAGCAGTAAAATATATAGGATATATCTATTTTTCTGTGTTTCTTTTATAAGCCTTGTTTATTGTTCCTCTATTTTTGTGCAGGGGCCTATGTGTTTTTATTACATTAATTTTTGCTGGCGATTTAATATCCTATGTCGTCGGGACGAGAATATTTAGGATACGTAGGCGGGTCTAGGATCTTCAAGTGTATTAAAGGTATCTAGGAGAGCGATTAAATTATTTTCTTTGTCACGCATTTTTTTCCCCCTAAAGGAATCAATCTATATTAATTTTAACGCTAGGTCTACTATAAAATACATCCTGTAAGTGAAATTCCAACGATATATCTCTCGTCTGAGGAAATTCAGGAAACACCTCACTCAGATTGGTTGATATCGGAATTTTAAACCGGGATCTCCCAAACACAAATTAAAATTCTATCATCTGTACCAACTCGTTTTATGTGTAGCTTCGTTTTATCTTAATTGCAATAAAATTCTTTCTTCTGTAATATGAATCCTCAGAGTGAGATTATTTTTTCTGGTACGCCCAAATAACAGAAAGTGTATCCCCTTTTATAAATTGGCAAAATATGAACAATCCGATCAAAATCTTCGACCAACGCTTCCGCCATTTTTTAAATAATAACTCAAATCGTGTTCATAGAGTTTATCAGAGGATGAAGAGGACGTACATCTCAGTGGTGTTACCAGCTGTAGATAAATGGTGATCATGTAGGGTGGTATACCTATTATACCGTATTCGGCCTTAGTTTATATTGTACTGTCAACAAAGTCACAAAAGGTATTCTTCCGCAGGCATCTGTGATTGGTGGAGCGATGGTACTATTTTACGCGCCATCTGACTTCCCTCTCTGATGTTTTTTAATACGTCATATTCAACGCGATCAGCCATGTTGAAATGACTGAATTTCCCTCTTCGTCAACTGACATGCGGGAAATGGTGTTATCTTTAAATTTATATAAATTTGTACTTACTCTTCACCATTGTTATTTTTTTCATTTGTTATATTATGTTTTATTTCTTTATTATTAGTTTTGCGATAATTTTGTTCATACATAGTAGTTATATTATATAAAATGTAGATTCATCACGGAACTATGTTTTCATCTACGCCGCTGGAAACGATGTCATTAGGTTCATGTGGCCAATGAAATCATACTTAACCACGTGCTTCTGTTTACATTACAACATAAACTAAGGCCGAAACCTATATAGACGTTAGTGAAGAAACTGTATAGCAGTGAACTATTATAATTCTTCGATTCTAAATGAAGCCAGTTTCGTACACGGCAGTGGACAGGATGTGTGGAAAGAATGGGGAATGAAAGAGGGGTAAGAAAACTTTCAAGTAAACTTCCCAGTAGTTCGGCCTAGAACAATATAGGATAATAACATTGATAACGATTTTAAGGAGGTGAATTAAAAAGGAAAGCAGACTAAGAGCTTGTGAGATGAAATTTATGCGCCGAACAGCTGGCTACACCTAATGGGATCGAAAGAAAAATGTAGAAATCCTTCAAGAACTTAATGTGTCACTAATACTGGACTACATCTCCAGATATCAGCTAAACTGGAAGGAACATGTCTCAAGAATGGCTAGATCCAGAATCGCCAAGGCAATAATAAACTACTGTCCAAATAGTACAGTCATTTGGTTCTAAAAAAAGGGGTTACCTGGAACGTTTTCCGGGAGTTTTGAAAATGGGCAATTTTATAGATTTCGATGTGCTCTTTCCGAATTTCAACTTTGCCACCTCGTATCTTTGCCGCTCGCGCCGCCATCTTGGAAAAATGGCCCCTAAAAGCAGTTTTTTGATAATATCTCCTTTCCGACTCATTTTACGATAAAAATATGTATAGGCTCTATACAAAATTAAACTAGAGAACATTTCCTACAATTCATGTAATAACCTTTTTTTCGTAAAATCAATAGTTTCGGCGTACGAGAGCCGCAAAATGTAGTTCAACACGCGTTTAGGTCAAAGAATCTCATGTCCACACTATCTTGAGGTAGAGTAAGGGGAGCGTTTTTTTTATAATGGTATCCCCAGTAGACCTAACGCACATGCAATTCACTATTCCAAAATTTAGCGTATTTTCCTTCGTTTCGCTGTTCTTGATGGACCAGATGTTGCGAGTTCATTGTCTTTAGTACCGATCGAAACGTCACAGACCGAACTTTCTTCCACAACATCCGCGATGGGATTATCAGTTTCATCCCAATCCTCTTCGTTCTTGATTTCATCATACGTTTAATCGAAAATCTTCTCCGTTTCTTCCTCTTCATCGCTATCTTGTGATGGAACTTGCGCGTTACTACAGGTACTACTACAATTCGTGCATATAACGGAGCACTTTAACCCAGCCTTTCTGCATCCACAAGCTTTCTGACATCTCTTTTTGCATTCGCTGGGAACTCGAATATGGTGAAAGGAATTAGCCCGTTCTTATTTCTTTTCTATTCTTATTGTTTGCATCATTGCCCAGGAATTTATTTTGTGACACAGTTGGGATCATTGTCTCGTCAGAAAGTATATCTACTGAAGCAGCTTTTAGTGATCGGGATTGCTCCGTACCTATGGTTTGCTACATATTCCGGATATACGTCAAATACCATAATGGCATTGGATGTTTAGTTCGATCGAACGTAGGTAATGCACGTATTGCAAATGGATGAAAACAATTCACCGCAATGCCAAATGACTCGGTATTTTCCTCCGTCGGTGATATAGATCTTCTTATTCTTTTCACCGCTTCATCTACGCGTTCAAATAAATATATTCTCAAACAAGGATAAAGAAAAATTTCGCAACAAATATATTCACACAAAAAGTATCCTAGATAAAACATCTGCAGATGATGTTTTATTCTTGCATGCCTTCAGTGGCTGTGATACAACATCAGCATTATTTAATCAAGGAAAAATGAAATTTAAACAAGGTTATCCAGGTATTAAAAAATCCAAATGCTGATCCAGAGATAATTGCTAAACCCGGAGAACGCCTCCTTCTTGAATTATACAGTTACAGTAACGAGAAATGTAAGAAAAGTATGTCTTTAAACACCTATAGATATGCATGCTTCACAACATCAGCATATACCGTAAAAGTAAATTTAATATTGCGTTGCTACCACCAACAGATGCAGCAGCACGACAACCTATCACCCGGTTCAGCAGTGGTATGGGAATAAACAAAATGCAGAGCAATAAGAATGGAAAAGAAACAAGAACGGGCTAATTCCTTTCACCACATTCGAGCTCCCAGCGAATGCAAAAAGAGATGTCAGAAAGCCTGTGGATGCAGAAAGGCTGGGTTAATATGCTCCGTTATATGCACGAATTGTAGTAGTACCTGTAGTAACTCGCAAGTTCCATCACAAGATAGCGATGAAGATGAAGAAACGGAGAATATTTTCGATCAAACGTATGATGAAATCAAGAACGAAGAGGATTGGAATGAAACTGATAATCCCATCGCGGATGATGTGGACAAACGTTCGGACCGTGACGTTTCGATCGGTACTAAAAACAATGAACTCGCAACATCTGGTCCATCAAGAACAGCGAAACGAAGGAAAATGCGCTAAATTTTGGAATAGTGAATTGCATGTGGGTTAGGTCTACTGGGGATACCATTATAAAAAAACGCTCCGCTTACTCTACCTCAAGATAGTGTGGAAATGAGATTCTTTGGCCTAAACGCGTGTTGAACTACACTTTGCGGCGCTCGTACGCCGAAACTATTGATTTTACGAAAAAAAGGTTATTACATGAATTGTAGGACATATTCTCTAGTTTAATATATAAATATTTTTATCATAAAATGAGTCGGAAAGGAGATATTATCAAAAAACTGCTTTTAGGCGCCATTTTTCAAAGTTGGCGGCGCGAACGGCAAAGATACGAGGTGGCAAAGTTTAAATTCGGAAAGAGCACATCGAAATCTACAATATTGCCCATTTTCAAAACTCCCGGAAAACTTTCCAGGTAAAACTACCAAATGACTGTACTAAAAATGGGAAACGGTCACCTGGTCGACCTATGAAAAGATGGCACGAAAACCGCTTTCTCGGGCCGTAACAGTTCTTCTAGGACTAATACCTGGCAGGATGATGATGATGATGATGAATTAATAAAGAATTATTCGAAAACAATATCTCAGAGCATGGTGTATGGATAACTTATTTTCAACAAGCCATGAACCTCCGGGTCTAATTCTCCCATTAAATTTATCTGCGCACTAAAGACAAGTAAATAACATTATGTTTTCAAGGACAGTACATTGATTTTTTCCACTGTGTGTAAATATGAAACCTTCATTAAAGTGTGTAAGCGTATATCAGGAAATGTGGTGAGGGGTAATAGAGCGAAAAACAAAGTATGGGAATTAACGCATCAACGATAATGTTCAAAGAACTAAACAACTTAATTATTGTGGTTTATATTGTATTGCTGAAAGGAACAAATCATTCCAGGTCACAAGCCAATTGTAAGTGCAGGCTCACAGATATGTAGGGGTTTTGTTATTTAGTGTCATGTGGTTGCTCTCATGTGGGTTCAAAATGCAAACATTTCATGGTTACCATATGCTTCACATGCAACGAACCTTCGTCCAGTTTGCATTTCCTTTTCCCACTCTAGCCGGAAGAGCCCTGATATGCAGCAGATACACGTTGTACATACAGGTGTGGTATCTTTGTGGCCGTGAATTAAATATCACCACTAAACTTTCTCTATTTTCGTAGCATAAAACAGATAACACAACTTTTTAATTGACTTATATTTTTGACTACATTTAAGCTGTGTAGATGGATAAAAATTCAAAATAAGAACATTTATCTCTGATTTTAATTACCCTACAGAATTAAAATGTTCATGTTAATTAAGGGGAAATTTATATTAATAATATTGGTGTATTTTAAACACTTTAAACAATTAACTCAGGATATTTACGTAATTCCTCAAAACATCACCATATTGGTATAATCGTTTTCAAGAATTGTTACAAATATGCTGCAGAATGTTAAGGAAGCTTTAATCATTTTACGATGAAACACTTAAAGGCCATATTTGCTATATATATATATATATATATATATATATATATATATATATAGTATAGCCATTAAAAATAGTATATTGCCAAACGAGGTTCGGAAATGATTTTTATAGAAGGGAGAAAAATGTTTAAAAACCGAGCGATAGCGAGATTCTGTAAAGCACTTCACAAAAGTGCGTTGCATATTATTTTTTGCGCGATGGTGTTTTCAAGATAAGAAATAATAGTAAAATTATAACATATTTTTTGGAAATATTTGCGTTCATTACAAACAACTGACTAACGTTAACAGTGTGGGCAATGTTCATTAGTTGAAACTACAGGAGGCCGTTACACCAATCAGTCATAAGATGGCGGCAAGTACGTATTTTTTGTTTTATATTGTTTCAAATAAAGTTCAGTTCATTTAAAATGCAGTGATTTATTTCGTATAATGTATATTAACACCACCTTTTCGATATTTTTGGTATATACATTGTACGTAGTATACATAGAGGGCAGTGGTTTTACTTCCCACACGTGGTTTGTAACATCTAATATTACAGTATTGTTATTTTATTACAGTATAGTTATTAGGTTGGCAACCCCGAAATGTAGGAAGTTGAACTTTCAATCATGGACGCTATTGCTGTAAGTACGACAAAAAGCACTATAGCGTCATTTTTTCGAACTATCGTATAGAACATTCAATATATTACAGGTACAACAATAACATTTATAGGAAATATTACTTTATATTTAAGGTATATAAACGTGCGTATACACTTCGTCGTCACAATTAAATTTTTCCATTAAGCAATGAAAGCCAAATATGTCATGAAATGAAAAATGAATGTTAATGTACTAATAAAATTGAAATAAGGTTGGTTAAATTAGAATCAGACATATTTTTTATTATGAGTTAATTTTACTGTTCTTCATTATTGACTCTCTTAGGCTAAGCATGTGTGAGCAGGTATGGCAGCCGAGAAAAACTCAAAGGAGGTATTTACCAATATGAAAAGACTTGACATAGAATGCTCAGTCTTCCAGGCAGAACTCCTTGGAATCCAAATGACAGTTGAATGGATTGAACTACAAAAAGATGTAACTTCAACATATGCTATACACGTAGATTCACAAGCCGCTCTTTTAGCCATAGTCAATAGAAAAGCATCCAACCCTTTGGTGATCCAAATCAGAGAAAAGCTAATCGTACTCAGAAATGCGAGTAAGACTGACCTCCACTGGGTTAAAGGTCACGCAGCCTTCGAGGGAATGAGAGAGCTGACTATCTGGCTAAACTAGACCGCTAGCTACAAAACTACTATCGACTACATCTCCATCCCTATAACACGAGACAAGCAGTTATTAAAAGAATACTATGAAACAATCTTTAGTGGAATTTAATTTACACAAAATCAAATGACGCCTTCCATACCAAAATGTTCATCCCCAACATACCCTATAGACACTCTCTATTTCTATTGCCTAACTATATAACCACACAATTTCTCACCAACCATGGACTATTTAAATCCTACCTACACAAAATGAACAAAACTGCTTCACCTTATTGCAACTGACCAGAAAAATCACTGCAGACGGCACACCATCTGATGACTGAATGCAACATGTTCTCCAGAGATCGACCAGCTATACTACAAATTGCTACTTCGCCAAATATTCTGACGTTCCACTTTAATACAGTCAACGTTGCAGAATTTCTTACGAGGATCTTCCGTCAACTACAAGAACAACTAGAACAATAATTGAACAATTGTAAAACTGTAAATATCCCGTGTTACACCATTGGTGAAACACGGGTTGTAGTATATATGTAAAAAAAGACATGTTTTTTCTTTTCTATTTAACAGAGGCAAGCTTACATTACGTTACATTGTACTACAATCACATTACTATACTTTAGTTAACTAGTAGGCCTAATTGAATAATTTGCCTCTATATCCCAAGAGTTATGTTCCTTGCCTCTGGTTCTGAGAACCGCAGGTTTAAACTCAGCTGAAATTGATGGATTTTTAGGAAAGAAAATCCAAAGGATATGTCCTCCGGGAGATACATCAAACCGTGCATCCCAATCTGAATATTTTAGTATCGTAAAGGAGCCACAAGCCTAAATTAGAGCCTCTGAGAAAAAAAATCTGCCTTTCCTATCCAAGTAATTCATAGATGACATGTTGGTGTTTCTTTAAGACGATGTCATTTGCTGACACCTGAAGGGAAATAAGCTTGGTTAAATGACTCCCGGAAAGGAGCTCACTTGCACCACATCAAAATAGACAGTAAATGACTAATTGTTCTAATAGCTAATAATAATAATAATAATAGTAATAATAGTAATAGTACTAATAATAATAGTAGTAATAATAATAGTAGTAGTAATGATAGTAGTGATGATAATAGTAATGATAATAGTAATGATAATAGTAATGATAATAGTAATGATAATAGTAATAATAATAGTAATAATAATAGTAGTAATAATAGTAATAATAATAATAGAGGAGGAAAAGAGGAAGACCGAAGAAAACGTGAGAGAAGGGGTACAAGCAGCTATGAATATTAGAGGATTGGAGGAAGATCAATGGATGGACAGGGAGGAATGGTGTTTGGTTTGCGGAAAACGCGTCAGCTGCCATGATACTGGATGATGATGATGATGATTATTATTATTATTATTATTATATTTTATTTATGCACAGATTCTCAATGCTTACACGACTTTCTGTGCCTAAAGTTTTATTTTCCTTCTCCACTCGTCCCTACCCATCCACTCCATGTCCTCCAGTCCTCTTGTTCTAATAATAATAATAATAATAATAATAATAATAATAATAATAATAATAATAAACTCATTGCTCGACAAGACTCCAAAGCTATTTTCCCTATTACCTGGAACCTGGCCTCACATTCACCTGTTTTAATCATAAACGTTCATCGAGAATAATGAAAGGAATAATATTAATAATAATAATAATAGTAATAAGTAGTATTATTATTATGGGGCACGCCGTAGCGTAGTGGTTAAGGCACTGAGCTACAAGCCGGAGGGTCGAGGGTTCAAGTCCCGTTGGGGTCAGGATTTTTAAACTGACCCAAACCCTCTGGCGGCACTATGGCCCTGGGGTCGACTCAGCCCCTAACGGAAATGAGTACCAGACGCTTGTTCTGGGGTGAAGGCGGCCGTCACGCAGGGCTGACAACCCGTCTGACATCAAGTGCCGATTGTCCAGAGAAAGTGGGAGCCTTAACCTCCTACTACCCCAAGGGCCTCCTGAGGCCTGTAGTGGGATTACTTTACTAATTATTATTATTATTATTATTATTATTATTATTATTATTATTATTATTATTATTATTATTATTATTATTATGAATCTTATGGCGCTCCAGACCTCCGAGACCATTAGCTACTATCCGTATGCTGACCTCAGATCTACCTGTACAGTGGAGGAAATTGGTATAACGGCACTAACTTTTATTAGTGAAACAACCTCAAATATTTATGCAAATACCGTATATGTGTCATAGATTACATATAATTATCTAGGACAATTTCATACAGGTCTCCACAATTTGTATTTATTATATATGTAAATATTACGTAAAAACTAAGAAAACGCTGTCCTAGGGGTGGAAATCGGTATAAAGCCAGGTCTACTTCTGGCTCTTACATAGACATAATTGTAAACAAAACACTGCAGTTACATGGAGAAGACGTGTCTGTGAGCATCGTTTATCAGTTACAACTCAGTAGTGCGTACAATGCCGCGTGGAAAGCCTCTATCAAATGAAGAGAAAGCAAGAGTTAGTGCCTTCAAGTAGATGGGCCTTTCCAATCGACAAATTGCTACGAAATTGGGACGTTCAAGATGTGTCATTGATATTTTTGTCAAACTGGGCTCACAATATAGAAACAACGGGAAGAATGGACGGACAAGAAAATTGTCTGAGCGCACTGAACATGTCATTTTACGTAAAGAAAAAGGTAAGAGTATGTTTTCTTCTCAAATCCAGGCTGATTTGAAGTTGTCATTAACAGCCAGAGGAGTAAGACAAATTCTGTCAGAAGACAGGAACCTAAAATAAACTACCTCTGAACAATGCACATAAGAAAGCTAGAATGACTTTTGCTGAAGAACACATGTCCTGGACCTCAGAATAGAACAAAGTAATATTCAGTGACAAGAAGAAGATTAATCTGGACGGGCCTGATGGCTTTCAGTATTACTGGCACGACCTCTGTACTGAAGAGCAAGTTAGAATGAGTAGGAACTTCGGTGTTGGAAGCGTTATGATTTGGGCAGCATTCTGCTTTAAAGGAAGATCAAAACTGGCATGGATACGCACCAAGATGAATTCTGGGTCCAACACTGAGGAGCTTCTGGAGTCCGAATTGATACGAATGTATGAGGAATTTGGCGAATATCTAATTTTTCAACAAGATAATACTTCCATTCACGTGTCTGCTAAATCAAAGGAGTGGTTCAGGAAGAAATAAATACCTCTTTTGACGTAGCCAGCCAGAAGTCCTGATTTAAACCCGATTGAGAACTTATGGGGGATCCTGGCAAGGCGTGTGTATCGCAATGGACGGCAGTTTGGGACAATGGCTGAGCTGAAAAATGCTATTCGGGAAGAGTGGGCTTCAATCTCAGTCGAAGAAATAAACACCCTCATGAAGTGAATGCCAAAGACAATCTTCCAAGTAATTAAGAACAATGGAAGTTCAACTAAATTTTAGAACTTTGTTGTAAACTTTGCGCTCAGTCTTTTTGGTTTAATCTGTGAAATACACAAAGTGCCTTTATACTAATTTCCACCCATATGTGAGCGTGGTTTCAGTTTTCATGTACTTTTTTGAACGAAAATGGATAATTAATTTTGACATTATTTGTGTGTGTTTTATGCTCAATCACTTCCTAAGTTAGAAAAATGCCAAAGAAAGAGTAATTAAATAAACTTGTGTTCACACTTCTAACAAGTGCCCTTTATACCAATTTCCTCCACTGTATCAATCACAGACATTCGTCCAGCCTAGTATAAGAATGACTATGATAAGAAATGATAATAAGAAATAATGATGATAAGAAATAATAATAATAATTAATAATAATAATAAAAATAATACTTTGTACAAAATACATATAGAGAAGCACATAAAGAGCGTAAATATAGTGATGTAACTGGTTCTTAAAAAAATTGACAATACAATAACTCTTTCAATACATCTCAAATATACAGGTGTTTAAAATAGACAACCTACCAACAGTGAAATTATATAACCATTACGTTAAATTATGAAGACATATTTTATTAAAATTTGTTACATTGTAAGAACATTTTCTGAATATTTCACATAGCGTAAGAGTATAGCTCAGTGATAAAAACCGAAGTTTTGCGCCTGACTATGTAGAATTCATAGGAGTCGATTATTATTCGTTAATTTTTTATATCAGTGTATTTGTTTTCTCAACGGTTTTAATCCGCGATTGCAGTTCGCACAACTTTGGAATGATAATTAATTCTATGGCTTATAAAATCAGTAAGGATCAACGCCGCATTCACTGAACTATTCAGCCAGATGAATCCAATTCCCTGTGAACAAAGATAATAATCAATATACTATTCTAAATTCACCCATATGTGAGTATGTATGTGTGTGTGTAAATATATATATATATATATATATATATATATATATATAGGGTGATCCAATTTGATGTTGGAAATCCAGATTTCGCGTACTGATCTAACGACGATATGAAAACTACCTTGTCTATCACAACCTTGTACATATTTATAGTTTTCAGGCTTGTTTACAATGACTTACAACTTTCTTTACAGGTAACTTAAAATACCATCACTAATACTCGTGAATTAACAAACCATGTTGCACGTCAGAAAAATTGCTCAAATAGCCGGTCACTAACCTCAATGCAAGCAGAGCATCAGTGTGCTAGATTATGTCGCTCCCTGACATCGTTATAGGCCTACATAACACGGAAAACACTAAAGATGTACCGTAATTGAATACACAAGTTTTACGTAATGTCCCTCTCAGTTGACTTTACACACTATATGTACCCTACTTCAAATTGTTCAGTGGAATATCAGTACGTCCCCTATGTTGTCTTTCATTTTTGCATGCTTACACACACACTCATATATATATATATATATATATATACGTACATACTAGCAGATTTCAGGTAAACCTCCACTTCTAATTGTCGGATTTTGCTCATTTTTGTACAATACCTACCTTTGTGTATTTTAATAGGATATACTTTGTTCCGGTGTGAAACATCGAAATTTGTGACCGCTAGAGCTATTTTTAAATTTTACTTAAGGTGAACTCCTATACCTGATGGTTTTAAAAGGTTCAGTTGTGAATCTGAATCATCCAGGGACCCACTCAAACACCCAAAATGTCATCAAAATCTGCTTTTTAATATTATAATATTACAATCACAATTTCACATAGCATATTTCTTTATTTGACTGGCAGGAGGATTTGTTGCCAAATAACAGACTTCATATAGTATGTTGGAAATGTCATGATAGCTGGTTGGTTCTCTCCAAATTCTGTTAGTAGCGAAAGGTATACGAGATTTTTGGACAGAAAGAATTCATTATATTCCTCCAAATACTTGTGGAAGTCATGGTGTAATCAGACAAGTTAAAAAATAAAAGAAAAATGGATAATCTGCAAACCCGTTAACATTTAATAAAATCCAATTGTGATTTAAAATTAGCGTGAAAAACAGAATTCAGAAACAGTGAATGTATTGAGAGACACATTTTCCTGTTGCACAAGGTATGTATGTTCTTTGAGTTTAATTATTGTTACAATGAAAATAAGTTTTTTAGGTAATAATACTTCAATAAAACTTATTTATTCAATCTATCATATATATACATAAGGACTTTATTAAACTAAAAGTAAGATACATACAATGTTATTTACAAATATGGATCGCACGGGCAGTAAGCCGTACGTGCTGTTGACAGTCCGTTACAATAAGTTGATGTTTAAAAACAAAAATCATATATTTAAATACATAGCTGTCACAGCTCTACAACTACAGAGAAAAATCTGTGTCTGAACCGGAATTTGAAGTCAATATATCCAGCTTTAGGCACTGGCACAAAAGCCAATTGTGCTATTCAGACAATCAAGATCAGACACAAATTTATTTCTGTTTGAAATCCTGTACATCCTTACTTTTGAACTTCTGTTCACATTACAACAAGGTTGCTTATACTAACTAATTATTTTAATGGAATTTATTGTGTACCGTACCAAATTAATTACGATCGTAAACTTGTAATTAATTTACTCATGCAAGCTATTCGCATGCAATAGTTAATACAAAAAGAGACAAATTAATTTCTACATTACGTTTGTAATTTGTTGTTATGGCAAGGAATACATCCCATTATAATGTCTTCTTTGTAAAATAACTCTGTTAGAATACTTCACTACTAAGTGTGTGTAGGGATTTCAAATAGAGAGACCTTTTCTTCTGTTTCAGGATTGCTTAAATAAAATAATTGGTTAATCCGCCAGCGCGTAAAGCGGAAATCGTGAGTTCAAATCCCGGTTTAGGCAGGATGTTTACTCATTATTTGTATAACTTTAGCATAAGAACAGCTTGCTTCAATAAATTAATTGCAATAATTAATTTATCACTACTCTGTCAATTCTATATTTATCCATGCATACAGTATTTTCAGATTGTTTATCTCCTTTTAGTTGGAAGCTCTGCAATGCTTATAAATTAATGTTTTTTATTCTTTTCATTTTGGAACTAAATTAATTGACAATGTCATAAAGTTATTTGTGTATTTAATAAGTTTGCTTGAAGTAAGAAAATTCGTCAGCTAGTCGAATTTATGGTCATTTTTCTTGGTTTGTGGAATATATTTATTATGTTAAATTGGAGAAACTCGATTTCTGATGCCAACGTATTAATAGCGTCGGATCGCAGTTAAAACAAATATTTGCATGTTGACGTAATATTTGAATATTTGACACACATTTAAATAATATCTCCCGATTCATTTTTTTCCATTATTTTTCTACATTATTAAATTAAAATAATATGTGTAGTAGGATACATTATCAATTAAAGGTTATTAAATTGCACTATATATTTTTGCGGTGAAGCAAACATGGTTGTTGCTAGTGTACTCCTATCAATTTCTAATTTCAGATAAGTCACCACTTCTAATAATATTACAATGATATTGTGAAAATAAAAAAATCAATGTCTGAACCAGGAATCGAACCGTGGACCCTCTAGTCCTCCAGACTAGTGTGCAGCCCACTACACCATTCTAGACCTAGCACAAACATTAACAATTCTTTCCACATATACAAATCTATAATTCTCATCGCATTTCGTTGATTTTTATACAATACCTTCCTCGATTTATTTTGAGAGCGTATGCAGAGTTTTGTTATGAAACATTGAAAATACAATGAGAGAGATTTTTAAGTTTTCGTTTCCGGTGAACTCCTACGCCTAATTTTCCGATTCTCCTGGTTATCGAACTCGACCTTATGTTTTTAACTAATCGCTATATGTCAAGTTTGGTGCCGTTGAAATAAAATTTGCCACCACTAGAGATTCAAAACACACATGTATATGTCCACGGCTGTGGTCTCGAAGTAGCGTGCTGCCTTGTCACACAGCGGGTCCGGGTTCGATCCACGATTGGGACAAGTTTTCTGCGTGATTGTTTTTCTTTCGCGGTTTTTCCTTATCTCTAAGAAAAATATCAGGAAACTTTAAGGCCCAAACGATCCCCAAACCTCACGTGGTCATCATTTTCATATTCATAAGTTAGGATTGAGGCCTTTCCTGGCGCATCATTACCATTATCACCGCCTACCATATATCATTGGGTAGCGTAACTCCGCGTTTTAGGCGCCCCAAACTCAGAAGTGGGGTACAATAACGCCATGCTAGGAGAGTATACTAGAATGTCGAAATGACGTGGTATCATTTAATATATATATATATATATATATATATATATATATATATATGAACTTAGGGTCATTGAACCCCTATTTTGAATTTGTTGTTTTTCTTCTTTTAATTAAGGCATTTACCCGTTTTATTCAACTATACTAAATCAAAAAGAGACACAAATAATCAATCTCTTTATATGGAAATAGGCCAATGACCTAATTTTAGGAGGCAGTGCATACATATATATATACTGTTCTGCCCAAGAGCAAGTCTTTCACTGCAAACTCAACATTCTCCACACTTTTCTTAACTCAGCATTCCTTTTGTATCCGCATACAAACCATTAATTTTAATATTGTCTATCATCTGATGTATTTTTCTGCCTCTAACTTTCTTCCCGCTGACCATTCCTTCTAGGGCATCCGTCAGCAGGCAGTTTCTTGTTAGCCAGTGGCCAATCAATTTATTTTCCTCTTCTTTATAAGTTCCAGCATTGTTCTGCCTTCACCCTCTCTCTCTAGCACTTCTTCATTTTTTATTTTGCCTGTCTATTTTATAAGTTCCATCCTTCTCCATATCCACATCTCAAAAGCTTCCAGTCACTTTCCCTCATTCCGTCATAATGTCCAAGACTCTGCACCATACAATGCTACACCTCACAATAAGCACTTCACTAGTCTCTTCCGTAATTATTTTGCGAAACGTCCGCAGAAAATGTTTCTCTTCTTGTTAAAAGCTTATTTTGCCATTACTATCCCCTGCTTTACTTCTTGACCGCAGCGCAGTTCATGTTACTACTGATAGTACAATCCAAGTATTTGAAGCTCTCCACTTGCTCAATGGTACAAGAATAAGAAAAAAGATCATTGTATGTGATGACATTATTCTATCTACACACCCCATACTTACTCGTGTTGGGATTAGGGGAACCTTAGTTGGAGTGTTTTTACCAAACTAGTTTAGTTACACTTAATTGCCTATAGATATCAGTAAGTGATATGGGTCGGCATATCGCCTCAGTGAGACACTTAGTATATACTAAGATATTTTTTATGTGTAACGATCGGTACCTCTTTATTCAGGCTTGCGGTTCTTTTACGAGTCTAAACATCTTCAGACTCGGGACCCACGGCTTGGAATTCCTCCCGCAGGACTTTTCCCTTGGATTTCCCTTGGGTTTTCCCATCCTAAAGATCCATCGACCCTGGCCGGGTTTGAATCCGCGTGTCTCGGAATTAGAACATAACAACTAGCCCACCACCCGTCAACTAATACATGTTTAACAAAATAAGAAAGTTGGTAAAGTTAGAACGAACGAGTTGGCTAACGCGATAGCATTTGTCACTCCTATTCCGGATGTCTCAGATTCATAATCTATGTAGCGATCAATCTGTCTGAGATTTATTTTCTAGTTTTCCTCGGTCGTTAATTTTGATACACGGTTGGAATCTTATTGTCTGGATCCATTTTATCAGAATCACCGTTTTACGAACCCATATAAAGATATAATAAATACGAAATCGTATCTAATATATAACAATTAATGTTTATTTAATTAATAAATGTGGATTTTCATCAAGTAAACACCAACTCAATTGATTGTTTGTTTGTTTGTACTTTATGCGCGGCCATACCGTTGATCCGATTGTGATGGAGTTTTTTGCAAAATGTTCAAGAGATTCCCGGGATGAACATAGACTATAAGAGAGTTGTGATACCCAACTCCTACACCGTTATTAAAAATCACCATTTCTATTCAAAAAACGTGAAAAATAATCATTTTTTACGCTTAAATGGCTTACGCTGCCTAATGCATAACAAATACACAAAATTAATTTACACAGAATTAAATATCTCAAAAAAACTCTACAAAAAAAGATCGCGATAGCATATGTTTATCTTTTACGGATAACTCACAATAGCCATTTTTGTCTTTCATTGAAGCCCAAGAAGATCGGGATAAGTAGATTCCCGGACAAGCATGCACTGCCGATTGTGATGGGACTTTTTGCAAAATGTTCAGGATTTTCCCGGGAAGGTTATAGGCTATAAGAGAGTTTTAATGCTCAATCCCTTCACCCTTAAAATTTATCCTTTGTAGTCAAATAGTAAAATGAAAGTGTTTTTTTTTTTACGATCAAAAGGCTTACGCTTATTAAACCGTAACAAGTATAGGCCTTCCTAACTAATGTACACGGAATTGTATGTCTCAAAAAACTGTACAAAAAACCTCTGGATAGCATATGTTTATCTTTTATGGATAACTCACAATAACCATTCTTGTCTTTCATTGATGCCAAAAAGATCGGGATAAGTAGATTCCCGGGCAAGCAGAACAGCAGCACGGATAACTCGAAATAACGATTATTTTCTTTCAGCTTATTTATACCAAAAGCTGTGTAATCAGCAAGAGGTGTCTAAAAATAATAACGATATAAATTAATAATTATTTTCCCTTTATCTTGTTCAACTAAACGTAAAAAAAATTAGCCTATCATTTATTTAGGAGTAGCGGCGCACGCCGGGCATTAGCTAGTATTAAAATTAAAATAATGAATTTACATCATATCCAAGAAGAATACGTTTTCTTTAAATCAAATCGATGATCTTATACAAGAACACAAGAGAGCACAAATGGTATTCTCTGCTTATTTGATAGAACCAAACATTCCAGACGTGATATCAGCTTTTATGTAAAAGCATTTATAAATAAGCATTAAGTTATTATTTTTTTAATATGACATTAATATGGTCATATGCATTTCACAAACCCTAACTTAACTCTCCATATCAATGTTAATACATGCATTACGTTGCATTAAATAGCATGTAAGCATTAATGCATGCTAGTAATTATTGTAGCATGTAAAATAATTTGTAATTGAATATTCTATAGGTTATAATTGCTGCGAGTAAAATAATTTTGCAGCAAGTTGGATTGTATCGCTATTAATTAAAGCTAAATTATAGAAACCAAAGCTAAATTGAAGTGCATTTCGTATTTATGATCATTTTACATAATAATAGACTCTACGTAGACTTTTTTTTTTTTCTTGTGACTTGGTCTTCAAGTATAACGTAAAGTTGCAATTCCTTCAGGTACAGCATACAACGATTTTCCTTCTTTCATGTAATATTTTTAACTGTTTCCTAACATTTGTATAACCCCCGCTGTCCAAGTAAGAACTTATTTTTGCGGCCCATGAAGCAAACAATTATTTTAAATTATGTAAAATTGTAGACTTCCACGGCAGGTGTCTTGATTCGTGTATTGTATGACTTTCGGGCTAAATGGCCGTGGTCTGATTTTCTTAATACTCAATGTTTCGTCTACTACTGCGGTGGACATCCTCAAGAGATTCTGCGTGCTCTATGACCACCTAACTCTACAACTGACGGCTGCAGACTGGCTGTGCAACGATTTTTTGCGCGATAGTGCTTTTTGTCCTACTTACAGAAGTGACGACCATGATTGAAAGTTCATCTTCCTACATTTCGGAGTTGCCAACCTAAATAACTATACTGTATTGAAATAACTATACTGTAATATTACATATTACAAACCACGTGTGGGAAGTAAAACCATTGCCCTCTATGTATACTAAGTACAATATATATATATATATACATACTAAAATATCCAAAAGGTAGTTTTAATATACATTATACGAAACAAATCACTGCATTTTAAATAAACTGAACTTGATTTGAAACAATATAAAACAATAAATACGTACTTACTACCATTTTATAACTGATTGATGTCACTGTCTCCTGTAATTTTAACTATTAAAGATTGCCCATACTGATAACGTTAGTCAGTTGTTTATAACGAACGCAAATTTTACAATAAAGATGTAATTATTTTAATATTATTTATTATTTTGAAAAAAGCCATCGCGCAAGACATAATGTATAACGCGTGTCTGTGAAGTGTTTTACAGGATCTCGGAAATTAAAAAGCCTGATATCGCTCGGTTTTTAAACATTTTACTCGCTTCTGTAAAAACACTTCCCAACCTCGCATCGTAATACTATAACATAACTGAATAACAGCCTAGGCCTATATGAAATAAGTTTAACATGGAGTTTTCAACATGTTGTTGTCTACAGGAATATTTTAGAATTTCTCTCACGACAGTCATTCTAACACCCGGGTGGAATGTGACACGCAAAAGTCCTGCAGCTACAAAATTAAATGTTAAACTAAGGGAAACAAAAAACAATTCACTAATATATACCAGCCAGTTCGTCCTGGACGTATTTTAGAGGCGACCTTCTGGATCAATTGTTGAATTCATATGTGCTAATATAAAATATCATCGCCCTTGGTGATCTAGTAGCTTTTCCTTTCGACCTGGTCGGGGTCGATGAAGTTTTAGAATGAAAAATCCAAGGGAAAGGTCCTCCGGGAAGGATTTTAAGCCGTGAGAACCGACTATGACATTTTTTAGACTCGTAAAAGAACATCAAGCTTGGATAAAAAGGCCTTTTAGAAAATTTTAACCGATATTCCTTCATCCAAGTGCTGCCTTAGTTCCCTACTAGATGTCTCCTCGAGGCGATGTACTAACCATATGTCCGTCGCCATGGCGTAGTCGGAAGTGTCCCTACCTTCCAGTCCGGCGACCCGGGTTCGATTCCCAGCGGGATAGGGGATTTTAAAATCTTCACCTTGGGTCTGGGTGTGTGTCCTCTCCTTGTGTTTATATGTGAGAATAAAATAGAGTTAACAGAAAGGTAAAACAGAAAGGTAAAAACAAGAAGGAAGAACAGTGTAAAAAAATATATATATACATTGAGGCAATAGAAACAAAGGGATGCAAATTCAAATTTTGCAGTGTTCAGAAAAACAGGTTTAGAGTTGAAGTTGTGTAAGAAAAGTCATAGGTAATTGAAAATAATAATCTTACTTTATCTACTCCTAACGCATACACTCGCTTCCCTTTGCCACTAAATAAATTTATGCCTAAAGAATGTAATTATTCACCAAACTCCTTTTTGCGAAAAAATACTTACACACCTTTGCTTCTAACTGCCTCAAAATTAAAATAATAATATTCAAGAATATATGAAAGAAATTATTGCACCCTGTAAGAATTATTTTTTTAAAATAAGTTTTGAAATTTCGGTTTCTTCGGTCGAAAACTCTCAACAAAATCATGAAATATTACATTGAATCCTTGAAATGAAAATAACTATTATATGCATTGAAATATTCGCTAAAATCTTATACAGAGAGGGAGAGGATTAGGGTTACTGGACACATGCATGGTCATGTGTTGAATCAACATATAGCTTAATGCATCTGGTGTGTCCCTCACGTACACATAGGGTTGGGATGTGTAAACACAATGACATATAATGCATATTGGATTCCACAAATTACGTTATGGACACATACACGAGCTTCTCATTTTGACAATGTTTTCTTTTAACATTCCCATGTGAATATAGAAGTGTGTATGTACATTCTCTGGAGAGCCTGTGTCCATTTAAATAAACTCAATTAATTCCAGTTGCCTTTTATTATGAAACATGTAAAAATGATTGTGATTTCCTCCGCTGTGGTCTATAACATTTTCTCGTATGCAGCACACCCGAATTCAATCTCTTGTTAGCACAATTTACTGCTAGTAATAAATATGAGGATTGGGAGTTTTGCAGTGTGCCGGTTCGCTCAGGGTAAAATATGATCACTCAGGGATGTTTATATTATACACATTTTATTTCAATTTATTGTATAATTTTGTGTGTACAATTGTATTTACAATATTTGATATTTAACTACCTCGGAGTGGAGTTGATTAATTACGTCCGCCAACGTGTTTTAATATCACCTTCGCGAACTGTTAGTGAAGAACTTGACTATTGCAGAACGTAGGAGCGTGTGAGTGTTTTCACACGCGTCCTCGCTTTATAAGGGCGATGACTCCTTCCATAAAGTCGCCACCCCACTCCGAGTGTATATGTTATTCATTATAGCTTAGAGGGGTAAGTACCATTCGTTTAGGTTTCTATGTTGGTAATAGACTCATGTGCACGTTTTGTGCGCCTTCCAGTTATTACTATTAATGGTACGTTTTAATACTCGCGAGTCCATTACTTCTTGCCACAGCAGGTGTTATATTAGTAATACTAATCACCTTGCTTTTGATTTTTCCAATACTGACTGGATTCCAAGAACACAAACGGCCACTATATGTTAAAATAATGATTTCCTTCAGTTAAAAACAACATTTCATACTTTTTAACTGTTTATTTATTAACACTGGTCAACATGATATTTGTCTAATGGGTACCAATAGTTTTTTATCGTGATTTCAAATGTGTATTCGGAATTTCTCCATCACCCAAAGTTTTTTATTTCAATTTCAATTAATGGATTTAAATAATTATTTTTTAATAAACGTTTTTTCGTCCATTTGTCCATTGTAAAATAAAACCAAATGAGCTAACTCAGGAGATTTCAGCTACGGAAAAGAGATATCAAGGCAAATGGAACCCTAATATGCTGACCGATTATTGTTGGACCAACAAGAGAGATGCTCCACAGGCGAAATATAACAGAAAATCGCCATTTCTTACTTTATAGGTGAGTCCGAATGTTGTGTAGTTACGAATGTAGAAAACATTAAAGTGTATGAAATTTAAAAAAAATTCCCGTCTCTCGGAAACCTTGCGTGATGCATAAAAGCCTATCATATTTGAATTCAGGAGAAAAAATACTATCAGAATCACGTATTTTTCTTTCTGAGACACAAACAAGTCTCTTTTTTGTTACCCAGTGTAATTTATGTTATGAATTATATAATGTGTATATTGTAGGCCTAATGCACTTTTTTAAACTTGTTGATTTATAAAAGTCCTGATTATGTGAAATATTGCTATTAAAACAAATTAGCCATACTTTGGAATAATGTTTTGTCAATTTTAAAATTTATAAACCTAATATAAGTGAAAGGTGTCTTTGAGGTATGCTTTCAAAACTGTTTTGATTTTTATTTTGAGGTATCTTCGATCGAATCAACACAGACAACAGAGGAGTCGACATAATTACTTTAAAATAGAAGGCCTCTAGTACAATATATCCATAAGATACAAAACAAACACTGCCTTTTTCTCTATTTCTTGAAAGTGTATTGGGAATGATAATCATTTATTTATTCTGTTTTATTTAATATCCATAATAACAGGCTGTATTATGAAATATATATAATATCAAATTTGTCCACCGCTGTGGTCTCGGGGTAGCGTGCTGCCTTGTCACGCAGCGGGCCCGGGTTCGATTCCCGGTCGGGACAGTTTTTCTGGGTGAGGTTTTTATCGGGGTTTTCCTCACCTGTAAGACAAATGTCAGGAAACCTTTAGGGCCCAAACGGTCCCCGAAATCATATGGCCATCGCAATCATCATCATTCATATTCATCTTAGGTTAAGTTTAGGATTAGGGACTGCTGGCGCACCATTATCACCATCATCACCCATCATATCATCGGGGCAACGTAACCCCGCCTTCCAGGCTCCCCAACCTCAGAAGTGGGTTACAAGTACGCCATTCTAGGAGAGAAACCAGGAATGTCGAAAGACAAACCTGGGGCATTTAAAAAAAAATAGAATGTAAATGTTATGAAACAACACACAGATATTTGTCATAACAATTTATCTAAGTGCTGAAATGACTGAAATTATCATTAATACGATGAAAATCGATACTTTTCAGAGAGAAATAGAACAATTCGTTAATTGGATAGACCTTAAAAGTCTATTTTTGGATAAAGTATATTTACCATATGCTTTTGTATTTTCCATTTAAATAGTTTTACATCAAATATGCTGCATCAAACTTATCATTCCTCTTTCACATTGATAAGTGTATTATGATCATTTTAATTAATTTTATAATCATAAACTATCCTTTTGGTCACCTACTCAATTACAAAATTTACTTAAACATTCTCAAAGTCAATTTTTTGTAAAAAAAAGGGAGGGGGAAGATCAAGGAAGACTCTTTCGGAAGAGAAAAATAAATTATGGAATTGCCAGAACTATCAAACAGATAAAAGGGAAGATGAATGATTTCACTGATCAGATATTTTCTTTAGAATGTAGAGATGATGATAACGAATCTTAAATTCTAGAATGAAGATGAAAGTGTTTACAGCAATACATAAATTCTTTACTATTTTTAACATTACATGTATATGACCTAATTTTTACATAGGTAATTTTATACATCCATCTATCCATAGTAATTCTGCCCGAAGGCAGGTTCTTCACTGAAATCATAGCATTTTCATGCTATGCTTTGCAGCTTTACTATGGAATTGTATGTGTGATAGCTTCCCGTTGCTTTCTACACCGGTGAATGTTGAAGGATGATGATGGCCATATGATTTCGGGGACCGTTTGGGCCTTAAAATTTTCCTGACATTTGTCTTACAGGTGAGGAAAAACCCCGGTAAAAAACCTCACCCAGAAAAACTGCCCCAACCGGGGATCGAACCCGGGCCCGCTGCGTGACAAGGCAGCACGCTACCTCGAGACTACAGCGGTGGACAATTTTATACAAATTTTATAATTTAGCTAATTATTAACGATTTGAACAAAGTTTTTTTTACAATTTTATTGAAACAATGCCTCCTGTATATTCTATCGATAGTGGGAAACATCGAAACTTACGGCATTCCAGAACAGAAGACAACTAGACGTGTGAACGAAAAATTAATATCGCAAATTTAATTGTTTAATAAATTAGTGTTCGTTTAGAGTTTATAAAAATATCATATTTGGATCAATACATTTTACTTTTGTATCTACAGTATATATTGTGTAGACTACTTTGTTTCCAGGCAATATGTATTGAATTTTCTGTATAGGTTTCAATGTAATTTTTTTCCAGTAATGTTTCGTATCCGCCATTAGAACGTTATATATTGTTGACTCCAATGGTGCTACACCCATTAGTCCGATATAAGGTCACTATACAAGGTTTCCAATATCATAAACTTGAGCATTAAAACAGTCGTAATGACTTGAGTTGGTTCAATAAGAAAGAACGTGCTAAGCAAACCAACCAATTGTTGTAGATCACAACTAACCGCAATGTGTACGCAATTATTACCAATAAAGTAAACAGCGTCAAATGTAAACATTTTCTTTAAATATATTTCATCAATATATTCATTATTTTGACCGGTAGGATGTTTAATGAATTCCTTTGGTACGATTATAGTGCCTCAAACGATAGTATTTTACGAAAATAACAGGTAACGCATGCGTAGTGCCGGTTGATACTTGCAACCGCGCAAACACTTTCTGTCGCTTTTCTCTAATCGCGGTTTTATCGCAGAATCGCGTGTAGATGGATTTCACCTTTAAGGATCTCCGTTTTCCATCACAAGTGCAATTGATATGATGGCGGGTTATGTTCTGCACCTTTAATTACATACGTAGAGGCTCTTAGGCTGTAACAACTGACTCGTGGATTTTAATTTCCCGCGTAAGAAAACTACTTAGCATTTTCTTACCACAGACATTCTTTTAACTTTTGCTAGGATCGAATAACTGGCTTTTTTATATCATCTCGAGTAATTTAAAATTTGAAATGAATATATATATATATATATATATATATATATATATATATAATTAGCCACTATCAAGGAAGGTTTTTTCTAGTTTCATTACTTACAGAGATGAAATATTGTAAAATTCGTATAGTCATTTCAGTACACAGTGCATTATGCTGATATCCTGTTATTATAAAAACCAATATGTATAAAATGGCAGACTTACTCATGATGAAAACAAAATGGTGGGAAAAAAATGATTTTGTTTCTCGGTATTAGTGGTTAATAAATCAGATTTATCGAATTTTATATCATTATTATTATTATGTCCACCACTGTGGTCTCGAGGTAGCGTGCTGCCTTGTCACGCAGCGGGCCCGGGTTCGATCCCCGGTCGGGGCAGTTTTTCTGGGTGAGGTTTTTATCGCGGTTTTTCCTCACCTGTAAGACAAATGCCAGGAAAACTTTAAGGCCCAAACGGTCCCCGAAATCATATGGCCATCATCCTTATCATTATCGTCATCACCATCATCCTTCACCGGTGTGGAAAGCAACGGGAAGCTACCACACCTACAAAATTACCTAGTAAAGCTTCAAGCATAGCATGAAATTGCTATGATTGCAGTGAAGGACCTGCCTTCGGGCAGAATTACTATGGATGGATTATTATTATTATTATTATTATTATTAATAATATTATTCTTATTATTAATATTGTTATTATTATTATTAATATTATTAGTATTATTAATAATAATATTATCATCAATATTATCATGCCAAATAACAATAGAAACAAAAAATATGAAACAAGTTTTGAATGCATTACTATATATTATGTCTCTGGATAAACTTCTGGAGAAGAAACTGTGGACTTTCTAAGCTACAATGCAAACCTAATCAAGCGATCCACAGATGATGGAAACTGTAGGATTCATCATAGATAAAATTAAGACAAAGTGTTTGCTGTATTATGATCATGTGGAAAGAATGGAGAAAGATTCATGTCCAAGAAAGATATATAATTGCACTCGCCAAGACATATGAAAAGAAGGAAGACTCAAGAAGCGTTGAAGTGATGATGTTAATTTAACCATGCAGGACAGAAACCTACAAATTAATAATTATCAGGACCGTGAAGCATGTAAAAAACGAAACAGAAAATGGCGTCAGTTGTATTACCATTATCGCTTAATTACAGAGGATTCTCTTAATCGAATACAATAATTTAAATATATATACATATAATTCATTCACTTCTTTCAGAGTCTTCTAAATATCCCGATTCTCTCTCTTTTTATTTTCCTTTGAACCATATTTTTCAATGAAATTTGTAAAATTTATAGCCAAGTTATCATCTTTCTTCTAAGAATTCTTCTCCCTTCTGCTGTCCATTTCCAAGTTAATTCAAACTGCCTTTCTGACCTGTTATTCGCATATATTGTTTACTGATATATGTACCAGATGATTGTTAGTCACACATGTTCATTATAGTATTAAAAAGAATTATGCTGCATAGGAGTATTCAGGAAGATATCGAAAACAGAGTTGTTGGGAAGTTTGAAAAATAACTTAGTGATAGAACCTACTGTCATTGTATAGTTCTAGCATGCATATTAAGAACATTTTAAGAGATATAATAAACTATCTGCAGGAAAAGAACCGTTTAAGTCACATTTCCTTGAATTAAAAAAACGTACACTCAGTTGTACAACGTCCATACTTCCTTACCTCAATGTCAAACTTTGGAAATAAATAACCAGTGGCTAAACTATATCCTATACTGTTTTACACTTCTACATTATTTTACTTTCCATGGATAATTTATTGATACTTCGAACTCCATTTCTACAAAAAAGTCACTTACTTGTTTTTCCCTGTTCTCTTCATATATTGGAGGAATCATTCTAGGAAACCAAATTTAAGTATTAAATATATTAGCCTACTTATAAATGTATTATATTAACCCTTGTGTCCCATTAAGGGAAGGGACTCGCGTTGAAAGAGATGACTCACGAATTTACCGACTTGGTAAGAAATTTCGCGCGTGTTTCTTGTTTGCAATTTTGTAACATTGTTTATCGGGTCCGACTTCGATTCCCATTGCATAACATTGTTCCTGAAGAAATTCACTGTTACACAAACTTTATATTATCTTTTGTTATTCTTGAGAATTTACTGTGCATGTTCTACACGAACACGTCTGACAATGTGTATCGAGATCTTCCTTTCCTTCTATCGGTGAGTAGATTCCATATACTGATCACGTGTGCCCAACCTGAATACGTATTCTCTCCACTTCCAATTTGTCACTATAGCTCGTTCTTCGATACCAGTGACATTTGTCATTTTGCTATGTGTTTAATTGCTTCAAGCTAAGTAGTATTATGTGAGATCCGAATAATGTACACTGTGTCCCATTCAAATCTCCCACATTGTAATTAACCACAACTCACAAAGTATATGGAATTATCAAATGAGGTTCGTATTAAAAGAAAGATAAACTCAAAGAATTTTTGTTTTCGTTGTTTGCAGTTAATTCATCTGTCGCCTGTTGGACAGTAATGACATAAAACAAAATGGTGACTCCTCAGCAACGCGCACAAACTGTTTTCTGGTATGCAAGGCAACATTTCATGTTTCAGGATCTTTTAATCGGCACAATGTAAGGATCTAGGGTACACAAAAGCCACATCTCTACCGTGAATATGTTCGGGATAACTCAAAAGTAAACGTTTCATGCGGCTAATGAAAAACAGGATTATCGGTCTTTTTTTCATGAGATGTCAATAACTGACTCGATATAGCAAGCAAGTTGTAACAGTTCTTGTCCCCCAAGTAGCTGATCAGTAACCCCAAGTAATCTTTCAGCAAGACGAAGCCCCGTCACTTGGAGCCTAAATGTTCAGAATTCCCTCACAGAATCCTTCCCATATCGCTGGATTGGACGTGGCGGACCTATTTTCTGACCACCACTTTCGCCAGACATCACTCCACTGGACTTCTTCCTCTGGAGGTATGCAAAAGACCGTGTGTTTGCTATTTTAGTGTGTATGTGACAATGAAAATTCTTTGAGTTTTTCTTTCGTTTAATACCGGCCCCATTTCATAATTCCGTCTACTTAGTTATGATTAATTAAAATATGGAGGGTTTGAATGGGACACCCTGTATATTCATTGTGTTTTGTATGAGAATATCTTGAATCCGACACTGAATGTATGCTTATAAACATGCAAACATATTGTCATATGCTAGTGGATAGAAGATAACTTAAGAATATCAATCAACCTTTACGCCTCTTCCTATAATATAAAGCATCCACATCATCTCTCTCCAGGCAAGGCAATGTAATGATACTGTATCAACTGCTCTACAGACTAAACCCATGACTCACACTTTCTACCAACATATATCTACTTTTTACTGATTTTATATGTGTGTTTATGTACTTCATTATAAACTGCTAGTGTTATGACATCGATAAAATGTGGGTTGAATTGTGAATATCATCAAATAAGCCTATAGAAAGTCCCAGTTATATTATATGGGTGCGAAACATTGACTTTTACTTTGATGGAAGGAAGGGGTTACCAATATTTGAGAATAAATTTCTTAGGAAAAATTTTGTATCATAGAGAGATGAACAGACAGATTAATGGAGGACACTACATAATAGCGAACTACGTGATCTTTATAGGAACCCAGTTATAATAAGAACAGTTAGGTTTTGTAGACTGCAATTGGCAGGAAATGTGGCAAGAATGGGGGATAAAAGAGGTGTATGGAAGCTTCTTATAGGAAAGCCAGGGGGAAACATCCAGTTGGTAGACCAAGAATGATGTGGGAGAATAATATTAACCATGATTTGAGATAAGTAGAATGTACGGTAGATAAGATTAGCTCAGGAAACGGATGTGAGGAGAGCTTATGTCCGCACAGCCATTAACCTACAGGTTACATAATGCCAGTGAGTTATTTAGTTGGTTTATCCTATAGAAAATAAGGATATTTCCCATATTTAAAAAGATTGAATATGCATCAAATGAGAAAAAAATAATATGGATACTAAAGTTGTGTGTTTCATATACTAGGCCTATTAATCTCTTAAATTACACTTTGTTAGGCCTCTCATATGTGTTTTGTTTCTACTTTATATCAAATAACTTTAATACTACTTTAATTATAATTTAGGTTAATCTTCTTCTTCTTATAATTTAGGTTTTATACATATTCATTCATCCATAGTAATTCTGCCCGACTGCAGGTCCTTCACTGCAATCACAGCATTTTCATGCTATACTTGCAGCTTTACTAGGGAATTGTAGGTGTGGTAGCTTCCCGTTGCTTTCTACACCGGTGAAGGATTTTGATGATGGCCATATGATTTTGGGGACCGTTCGGGCCTTAAAGTTTTTCTGACATTTGTCTTACAGGTGAGGAAAAACCCCGATAAAATCCTCAGCCAGAAAAACTGTTCCGACCGAGGTTCGTACCCGGGTCCGCTGCGTGACAAGGCAGCACGCTACCTCGAGACAACAGCGGTGGACATTTTGTACATACATAAAATAAAATAAAAATATAGATTGTAGTGAACACAATTTTTTCCCTTGGGGTCAGAAAATCTCCCACGCCACCTCAAAAGTGTGTCACTGAGGCGTCACCTCTCCCGGGTTATCATTTATACCTCATATTACTTGGCCTTTAACGATCTCTGTTAAAAATAAAATTGAGACAATAGAAATGAGATTTCTCAGATCAGTTAGTTTGCAGGTGTATCTCTAAGAGATCAAAAGAGAAGTCAAGATATTAGAGATGAATTACAAATATATAATATAAACGAGAGAATACAAGAAATAAACGTAATTGGTTTGAACATATAAAAAGAATACCAAATAATAGTTTATCAAATCAGCTGCTTCATTATAGGCCTCTAGGCCGAAGAAATGTAGGAAGACCAAAACATCTTTGGAAAGACGACCTGCGCCTGCAGCATATAATGCACCGGGGAGCGGAACGGGCCAACAGGCCCATACCTTGAAGATGATGATGATGATATTATATCAGTTTGATTAAGCTGAATTTCTCTCCTCATACATTAAAGTTCATAATTATTTGTCAAACATCTTAAACCAGTTTCATTTTACCAGGTAAAGTATTAGGCCTAATATATTCAGAAGGAGTAGTTCACAATATGTTACGTAGAAAGATATAAAGATAGATAATAATAGTTGGTTTTTTTCATATTCTCACCAGTTCAAAGTTCGTGGATTAATATCTGCCAGAAATTCAAAATTCAATGAAGAAATTTGATGAAACAGATGAAGACACAGAGGACAGAGAACGATGGAGAACTTTAATTATGGGAAATTTGTAATTGTTTGTTGCAAAATGACAGTCTATAAGTCCGTAGTCATTTATATATATATATATAAATTTATGTTAATTACTAAGATTGGTTGGAGAACCCCTCAATGATGAGGAAAATTCTCAAAATGAACGAAATCAAATTTATGAACTTTTAAGGGCGTGAGAATTATGGATGTAGTTTCCTTGTGAAGGGATATTAAGTAATGGATCTCACGTCGTAGATTTAAGGCAGAGAAAGGAACTTCAAAACTGAAATAAGAAACCTCTGTGCAAAATGTGTTTGAATTTTAGCGCTAATGAATAGAGATAGTGAGAATCATGGTTAATTAAAATAATTATTATATATAGGTCTTTTGAAAACTTTATGTGAAAACAGGTCAAAAGGCCTAATTTCATGAAGTAGAAGACTGAATATTATATATATGTAGAGATATACATGCAATATATATATAATTACAAATAGAAATGAGACACACAAAGAAATCAAACATATACTTACTTCTGGAAATGCGTGCTATTATACATTATATGGAATCTTGTCCCAACTTCTCAAAAATAAAATTAAACTGCAAATATATGAAACTGTTAGTCTTCCAGTTATATGGATGCGAAACGTGGTATCTTACTTTAAGGGAAGAGAAAATTTACGAGTATTTGTTAATACATTTCTTAGGAAAATTTTTGGACCATAGCGATGAACAGACACGCGATTCAAGAAGACTACATAATAGTGAACTACATTTTATTTATGGAAAACCAGATATAATAAAAAAAAAATAAGTCTCGTAGACTGCGATGGGCAGGGCATGCGGCACGAATGGGGAATCAACGAGGGGTACGGGATCTTGTTGTTGGAAAATCAGAGGGAAAACGCCCAATTGGTATGCCAAGAATGAGGTGGGAAAATAATATTACACATGGTTTAAAACAAGCAGATTAATCAATCGATCATTTGAAAAGATTTAGCTGAAGATAAGAATGTATGGAGAATTTTGTTCGCGCGGACATGAACCTACGGGTTCGATAGTGGTAGTGAATTATATATATATATATATATATATATGTGGGGCTGTCCAAACCACCTTTTCCTGCATCATAATTCAAAATATCACTGAACGCAAGCATAAGAATAATCCTTTTTATTGCAATTGTAGTTACAACTGAATATGTTAGGCCTATAGTTATTTTATCAAAAAGTTCCTAATCCAACATAAAAACAGTCCCTGTGCTGTTACATTTACAGAATTAACATTTTGAGATTTTATTTTAAGATATTTATTTGTAATATAGAATTTTTGCGTAATGTTAACTGACTTACTTTCTTTCGAAATAAATAACACCTAAAATTCATTTATTTCATTTCATACATTTAATCAGATTTTGTCCCGGGCTTTTTAAGCACAATATCCTGCCAAAAATTCAATACCAAAAATAATATTTTTCACTGTGTCTTTTCATGTTCTCCTGCTTAAAAAGGAACGTAACTAGTCTAATGTTCGCCTCAGTAACGCTAGCAGCACTGTGCCGTCATTTTATTTAGTGTCAGTGCATCATTTGTGGCGGGAGCACGTGTCTGGGCTACTGCGACACACAGTCCTGTGGTAATTATTTTATTTATAGTTCATTTGTGGAATTTCATACATTCTATATCATTTTATAATGATTTATGTATATATTAATCGAAAACTCACAAAATTAAATATATTACGATACTTTGCTTGATACGTATTTCACGATTTAATCAAAATACACAGTCCCCCGGCAATACTCACCTGCTTTGTAATGTGGCAGAAGACTGTCTTTCATTCCAGAGGACTGTGTAGAGTTCAGATTTGACAACAGTATTTCTTTTGAAGTTAGTTTAGTTATTAACACCCTAATAATCATAATAATTTGATGCAGGCTGGTTGTGGTTATGTGTAGACATGCCTCCTAAATATAAAAAAATTATTCTAAGAGAAATTATTAGAACGTCTAAGGTACCAACTTAAAACAAATGATCCTCAAAAGAGGGAAGAGATGAAAGAAAAGGTCAGAGAAAAATATCCAAAGATATGACTCCACGTGTCCTTATTAATTGGATAATATACTTACTTACTTACTTACTTACTCACTGGCACTATCGAACCCGTAGGTTCATGGCCGCACGGACATAAGCTCTCCATACATCCCTATCCTGAGCTAATGCTTTCCAATCATTCCCTGTATAATCTACTTCCCTCAAATCATAGTTAATGTTGTTCTCCCACCTCATTCTTGGTCTACCAACTGGGCGTTTTCATTGGATAATATACTGTATAGTTTATCGGAACATAAACAAAAGCAACTAAACTGTGTTACCAACAACTTCACACGCAAAAACACACCGTTCTCAGGTTCTGAACGCCACACACCAGCATCAGGATGCTTTACGCCAGTTCCAATACAGCTTCCTCCAGCTCCAAGTTCCATAGTCACGAATGCAAATATACTGTGAAGGAAAAAGACCGAAAAGCACAGAGAGAGGGAAAAAAGCAAAAACAAAAGAATTAAAGGATTCCAGTATTGCATAAAAATTTTGAGAAGGCATTGGATACCTAAAGATAATTTATTTTTGCTCGAAACAGAAACAATATAATTATAGGCATGTCGATTATATGTGGCACATAAAAATAAATAATTATATTCTAATTAATTTTTATATTATGTGGTTTTGACGTATTTGAAACAGTCCCCGTTATACCGAACAGTCCCATGCAACCATTTCTCAGAAAAATGCTAATATCTCGAAAAATAGCTATAAATGCAATGGACTTTTTAATAGTTATTATTAAACTGTTACTTGTCTTGAGCTTTTATGTAGGAAGAATATTAATTTGACCAAAAACTATGTATGGGCCGAAAACATCTTTAAAGAGAGTCGCCCATATATTGTATACTTGCTTAGTTATAAAAATTCGTCTGCAAATATTTACTTGCAGAGACATGTGGAAAGTATGTTGTTATAAATAAATGAATTACCAAGTACAATCGTTCCAGAAAGCATCAGTAAAGAGAGTTCCAAAACCAAGCAGTAACTCAAGTGAAAAATGATGATTAGGAATAAAAGGAAAGAAAATAAAACTAAAAAAAAGGAATGTATTTTATGAGGCCATAATAAGCAAGATTGTAAAATGTAGAGAACAATATAATTTACAAATAATAAAGAAGCAGGGAACACTTTATCCTTGTACATGCAAGAAAAGGCAAGCGAGAGTAGGGGGGGGGAGTCATACGTATGCTAAAACATGAAAGCACAAAGGTGAGCACCATCAGGATATTGAACGCTTGCCATCCGTTAAATCCGTCTCTGATGACACAGCTAGAAGAGTTGTTAGGGTTATGACATGGAAGTATTAAAAGCTTGTGTGAAGTAAACCCAGCTTTAATAAAAGCCAGTGTGACATTAGTGGAGGAACCTGCTGGAAAGGAGAACAAAATTGGATACCCTGCTGCGAACAATAATTCGCTACTCTCGCATCCCCCAACCCTCTTTTTCTCAACTTCAATCAACATCAGCAGCCTGTATGTATGCCGTGCGAACAATGGTTGTCACCCTCACGGTGACTACACAACCTAGAGGCGATGCTACGCATAATGTAATGACAAAGACTTCCTGCACGTCCTTCCTGCCAAAAACATTAGTTTATATCAATTTAATTCTCAATAGTTGCCTGAAAGAGTATATGTGAAGACTTATCGCGCTGTGGCCATCAAATAGAGCATTTCCCTTTGATTGTAATTATCTACAAAGTTCTACAATTATTCATTATTTTCGAATTGTCCAAAAACAACTTCAATAAATATGAAATGGAAAAATAATTTAAAAATTATCTTTTAAAAAAATGTATACGCACATATTAAATATATCGATGCATACAAAAATGTTTTGTGCAGCGGAAATGAGAGATACAGTACATTCATTTGATTGTAATTACGTTACAATTTGCAGCATCATTTATTGTTAAGTTGTTAAAAAATCCTCCGGTCAAATTACAGTGGCAAAATAATTTTCCAATAATGTCTCAGATTTTTTAAATGACAGAAATAGTTTTAACTTACGGCGAATGTTTTCAGCAGCTCTAAAACTAGAAATATGAAAGCAGTTTTTTTTTCTTGTTCGAAAGACTAATGTTTTTCGACCTTCGAAGATGCGCTCGGGTGTTCCCCTACCTCAGAATTTCATTGTGTAAAATCTAAGTTAAGATGTAGGCATGCTAAGTCAGACATAATACAACGTAAATTTATCGCTCTACGAATATCGGACAGTTATCTTTCATGACTAGTAAAAGAATTTAAGTGCAGAAGAATACCATTCTTCTCCAGTAAGTGTTTTTTGTTTTGCGAGTCTGCCTGTCTGCCTCTTTTAGACCCACTGTTGGAAATTAGTTTCTGGAATTTTCAAAGAAACTGGAATCTCTACAAGATGAATCTGGTCCTGGTCGCCCAGCAACGTCAGTGACCTAGAACATATTGATACTGTGAGGAAAATTATCGAAGAAGATCCTCATCTCACATTTTGTGTCATTGAAAGGACCTAAATACTGGATCAACTACGGCGCAGGCAATCGTTCACAGTTATTTATAACTCACCAAAACATGTGCCCGTTGAGAGCAAAATTCCCTGACAAAATCTCAAAAAATACACAAGAATCGATTGGTGTCGTTTTATGCTTGAGGAATTCGACGGACGACTGTCCTAAGACACCTATAATATCGCTATAGGTGACGAAACATGGAAATGGCATTAATATCCCGAAACGTAGACACAGTGTTCAATAAGTGCTTTCCAGGTGAGGAACCATCCACGAAATTTTGGAGAAGAAGCAGCAGCTCAGGACAGTAAATGTTGGTCAGTTTCTTCACCACAATGTGTCATCTCACCTCTGTGCCCTTTAACACACGTATAACACACTAACACACGTAAGCGAAGATTACTTTTATTAGAAGCTTAAATTTGTTCTTACTCTTTTTTTACGAAAGAAAAAGTAATGCATGTATGGAGATTTTTAAGAAAAGAATAACTGTTATAATCGTATCAAAATACCAGTACCACTACAATAAAAGTAAAGTAAAGTAATCCCACTACAGGCCTCGGGAGGCCCTTGGGGTAGTAGGAGGTTAAGGCTACCACTTTTTCTAGACAATCGGCACTTGATGTCAGCCGGGTTGTCAGCTCTGCGTGACGGCCGCCTTTACCCCCAGAACAAGCGGCTGGTACTCATTTCCGTTAGAGGCTGAGTCGACCCCAGGGCCATAGTGCCGCCAGAAGGTTTTGGTCAGTTTAAAAATCCTGACCCCACCGGGACTTGAACCCTAGACCTTCCGACTTGTAGCGCAGTACCTTAACCACTACCCTACGGCGCGCCCCCACCACTACAATAAATAGGAACCAAAATATCTGAAAAATTGGAAACATGAAATAATGAATATCCGAAAATAATTGAGAAGGTTATCAAGTAGCTCTCTTCCTCTACACACTGGTCGCTATCTCCTTCGAAAACTCCAATACAGTTCTTTACTTTACCAACTCCCATCTGGTTACTCTGTGACAAAAAGGGAAGAAATGGACAAGAACCATATCCAACACCGCCTGGATATATGTAACTACAATAAGGTTGACAGATGCTGAGGCGCTAGTAAAATTGCTCTTCAATGTATTGTTATGGGCCTACTATGATTAAAGTCCTCCATTGTATTAAATATATATTCAAAATATCTTATATACTTTGGGGAAAATATTTTTGTACATTTATTCGTGTAATACATTATGAAGATATTGGTCTAATTTTCCTACAGCACAAAGGGGGCAACAATTTTTCCAACATTTTCCTTTGGTATTTCTCATTCTATTGTCTAAGACATATAAATAAATAAATAAATAAAATTAAATATGTGTATAAAATCGCAAGAAAAGTTCGTGATATTATAGACGATTCTATATATATTGCCGAAAGACAATTATTTCATATCACATCCTATATACTAAGTGAAAACGAAGAAAAATATTCGCTTTAATAACACTGCTCAACATTATTTTTGTTTCATGAGTACCAATAGTTGTACTTAATGCAGTCTTGTGTCGTGTTTTCAAATCTGTATTCGGAATATCTCCATCACCATAGGTTTTTTTATTTCAATTTAAATTAATGAATTTAAATAATTATTTTTAATAAACTTTTTTCGTTCATTTGTCCATTGTAAAATAAAACCAAATGAGCTAACTCAAATGGTTTCAGCTATGGAAAAGAGATATCAAGGCAAATGGAATCCTAATATGCTGGCCGATTATTGTAGGACCATTAAGAGGGATGCTCCACAGGCGAAATATAGCAGAAAATCATTTCTTACTTTCTAGGTGAGTCCGAATGTTGGAATATTGTGTACTTACGAATGTAGAAAATATTAAAGTGTTTGAAATTATAAATGATTGTCTTTCGAAAACCTTGCGTTATGGAGAAAACCCGATATCATATTTGAATTCAGGAGAAAATATACTATGAAAATCACATATTTTTCTTTCCGATATAAAAATAGTTTCTTTTTTGTTACTCAGTGTTATAGAATAACTTGTGAATACATTTATGTTATTTTTTTTTAGAAAACAGTACCTGTTCGGTTCAAAGTACAAATACTCGTAACTTGATGTCCGTCTTCAGTCCCTTTGTATCATTCATGATGTGATGCTTCCTTACTCTGTAAGACTACTCAAGGTTACTGTGATTTGTTTTATTGTATTGTGCTTTATACTCATATTTTCATTTCATCATCATCTTCTTCTTCTTCTTGCATACATGTGTTAGGCCTGATATCCTGTTACGATCTGAAGGCTGGATTTTCAATTCATATCTTCTTCGGACGGCCCAAAGATCTCTTTCCTTGTGGGCGGTAGTGAATCATGGCTTATTTTGGGTTCTGTTCGTAAATGGGAACCCCATCGAAGAAGTCCCTTCGGTCCGGTCACTCGTTGGACATACTAATTTATATCGCTTTCAAATCTTAAGAGAAACATCGGAAACGAATGTATAATTTAATTTAATTTTGTTGTGTTTGGATGACAAAAATAATACTCTGTGGTATAAGAATTCAAAACACTATTTGCCTCCACGTCTGTAAAACGTAAGTAAATTTGCTACCTGATAACTCATGTAAATTAAAACAAAGTTAGATCTCTCCGAATCAGTTTTGTGCTCGCATAAAATATCTAAATATGGAGCCAAGAACGTTTGCTTTCTTCTTCTTCTTCTTCTTCTTCTGCTTCATGAAATTAGGTCTTTTGACCTGTTTTCACATCAAGTGGGATTTAATGAATCCTCCCATCTAGTAAATGGGCGTCCAACATTTCTATGTCCTATTGGTTTGTACTTTAGTAACAGCTGAGGGATTCTATCTGTAGGCATTCTCTTGACATGTTCATACTAGTTGTTTCTCATGTTGTCAATTCTATTTGTTAAATTAAAAATATTTAAGTCCTTCCTAATATCCTCACTTCTTTTCTTGTCCAAAATTGTCACACCCGCTACTGAACGTAGGAACCTCATTTCTGCAGTTTCTATTTTCCTTCTGCCTGAACGGTTAAGAGTCCAATTTTCACTTGCATATGTTAAGACAGGCACTGCCATAATTTTGTAAAATTTTAGTTGTGTGCTACTCAAAGTTTTATTTTTCAGTTTCCGTCTTATAGTGCCCACATTCTGTAAAATCTATTTAATTTAAAATAATATCTTCCTTCTGGCAGCCCCACCACTAGACTTGTCCTGCGTAACGCTCATAACGTGACCAGGAGACATTTACATTACTGGCAACCGTCAAGTGAATAACCGGACTGATCATCGTTTGCTTTCAAAATTAATATTAATTTGAACTCAATAACTCCATTAAAGCAAAAGTAAAATTTGATTTAATGTATTGCCATTTGAGGTTCCGAGAATGGATTTCGGTGTTTGATGAGACCACTGTGAAACAAGTATTATGAGTACCGGTAATGGGTTCAAAGTGCTTTTATTTAATTCATCAACTTAAAAACGTTTCAGATAACGTTAACAGATTTAAATATGGCCACCATTAATTGCACGACGTAAATCTAAGAGAAATTCCATTTCAATTCACGCTCTCTTGGCAAGATGATTTGAGTAATGCTTTCAATTGCTTGTCTGATTAGTTTAAGAAGATCAAGATTCTTCTTCTTCTTCTTCTTCCTTCCACGTATTAGGCCAAGGCCTGTTTTACGATCCCATAGAAAATTTTCCCTCCAGCGTTTCATACGACGGCCCAGAGATCTTCGTCCTCTCGGTATATAATTATAAACAGCTTTGGGCATCAGATTTGAACTCATTCTTTCAAGATGGTGTTTCCAATTTAGTTGATACTGTTTAATATATTCCAAAATTGGCGTAGTCTTCAATTCTTTTAAGATATCGGTGTTTCTTTTCCGATCCCATCTGGTGTAACACGCTGTTCTGCGCATGAATCCCATTTCACAAGCCGTTATTCTGCTTTCATGTTGCCTTTCTTCAACAGCAAACCTTATCCTTGATATAACCCCACAATAAATAGGTTCGTCCAATGAAGTAAGTTCAGACGCCATGAGGACCATCGGATAGGTCAATGTTTAGCGAATTTCGGAGGAATGAAGCTATTGAGGTTGTTCTCAAGAAAATATGTTTTAAAAAATGTATAGACTTTGGTCGATCCTATCAAATAGACACCAAAAATAACAATGAGCAAATAAGTAAATAAATAAATAAATATATATATATATATATATATATATATATATATATATATATATATAATGTTCGTTAATGCTTTAACGGCCGCAATGTTTGTTTCATCAGAACTAAACTTGGCGTATAACTTGGTTAATTAAAAAAAAATAAGGTCAAGTGTATTAATCAGCAAATCCGGACCAATAGGCAAAACAAAAATAAAAATCACTCTACCTATCAAACAATTTTCGATTTTTCACAATGAAACTCAGTATATGCTATTAAAACAAACAGGGGAAAATACTCCATATGCATCAGCGGAATTTGACCATTGGAAGTGGAGGTTTACCGGAAACCTGAAATTTAAAAATGACCCAACAAACTGCGATGTTTTGTTCATCGCAGTGTATACAATTTGATACTTAAACTGGCAGTATATCCTATAAGGTACAACATACACATATATTGTAACATCTTGCGGTTACGCACGGTTTGTTTTCACTGCATTCTGATACTTTTAAATAAGCCGGCATCAGAAAATGAGATTCTTCAATTTAACTATATACAATTTTGTATATTCAGTAATCTAGCAAAATATGACCATACATTTGACTTGTTGAGGACTTTGCTTAATTTACGCAGTTCCTGCCAGACGGACGTTTTTCAATTCATCCGTCTTGATATTGACGATTAAACGCTTGGCGGACATATTTTGCTATGTGAAAATATGTTTCATCTTGTTGAAAAATGATTTACAACTCATCTCTTCCATTTCCTTTTAAAACAGAAAATTCTGTAGTTTACATTTGTTCTTTCTAAGTTGTGTTTAGATCTATTGATAATGGTTAATTTTATGTTTGCAGTGTAATTGATGTTGGTTACAAAAAATGCTTCTAAAACCGAGAGTTTGAGGATTTTTCAGAAGTATTGAAATGGAAACCTCCTGGAAAAGGGAAACGTTGTAGACCAAAGCCAACGTGGATAAAGGGAATTCAAGACAACATGAAGAAAAGAAATATGACAGAAGCAGACACGCATGACCGGGAAGTACGGAAGAAAAACATTTGTATATTTTGGTTGCGGATACCTGCTTATATAACAGAAACAATCCTAAAATATATATAATTAAAGTAAGGCTTTGCAGAAATCCTGTCCTGTTATGAATGTCTTCATGTTCTACACTCTCGAAAGAATTCTGAGTTCGTACTTCCATTCAGGCTTTTGTATTATTATTATTATTATTATTATTATTATTATTATTATTATTATTATTATTATTATTGTTATTATTGTTATTATTATTCGATGCCACGACGTTGTCATTTTCGACATTCTGATATTCTCTCCTGGCATAACGTTATTATAATCCACCTGTTGGGTTGATGATGATGATGGTAATGATGCGCCAGAAGAGACCCTAATCCAAAATTTAGGTTAGATTAGATTAGATTAGATTTATTTAGCATGGTGGAGTTAGGGCCATGTGACCTTCTCTTCCACTCACCAGGACAAACATATATAACAATCACATTTAACTCTAATATTAAATACTAATTAAAACTTTGATCAAACATATAATATCTATTATATTACGATCTATAATGCAACCAGTTTATGTTAGTTAAAATTAAGACTAAAACTAATAATAAAATGTATACAAGCAAGAAATATTAAATTGTCCCTGTCTAATGTATATGAAAAACAAAGAAAAATAATGAGATATAGAAAACTAATTTTACGATTATACAATATTTAAAACAAAACTAAAAAAAAATATTTGTTAATCTTAATATTATTTTCGTAAATAATTAAATGTAATAATTGTTAAATGAATACTATCAGTGAGGTGTATAGGTTAGTTTGTTATTAAATAATTATTTAGTTTGTTTTTGAAGGATGTTATAGTTTGACAGTCTCTGACATAGGGTGGAAGGGAATTCCATATTTTGGTAAGTGAGACTGTAAAAGATAATGAATAATATACAGTATGATGAGGAGGGATATAAAGGACAGTGTACTGATGGGATCGGGTGTCAATATTATGTGAATGAATATGTTAATAATGATAATTATGTCCAGATGATATTCAGGGACTGTTTGGGTCTTAAAGTTTCCTGACATTTGTCTTACAAGTAAGAGAAAATCCTAAAAAAAATCATTGAGGAAACGTGTCCCGATCGGGGATTGAACCCGAGCCCGCTGCGTGACAAAGCAGCATGCTACCTTGAGAGCAGAGCGGTGGACTAATTGTTCTTCCAATCTAATGAAATACTTTTAAAGAACATGAATTTAATATCATCATAGTCATGATTGCAAACAAAAATTTGCCAAGTTATGTTTACGGAATACAAGATGTCTCTAAAATTACTATCCATTTTCGTGAAAACACTTTTTCTTTTCTTTGCATACGCTGTTACCAACCTGTTTAGCACGGAAGAACGGGTTGCCATTTTTTTGCACGGTTATGCAAATTGTCACATGAAGACGCCAGAGCTAAATTTACCCATAAATTCCGTAAACCAGCTCCAATAAATGCACATATTCGACTGCTTGTAAACAAATTTATAAAAACTCTGTATGATGACTGATGAGGCATGTCATCAGCACGTGAATATCAGAAGAAACAGTGCAGCAGGTTCATATTGCCAGTGATAGTCCGAATGAATCAACTCGATGCCTCAGTAGGGAGTTGAATATCCCTCCTAACACAGTGTGCAAAATTGTACTTTCCACTCTACGAAAACATCCTTATCATGTTAATTTGATTTAAAGAATCTTAGCAGCAAGCTGTTTTACGATTTAAATGTTAAGGCCTACATTTCGTTTCACAGCTGAAAGATTGAATATGTGTTTTCACTTAGTTGGCGGTCATGTAGTTTTTATGTCCATAAAGGTCAGACAGACAGGCAAACAAGTAGACAAATTCACACTTGTTTACATATAAATATATTTTTATACGTCCTTACTTATAATCATGTATGCTCTTATCTTCTATAAACTCTAGGTGTATCCAGCTGGCCATGAGTTTCTGTTGTGTCGTACATGTTTTTGCGATGAAAATCACCGATTCAATTTCTGAGTTGTAGTATGAAATGATGATTAATTTGAAATAAATCCTGGTAATTAATTATCCGTAACACTGGTCGACAGGGGTTTTGTAGCCCTTGATATAAGATTAATTTCGAATATATTTATGCTCACAATTCATGAAACTATCAATGATTAATTTGGAAGATTTGCTTTATTTTTTTACCTTTATTTTCATTTTACACTTAAAAAATCAGAAAATATGAACAAAATAAGATATATTTATAATGTCAATTGTTTTTTGAAAAAAAAATGGTATACATCGACGTAAATAGAAATAAAAATGTCGAAAACCCATGTTATAATTCAGTGAAACGCCTTTTACAAGATTTTCTTCTATCATTTTAGAGCACATTCAGCACTTTCATGAATATATTCGTAAACTGTGCATTTGAAAACATAGAAATTTGCAGAGATATCCACCAGGGCAACAAAAATTATTTCTTTGTAGAGCTGTCTAATTTAACTAGACGACTAACGAAAGTCAAGGAAAAACCTCAGGTTGATTAGCATCGATGTTTGAAATCGGGACCTTTTCATTGAAAACCTTAAACGATAATACTTGCATTTGAAAAAGTATAAGTTAAACGAGAAATTATGGAAAATACTTGAACATTGTTTGCATTTCCAAATTGTCAGCTATAAGCCAAGTGAACAGAAACGTATCAGTTAGTTCCAAAAATAATGGATGGAAATGGGAATGTACGCAAATTAATATTCAAGTAGAAATAACATTAATAATAATATTTATCATGTAATAACAACGGTATTAGTTAACTCACTGGCACTATCGAACCCGGAGGTTCATTACCGCATGGATGTAAGTTCTCTATACAACCCTACCCTGTGATATTTTCCAATTCATTGCATCTGTAATTAAGTACCTCAGATCATGGTTAATATTATTTTCCCATCCATTCAGTCTTGGCCTTCCTACTGGACGCTTTCCCTCTGGCTTTCCTACATGATGTTTCCATGTCCCCCTTTAATTCCCCATTTGTGCCACATGTTCTGCTCATTGCAGTCTACTGGTCTTAGCCTAATGTTCGTTACTAAGTCTGTATTTTAATAATATCTTAAAATTGTAATATGTACGTAATTTTTGTATAATTTTACTATTCGCTGGTTGAGTGGAAGAGAAAGCCTTATGGCCTTAACTCTGCCAGCTAAAATAAAGCATTAATAATAATAATAGTAATAATAATAATAATAATAATAGTTAATAATAATAATAATAATAATAATGACAATACGAGTCTTTATAGGGAATCAATCATAATAAGAATAGTTAAGTCGCATAGACTGCGATGGGCAGGTCATCTGACAAGAATTGAGAATGAAAGAGAGCATTGAAGCTTCTTTTTAAGAAATCCACAGGGGACACGTCCAGTTTGTAGAGCAAGAATGTGGTGGGAGAATAATATTAACATTTATTTGGGGGGCGTACATTATAGCATATATAGTCCTAGATGATCATACATTTGAGAACGTTCAAAGTATTAAATACCTGGGTTCTCTAATTACCTCTAAAAGTGAATTAAGTGAAGAGGTTCGAGCAAAGATTACAATGGACAATATGTGATTTTATTCATTAGAACAAGTTTTGGAGTCAAGGACAATAAGTAGAATAACAACAAATAAACATATAAAACAATACTGAAACCATTAGCTATGTTTGGAAGCGAAACATGAACATTATCAGAAAAAGATAAGTTAATTTTAATTGCATAGGAAAGAAAAATACGAAGAAAGAAATATGGAGAGTACAGAAACAAGATTCATGGAAAATGAGAACGAATCAGGAATTGAAGAAAACGTTGTATAGAGATTTTAATCTGGTAGGATATATTAGAAGAAAGAATGTGGAATGGGTAGTAGATATATTGCGGATGGAGCAGGAAAGAAGTACAAGAAGGATTTCAGAAGAGAAACCAAGGGGAAGAAGAAAGGTTGGAGGACATAAACTAAGATGGTTGTATAGGTTGAGGAACACAAGACAACTGAAGGTTGAAAGATGGAAACATAAAGATAGGAATAGAGAAGAATGGGCAGGTGTTAGTAAAGGAGGCCAAGGTTCTTAGAGGACCAAAAGCCAAGGGAAGAAGAGAAGAAGATCGTACAAGGATAATTGGAACACATTAGCTCATAAAATGGATGTGTGAAGAGATTGTGTCCGCTCGGCCATGAACCTACGGGTTCAATAGTGCCAGTGAGTTGGTTAATAGTTTTATTATTATAGGCTAATGATTATAGGCTAATAATTATGTATAATTATGATAATGTTATAATACGAGTATGTTCAAGCATTAGTTATATTTTAATGGTAATAGTATATAAATGATAATAATAAACAATTTTATATCTTATTATTTTAGATCATGTTTAAAGTATTAAAAAGCAGAAAGCTTCAGCCATGCAATTAAAAAGCAAAGCACAAGGATGTACTGTTGTATAAAACTTGTTGAATATTTTTCGAGATTTCTGGTTCATTAGACAAAGTACTTCCACTTTTACAAGAGCTCAGGAAAATATAATAGACTTTCTAAACGACTGAAAGACTTCTTGTCCTTTTGATCATATTGATCTCGTTAAAACTGAAGAGACAAGCGCTATTAAAAATATTTTTGAAGTTTTATAACTATTTTGTGATTATAAAAACTTTTAATGCGAAATCCAAAAATGCCTTGTGCTGAAATAAATGTGTAAACAAAACTGGGCGATGAATGATGGACTCTAGGGTAAGTGTTTGCATTCACGCCTTTGTTCAATTCAGCAATATTCCCCTGTCAACACTTCATGTTATAAAATCTTTCATTTTCACACATTTATTAACTTTGAGGTTTAATTATTATTTTATTTTTACTTTCCCTTTCAACCGGATTGTTTACGGTCACAAGTTTGACATACTTTTCATATTGTAATTTTTATACATTTATAAAAGGACTTATTTTTAATCAGTTATCTTACTACTCCTCCTACTACTACTACTACTACTACTACTACTACTACTGCTACTGCTGCTACTACTACTGCTACTACTATTGCTACTACTACTGCTACTACTATTGCTACTACTACTGCTACTACTATTGCTACTACTACTACTACTACTACTACTACTACTACTACTACTATTACATGGTGCGCTGGACGTAGTAGGCCTTTGATCTACCATCCGGCTGCTGGCCTCACATCCATATGTGCTAATCACTAGCCCTAGGACTTTTATGTACATCTACACTTCGCATACCCGAAATCTGTATGTATTTCTTTATTTATTCAATAAAGATTAGTTAGTAGTCAGGGACATAGAGCAGACACGGGGATAAGGGCATTATGCCCGAGGTAACCCGCGGGTGGTGGCGGGGCTCTAAATAAAATAAAAATATACTTAAAGTTAACATTGAAACGTAGTATATTGAGAAGTTAGACTTCTGTCTGTCTTTTGTTTTTGTTTCACAGACAAAGAGTTGAATAGTATAACGAGAAGTTAAACTTCTGTTTTTTGTTCTTGTTTTGCAGACAAAGAGTTGAATAGTAATTACAATGTTAAGTTAGACTTCTGACAGTTTTTGTTTCACAGAAAAAGAGTTGAATAGTATAATCAGAAGTTAACTCTTCTGACTGTCTTTTGTTTTTGTTTCACACACAAACAGCTGAATAATGTATACTATCTGCATTACAATCTTATATTTTATTACATACAAATCCTAGCCCTATTAATCACAGAGGTATAAGGTCATCCAACCAGTGTAAGAGTACCATGTGGTCAGTTTGTCTGATCCCTTAGCCATTATAGCTGATTTTCTCAACCTGGGGCCGCTACTTATTGTAGTTACCCGAATTCTCACGATGCTAGGTGGGTACCGCACCGGTCCCAATTCTGGCCGAAACACCATGCGAAAATTTCTTCCCTCATGGAGACCCGAACCAGCGCAAGTCCCGTAAATCTGCGCCAAGGTATCTTGCCTTAACCACTCGGCTACAGCTTGGGACAATTAATAATTTGGTTAGACTAATCGTCAACCATTCATAGTTTTCTGCCTCAGAGCAGGTTCTTCACTTCAATCTAACATTTTATTTTATTCTCTCTTCTGTTTTATTTTCGTGACTGTAAACGACCAATTTACCTTCAGTATCTTCTTCCGCGGACATATGTTCTGTCCACAATCCCTTCAAATGAATTCTCAACAGACATTTTTTTCTTGGTCAGTAGCCCAGCCGATTTAAAGTTATCTCCTTAACACTTCTATCGTCATTATTTTTTGATTCAATGTTTTCAATACAGCTTCGTACTAATTTTGTCGTAAACTTCATTTAAATGTTATGTCCCTTTAGATACCTGTACCTCTAGTGTTTCAATTTTAATAATTATAATTTTGCAGGAAATCAGCCGAGTAAAATCGGAAATTTGGAAACTGTATTTCAAAGAAACAGTCTGTACAACATAGTGACCGGTGAAGGTTGAGATCTTGAATTCAAACCTCATAACAAACTCAGAATGTTTCTAGTTACGTGTAGTGTATTTATTGAACTACTCTTGGACCATGGCCTCGTGATAGTTATATACTCGTATATATGTAAACTTATAATAATAATAATAATAATAATAATAATAATAATAATAATACTTTATTTATTCTGGCAGAGTTAAGGCCATAAGGCCCTCTCTTCCACTCAACCAGCACAAATACAAATAAATATTCGACAAATATAGATATACACTGTACTAATTATAAACAGTTAAAGATACAAGAAATGTAGCAATGTAAATGTCATGTACAAACAACATTTCATAGGGTAATAACAATAATGATACGATAATAACAATAATGATACGTAATAATAATATAATAATAGTAATAATAATAATAATAATAATAATAATATAAATATCATACATTATACGCGAAACACCAATTAATATATATATATCTTACACTGGATAATAATGAAGTCGAGTTTAGAGCAAATATAAACTTATATATGTATACTAAAATATATATTATGTATTATGTTAAATTAACTTAAATGATGATATCAAACAACGAAAGACAATAAAACAATTACGTTACTGTATGAACATAGTTTTAAAAATTATTATGCAAATAGGAATGTACTAAAAAATTACAAAATAATACATAGGTTAGAAATTAACAAGTAATATAAATGAGGTGGTAGAATAATATTAACTATGATTTGAAGGAAGTAGATTATACAGAGATGATTGGAAAATATTGGCTCAGGATAGGATGTCCGCGCGGCCATAAACCTCGGGTTCGATAGTGCCAGTGAGTTGGTTACTTTATATAGAGTAAAAAGTGGCATCAATGGAGAGGCTAAATATAAATGCACCCAGATTAAAATATACCTGAAATACATAATGGGATATTAAAATAAGGATTATTTTTCAATATTAGGCCATCTTCTTAATGTTTATTCTGATCTTGATATAAATTTCGAATCGGAGAGCTTGTCAGTCATAGGAGAGAAGTGTACAGTCCGCAGATAGAAGAAAGCAAATACGGGATGGAACAAGCAGGGGGAAATGTAAGCGTTTCAATGCCAAAACACGCACAGTAATACAGGAACAATCATATGTCAAGCATCTGTGTGGTTTATTTCGGGCATGTTCTGCTGAAGATTATGCATCAAATTCTGAACTAACGCGCTCTCTGATAGACGAGAGATTTAGTTAGTACAATCCCTTTTGACTAATATGATTCTTAAGATAGGCTATTCCTGCTGCTGGTTTTCTTTTCATATGCAGATTGTAAAAGGCAATTCACTGTTGTAAAGATGTAGATGAACATCAGCGCGACCAAAAATTAAAACATAGCCTAACTGTACGGATTATTTTAATAATTGCTCATTGACAATTATTTCAAAATAAGCTGTCTGTAGGCAATGGTTCGTTTAACTATGGCGAAAAATTCGTGTCCGACCCGGGATTTGCACCCAAGGTATCCAGGAGGTATTTTAAATTAGCTAAATGGCATAGCGCCAATATTAAAAACTGGAGACCTTAGGTGCAAATCCTGTCTTAGGGTTAAATTTTTCTCTAGTTATGTGAATGTTCCCATAGTTCGTCTTTATGTTAATGATATAATAAGTGTTATTTGTAAATAATATTTTTGGGAAGCAGAGAAGAAACTTCTGTTTTCATGTGTTTTGTAAAATTTTATACAGATTTACCAGAATGATTTGTATCTTTCTCTGCGCTAGTTACCACTACTTATGATTTCACAGGAAATCAGTCGAGTAAAATCAGGACAGGTAATTTACTTATACAATCATTATGTACGGATAACACGCACACACTATTGAGTAAGACTAAGGAATTAGGACTGGAAATAAATATCAATAAAACTAAATATATGGTCACACGTAGAAATACATTATATAATGGAAATGGACAGCTAATGACAAATGAGGGATATTTTGAGGAAGTTGCTGAATTTAAATACCTAGGAACAATAATCACAGATAGGAATGAGATGCACAAAGAAATTAAACATAGACTTAATTCTGGAAATGCGTGCTATTATGCATTGCAGAGACTTTTGATGTCCCAACTCCTTTCAAAAAACGTTAAACTGAAAATATATAAAACTATTATTCTACCAGTTATATTATATGGGTGCCAAACATGGACTCTTACTTTAAGGGAGGAAATGAGATTACGAGTTTTTAAGAATACAGTTCTTCGGGCAATTTTTGGACCAAAGAGAGATGAACGACAGGTGAATGGAGAAGACTGCTAACAATGAACTACATAGTCTTTATAGGAAGCCAGATATAATAAGAACAGTTAAGTCTCGTAGACTACGATGGGCAGATCATGTTGCGCGTATGGGAAATGAAAGACGTGCATGGAAGCTTCTTGTAGATTAGAAAAGCCAGAGGGAAGACGCCCAATTGGTAGACCTAGAATGAGGTGGGAGAACAACATTAACGATGATTTGAGGGAAGTAGATTATACAGGGGATGATTGGAAAGTATTAGCTCAGGATAGGGATGTATGGAGAGCTTATGTCCGCGCGGCCATGAACCTACGGGTTCGATAGTGCCAGTGAGTAAGTACGTAATTAAGTAATCATTATGTACATCGTAACTAAATCGTAGAACAGAAATATTGGGTTCAAACCTCACCACAGGTACGGATTTTCTCTCTGTTTGTATTAAATTCAATATTTTATTTTCATTATATTGCCCATCTGTTCTTCGGGAGATTTTATCGTTTATTTGGATAGCTAATGGTCGTGGTTGAAACACTGTATTTAAATTAACGAATTTCGTTGTAAGGCAGTATAATAAATAACGAAGACTAGGAAATACAAATAGTAAAATAAAATATAAGAATTGAGGAAACCCAGATAGCATAACTCGGAAATCTTAAGTGTACAAATATAAGTAAATAAATAAATAAATTATGTATATACGTAATAAGAATTTGTCACCCTAAATATTTGAACTCGAGATCACTTAAAGTGATAAATTGGGGAAGGTGAATATAAATACGTAAGGTTTGCATAAAGAAACAGCAAGTGCTGTCTGTAAAGACACGTGAAATCAATTCCAAATACAGGCGTCAAGTCAGCCAAGAGCGACGTCCTTAAGTCATTGAATTGGTGAGTTGCCAACTTGGCTAAGTGATGGCATTAGCATCGACGTGATCAGGGAAGAATACTAACACCTACGTGACTCGAAAATCGAGCAATTTTTGCACATTTCTAAGCTACTCTTTCACATATCCTTTAAATACCTCAAGCAGAGACTTAAAAATATATTTTAAGTTTGTTCGTCTTCTATCTTACAATTTAATTCTGTAGCTTCTTGCAAATACCTAGGAACAATAATCACAAACAGATATGAGATGCACAAGAAAATTAAACATGGCTCAATTCTGGAAATGCATGCTATTATGCATTACAAAGACTCTTGACTTCCCAACTCTTTTCAAAAAAACTTTGAACTGAAAATATATAAAACTATTATTGTACCAGTTACATTATATGGATGCGAAACATGGACTCTTAATTTAAGGGAGGAAAGGAGATTACGAGTATTTGAGAATAAAGTTCTTAGGAACATTTTTGGACCAAAGAGAGATGAACAGACAGGTGAATGGAGAAGACTGCATAACAGTGAATTGCATGGTCTTTATAGGAAGTCAGATATAATAACAGTTAAATCTCGTAGACTGCGATGGGCAGGACATGTGGCACAAATGGGGAATGAAATACGTGCATGGAAGCTTCTTGTAGGAAAACCAGAGAGAAATCGCCCAGTTGGTAGACCAAGAATGTTGTAGGAGAATAACATTAACACCTCAATCTCGGTCTATAAACTGGGCGATTTCCCTCTAGTTTTCCTACAAGAATCTTCCATATCCTTCTTCCATTCCTTAATCGTGCTCAATGTCTTGCCCATTGCAATCTACGAGACATAACTATTCTTATTATATCCGGCTTCCTATAAAGATCGTATAGCTCAATAGTATATACTAATATAAAGAAAATTATTTCAAATATTTTATATTAATTTCAAACAGTGTTTATTTTCAGTTGTTCATGAATATATCGGAACTTTTGGCCTATATTTTATATTCTGAGCGTTATCATAGGGGCCTAATCTTGGATCAATTCCTCTTGGATAAAAATCATATATGCCCTAGGTAAATTTTATGAGACATTTCTGTTATATTTGCCCCATGGAATCTGCGGACGTACCGGTATAGTACGTCGACCTATGCTGTGTAGTGAAGTCATTAAATTTCACTTTGAATATTTTAAAATGATGAACGAATAGATACGGTAAGGTTACTCTACGTGTTCTCAGAATATAAAACACAAAATACGTTCCATGTTCTATAGCATTCAGTTATCTATCACTCATCTGTCTTTTACCCTCGTGTTTTATTATAGTCGAATGGCTTCGTTATTCTGACAAACCCTGTTCCATTTTTAAATAATGTATAACGAATGATGATATCACCGCAATTTTGAATCGTGTTACAGCAGACGCATTGTAAAGACTGTCTCTATATTAAAATATTGATTTACATTCCACAATTTTATCTTCATTACAATATAGTGTTCTCATTCCTTTACTGTATCCACTGTTACTCTTTTAGTGAATTCTGAAGGAATGAAGTTATTGAGTTTGTTCTCATACATCATTTTTTAAAATATATATAATCATCATCATCATCATGAACACATTCGTTTTAGGCCATGTGGCTTGTACGGTAGATCTAGCGAAGATGGTCTTGATCTTTCCACCGATGTTTTGGTCTTCCTTGGTCCCTATGTCCAGTTGGGGTATATTGGAATGCCAATTTTGGAAGTTAAATATATATCTTCATGGATCTACTTTGTAGACACCGAAGCTGAGCATGACAAAGTATATATATATAGAGCATCATTATCATCCAGAGATTAAGCCTGTGGCTCGTTCCGGTGCATGAAATCTAGAATTGTTAAAATTGTTCAGTCAATCTTCTGTGTGGGCGTCCAACATTTCTCTTTCCGTGCGGATTATAATGTAGCAATAATTTTGGAAATCTTCCTTCTGGCATTCTATCAATATGTTCTTTCCAGTCGTTCCCATATTTAATTGTTCGGTCTGTAAGTTTGAAAATATTTAGTTCCTTTCTTATATCTTCATTTATTTTCTTATCCAGCAGGGTATATCCTGCTATATTTCTTAAAAATCTCATCTCAGCTGCTCCCAATCTTTGTTCTTGTCTTTTAGTGATCGTCCAACATTCTGATCCATACATCAAGACAGGAACAGCCATTACTTCATAACATTTTATTTTTGTTTCTTTTCTTGTGTTTTTAAGAGTTCTTTTAATAGTGCCATACATATAATTGCTAAATTCCAAAATTTAATTATGACATGCAAATAAAAAGCGTTACTGCTATAAAGTAAAATATTTTAATTAAAACTGCTTTCTTGTTATAGAAGTCATAAGATGATACTGCGAGCGGTGTTCCGCCGCTGATTCTTATGATAGGGAATTATATTTAAGTTCTATATAAGGAAAGAAAAAGTAATGTTTGCACTAGGAGCCTAAGTGGATACATTTGGTACGGGTGGGGAATGAAAGATGTGCATGGAAGCTTCTTGTATGGAATCTAGAGGGAAGCGCCAAGTTGGTAGACCAAGAATACGGTGGGAGAATAACATTAACTATGGTTTGAAGGAAGTAGATTATAGAAAGGATGATTGGAAAACGTTAGCTTAGGATAGGAATATATGGAGAGCTTATGTTCGGCCGGCCATGAATATATGGGTTCCATACTGCCAGTGAGTTAGTTAGTTAGATAAAAATGATGAATGGTTAAATAGAAGAAAATATAATTGTATAAAATTCATACTTTATTAGAATATGATTTCTGACATTGAGGTTCAGGTCCGTAAAAACTTATTTTAATTCAAACCAAATACGTTGAAGTTACATCATGAAGTATTTTCTCTACTTAGGCTACATCTGTCTCCATATGACTATATAGAGAATATAGAAGCAGCAAGAAGTGATACGTTTGTCTAGACTTGTACATTTCAAACATATATTCTATAGATAAATTCATTCTCGTGTTGTAAAATGTATATTCAAAAGAGCATAATTTATTAATTTACTTCGCTTCGTACATTCAAGACAAATAAAACGGCGTTGCATTAGTAGTATTGTTTTGCATTCAGGAAATATCCTCGTAAAATAAACTAACAAAATTATTCAGAACTTGCTAGACTTACCGGGTGTCTAAAATTGAGATTATTTACAAGTATTTCACATGGTGTTCAAACAAGCATTTTGAGATAATATTTTCAAAGTAGTAGTGATAGTATTTAGCATAATTTATTTATTTGCTTCGTATGCTTTGTGGGGATAAGACCACATGTAATTTTTTCTCCACTCAACCAGAACATAAGTTACTTTAAAACGTGTAAATGGCAATACAGTTTTGGATTTCGTCTTCTTTTTCTAAAGATAATGCCTTAATAATGAAAGCATGCTTGTATTCTCTGAGCTACCGTTTCAATCTGTGAACAGTCTTGGAATTCTATAATTTTCAAGCCTTTCTTTGCCTTACTCGTATATTACCTTCCAAAATTTTACTTTCGAAAATTGATTTAAATAAATTGTTGTGAAGGGATATGTAACGAAAACAAATCTAGCTTTGATATTGGAGATTAATATTACTAATTGTTTTATTTCATCTAATATGTATTCTTCTGCTTTTTCGTCGGTCCATTTTAATCTTCTCCATTACCATATTTCTGTTGTTTTCAGTCACTCAACTTCAACATATATATGTATGTATATATATATATATATATATATATATATATATGTATATACCGCTGAGAACAAACAAATATAAGTTAGTCATTGTCATATAGGGAAAATTGTTCTAACAACAATAGGAGTAATAATAATAATAATATCATTAATAATAATAATAATGTTATTATTATTATTAATAATAATACGATTACAAATGCGACTACGGGGATATAGTAACGAGATGTGAAGTTACGAATAAACGATCTTCGTTTGTTTACAAAGTGCGAGCTATTTGATCAAGCAATGTCAAGCCAGACGGCAAGCTAGTGATGTCTATTGCTCTGTGTAGATATTATAGTCAGCTTACTGTGACAGTTAGTACATACTACAAAAATATTCACAACTGTATTCATTCACTTTTTTGTTCAGCACTGAAATTAATAGTTAAGTATGCTATGTTAACTGTATATACAATGGTCGTGACGTACTGCCGTTCTCCCTACAGTTATATTTCCCAGGACTTGTAAGCATATAAATATAATATTTCCGTATTATTTCCCCGCACTCTGATTATAATAATATACGATTATATATAAAAATTATTACATCAACGAAATAACAGAAAAATTAAGAAGTACTTTGTTACTTCCTAATTAATATACAGTAAATAAATCTCTCATTAGAAATTTAAAAAAATCAAAAGACGCAATACGATACAAAGGGTATAATTACATGCAGAAAAAGACGAAATTTGCGGACTAGGATATCGTCACAGAATATCTATGGAAAATTGTACAAATTGTTTATCATTGTTTTCTATGATAGTTGATTTTTATGCTGAAATCATGAAGATTGATACGAGTATAATATAGCAACAACATAAATAATAAACAATAATAATTAACAAATAATACATAAATTAATAATATTAATAATATTATTAATTATTATATTATTATTATTATTATTATTATTATTCAATACCAATAAAATGCATAATTAATAAAATTATGTTGAGGTATTAGACATAATATAAAATAATAAAATTAGTGCCTGGGTAGTGCTGTCGTCCTCAACTTGGTAAAGATCTTTAAAATATGAAGGTCTTTCGGAAACAGCATTCCATCATCAGTAGAAAGTATTGAGCTACTTTTATTATTTTCTCTGTATCTCTAACCCTACTGCTGATGATAAAAACAGTTTCCGAAAGACTTCGGATTTTAAAAATTGCAGGCGAGTTGAAGAAGACGGCACCGACCAGTTACTAATTGTATTATTTTTACTAACAGAGTTATGAGCATAAGGCCTATTCTTCCTCCCAGTGAGGAAAAAAAAAAGATAAGATAATTTACAGTTTTCATGACATGTCTGGATAAAAAGTAAATATAAACACATTCATACAAATTAAACTTAAAATTAAACTTAAAATTGAAATCAATATAATTAATTTTATCAGAGATAAGAAAAGACAGGAACCATCAATTAATCTGCTGGCAGGTCAATTTAAAAAAAAAATACTAACTCCGCCATGGCCGGTCCCAAGCCCGGATGAGAAAGGAGGAGGGGGAGGAATAACAACCTCGTTAAAAAACCAGGGTTCAGTTGGCTCCGACTGATAGTACTCTGTAAGGGCCCCTAGCCAGGGTTACGGTGAAGACCTCAACGGCAGATTCGGCGCAGAAGGAGTCCTTCATCACGGCGGATCTGGCGGAAGTGGCAACCCTCTAGATGGGGTTAGTACATCCAGAAGCTGGACCTAAAGCTTCGAGGTGGCAGCTTCACCAATGGTCTACTCTGCATAGCGTTGGTACCGCGATGAGAGGAAAACATATTACTCGTATTCTTCACAATGGAAACTCGGACGGACTTAACCAAAGACGACCTCAGCGTAAGAAGAGATGTCGGACGTCCTCGGAAGAGATGATCTTAGATCTATTAGTGAAGACGGGAACAGGCAATTCTTGCCTAAACCAGGAAGTGAAGAAGAAGAAGAAGAAGAAGAAGAAAAAGAAGCTAATGTCCGGCAGCTGTTAATGTAATTGGTACTATATAATTAAAATTGATCAATGACATAATTTGAGATGATGGACAAGTATAATTATGTGGCTAAACATTTAATGATATGGTTATGAACTGTAAGACAGCAAACTTTGTGTCATTTAAGGGGGGTGATGGGTGAAAAATTGACCATTTGAGATCAAAATTGGCATTTTTGTTTTGTTTTTTGTACTAAAAATAGCCTGTACTCTAATGTATATGTTGGCTTCCACAGGCTTATGACGCTTCTAAATGCCCTAAAATGCTGATTAGGCCTCTATGTTACATTTTGTATTTAAACTGCATGCAAATCTTTAAACTTGCTTTTCCACACTTTTATTTTCACTGCATTTTGTACATTAAAAATTGAATGGAATTCACAAATTTTGTCCTAGAAGGTTCAACTTTTTACTGCAAAGTAGTGTATGAGATTCATAATTGAAGTAGTATTTTAAGAAATAAAAATAAAATGCATGCAATTTTTTTTTTTTTTGTAATTCCACGCTTGAGGTATTTTTTTTTCTCCCTTTGTATTCACATTATAAGAATTATAATGCATGATATTTTTTCTAAATATTTGAAGGATCTTGTAAAAAATCAGACATTTTACTAAACAATTGTGGAACCCATTTAATTATTTTTTTTTTTCAAATGTCCCAGGTTTGTCTTTCGACATTCCTGGTTTCTCTCCTGGCATGGCGTACTTGTAACCCACTTCTGAGGTTGTGGCGCCTGGAAGGCGGGGTTACGTTGCCCCGATGATATGATGGGTGATGATGATGAAAATGGTGTGCCAGGAGAGTCCCTAATCCTAAACGTAACCTAAGATGAATATGAATGATGATGATTGCGATGGCCATATGATTTCGGGGACCGTTTGGGGCCTTAAAGTTTTCCTGACATTTGTCTTACAGGTGAGGAAAACCCCCGATAAAATTCTCACCCAGATAAACTGTCCCGACCGGGGATCGAACCCGGGCCCGCTGCGTGACAAGGTAGCACGCTATCCCGAGACCACAGCGGTGGACGCAATTTTTTAAATAAAGTATTTAACAACTCATAAAATAAATGTCACACAAGAATGAAACTCAAACACATCATTGTATATCATGTTTTCAATGTTTGTACAAAAAAAAAGTCTCTAGATCAAAAAAATGTAGAAAATAGAAATTTCACCTATCACCCCCTTAAAATATACGATGCTGGATGATCTGTTTGCATTTTGCAATTAATTATCTTTTTGTTCATGAATAGGCTGTAAAGGTTATATATTGTTTGCAGAGCGTATCCTCCGTATTTTTCACTCCGTTAATATATTGAACGTAACCCTGCCTTCCAGGCGCCCCAACCTCAGAAGTAGGTTACAAGTACGCCATCCCAGGAGAGAACACCAGGAATGTTGAAAGACAACCTGGGGCATTTGAAAAAAAAATATATTGAACCTTAGTTATTTAATTAATTTGTAACCAAGAAATTGCAATTTATAAGATTAATAAATGTTCTAATAATTTTTTAACACTATGTATTATAATACTACGTAGAATTGCGGGAGAAGACGAATTTCTTGAGGATGATGGAAAACCACTGTATTGGTTCGTCTTCCTGGCTAGAAATGGCTGTGGTCCGGTTTTCAGTCAGCAGCCGATTTTGAATAGTTCACAGAGAACCGAAGAATCTCCTGATGATGTCTACCGCAGCAGTAGACGAAATGTCGAGGAACAAGAAAGCTGGACCACAGCCATTTAGCCCAGAAGACGAACCAAACAGGGATCAAGACGTCGGCCGCGAAAGCCTACAGTTATACATAACCATTGTATTGTTGTTAAATTCCAAAATAAAAACAAATCTAGAATTGTCATAATCCTTGCATAAATTCTATCAAATTGTAATTGAATATTGTCAAAAATGATATCCATTTTGAATGTGGTTTAGACCCAAAAAGTTGTGCCCGATTACTATATTCATTGCGATTTTTTAAATTGCTGTTATTTGTTGTAGAAATTACTCACCTGTTATAAATAACAATTATTATAACAAGTTTAATTATTATGATACCGATATTATCTAATTACTTTTAGTAATTCTTCTAATCTCTTTATTTTATGAGTGAAATCAAGTATAGGAAAGTTTGAATAATGTGGTTCCTTCTGTTTGAGTAGATCCTGTTAATATCTTCTTTACTTGGTGCTGTCCTCGAACAGAAAATATTTCAATTTCTTCCCCTCATCAACTTTGACGGGTTCAAGGCCAGTTTTTTTATTGTTTGTGGGAAGAAGGGTTTATTTGTGATATTTATGAAAATTACCACTTTAAAAGTTTTTCAAGCTAAGAATCAATTCTTAATTTCTGCTAATGAATATTACAAATGTTGAAAAAAACTCCTAAATATATTGTATTATGAAGATGCTGTTTTAATATACTGACGGGTTTGGTTTGATATTACCTGACTGGTGGCTGTATAAAATAATTAAACAAGTAATTCGGATAATGTGGACCCTCCACGAAGACCTGGGTCCACTTTAAACGAATACATATATTTTATCAATGAGGATGTGATCAGTAAAAAGCATTCACCTAATTAGTTTTATTTAATTTTCTTGTAATTTTACTAAACCCAAAAACCGTCGCTTTCTGCAGTTGAATGACGTGTGAATCAACAATAATATTTCAAAATATTGAATAAAAATCAAGTCTTTTAATCATGATCAGTCATAAATATTTTCAGATTAATTAATTGAGTAAATAAACTTAAAAATATACTAACAACTTATTTATCACGCCGCTTCATCAGACTATCCGACACACATAATCTTGACACTCGATCCCATCAGCACATTGTCCTTTATATCCCGCCTCATCACACTGTATATTATTCATTATCTTTTACGGTGTCACTTACCAAAACATGGAATTCCCTTCCACCCTATGTCAGAGATTGTCAAACTATAACATCCTTCAAAAACAAACTAAAGAATTATTTAATAACAAACTAACTTATACACCTCACTGACAGTATTCTTTTGGCAATATTAATATATATAATTATTTATGTAAATAATATTAAGAATAACAAATATTTTTATTTGTTTTGTTTTAAATATTGTATAATCGTAAAATTAGTTTTCTATATCTCATTATTTTCCTGTTTTTTATATACACTAGACAGGGACAATTTAATATGTCTTGCTTGTATACATTTTATTATTAGTTTTTAGTCTTAATTTTAACTAATATTAACTGGTTGTATTATAGATCGTAATATGTATATTAGATATTATCTTTTGATCAAATTTTTACTTAGTGTTTAATATTAGAGTTAATTAAGATTGTTATATTCTTATGTAATATATGTTTGTCCTGGTGAGTGGAAGAGAAGGCCACATGGCCTTAACTCCACCAGGCTAAATAAATCTTAAATCTTAAATCTTAAAAATCTTAAAAAAAATCTTAAAATCTTAAAATCTTAAAAAAATCTTAAAAACTAAGGTGGACTCTGGAGTACACTTTATCCGAATACGGAGGTTAAAGCGGACGCTTCTTGTAATGTAAAAAAGTTCATAAACTACGAAGATGTTTCCATATTTGAATAAAATATCAATGCTATTTCATAGTTACAACACTAATGATATTCACTGTAATTAAACAAAATTTAAATCACTTAATTAAAAGAAGAAAAACAACAAATTCAAAACAAGGGCCCAATTACCCGAAATTCCTCTACTATGACCTCTAATAGGACAGTAGTTAATTTTTGGGCTATATTTGAGTTGTATTCAAAATGAGCATATCTTATTAATTACAGTGGAAATAGAAACATTCACGAAAGTAAAACTAAATGAATAATGTAATTTTCAACTTTCCTAAAGTGTTCCATTAGTGAGATTATTTTGTATTACTGAATAATTTCTTTTAAGTATTTGTGTGGCGCCATATCACAATTATAGCAATGGAAATGGGACATTTCTGGAACATTCTATACGTAATAAAAATATACATGCATAAAGCAATTTATTGATTAACAATGAAATTGATGTTGCGTGAATATTGCTGACACGAATGGCTCGCTCGATATGGATATATCGATTTTATATGGCACTTGAAGGTGGTCTTTTGTTAGGCGAGATATTACTTCCTTGAAGCCATTCTGTGAGGAATCCATAGCTTTAAGTGTCATGTTCAAATAGCCCTCATATCTAAACACACTCATCGTTTGTGCAGAATTTCATATCATCTTTCTGTACAGAAAACTGTTACGAGCTATAGACCAGGGAATGTCCATGCAGAACCTCTGAGCCTTTTGTTAAATATAAATAGGTTCCACATTGAACTTCATAGACTATGCCATTCTATGTTCTTTTATTACCCCATTGACCTGAAAAATCCCGAGCTATAAGATTCACTTACCCTATTAAATATGCAAATTAATCAATGAGTCCAACGTTCGAGATCTCGGGGTATCGTCGCCTCTTCTTACGCAGCGGGTCAAGGTTCGATCCCCGGACAGGACAAGCATTTCGGGGGGTTTCCTCACATGTAAGACGGATATATGGAAATTTTAAGACCCAAACGGTCCCCGAAATTCATATATCCATCTTAACCCATTCGCTTCGGGTTTAAATGCTTAATGCATATTCCCAGAAACCGGATTTAAGTTACGGTAAATTATATTGTGTATTTCTAGACATTCAAAACAAACAAAATGTAACGGTACTTGAGATCACGGTAAGCGTGAAGGCAAAAACACATCCCACTACTATTCATAAATGTTAACAAAAGATTACCATGCCAAGGGATTTACAAAATATTGCAAACTATATTATAGCAGATTATGCGAATGTAGCACGTCTTCTGAGTTGAAGATCATTTAACTGCCTACGAGTCTACCTCGTCTTTTGAGGCGAATGGGTTAATCTCAATTTAACGTATTTGCCATGTTTGGTATGAATGTTTGTGTAAAAGGTGTGATGTCTCTCAGGAGGCCCTGACATTGAGATGAAAGTTAATTTGAGGAGGCCCACATGTTCTTGTGTGGTCCATAGTTTAAAACCCCTCTCCGGTCTAGTCTTGCCACTGTAAGGCCCAGGCGAGTGTTGCATATACGTATAGCTGTAAGGCGAGAGGTTAAACTGATATGAAGAAAGGGAAATAATTATTCGATGAATGTTTATAAATGTTGTTTTTAATTAAATTTCATTTGAAGTTAACTTATCATATTTGATCATTTGGCTTCTAATATTTTTCTTTCGTTTGCTTTCCAATCAAGGATCTTGTTTGGTATTTTATTTTCTTCCATTCTTATGAGGCGTACATACCATTTCAAATGTTTTTCTTTTATTTTTTCTATTTTTTTTTTCAACTTGAATAATTTCCTTTATTGTGCTGTTTCTGATTTTATCCCTTCCTGAAATTCATGTCGATCGCCTCCAAAAATTAATGTTTGGATATTAATAATATTAATAATAATAATAATAATAATAATAATAATAATAATAATAATAATAATAATAAATAAACGTAATTGGTTTGAACATATACAAAGAATGTCAAATAATCGTTTATCAAAACAGCTGCTTCATTATAGGCCTCTAGGCCGATGAAATGTAGGAAGACCAAAACGTCGTTGGAAGGACGACCTGCGCCTGCGGCATGTAGTGCACCGGGGAGCGGAACGGGCCAACAGGCCCATACCTTGAAGATGATGATGATGTTAATAATAATAATAATAATAATAATAATAATAATAATAATAATAATAATGTGTTTAATAACGAGTTTTCTGTTATTTGTTATTCTTATTGTTGTAATCACTCAGGTGTGCAGTGATTTCTATATTGTAATCAGTCCAGTGTCCATTGTAAAATATTCTTATGTCATTAGCATTCCTTGTTCGTATTGTCGCCTCACTATGATGGTTGTCCAGGGGCTCGCTTTGTTTCCACGCAGATGTTACATATAATTAAATACAAAGATGCCGACTACCGACAATATAATAATTCCGCACGTTAATCATTGTCAAGCATTGTCGCGCGGCACCCGCTTTTATATAAACGGACAACCATCATAGCGAGATAATTTTACATGATGTGTAGTCGATTTTGACTACTTGTTTCCATTAGGGCATATTTTTTGGATCAGTTGGATCGTATTTTGAGATATTTCGTACGAATTTTTAGTGCAGGATGATTTCTGCACGGCATATGAATTGACGATGTTCAATATTTTATTTCAGGATGAAATGCGTCAGTTTGTGTCGGTTTCTGGGTTCGATGGATCCTCGCATGTAATAACATGAATTTCAAGTATGAACCTTTATAAACAGTGAACAAAGCATACCGCTAAAATTAAATAAGTGCTACATGGTTAAATTTAATTATGTTTTTACTCACTGCACTCATATTTTTATTATTTACTAGATAATATCTGGCTTGCGCTGCTACGCCTAAATAAATGAAAAGTAATGTGCTTTTATGTTTAGTTGAATAAGTAATAGGAAAAATAATTTTAAATATATTATTTTAGATACCCCGCTGATTACCCGGCTTTGCCCGGGAATCTACTTATCCCGATCTTCTTGACATACATGAGCTGAAAGACAAAAATTAATGTACTTCTTATGATTAGTTATATAAGTAAAATGAAAAATAATTATAAATGTATATAGTAATTATTTTAAGATTCCCCGTGCTGATTACCTGGTGTTGCGGCATAAATAAGCTAAAAGACAAAATTCGTTATTGTGAGTTATCCGTAAAAGAATACCCGTCATGTGCTGCTATGCTTGCAAAGGAATCTACGTACTTGTCTCGGTTTTTTGGTATCAATGAAAGACAAAACTGGTTATTGTGAGATATCTGTAAGAGATAAAATATGTTGTCGCGGACTTTTTTGTAGAGGGTTTTGTTGAGATATTCAATTTCTGTGTACATTAACTTTATGTATTAGTTATGGTTTAGGCAGCGTAAGCCATTTAAGCGTCCAAAGAACTATTTTTTCACGTTTTCCACTACAAATTGCTATGGTTTAGGCGATTTTTAAGGGTGTAGGAGTTAAGTATCACAACTCTCTTACAGTCTATATTTATCCCGGGAATCTCCTGAATATTATGTAAAAAACCTATCACAATCGGATCAACGGTATGGCCGCGCATAAAGTACGAACGAACAAACAAACAAACAAAACAAACATTCATTTTTATATATTATATTTAAGCTTACATTTTTAATCACTAATTCCTTGAAACTTACCAGCGTCATTATATATGTATGTTCCATTGTGATAATTTTCATTTCATCAACCAGTGGTCTGAATGTAAATACTAACATTTTTTCCGGTCCTCTAGGGGTCTGGATGTTGTATTTATAATAATAATAATAATAATAATAATAATAATAATAATAATAATAATAATTAGTAATAATTAATAATAATAATAATTAATAATAATACTAATAATCATAATTTATTTATATACAGATTTTTAATATTTACACATCTTTCTGTACCTAAAGTTTTGTTTTTCTTCTCCAATCGTCTCTATCCATCCACTCTATGTTCTCCAGCCCTCTTGTTCTCATTCCAGTTCTTATTTCTTGCATCCAAGAGTTAACGAGGTCTTCCTTTCCTTCTTCTTCCAGGTGAATAATAATAATAATAATAATAATAATAATAATAATAATGCAATTAAGATGTATTCTTATTTCACTGACGTTTCAGTGTACAAAAAGTTTGATTTAAATCAAATAAAAATTGTGCTGGGTTAAAAATTGTATTCCTTTAAAAGTGATTTACAAAATTCACTTCCTGAGGAGCTAGTTTTTGCCTGAAAGAAAAAGTATTAACCGGTGTTTTTATGAGTGAATGTCAAATTGTACTTTCTCGCTCATACACTTTTCTTTATTGAGACTGGAGCACCGCGTCCTGAAATTCTCATGTGCTATGAAGATGAGTGGAAGAAAGTCCATTCTACAGTATTACATAAGTTGTAGGTCGTCTTTCAGGACCAATACACCAAGTTCTATTCATACGCTATTTTTGGAATGCACCTTTGGCGCGAGGGGGGACTATAACCCTCCCGTTGGCCTCTCCTGGTCATTTTTATTGCTCAGACTCGGAGTCATGAGGCTGCAACCTGGTGGATACCCAACTAGATCCCCGCAGCCACTTATTTTCAACGCCTGTGGATTGCCAAACAAACTATTTTTATGTATAACTGTAGGCTTTCACGGCCGGCGTCTTGATCCCTGTTAGGTTCGTCTTCCGGGCATATAGGCCGTGGTCCAGTCGTTTCTTCTACTCGACGTTTCGTTCTACGGATGCGCCGGTTTAGAAATCTTCAGGAGATACTGCGTGCTCTCTGTGAACTCCTCCACAGTCGGCCTGAAGGGAATGGATGGTCGTTGGAAAACTCCCTCCCTATTTATAGGCAACGCCCCTGGTGGAGAGGAGGTTTTCTGCGAGGTCCGTGTTGCGTGCTGTTTTGTCCAGGCTGTCGCTAGCAGAAGTCATAGGCGTCCGTTGTCGTATTGTGCAAGTGCCGGGATCCAGATTTTGTTTATCGTCAGGGTTTCTTCTTTTTTGTTAAAGAGGAATTTTGTGTTTATATATTTCAATGGCTCGCTATGTACAGTCTGGTGTAATAAGTGTGATGTTTGGGACAATACCCGTGTTTCTTCGAATCTTATTATATGTTCTTGGTTGTTCATCCAGTGGTCCGCCTACGGATGATTTTTCCTTTTGTTTTAGTCTGCAATGCCTATATTGTTTTTGCAATATTGTGGTAAAACTGCTTTTTGGTGTGCCGATATTAAACTGTCCACCAATGAAAGGGATGCGATATATACCGGCAGTAGTATTAACGGATCTCTTGTATTCCTTGTGCTGGCGCAAGTAGTATATTGCTGATTTTTTGTGTTGGATTGTAGGTTTTGTAGATATGTTATATTTATTTAATATTAGACCAATTCTCTCCGGTATAGTCTTGATATATGGTAGTAGTAACACCTTACCCTTTGCCTCCTCCTTGTTCCCGTTTTCTGATTTGTATTTATTGGGATTTATGGCTCGGCGAAAATCTGTTTTGCTGTTATCCATTGGATTGAAAACGCTGCTTGGAGATGATTAATTTCTTCTGGTAGATACTCGTGGTTCCGAAATCCTTTTGGGCTCGTTCCACCAGGGTTTTAATTATTCCGCGTTTTTTGTCTGGGATGATGGTTGGACCGCTTATGTAGGTATCTGTCTGTGTGAGTCTTTTTCCTGTATACCTTGTGTCCAAGTGTCATGTCTTGGTTTCGAATTACTAAAACATCCAAAAACGGTAGACTGTTGTTCTCTTCTCTTCCAGGGTGAATTGGATGCTGGGACAAATGCCATTTAAATGTTGCCTGAAGTTATCAAGTTCTTCTTCACCATGCTCCCAAATGACGAATGTGTCATCCACATATCTCAGCCAAACTGAAGGTCTTAGTGTAGCATTCTCCAAGGCCTGTTTTTCAAATTGTTCCATGTAAAAATTGGCTATTACGGGGCTTAATGGACTTCCCATGGCCACGCCATCTATTTGCTCGTAGAATATTCCTCCCCATTGGAAATACGTTTCTGTGAGGCATATGTTATACAGCGCTACTATGTCTGGGGAAAGAGTTCTTGCAAGTATGTCATAGTGTCTGGTATAGGTATCTTAGTAAATAAAGAAACCACATCGAAGCTCATTATTTTATCGTTTGGCTTGAGTTTCAGAGCGTCTATTTTTTCTATGAAGTGCGTGGAGTCTTTTACAAACGTGTCAGTTTTTCCAATATACGGTTTCAATAGTGAGGCGAGAAACTTGGCGAGTTCATATGTAGGTGATCCAATGGCCGAAACAATAGGTCTGAGTGGTGTTCCTTCCTTGTGTATCTTTGGTAATCCATACAATCTTGTGGGGCAGTGCTTCTGATTTGTACAATCCTCGTTTAGTGTCTTCATCAAGTGTGGAGCTCTTGATAAGTTTATTGGATTTACGTAGAACTCTTGCTGTAGGATCAGTTTTAAGAATCTTGTATGTCTCTGGATCTAAAAGCTGTTGCATTTTCTGGTTGTATTGTTCTGTTTCCATGATGACGGTGGCATTTCCTTTATCTGCAGGAAGAACGATGATGTCTTTGTCTTCGTTTAGATTATGTAAAGCTACTTTTTCTTTTCGTGATAAATTACTCAACGGTGGTTTGGTTTTACGGAGAATGCGAGACACTTCGCCCCGTATTTCCTCACTCTGATGAATAGGCAGCTGCCTTATTCCGGCTTCTACATTGGCTATGATGTCTTCAATAGGTACTGTTTTAGGTGTTACAGCAAAATTTTCCTCCTTTGGCAAGTACCGATATTTCTTCTTCGTTGAGTTGCCGGTCTGTCAAATTTACTACCGCTCTTGAGTTGGGTGGTTTATTTCTGTTTTCTTGATGATTTTTTATGTATTTTTGTTTTTGTCGTTCCGTGTTTTTCTCTATGGTTCGGCAAAAGCTGTAGACGAAACGTCGAGTAGAAGAACGACTGGACCACGGCCTATATGCCCGGAAGACGAACCTAACAGGGATCAAGACGCCGGCCGTGAAAGCCTACAGTTATACATAAGCAACCTCTACGGGAAGGATGTATTTCTTTCTATTCGGAAATTTGAAGAATTAAGAAAGAAAAAAGGACGCTTTCTGTGCAATTTAAGCTTTCTTCTACGGTGCAGAGACACGGGAACTATCCCTCAATTTCTACGATGCAAACAAATCTTCAAAACGACAAAGGCTAAGAGGATATATGGACGAACGGAACGGGCTCTTCTTAGAGAACGAATTCATGATACAAGACGAACCCTAGGGATGAATGATCAAGAACTTTTTTACTTACATCTGAGATTAGCAATATTCTCAGTGAGAGAGACTGGGAGAAGGTGGACAACATCACATACCACAGCTTTTGCCGAACCATAGAGAAAAACACGGAACGACAAAAACAAAAATACATAAAAAATCATCAAGAAAACAGAAATAAACCACCCAACTCAGAGCGGTAGTAAATTTGACAGACCGGCAACTCACGAAGAAGAAATATCGGTACTTGCCAAAGGAGGAAATTTTGATGTAACACCTAAAACAGTATCTATTGAAGACATCATAGCCAATGTAGAAGCCGGAATAAGGCAGCTGCCTATTCATCAGAGTGAGGAAATAAGGGGCGAAGTGTCTCGCATTCTCCGTAAAAACCAAACCACCGGTGAGTAATTTATCACGAAAAGAAAAAGTAGTTTTACATAATCTAAACGAAGACAAAGACATCATCGTTCTTCCTGCAGATAAAGGAAATGCCACCGTCATCATGGAAACAGAACAATACAACCAGAAAATGCAACAGCTTTTAGATCCAGAGACATACAAGATTCTTAAAACTGATCCTACAGCAAGAGTTCTACGTAAATCCAATAAACTTATCAAGAGCTCCACACTTGATGAAGACACTAAACGAGGATTGTACAAATCAGAAGCACTGCCACCAAGATTGTATGGATTACCAAAGATACACAAGGAAGGAACACCACTCAGACCTATTTTTTCGGCCATTGGATCACCTACATATGAACTCGCCAAGTTTCTCGCCTCACTATTGAAACCGTATATTGGAAAAACTGACACGTTTGTAAAAAACTCTACGCACTTCATAGAAAAAATAGACGCTCTGAAACTCAAGCCAAACGATAAAATAATAAGCTTCGATGTGGTTTCTTTATTTACTAAGATACCTATCCCAGACACTATGACATACTTGCAAGAACTCTTTCCCCCAGACATAGTAGCGCTGTATAACATATGCCTCACAGAAACGTATTTCCAATGGGGAGGAATATTCTACGAGCAAATAGATGGCGTGGCCATGGGAAGTCCATTAAGCCCCGTAATAGCCAATTTTTACATGGAACAATTTGAAAAACAGGCCTTGGAGAATGCTACATTAAGACCTTCAGTTTGGCTGAGATATGTGGACGACACATTCGTCATTTGGGAGCATGGTGAAGAAGAACTTGATAACTTCAGGCAACATTTAAATGGTATTTGTCCCAGCATCCAATTCACCCTGGAAAGAGAAGAGAACAACAGTCTACCGTTTTTGGATGTTTTAGTAATTCGAAACCAAGACATGACACTTGGACACAAGGTATACAGGAAAAAGACTCACACAGACAGATACCTACATAAGCAGTCCAACCATCATCCCAGACAAAAACGCGGAATAATTAAAACCCTGGTGGAACGAGCCAAAACGATTTCGGAACCACAGTATCTACAAGAAGAAATTAATCATCTCCAAGCAGCGTTTCAATCCAATGGATACAGCAAAACAGATTTTCGCCGAGCCATAAATCCCAATAAATACAAATCTGAAAACGGGAACAAGGAGGAGGCTAAGGGTAAGGTGTACCTACCATATATCAAGACAATAACGGAGAGAATTGGTCGAATATTAAATAAATATAACATATCTACAACCTACAAGCCAACACAAAAAATCAGCAATATACTGCGCCCAGCCAAAGATACAAGAGATCCGTTAAGTACTGCCGGTATATATCGCATCCCTTGCAGTTGTGGACAGTTTTTATATCGGCACAACAAAAAGAATGGTTACCACAAGATTGCAAGAACACAAGAGGCATTGCAGACTAAAACAAAAGGAAAAATCAGCCGTAGCGGAACACTGGATGAACAACCAAGAACATATAATAAGATTCGAAGAAACACAGGTATTGTCCCAAACATCACATTATTACACCAGACTGTACAGAGAAGCCATTGAAATATATAAACACAAAAATTCCTTTAACAAAAAAGAAGAAACCATGAAGATAAACAAAATCTGGATCCCGGCACTGCACAATACGACAACGAAGCCTATGAATTCTGCTAGCGACAGCCTGGACAAAACAGCACGCAACACGGACCGCGCAGAAAACCGCCTCTCCACCAGGGGCGTGCCTATAAATAGGGAGGGAGTTTCCAACGACCAGCCAGTCTGCAGCCGACTGTTGAGGAGTTCACAGAGAGCACGCAGTATCTCCTGAAGATGTCTACCGCAGCAGTAGACGAAACGTCGAGTAGAAGAACGACTGGACCACGGCCTATATGCCCGGAAGACGAACCTAACAGGGATCAAACTATTTTTACCTAGCATTGGACAGGACGAAGGGTTATATGAAATAAATTAATTGAGAAGTAAATAAAATAAAGGGTAGGGAAGGAGGAATAGAGAATGTTGCTGGGATTAAATTTATGAAAAGGAAAAATGGACGGGAGAAGAACAAGAGGAAGACCAGCCGAGAGATGGATAGATAGTGAATGCATACCCAATACGTCTTCCTACGAGGAGTGATTTTGGAAATAAACAGGATGAAAATCCTACACATTATGTGTACGAAGAAGAAGAAGACGAAGAAGAAAAAGAAGAAAAATCCGAGAAAGACCCAGAATATTTCGGATAATCTTGGATAAAATGTGTTCAATATGATTTTTATTTTATGCATCTTTCTTTTCTAAATATAACTGCCGCTATGTACAGTATTGTCCAATCTCCTTGTGTTGTAAATATTATGCAAGTTATATTATGTAGGAGAGAGATTATTATAGAAAAAGAAAGTATCGTTTTAGATAAAATAAATGACGTATGTTTGTTTTAGTTAAAGCTAAATCTGAGACGAGAGTTTGTGAACAAGATAATCATACAAAACAATTGAATTGCTATTCCAATCTCAAAGATAAGCTTACAGCCTTCTTAAGAATTCTTCAGAAGATCGTAAACTTAGCTTGAGAAGAAAGCTTTCAAACGGATTTATTGATGAAATCAGAGAGAAAATCTGATTCTGCAAATAGGACGGAAGTTTTCGTCTCCTCCATTCACTGCAGGATATAAAGGAAGAGGCAAATAGCCCTACATTCAATCGGACAGATCTTGAGACGGACAAACAACCCATATTGAATCTAGAAATGATATTTTACTAGCAAATATGGAATTGAAGTGAAGAACGTTACATATATCGATATTGATTTATGTTGATAACAATCAAGAATATTAGATTTTCGCAAAATATTAACAGCTTTTCGGATTTAAAAAATAATTTTATTACATAGAATCTATCCCACGCATTGTGCAGTTAATTGTAATGAAATTGGCTGCGAAAGGCAGTAAAATGTTAAAAAAAATTCTGCACTTCTACATTACGATTATATAAAAGAGTGATAAATTCATCGTGCAACATATTAATTAAAATTGTAAATGCTAACATTAACAGAAAATGTTGAGAGAACTTACACAGAATGATTTTAATATTATAGAAGGATCTTCTTGGTGATACAATTGTATTAAAAGAAGTCGATAAAATACCCAAATCACCAAATTTAAATTTAAAAGAGCCAACTAGTTTCAATAACGAAGCTATCATTTTCAAGACTAATCGTTGACTAAAGAAAAACAAATAGTTTTTCTTTAGTCAATAATTAGTCTTGAAAATTATAGCTTCGCTATTGGAACTAGTTGGTTCTCTTAAATTTTAATTTGGTGATTTGGGTATTTTATTGACTTCTTATAATATACACACAATGAATTTAATGTCAGAAAGTCCCAAAAATCTGCAGTAACTATTGAATTATCTATCTTCAAAAATTGTTATTCTAGCAAATATATCAGTTTCCAGGCTTACTCCTTATATTGATAACATAATAGATTATCAATATGGATTTAGAGAAAATATGTCTACAACAGATCGGATTATTAGTATAAGACATATTCTGGGAAATAAATGGGGATACTCTAGCAAATATATTAGTATCCAAGCTTAATCCTTACTATTGGTATTGACAACATCACAGGTGATCAACATGGATTTAGAGAAAGTATGTCTACAATAGATCAGACTATTAGTATAAGACATTCTGGAAAATATTTATTTAATTTATTCATTTATTTAGCTTGATGGAGTTAAGGCCAAAATATAACAATCATAATTAACTCTAATATTAAATACTAAATGAAGATTTGACCAATAAGATATTTATTATAATATGATTTATAATACAACCACTTAATGATAGTTAAGATTAAGACTAAAACTAATATTAAAATGTATTCTAGCAAGATAAATTAAAGTGATGGTAGATCGTCTCTGTCTAGTGTAGGAGCCTATATAAAAAGGAAGAAAGAAAGAAAATAATGAGATATAGAAAACGAAATTTACTGTTATACAATATTTAAACAAATGAAAATATTAGTTATTTTTAATATTATTTTCATAAATAAGTATAAAAGTGAGGTGTATAAGTTAGTTTGTTATTAAATAATTCTTTAGTTTGTTTTTTAAGGATATTTGACAATCTCTGACATAGAGCGGAAGGGAATTCCATGTTTTGGCAAGTGAGTGTGTAAAAGATATTGAATAATACACAGTGTGATGAGGAGGGATATAAAGGACAATGTGTTGATGGGATCGAGTGTCAAGAATATTTGTGTCGGATAGTCTGATGAAGCGACGTGATAAATAATTAGGCGATTATGTGCGAAGTATTTTATAGAGAATGGAGAGGGAATGGACAGTCCTACTATCTCTTAGACGAAGCCACGATATTTGTTCCAGGGACGGTGTAACATGGTCAAATTAGCGAATAACACAAACAAAACGTGCGCAAGAATAAATGAATATGTTGAAGTATTTGAGTGAAAATAGTAGTTAAGTCTGTAAAAAGAGTATTACAGTAATGAAAATGGGGCATTGGAAGTGTTTCTACTAACATTTTCCTAAGAGCGAATGGCAGACAATTTCTTATGAGATTTAATGAATGTATTATTTAGAAGACTGTTTTGAATGTATGTTTTATTTGTGTATTCCAATTTAAGTTGTTGTCAATAAATACTCCTAGAATTTTTACTGTCTCACTATAAGGGATTTGAAGTCTATTGGGTCACAACGTGGATATGACGGTACTATATATCAACTATTGCCTTTAAAAGGCATACGATTCAATTAACTGTGAGAAGTTCAATAGTACTTACTTACTTTCTCACTGGCACTATCGAACCCGTAGGTTCATGGCCGCGCGGACATAAACTCTCCATATATCCCTATCCTGAGCTAATGCTTTCCAATCATTCCCTGTATAATCTACTTCCCTCAAATCATAGTTAATGTTATTCTCCCACTTCATTCTTGGTCTACAAACTGGGAGTTTTCCCTCTGGTTTTCCTACAAGACGCTCCTGCTAGAATTTGAAATTCTTAAAAATTGATAATTATTCGAATGTATCTATAAGGCACAAGTAGTAGGGTGCGGGCAAGGAAAAAAAATTACAGATCCTTTTGAAATTGCCACTTGTTAATTAAATAAATACGTCTTTTAGGACATGATCAGAGTAAAGTCTATTTATAAATAATACAAAACAGTGTTATGAATATCAGTAATTATTTCGAGGTGGTATATTTAATTAATTGCGTTTCTCTTAGTGGAGACTTGAGAATTCTGACTGTATGTTAAGAGATGTTACGTTATTGGATCTGACATCACTGTAGGCTTACAAACACGGAGGTAAGGAGTGAGAGTTCAAACAGATAGGGCTTATGTTATGCGAACTAATCATCTAGATGTACGGTCTGGATTTCATGGAGCAAACGGCAGCATATATCTTAGTTATTGAGTGCCATATATAAATGGAGGTTAACAATGTCATCCCTCTATTACCTGTCTTGGTCTTCCTACCTTCCTTCGTTCGTTTTAGAAGTCTGGTTGCGATTTGTATATTATTATTTACGATGGCATTCTGCCAACATATAATATAGAGAACATCATTTCGTTCAATACAGATTATTAATGAAGTGACACAAAAAGCCTTGTGTTCAAATTTGATAGGCATTGACATACAACGAATAGTCAGTTTATGTTTCCATTTACATTAATACACACCATTTCTCTGTATATGTTGTTACGAAATTAACTAATTCTTCTTTATTCATCAGAAGTAAGCACTAATTTACTATTGATTAGTTTAAGAGACCATTACTTGCTTTCATTCATCTGATAATTCTCTTAATTTATAGTTAAAAATAAGATACGAACGCCTACAGATCATGTATGTAGTATTTAAATCAACCATAGTATATACATCGTCCCAGTTTTTCACCAAGAGTTCAATGTAAATACAGGTCAGGAACTACATCGGAGAGTAATTAGTTCAAAGCTATCAAGAATAAATTAAAAATATATCTATGATTTCCGATTATAGATCACCGCTTTCTCTTTGTATTCTTAAGAAGTGTCTCTTAATGTATGACAATACAGAAACGGGCCCCGAACCATCGATGAACTCTTTTTGGACAGCTCTGCATTGTATGTCCTGAAATAGCGAGTTTACTGTAGTAACATAAATGTTAATATGTTGTTCTAAATTCATATTGATGTAATGTTTTCATGTCTCGACATTATATTTCTGTGTTAGCAGAACTGATTGCCATCTGGTGTGAAGAGAGTGGCCATTTTTTTCTAATTTAAATTGCTTAGAAATACCTCTGCTGTCTCCTCAACCTAAACATATTTACTCCTTTCATTTCTCCAGAACGGGTTGTAAGAGGTAGTGACGTGTGTATAACCTCTCCTACCCAATTCTCATCCTCACCTTCTCGTGGTACAACCCGTTTTCACAAACGAGGCTCTGAGGACCGAGTCACGGCGGTATAACCGTTCCATCAGGTACTGAGTAAATGCGGTATCCTAATGTCTGTCCAGAGACTAAAAGGTAGCAGCCCTACCACTGGACTACTTAGCATCGGGCCAGTAACCTGTCCTAAGGAACTTCAAAACTACTTTCAAGTCTCAACACGAAAAAACCCAGACGGAATTGAAATATGACGACCCACAGCAAAGAAATATGGTTAAAAGAAAACGGCACAATGATATTGTAAGATATGCAACCTGGAATGTCCGAAGCATCCATGAAAAAGAAGAGGAACTAGACAGTATATTTAAAACTAATGTTAAGATATCAACCTGCAGGAAGAAGAAGACCAGGATGTCCACTCAAAAGACTTCTGGATGGTGTTTCTCTTGAGGCCGAAACAGGTCAACAAATGGCCTAAATTCGTGAATGTACTATGATGATGATGATGATTTCTCCAGAACTTTCCAGTCTCCATCGTTAAGACCTGTCATCCTCATATTTCTTTTATTGTCCTCTTCCCATATCGGCTACGATCTTCGTTCTTCTTCCATTTTTCTTTCTTTGTGGTTTAAAAAGTAAGAATTATGTTTTAAAGGGCTAATTCTTCTCAGTAAGTGTTCATGCCATCTTAATATTTTCCTTCTTCTGTCTCTTTAAAATATAATTTGTAATTTTCATTTTCTCTGTTATGATTTTTAAAACTATTTTGTTTATAAGCACGCCTTATAGCCAATCTCCGTGACAATAATTTTGTTTTTTTTTTATACTAGCTAATACTCGGCGTGCGTTGCTCCGCCTAAATAAATGAAAATTAATGTGCTTTTATGTTTAGTTGAATAAGTAAAAGGAAAAAATAATTATAAATTTATATTTTTAGATATCCCGTGCTGATTACCCGGCATTGCTCGGGAATCTACTTATCCCAATCTTCTTCTTCTTCTTCTTCCTTCCAAGTATTAGGCCAAGGCCTGTTACGATCCTATACAAAATTTTCCCTCCAACGTTCGAGGGAAATTCTCGTATAAGACTTGAAAGCATAATAATAGTCCCTTCGATTGGTTGCTGGCCAAAGGAAGGCAATACCAGTGATGGGGCTGCCATCTTATAGCCTCTGGTCAGGCTTTTCTGGAGAAGAAAAGAAAATAAAGTAAAGAAGAAATGGAAGAAAGGAAAGACTCCCTAGCCCTCGGATGCCCTAATAGCGTCGGGGGTCGAAAAAAACAAGAGTTAACCAAGAGAGGTTAGATAGTAAAGTTAAAAGAGTGCAAAACACAAGTAAGTGGAAGAAATGTTTTGCACAGCTTGGGCACCTTGTGGTCGCCATCCACATATCCCCTAGATGAGGACCCCTGAGGGTTATCTTCTTGACATAAATGAGCTGAAATACGAAAATTAATGTGTGTTATGTCTAATTACATAAGTACAAGGAAAAATGCATATCGTAATTACTTTTAGATACCCCTTGCTGTTTACCCGGCGTTGTCCGGGAATCTACTCATCCCGTTCTTCTTGGCATAAATGAGCTGAAAGACAAAAATTAATGTAGTTCCTATGATTAGTTCAACAAGTAAAATGAAAAATAATTATAAATGAATATCGTAATTATTTTAAGATTCCCGTTCTGATTACCCGGTGTTGCCCGGGAAGCTAAGTATTTCGATCTTCTTGGCATAAATGAGCTAAAAGACAAAATTCGTTATTGTAAGTTCTCCGTAAAAGAATACCCGCCATGTGCTGATATGGTTGCACAGGGATCTACGTACTTGTCTCCGATCATCTTGGCATCAATGAAAGACAAAACTGGTTATTGTGAGTTATCCATAAGAGATAAACATATGCTGTCGTGAACTTGTTTGTTAGAGCTTTGTGAGATATTCAATTCGGTGTACATTAAATTTGTGTATTTGTTATGGTTTAGGCAGCGTAAGCCATTTAAGCGTCCAAAGAGCTACTTTTTTCACATTTTTCCACTACAAGGGACGATTTTAAGGGTGTAGGAGTTGAGTATCACAACTCTCTTATAGCCTATGTTCATCCCGGGAAGCTCCTGAACATTTTGAAAAAAGCCACATCACAATCGGATCATCAGTATGGCCGCACATAAAGTACAAACAAACATTCATTTTTTATATATTAAATTCAGATAGTTCAGGCTTCAGCTGTATATAGCAAAAATAATTATACCTTCGTATTATATATGCATACACACACACACACACACACACACATATATATATATATATATATATATATATATATGTATATATATATATATATTCCAATGCTGAGTTTGTAGTGAAATACCTAATCTTGAGCAGAACACCATGAATGAATATATATTTCATTTCACTCTCTTCGGGTTACGTTGGATCAAACATTTCTCAGTGTGTTGTTCTGATGAAAGTTACTTTTGGTGTGGCCCGAAGGTCACAAAAAATGCAACCGAGATTGTGGAGTCCTGGAGCCAGGCCTTCCTCTCTCTCCGCCTTTGAGAACCTGAAATTCATCTTCCGCCTTTGAGACCGTTGACCAGGTTTCACCTAGTAACCCTAGACAAGGACCCTTACAGGGTACTACTATCCGGAGCCAGATAGACTCAACTTGTTTTTAACTAGGTGTTACTCCTCCTCCTCCTCTCTTTTCCTCATAATTTACAAGATAACGCCACGAACTTGGGACAGGCAATGTGGAGTTCTTCGTACTATATTATTTTGTTTTTAAATATTTTTTCTAATTTATAACATTTAATACAGAATACTGTGGTAATTCTACTCAATGGGTCTGCTTTCAACATCCAGTTCAGAGCGCCAATGTATTCGAATGCTTAATCCAAGTTTAAAACTATGTTGACGCATTGTTGATCCACTTGAGTTCTGGAAAGTTGTGTGAAGTTAATTAAGAAACCCGGCTTCCACCTGAACACCGGTACATGCACTCCACTATTATAATTTTCATACAGTTTCTTTAGATATGTCACACGTCGTAGCCGAGAGGTTAAGGCAAGATGCCTTGGCGTAGAGCTACAGGACTTGCGCTGGTTCGGTTCTCAAAGGGGAATAAATAGTCTCATTGTTTTTCAGTCAGTATGGGACCAGTGTCCACCCAGCATCGTGAGGAATTTGGGTAGCTACATTGACAATATACTGCCGGACATTGGCATCTTTTAAAAGAAATCTAAATTTATATTTGCTCTTCATCATTACCCAGTGTAAGGTACATATATTAATTGGTGTTTTTCGTATAATTCATCATATTTATACTATTATTATTATAATAATTATTATTATATTATTATTATTATTATCGTAAGTATTATTATTGTTATAATCGTGTAAAATGTTGTTTGTATACATGAAATTTACATTGCTACATTTAATGTATCTTTAACTGTTTATAATTAGTATAGTGTATATCTATATTTGTCAAATATTTATTTGTATTTGTGCTGGTTGAGTGGATAAGAAGACCTTATGGCCTTAATTCTGCCAGAATAAATAAAACATTATTATTATTATTATTATTATTATTATTATTATTATTATTATTATTGAGTAGTGGCTCCACGTTGAGCTATAACGGCTCGGGGACCCGAATGTCTGACTACATGTCACCCCTACACTGGTTGGATGATCGTTAACCTCTGTGAACAGCTCACGTGGATGTGGGACCAGCATCCGTTTGGTAGGCCAAGGACCGTCTACGCTTGTCATGCCATGAAGTTATTTTATTTTTTAGAAATACATTTTACTATACACGAAAAGGGGGGCAGAGGCTAATTAGGATTTATGGATCATTGATCTGGTTAAAAACCTGATGGAACTGATATTTAATCTCTGGGGTGAATTTCGGTGAAGTCCGGAGGGTCTAACTTAGCCTAATCCACTCTCCTCACCTCCAAGTTGGGGCCCCTCGGGACCTTCTTAAGATCTTTTAAGATTTTAAAATGCAAAAGAGAGTGAAGTGGAGTGTGGAAAGTAACGCTGAGAACATGCTGAGTTTGCAGTGAAAGACCTGCTCTTGAGCAGAACACTATGAATGAATACACGAAAAAGTTCAATTATTTTGAAATGTGTGAAAGAGTGGATGTCCTTTCTTGGGCACTGTTACTTTTTTATACCGCATTCCATTCTAAACGGTTTATTTTCTCTGCAGTAAATGTTAGATGGAAGGATGCTATTCCCAAGGATAATATTCGGATGGATCTTAGGGAACTGGATATCGGAGGTATGAACTGCATTCAGGTGTTGGTAGTGGAAAGCGGTAGTGGAATTTCATGCAGGAATCACGTGGAATGAAGAGTTCAGTTTCGCTCAAGACTTCTTTTACATCTGGAACAGCTCTTTAATTTTATTGTGTTTAACATGTTACGTAATCCACTGGTAAACTGAAAAGGATGGAGAGTTCACTTTGAAATCATTTAATGGTACAAATATTTGGTTGGTAGCAGTGCTGATAGTTTAAGAGAATTGGAGGGTCTCTTCATTACGAGTACGTGTTGAACGGCTACTAAACTAAATAGCCTGTATTGGGTAACACAACCCCATATCACAGCGCCCGAGGTAACACAGTGTCTGTTGTTTTACACGCATTTGCACTTGGATGGTTTACTTTTATTATCGGAACGCAACCACCTACTAGCATATTCAAATAATTAAACACGCCCTCTAATGTCTCTATTTTCAAGCTTTGTTTTGTATCAACCTTTTTTTATTATTTCCACACAGGGAACTGGATCCGAACTAACAAAGCTATGTTTTTAGTCTAATTTGCTTCATTTTTGCTTTTATCAATTGAATATAGGTAATAAAGTTCATTTTCACCCATCAAACCTGCCAATCAATTGTTTATTTCAAGGAAAAAATTATATAATTCTGAAATATCTACTTTATTAATAATTTTTATATGTAATGCCATTCTTTATTCATGTCATACACCGTGTCCCATTCAAACCTCCCACATTTTAATTAATCATAACTCTCAAAGTATGTGGAATTATGAAATGAGGTTGGTATTAAAAGAAAGAGAAACTCAAAGAATGTTTGTTTTCATTGTTGCAGTTAATTCATCTGTCGCATGTTGGACAATAATGATGTAAAACAAAATGGCGAGCACAAACTGTTTTCTGGTATGCAGAGACGAAGTCAATAATTACAGTGCAAAGAAATTACCGGAGAGAATATGGAGGAAATGCACCTGATGGGAAGACCATTAAGGCATGATTTGAGAAGTTTCTGGCGACTGGAAGCGTTAAAAAAGAATCAGGAGGTGCTCGTACACGTGTTTCAGAAGAAACGATTGAAGAAATGGTGCGCATATAGAGGTGTTTTAATATGTGGCAATGAAACTTCGAGATTCTGTTTCGTTTAATACCGGCCTCATTTCATAATTCCGCATAATTTGTTAGTTATGATTAATTAAAATATGGGAAGGTTGAATGGGACACCCTGTATTATATAGGTGGGCAGCTATATTATATTTAATGATGATCACTAACAACACAGGTCATTGGCGCTGTAATTTATTTCTAGGTGTAAAAGTAAATTATTAGAAATATAATTTAGTGAATAACAATATATTTTAAAAAGTAATAAATAAATTATGACCGACTAACTTCGTTCGTTATTGGAGACTTGAAGTTAGTTAATCTAGGACCCGTGACCCATTGCTTTCCTTAGCTTTCGAAGAAATTCATGCAAAGGATTTTTATGGCTTGATATAATCCAAAGACCTGCCGGCCAGGTTTGAATCCTCGATCCTCGCTACCAGAAGTAAGATGACAATACGGAACATTGTCCTGCTTCGTTTGTTGACGATTTGCGAACTAATTCCGTATCATTTCGCGTACACTCGCTTTAATAATAATAATAATAATAATAATAATAATAATAATAATAATAATAATAATTTATTTTAGCTGGCAGAGTTAAGGCCATAAGGCCTTCTCTTCCACTCAACCAGCGAATAGTAAAATTATACAAAAATTACGTACATATTACAATTTTAAGATATTAAAATACAGACTAAACAAAATACAATGATGATGGATCTAATACTAGCTAATGCTAACAAAAACATAGAATATAATAAAATTAAAATGATATAAAATAAAGTAAGTAGCTTCCTACATGATTATTAATAGAATGCTCTATATAGTTGTTATGTAGTTAATGTTTTCATTGTGTCGAATTTAAGATATCAGTTAATTTGGATTTAAATAATGATAGCGATTGACAGTCCCTGACATGACTGGGAAGTGAGTTCCATGCTCTAGCCATAGATATTGTGTAAGATTCAGAGTACAGACAGGTCCTGTGGTGTTGTATCAAAAGTAAAGAAGAGTCTTGTGATCTTGTTCCTAAATTGTGATGAGCCGATAAATGTTGAAAACGTGTTGTTAAATAAGTTGGTAAATATGTGTGCAGAATTTGGAATAGTAAGGTATGTGAATGTAAAGTTCTTCTGTCATTTAGGCGTAGCCATGATGAGGCCTGAAATGAAGGAGACACGTGGTCATAACGACGGAGATTGAATATAAATCGAATGCACGCATTATGAGCACGCTGTAGTCTGTCAGATAGATCAGTTGTAAGATTAGTCAGTAATATGTCGCAGTAGTCGAAGTGTGGCATTATAAGAGTCTGTACAAGTATTTGTTTTAATTTTGTAGGAAGGAAGTTTTTAAAACTATTTAGGGAGTGAAGAACGTCAGTCTGTGGCGTCAAGGAATGCAGTGCAATTACTCTAAGTAAGCTGGATAAGTGCTTCATTTTCTATTTGTTCCTGGTTATTCATGAGTAGTACATACGTCCGTGCGACGCAGCAACAGTCCTGCTATGACTGGAGGCAAACGTTTCGACGTGTAATATAATAATTACTAGTCGACCTCTCCCTACCGGGGCCCTCCCCCTTCTGGTTATCCTACATGAAATTTCCATATTTCTCTTTCATTCCCCATTTGTGCCACATGTCCTGCGCATCGTAGTCTATTAGATTTATTGTTCTCATTATATCTGGTTTCCTGTATAGATAATACAGCTTATTATAATTTTTTCTTCTCCGTTCACCTGTCTGTTCATTTCTCTTTGGTCCTAATATTTTCCTAGAGGAGCTTTATTCTCAGATCCTCCAAAACTATTCTCCTCTCTTACAGAAGAGTTTATGTTTCGCATCAATATAATATAATTTGAAGGAAATCCGTTTAACCTATTGTTATTTTAACTTTTTTTTAGAGAATTTGGGATGCCAATAGTGCCTGTAATGTATTACATCATGCGTTTCCCGAAATCAGCTTATGATTTTTTCCCTGTACTTAATTCCTGTTTGTAGTAATTGTTTTTAGGTACTTTAATTCAGTAACTTCTAAAAATTGTCATCATTTTTCATTTACTGTCCATTTACATTATATATTTTAGTGCGTGGTAAAATATATATATATATATATATATATATACTTCTGGAACCAATTCCTTACTGCAATTTAATAGAATATGTGTGTTACCTTTTAGTATCTTCTCACTATCGCTTAATATTACTACGCATAAATTAACCTAACCTACTTTAAATTTAAAATATGTAGGAAGATAATAAAGGATAATTATATCCTGCACGTTCCATCTTCATCATCATTCAGGTTTACTACAGCTGAGGCATTTTCTGATATTTTTTCTTGCTTCAAGATCATGCCAGTCATTATATTTATACATATTATGTCTTACATGATTGAATAAACATCATTATTGTACATCTGGCTTAACTTGACAAAGAGAGAGATGGATATATAAGGGTAGATCCTTGACTGCTTTAGCCCGGTTACAAAAGAAAGAACCCACCCTGTTGTCAGTTTTCGTCTTCCCCTTACCCCTATTAACATCTCGTGAAGAAACGCCGCCAACACTGGTGCGAGTGAGAGAGGTGAACTCAGCTGTCTCTTTTTACAAATTTCTGGCAAAGGTAAGCCAGACGAACTATAGTCCAGCTCTTTTTTGGACTTTCCCTTCTTCTTTTATCCATATGGCAGGTGAGTGCAGTTCCATATCCTTCTTGGTTAACGATGTTCCTCCATTCCTTCTAAATAACCATATCTGGTCGCATCTTGTTGTCTATTGTGTCTACGATATTTCCTCTATTTTTTAATTTGTTACATCACTTATTCAGGTGTGTATTGCAGCTTAGATATATCCCACAGATTCTTTATTGAAGTCCATTTTCATGGCCCGCAGAAAATTTTCATTCATTTTCATTGACTCACATATTTCAGAGTCATATGTAGTAACGCTTTGAAAAATTGATTTAAAATAATATATTTTATAACTAGTAAAGTCGGCGTGACTTTGGGAAATTCCATGACATTTAAAATAAAAAATTAAAATAATACCTAGTGTTAATTCCGCTAACTTGTTTGCTAAATTAAAACTAGGTATTATTTTTTCTCCATTTTATAGTATATTTTGTTTGTTTAGCTACATGTTCGCTCCACAAAAAAAAGGATTTAAATATCTTCTTAGCAGACTCTCTTGTTGTATATAGATAACGTCGCTTTTTATCTGCAATATGCAATCTGCAAGTTTCAATAAAATTAATAAAAATGGGAAGAACGGTCTGAGAAATGAATATAGGTCACGGAAATCAATAAAAATATAAGAAAAAATGTATGAGGCATGGATATGGGACAGCTCATGAAATATAAAACGAGAATAAAATGTTAATAATAATTATACATATCATATACATTTTAGTTGTGAAAAAAATGTGTTGCCACAGAAAATGTTATTCGTTTGGTAATGTGAATTACCTTCACAATTACATATTGTTGATTTTCATTGTAAGGTACTACAAATATGTTAACCTAATATTCTATCTATTATATATTATAACATAGTGGCACATCATAATGTTAAGTGTTTTTAAGATGTTTCTTTACGTAAATAGTGTGGTCCTCTAAGATAAATCTTGAAATTTATAAAATCAATCTTATATATAAAAATTATGTTTGTTTGCTTGTTCGTACTTTATGCGCGGCCATACCGTTAATCCGATTGTGATGTGGTTTTTTGCAAAATGTGCAGGATATTCCCGGGATGAACATAGGCTATAAGAGAGTTGTGTTACTCAACTCCTACACCCTTAAAAATCACCCTTTGTAATGGAAAACGTAAAAAAAGTAGCTGTTTGGACTCTTAAATGGCTTACGCTGCCTAAACCATAGGAATTACACAACATTAATGTACACAGAATTATATATCTCAAAAAGCTGTACAAAAAAGTCCGCGACAGCATATGTTTATCTCTTACGGGTAACTCACAATAACCATTTTTATCTTTCATTTATACCAAGAGAAAATACCCATTCGGGTTAACCTTTCATCTTTATTATTGATACCAAGAGTCTCGCGCCGTAGCCGAGTGGTTAAGGCAGGAAGTCTTGGCGCAGAACTACGGGAGTTACGCTTGTACTTTATAAAACAGATGTATATACATTTTGTTTCGTCACATTTAAACTTTCGGTGATTGGTATGCCACTAGTTCTCCACAAAAACGTTTCAAACTCTTCTACTAAAACAACGGGGCACGTTGTAGCGTAGTTGGTATAGACAATACACTACAAGCCGGAAGGTCAAGGGTTCATGGAGTCAGGATTTTTAAACTAACCCAAAGCTTTCAGTGTCACCATGGCCCTGGAGTCGACTCAGACTCTAACGAAAACAAGTACCCGATAATAATGTACAGTTATAGAGGAAAAGTAAGCTAAATTAAGGTAATGGGTTCATACTCCATTTCTTGTTCTGGTGTAAAATCAGCTCTTATGCATGACTGACAACCCGCTGGGATCATGTTCAGATTGTCTAAAAAAGTAGGAGCCTTAACCTTCTACTACTCCAAGGATCTCCTAATGTAATATAATGGGATCAGCTTATCTTTACTAAAACAACAACTTTCAATCTTTTTATATTCTATTTTGTTAATTAACTGTATTAAACATTTAATTCCATCTATATGAATAATTTTAAAAAATGTTTAATAATATGGATACCGAAACTAAACAAATCTAATATTCATTATTTTATCCACACAAGCACGTGGAATGTCTCCAGAGTAAGTAGTCAACTCAATGCGGGAAGGAGGGGTACTTCCGTTATAACATGAACATTTAATTCAAGACATACCTCCATACTCCTAAATAAATGTGTAGGAGTAGCAGCACACGCCGGGTAATGACTACTTTTTATATAAAGGATTTATGATCTTATAATATATCATTAGAAGCGTTTTTTTACTTCAGTGCATTCGATAAACACTGCTCTGAAATTTGTTTTATACTTTTATTTTCCCTATATACCGCCATACGTATGGTGGAACTATTTTACACAGCGGAACCCGAAACGAAATAGTTTCTAGTATATTTTGGAGCAAAATGAGTACTTTGAATCTTGAGTTCTGTTTTTGGATATGCTGTTAGTTTTGGCTGCTGATGTGTCGTAGTATTCTAATCGCCATCGTCATCATCATAGTACATTCACGAATTTAGGCCATTTGTTGTCCTGTTTCGGCCTCGAGAGAAACACCATCCAGAAGTCTTTTGAGTGGACGTTCTGGTCTTCTTCTTCCTGCAGGTTGATATCTTAACATTTGTTTGGGTAGCCTGTGATCTTCCATTCGATGAACACGTTGTTTCCATCTTGACTTATAATCAGGAATTTTGTCATCTAAAGATTCCATGTATAATTCTTCTAAGATGTCTTCATTTTTTGTGATCTAGTAGTGTGTATCCTGTAGTCCTCCGAAGGTATCTCATTTCAGCAGATCAAAGTCTCTGTATATCCTTCTCTTTCAATGTCCATACTTCGCTACCATACAAAATAGTTGGAAGAGCCAGTGTTTTATAAATTCTTAGTCTTCAATGTTTTTGGACTAACTGTAGCTTGAAGATAGAGTTTATTAACCCTAAAATTCTTAAAAATTTAGATTATTTGCATTTACATCCTTTTCTTCTTCATATGAGATATTGCAACCATGATATGTAAAATTATTCACCTGCTCCAAAATTCTATTGTCAAGTACAATTTCACTTCTGACAGGATGTATTCTTAATTAATTGTAAATATCGTTAATATAATGAATCTCCAAATTGTTTCTACTCTGTATGAATATACCTTGAAATCACGAAGGTATACATAATGTATCATATTTCCGGCTTGAATAATGTTATATCAACCTCTAATGAATCTAGAATCCTCCACTTACACATGAAATTAGGCCTCATAACAAATAGTGAAGGCACTAAATAAGAATGATGAAGTAGCTCTGTTACACTTTCGTAGCTTATTTTAGGGTATAAACGACCTTTTGGAACATGGATTACTAGTGACGGTAAGATAGCGTGCGATTTACCTACGGATTTGTGCTAGCCGAGCGGTATGGCTGATCACTTTATTAGTACAGGTTAGTTGAGATGAATAAATAAATAATTAAACAACTATAATAGACTATATTTAAACTATAGGAACACATTTATATATCATTACAAATAATTAAACTAGCCTAACTTATTATATTACATAATCTTGGATGAGAAAGAGAGAGTTTATACTACAGTATGTTGAATCTTCGTCACATGACCTGACTTAATCGAAACATATTTCGTAACATATTTTACATTCATAGCTACTTCAATTTAGTTCCTATCCGAAAGCCCCAAACTCCTATTAAGAATAAACATGTGCAGACTTACCACAGCAGCTGCCTGCTTCAACAATTACATCTTCAACGGAACGTCAGTCCATCCACTCCACACTTTTATTTCTCCCTCTGATGACTAACTGTAAATCTATGTTCAACCCCTTTGTTCTCCATCTCTCCTTCTCTCCAGACATGGCAAGTTCATGACCCTAAACGGTATTGTTCTGACTGTCTTTGGAATGTGAAAACCTGACTTTCTCAGCCTTAGGCTACATTTTGTTCTGGATGTTTCCAGAACCTCAACTCCTAACTGTGTATAGTTTTGATATAGATGGTGAACTTAGATCCAACTGTAACTTCTTTTGATAGAGATGGTGAGCATAGACCTTGATTGTCAAAGGTAAATCTGATTACCGAGTAATGTGATTTCCAGTTTCCAATATAGTTTGACATCCTTATCTACATCCTGTTACTACATGAATAAGAATTCCAACTAAAAATAATATTTCATATAATATGAAAACTATAATATTAAGACTATTTAAAATAATTAATTAAAAATATCTAGTCCTAGTTATCCTATTTATAACAAGCTCCTTGAAATATTTAAAGGTTGTGTTTCATTAATTTAATTATTCTAAATTAAAACAAAAGTTTTATAGGCCCACACATTATAAAACTCTGTGTTTGAGGAAACACTTATAGGCCTAACTGAGTAATTAACGGCATGGAATTCATTTATATCTGAAATAGATTCACAAGAAATTTAGAAAATCGCAAGGAAGAAAATTGTAGTCATACGGTGGTTGAACTATTGAGTGACTAATGAATATTAAGGTGTTTTATTTTTTTCGAATTTCCACTTCTTACATTCATGCTATACTTCTTTCCAGAAGAACGTGTGTTTACAAGTGATGAGCAGAAAGAATTATTTGACCAAACTATCATTGTTATGGAGCAACGTTATCACAGAAGTGCAGCGATGGTGGGCGATTACTGCTGGGTTCTAAAAGAGAATATTTCAGCTCTAATAAATGAACAAAATGGTAATTCCTGAATTATATTGCACATATAAAGAGATTCTATATTAATTTATTTGCCAATTCATGATTTAATAGCTAGTCAGATATTTTTTAAAATTGTTATTACAGTCCATATTTTAGAAGACCTGCATATCACAATTGAAAACAATAGAAGCTAGAATTGGTATTTAAGCTGAAAGTAACAATTATTTTGAATTACAAATATTAGACGATCATGTTCGCGTTCAATAGGAGCCAATTTTTCAAGATAAACTTTTTTTTCACGATGTAAAAATATTTCAATAATTGTTATTTATAATATTTTATTGGTGTTATGCTATAAATCACCCAATGGTTAATTTAATAGCCAATTCACTCACTGGCACTATCAAACCCGTAGGTTCATTGACGCCCGGACATAAGTAATCCCAATATTCGTATCCTCAACCAAAAGTCACTCTATTACTACCTCCCACATAACAAAGTTCAGGTTATTCTCCCGTTGTTTTCAGATACTTTTTTCTGCGCGTAAATTGTTATAATTTTATGACGCGTATATATCTTGAAAATATTGTTCAAAAATATATTTCACATTCTGCACAATTCGTTAAAATGTAAAAATAGATGTCTCAGTAATATGCCATCCATTGGCCAAAAGATTTGCACGTTTCCCTACGATTTTTCTTAAATTAAGTTTTTGCACCAAATGGAGATGAACAGACAGGTGAATGGAGAAGACTGCATAACAATGAATTATATGGTTTTTATAGGAAGCCAGATATAATGAGAACAGCTAAGTTACATAGACTGTGATGGGCAGGACACGTGGCACGAATGGGGAATGAGAGACGCGCATGGAAGCTTCTTGTAGGAAAACCAGAGGGAAAACGCCCAGTTAGTAGACCAAGAATGAGGTGAGAGAATAACATTAACTATGATTTGACGGAAGTAGATTATACAGGAGATGATTGGAAAGCATTGACTCAAGATAGGGATTTATGGAGAGCTTATGTCCGCGCGGCCATGAACCTACGGGTTCGATAGTGCCAGTGAGTTAGTTATCACGTTAAATAAAGTGGCAGGATTTTTTAGATATTATTAGTTACTCTGGTACTTCCCGGATGTTGTTACTACGATATTTACATCCTAAAAATCCAGTGACCGCGGCCAGGATTGAACCCGATACCTTCAGGACTAGAGGCAAAGAACATAACCACTACACCACCGAAGCCGACAAAATTTTAAATAATGTCCGGTAATTTTAATTAGAATATATTATATAATTTTTATTACGAGTTATTCTTTTGTTTCTTCCATCCACTCTCTTTAAATGTCTATTATACAGATTTCAGTTGGTTGTTGGGAGCTTATCTAACAAGAATGGCGTAAGGTTAAGTACATCTACTGACATGCCTGGTTTAGATTCATCTCTTAAAATAAACATATTCCTACTCGAATGCACTGCAATGTTATTTTAGTTATGAGTACACTGTGCAAACAGATTACACCAAGACTGGAAGAGCAGTTTGGGTTTATGTAGCGAAGAGGTGGGAATCTCCATATTACGTACATTTGTATGCTTTAAAGTTGCAATAGGAGTGCTCTCGACTTTGCATATGAACAGGGGAAACTGACCAATGAACTAATGAAGTGTGTTTTGTGCATCGGTGATCAACCATTCGTACACCGGTACCATGAATTTACTCAAAGCTGACTTCCGGTTACTCGTTCAGACCAGCCCAGCTCTTGTAATGATTCAAATGTTTTCATTATTTGATACTTTTTTTTCATTGCATGTTGATTGCTTTTTCAATTGGTTTGCAAAGATAATTACAGATTCTAACTAGGATAAATTGTAGTCCAATATGTTCATCAAACACAATTATTGTTTAGTAATATTATCATATCAGCTAACAACGTTAGAGTCCATCTATAGTAATTCTGCCCGAGGTCAGGTCGTTCACTGCAATGATAGCATTTTCATGCTATGCTTTGCAGCTTTACTAGGGAATTATAGGTGTGGTAGCTACCCGTTGCTTCCCACACCGGTCACGGATGGTGATGATAATGATAAGGATGATAATGATGACCGGATGATTTTCGGGGACCGTTGGACCCTAAGCTTCTTGAAATTTGTCTTACAGTTGAGGAAAAATCCCGAAGAAGACTCACCCAGGAGCCTGTATCGTCCGGGAATCGAACCCGGGCCCACTATCTGACATGGCACCGCGCTACCTCGAGACCACAGCGGTGGACAATGTTAGAGTAATATCTAATAATATTTGTAATGATTAATGCATTTGTTTTCAACAATTGTGTGATTGCCTTCAACAAAACAAATGATGATTATAATAATAATAATAATAATAATAATAATAATAATAATAACAATAATAATAATAGTAATAATAATATTAGTAATAATAATTATAATAATAATAATAGTAATAATAATAATAATTGTCATTCTTATTATATGGTTATGAAATTTGGACACGTACCTGTGATCAAATAAGACAAATCGAAGCTTCAGTAATGAAATATAGGCCTATCTGTTCTGTAATTTCAAATACGTTATTAGATCACAAAGTAAACCTACTGATATCATAAAGGAATTGAATACAGAACCGATCACAAGATTAATATAAAAATATTGAATAAATTGGAGATACCATGTCCTACGAATGCCAGACACTAGAATGGCAAGAACTGCTTTATATCATAATCCGGGGGAAATGGACATATGTCGACCTTTAAAGGGATGGCGTGAACAATTTCGAATCGGAACAGAACAACAGATCTAATCCTTGAGAACGATGATAATGATGTTGATGACGATATCAATAATGTATATTTTTATTTTTTTATTCTCAGGTTTTACAATATCCTTGACGTCTTCCAGTGCCAATTTCAAGATTCTTTAGGCATCTCCAATCCTCTATAATTTTTTAACGTCTCTTCCTCCAAGTCTCGTTCTTCCATTGTTCTGAATATTCCTTGTATCCATGTTAGTTTCGGTTATCCTCTCTTCCTTCTTCCTATCGGTTTCCATTCATACATCTTTATCGGTAATCTGTTTCCCATCACCATTCATATCCCCAAAACATTTTAATTGCGTTCCTTTGATAATTTAAAATCATTACACAATCATCTTTCTCTTATAACATTATTTATAATAATAATAATAATAATAATAATAATAATCATCATCATCCGGTATCATGGCAGCTGCCGCCGTCTTCCGGAAACCAAATGTCATTCCTCTCTGTCCATATCTTCCTCAAATCCTTTGATATTCGTAGCTGCTTGTATCCCTTCTATCCAAGTTTTCTTCGGTATTCCTCTCTTCCTCCTTTTCATTGGGATCCATTCCATAACAATTTTAGGCAATTTTTGCTCTGGCATTCTTTTGACATGGCCATACCACTGTAATATTTTCTTTTCTATAATGTCTATGATGTCCGGCTGGTCTTGTACACCCATAATTTCTCTTGTTTATTTTTTTTCGTATTCTATTCATTCTAGATTTTCCAGCTGATCTTAAAACATCCATTTCTGTTCTTAAAATTATTTCATTTCCCTGGTACCCATCCATTTCTGTTCTTAAAATTATATCATTTCCCTGGTAGACATTTGCCATAATAATAATAATAATAATAATAATAATAATAATAATAATAATAATAATAATAATAATGATAATGATAATGATAATGATAATGATAATGATAATGATAATGATAATGATAATAGTAATGATGATGATAATAATAATAATGATAATAGTAATGATGATGATAATAATAATAATGATAATAATAGCAGTGATGATAATAATAGTAATGATGATAATAATAATAGTAATGATGATAATAGTAATGATGATAATAGTAATGATGATAATAGTAATGATGATAATAGTAATGATGATAATAGTAATGATGATAATAATAATGATAATAATGATGATAATAATAATGATAATAATAGTAATGATGATTAAAATAGTAGTAATGATGGTGATAATAATAATAATAATGATAATAGTAACGATGATAATAGTAATGATAATGATAATATTGATGATGATAATAATGATAATAATAGTAGTAATGTTGATGATAGTAATGATGATGATAATAGTAATTTTTTTTAAATTGACTTTATTCAGTATGCCCCATTATATAGCGTAATACTACATACTATGTTTGTATTTACATAAAATTAATTTGACATTATGGCTCTTGTTTACATGTTGTTAATTACTTTAACCTAATCTGATATCTGCCTATTTGGCAATACAATATTCACAATATATATAATATATACAAAGTTTGTATGGTGAAACAATTTGTTTACAGGGTGCTAAAGTCCATGTTTCTTATAAATTTGGAAAAATGCTTTAGATGCAATCTGCTCAGGTACTGGCCATTGTGGTTTTTCCAGCTCAATTGCCAGTTTCATCTCGTCCCGTTGAGCTCGTAGTTGAGGACACGTGTAGAGTAGATGCTGTACGGATTGTTCCTCTTGAAGACAGGTACAAGTGGGATCATCTATTGCGCCAATCCTGTAGAGATATGCCTTCGTTTTGCCGTGTCCACTTATAATTGCTGTTGTTGCTGGGTTAATAGGGATGTTTAGTTTAATTCTGGGGATGACAGAAGGAAGGAATCGTTTGCATTGGGAGCCTTTTGTTGTGTTGTCCCACTCTTGTTGCCATAGCTGAAGTCCTTCTTCCTTGACAGCACTCACGATTGAGGTTTTGGTTGTTTGGTATATATTAGGTTTCTGCTCTTTTCAAGAGCAGCTTCATTTGCATATATATATGTCAGCTTGCTCATTCCCGATGAATCCTGCGTGCGCTTTGATCCACGAGAAATGTATGACCCATTGTTGTTGTTTAAGGCTTCTGAGTTAGTTGTGTATTTCTCCTATTAGGAAATTATGTTTGGAATTGTTTCTTAATAAATCTAATGTTGTTAGGCTGTCCGTATAAAGGGCGATATTTCTTTCCCAATGCATGATGTCCAGTTCGGGTAGAGCTTCCAATTCTTTTAAAATTGCAATCTGTTCAGCCTGATTGTTGGAGCACTTATCGTGCAGTTTGGCTTTAATTCTGTGTAATAATACACCTTGTTTGTAGAATACTGCTGCTGCTCTAACCGTGCCTTGTATCCTACGTCCATCAGTGTATATTTCTAGATTATACATATTGTTTTTATTTATATCCTCTATGGTTATTCTGTCGGCTGGATGGGGCCAGGTACTTTTTTTGGAGTGGCGTGTTAAAATCGAAGCCGTCTAGTGTCATTCCATGTGTGATTCTGTGAATTTTTGTTGCTTCGTTAATAGTTATGTTACATTATGTGTCACATTCTGTACCAGGCACTGAGAAGGGCATTTAAACGCACAGGCCAGCCATTTAAATACCCCAGCTACCCTTTTCGTGGCACTTCAGAAAATGGACCATTATTCACAAACTATTAGTCCTAGAAAATTCAAATTTTGTACATACCTAAAGGAGATATCCTAGTAGGATTTGATGGTGAAATAATTTGAGTGATTGACATCACATGGTATCGGCGTATCAATTTCAGGAAGTGGAAGTTCATCTTCACTTTCACTTTGTGAATCTTCTAATTCAGGAATCAGTTCATCACCTGAATCATCATTATACAAAATATTCACTATTCTTCAGTGAGATATTTTTCTTTCGCCATGGTTTCACTCACGCACAAACAACAGCGCGATAACGAGAAACATTGGAGGCCTGGAGGCAAGTTTGGGTGAACGAATTCATGTGTTGTTTGTTTTAAATATTAAACGGGATTCACCAAGGTTAAACGTGTCAAACGGGAATAGAAAACGTACATTCACATGTCATCTATGATCTCCAAGACATACTAAACCAACAAAATATTTAGGCGCCGAATATAAACGCGGTTTGTTCTCGCCCACTCTAAAACGAGTTAACTGACCGATGGCCGCATGCACGATAGTCTCTTTAAAAGCCTTAACTGGTTTATTGTACTGAATGTGTTAATAGGTTGGCCACCAGCAATTACGCATGAAGCTTCAAAGGACAGTGTTTTGTAAGCCTTAGCTATTTTGACGTTTAATCTCTGAACTCTCTGCAGTTTGTGTAAGTTATTCTGCTTCCTTATGGCATGTTCCCAGACTGGTGATCCATATGTTAGAATAGGTACGATTGCACAATTGTAAATAGTCCTTAGAGCTTTGTGGTCTAGATCCCATTGCAGTTGTGCTGTTTTGCTCAGCATATTTGTTAGAAGAAGTGATTTTCCGGATATATAATCTATATGCTTATTGAAATTGAGCTTTTGATCCAAAAATATACCTAAATATTTTAGTTCTGTTGTTTGTGAAAGTTTCCTGTGATTTAATTAGATATTAATAGGTTCTTTGCCAGATTTTCTTCTCCGTGTCATTAGCTGTCATTAAACTCCACTTTGTTGTTTTTTGTCCAAGTTTCAATTTTCTTAACGTCAGAATTTGCTGAGTTTTCAGCTTCGTTATTGCTTCTGCCTTGAGTGAGAACTAGAAGGTCGTCCGCGAAAGCAATAATTTTGGAATGTATTGAGAATTCCTGGCTGAGCAGAGAATTGCACATCACATTCCAAAAGCCCGGCCCGCAGCAGGACTCTTGTGGACAGCCCTTACTCACTTCTTTTGTTATTTTGCAAGTATTTGTTTGTAGTGTGGCAGTTCTGTCTGTGAAGTAGCTTTTAGTTGAATTAAACAGGTTATTGAGGCATCCAAGCTCTTTTAAATTAAGTAGGATTCTGGGCCACCAGGCAGCATCGAATGTTCTGCGAACGTCCAGACTGACAGCAACAACTCAGTTTTTCTTCAGGAGATTTTCCTCAATGAACAGAACTGCCGCCATCATCGCGTCTACCGTACCCTTTTGTGGCATAAATCCGTATTGGGTGTCACAGAGTAGAGCATTGGTGTACAGCCGGTGTTGAATCAATAGCTTCTCAAGGACCTTTCCTCCCATATTTATCAAACTTATTGGACGATATTTTGTAACTTGTTTGATGTTCTCTTTTCCTGGTTTAATTATTGGAATAATGATTGATGTTTTCCATTGCTTGGGAAAACTCCCTTTATTTAAACAGTTGTTATATATTGCTGTTACGAACAGTGGGAAGAGGTTAAATATTTTCAGAACAATCTGGCTGGTTAAGCCATCTTCTCCAGGGCTCTTCTTGGGATCAAAGGTTTTGAGCGCATGCAGGATTTCTTCTGGAGTAAAGTGTTTGTCATCTTCTGTTGCTGAGTGTTCCATCGCTAGTCTTCTAATTTCCTTTTGGTGTAAAGTATCTTCCTGGGCGTTATCGTCTGGTACAAAATGATCCAACGCAGATGTTTTTGATTGCGGTATGCACAATACTCTAGTGACTCACTTAATAACATACCTATTGAAGAATAGCATAATGAGGAATTATTTAAATGCCACTAATAAAAATATAATTTTCTTTCACACACGAAACTTGTGAATTTTTCTCACTGATTGTTCATTTGAAATTTGTGCATATTTTATAACATACGGCTTCTAAACTTTCATATGGGGGACTCCATGAGTTGCCGGGATAGCTGCAAGATGTTGAAATCGCTTTTCTAAAAATCTCTTCCCTTCTTCTACCTCATTTTGTGTCACCTCCTGAACTTTTAGTTGTTTAGTTTTACTACTATGTGCCATGTGTCACATAACACTACAACATGGTATTTCTTCTGTGCTTCTCTATCACCTTCCATCTAAACTAGGCAACAGCAGTTAATATTGAAATGCCCTTATTGTTCCAATGAACTGCCTGGAAGTCATTTTGTTCTTTGTAGCTATAATTTTCTGAGAAATCGACAAATGAATCTGCTTCATTCACTGGAACATTTACCGGAACATATTGAAATGCTTCCGCTGACTACCTTTTAGTTCAAATTGACACAGAAGTAGGGATTGTAATTATTTTATGGAACAGCTGACCCGAACAGTCTACTAGATTTTCTAAACCATGTTTATGTTAATCCTCAGCGGAGTGCAGCAAGCAACTGACTGCGCCATGCGTATTAACAATATAAATGAAAGGACAAAAAGTCACTCAGTCACGGGACTCTAGCGGGAAAAATAATGACTTTACAAGAAAATGTCATCAATACGTTTTTGTTAGTTGTGTACCGATAAACGTAGAATCCAGGAGGAAATTATAATCCATTAATTATTATGTTGTGTACAGTAATTTTATACGTTTTCCGTGACTGACTGACCATAACTTACAGTTAACAATTATAGGACATTTTAAGGTATCTAGAACATTAGAATTCAATTAATATTATTACATTTACGACTACGGAGGACCAAAGTATGGCTTAACAAAAATGTTTGTGAAATAAAACGAATTAATACGACAGAATCAATAAACAAAAAAATTGATAAAATTGTATGTGTTTTTACAGGTCTGGAATATGACAAGTTCTTCCACTAATATTATATTGAAGTAATACACTTTTGAAACATTATCTTAAAGAATCAGAAAATTGTATCGTTAAAGATACATATTGCGTCATCAAAATTATTCCTGCGTCAATTTCAAAATGTTCACCTCGGTATGACATTTTCATGGAATATATCCAAAATATGTCAACATTTTGGAAATATCGAAAACTGCAAAAATACATTCTTAGAGGATCAGGTCTAAATCCAGAATTTCAAAATTGGTTTTTCAAAGGCTATAGTCTTGATATTTTTCCAAGAAATGTCAATTTTTTTTTAAATTTCGAAATCTGCAAAAATACAATTAGGAGAGTGTGTCCGGGATTTCTAAAGCAAAAAAATCCAGTGTAAATCCAAAATTACAAAATTGAGGATTCGAAGGCTGTAGTCTTGGTGTTTTCCAAAACATGACAAAACTTTCGAAATTTCAAAAATTGCAAAATGTCAGGTCTAACTCGAAAATTAGATGTATTTCCAAAATAATGTCATCAAGAATTTCGAATTTTCAAAACTGCAAAAATACAATCTAGAGGGTGTGTCAGGGATTTCTAATGCATAAAATCCGGTCTTAAACCAAAATTTCAAAATTTAGTTTTTGGAGGATTTAGTCTTGTTGTTTTCCCAAAAAATCTCAAAATAATTGAAACTTCAAAAACTGCAAAAATACAATCTAGAGGATGTGTCCGGGATTTCTAATGCAAGAAATTCAGTTTAAATTCAAAATTTCAAAATTGGTTTATCCAAGTCTATAGTCTTGATGTTTTTCCAAAATATGTCAACATTTTTGAAATATGAAAAACTGCAAAAATACAATCTAGAGGGTGTGTCCGGGATTTCTATACAAAAAGTCCGGTCTAAATCCAAAATTTCAAAATGGGTTTTTCACAAGCTATAGTCTCGATATTTTTCCAAAGAATTTCAAAATTTTTGAAGTTTCTCTAACTGCTAAAATGCAATCTAGAGGGTGTGTCCAGGAATTCTAAAGCAAAAAATACGTTCTAAATCCAAAATTTCAATACAGGGGTTTTGAAGGCTGTAATCTTCGTATTTTCCCAAAAATATGACAAAATGTTAGAAATTTCAAAAACTGCAAAAACCAATCTAGAGGGTGTGTCCGGGATTTCTAATAGAGAAAATCCGGTCTAAGTCGAATATATTTTAATGTTTAGTTTTCCTAGGCCATAACATAATCTTGGTGTTTTTGCGAAAAATGTCAAAATGTTTGAAATTTCAAAAACTGCAAAAATTCAATCTAGAGGGTGTGCCCGGATTTTTAATGCAAAAAAATCCGGTCAAAATCCAAAATCTGGAAATTGTATTTTCTTAGGCTATATCCTTGGTGTTCTTCCAAAATATGTGAAAATCTTCGAAATTTCAAAAACTGCGTAAATACAATCTAGAACTATGTTTGGAATTTCTAATTCAAGAATTCTGGTCTGAATCGAAAATTTCAAAAATGGTTTTTCCAAGGCTATAGTGTACTTCCAAAAAATGCCAACATTTTTGAAACATCAAAAATTGCAAAAGTGCAATCCAGAGGTGTGTCCGGGATTTCTAATTCAAGAATCCGGTGTAAATACAAAATTTAAAAATTTGTTTTTCAAACGCTACAGTATTCATATTTTTTCAAAAAAAGTCTAAATTTTTTAAAGTTCGATAAACTACAAAAATACAATGTTGAGGATATGTCCGGGATTTCTAATAACAAAATCCGGTCTGAATCAACATTTTCAAAATTGGTTTTTAAAGTATTGATATTTTTCCAAAAAAGTAAAAATTTTTGAAAATTCGAAAAATTCAAAAATACAATCTAGAGGCTGTGTCTGGGATTTCTAATGCCAGAAATGCGGGCTATATCTAAAATTTCAAAATTGAGGTTTTTGGAAAAAATCCAAGAAAATCCTTGGAAAAATCAATTTTGAAATATTCGATTTAGACCGAATTTTTTGCATTATAAATTCCGTATACACCCTCAAGATAGTATTTTTGCAGTTTTTGAAGTTTCGAAAATTTTGTCAGCTTTTGGCAAAAATCCAAGTCAATAGCGTTTGAGAAGTCAATTTTGAAATTTTCGACTTAGACCGGATTTTTGTATTATAAATGCCGGATGCGCCCTCTAGATAATATTTTTGCATTTTTTGAAACTTCGAAAATGTTGACTGTTTTTCGAAAAAATCCAAGAATTGGAAACCTCAATTTTGTAATTTTTTATTTAGACCGGATTTTTTGCATCATAATTCACGATACAACCTTTAGATAGTTTTCGTACAGTTTTTGAAATTTCGAAAATATTAACATTATTAGGAAACACTATAGATTTGGAAAATTCAATTTTGAAATTTTAGATTTAGACCGCATTTTTTTCATTATAAATCCCTGATACACCCTCCAGATAGTATTTTTGTAGTTTTTGGAATATCGAAAATTTTAACATTTTTGGTAAAACACAAAGACTATATACTTGGAAAACTCAATTTTTAAATTTTGCATTTATACCGGATTTTTTGCATTATAAATCCCGTATACACCCTCTAGATAGTATTATTGCAGTTTTTCAAATTTCGAAAACGTTCACAAACCTTGTGAAAACACGAACACGCAAAAAATCAAACTGGAAATTTTGGATTTAGACCGGAATTTTTGCATTATAAATCCCGCATACTCCCTCTAGATTGAATTTTCTGCAGTTCTTGAAATTTCGAAAATGTTAATTTTTTAAAATCACCAAGTCTATAGTCTTGGAAAACTCAATTTTGAAATTTTGGTTGTAGACCGGATTTTTTGCATTATAAATCCCGCTTAGACCCTCTATATACCATTCTTGCAATTTTTTAAATTTCCTAAATTTTGACATTTTTTTGGAAAGACACGATGACAATAGCCTTGGAAAATTCAATTTTGAAATTTTTGATTTATACCGGATTTTTTGCATTACAAACCCCGGATACATCCTCTAGACAGTATTCTTGCAGTTTTTGATATTTCGAAAATTTCTACATTTTTTGGAAAAATACCAAGACTCGGAAAAGGCAATTTTGAAATTTTGGATTTATACAGGATTTTTTGTATTATAAATCCCGGATACATCCTCTAGATACTATTTTTACAGTTATTCAAATTTGGTAAATTTTGACATTTTTTGGAAAAATGGAAGAAAATACTTGGAAATATCAATTTTGAAATTTTTTATTTAGACCGGATTTTTTTCATTATAAATCCCGTTACACCCTCTAGATACTATTAATGCAGTTTTTGAAAATTGGAAACTTTTCATATTTTTTGGAAAAAAATCCGACTATAGCCTTGGGAAATTCTGTTTTGAAATGTTCGATTTAGACCGCTTTTTGTATTATAAATCCCGGATATACCCTCCAAATTATATTTTTGCGGTTTTTAAAATTTCCAAAATTTTGATATTTTTCGAAAAAAATCCAAGAAAATTTTTGGTGGAATCAGTTTTGAAATTTTCGATTTAGACTGGATTTTTTGCATTATAAATACTGATACTATTTTTGCAGTGTTTGAAATTTCCAAAATTTTGACATTTTTTGGAAAAAATCCAAGAACATACCCTTGGAAAAATCAATTTTAAAATATTCGATTTATACTGGATTTTTTTCATTATTAAATCCCGGATTCACCTTCTAGATACCATTTTTTCAGTTTTTGAAATTTGGAAACTTTTGACATTATTTGGAACAAAATCCAAGTCTATAGCCATGGAAAAATCAATTTTCAAATTTCCGATTTAGACCGAATTTTTTGTATTATAAAGCCCGGATACACCCTCTAGATACTATTCTTGCAGTTTTTGAAATTTCGAGAATTTTGACATTTTTTGAAAAAATCCAAGAGTATTACCTCGGAAAAATCAATTTTGAAATTTTCGATTTAGACCGGATAATTTGCATTACATTCCCTGGTACACCCTCTAGACAATATTTTTGCAGTTTATAAATTTGGTACATTTTGACATTTTTGGAAATAAATCCATGACTAGCCTTGGAAAAATCAGTATTGAATCTTTCGATTTACACTGGATCTTTTGCAATATAAATCCCGGATATACCCTCTAGACAGAAATTTTTGTAGTTTTTGAAATTTCGATAATTTTGACAATTTTTGGAAAAAATTCAAGACTATAGCCTTAAAAAAATCAATTTTGAAATTTTAGATTCAGACAAGGTTTTTTGTATTATAAATCCCGCATACACCCTCTAGATAGTATATTTGCAGTTTTTGAAATTACGAAAATATTGACATTTTTTGAAAAAATTCCAAGACTACGGTCTTGGAAAAATTAATTTTGAAATTTCCGATTTAGACCTGATTTTTTGCAATATAAATCCCGGATACTCCCTCTAGCTAGAATTCTTCAGTTTTTGAAATTTCGAAAATTTTGACATTTTCTGGAAAGACACGTGGACTATAGCCTTGGAAAATGGATGTTTGAAATTTTCGATTTACACCGGATTATTTGCATTATAATTCCCGGGTACACTCTCTAGATACTATTTTTGCAGTTTTTGTAATTTGATAAATTTTGACATTTTTTGGAAAAAATCCAAGACTATAGCCTTGAAAAATAAATATTGAAATTTTCGATTTACACCGGATTTTTGCATTATAAATCCCGGATACACCTCTAGAAACAATTTTTGGAGTTTTTGAAATTTCCAAAATTTTGATATTTTTGGAAAAAATCCAAGAAAATCCTTGGAAAAATCAATTTTGAAATTTTCGATTTAGACAGAATTTTTTTCATTATAAATCCTCGGATACACACTCCAAATACTATTTTTGCAGTTTTTGAAATTTGGAAACTTTTGACATTTTTTGAAAAAAAAATCTAAGATTATAACCTTGGAAAAATCAATTTTCAAATTTTCGATTTAGACTGGATCTTGCATTATAAATCCCGGATACACTCTCTAGATAATACTTTTGCAGTTTTTAAAAACTTCTAAAATTTTGACAGTTTTTCGAAAAGCCTTGGAAAACTCAATTTCGTAATTTTGTATTTAGACCGGATTTTTTGCATCGTAATTCACGGTACAACCTGTAGATAGTTTTCGTGCAGTTTTTTAAATTTCCAAAATTTTGACATTTTTTGAAAGACACGATCACAATAGCGTTGGAAAATTCAATTTTGAAATGTTCGATTTAGACCGGATTTTTTGCATTATAAATCCCGGATACACGCTCTAGATACTATTTTTGCGGTTTTTAATATCCAAAATGTTGACATTGTTTTGGAAAATATCCCATATTTTAGCCTTGGAGAAATCAATTTTGAAATTTTCGACTTAGACCGGATTATATCCTTTTTAATTCCCGGGTACACCCTCTAGATACTATTTTTGCATTTTTTGAAATTTGCTAAATTTTAACATTTTTGGAACAAAATCCAAGATATTAGCCTCGGAAAAATCAAATTTGAAATTTCCGATTTAGACCGGATTTCTTGCATTATAAATCCCGGATACAACCTCTAGATATAACTTTTGCCGTTTTTTAAATTTCGAAAATTATGACATTTTCTGGAAAAAATCCGAGACTATAACCATGGAAAAATCAATTTGGAAATTTTTTGATTTAGACCGGATTTTTGCATTCTATATCCCGGATACACCCTTTAGATATCATTTTCGCAGTTTTTGAAATTTGGTAAATTTTGACATTCTTTGGAAAAAATCCAAGATTATAGGATTGGAAAATTAAATTTTTAAATTTTCGATTTACACCGGATTTTTTGCATTATAAATCCCTGATACACCCTCTAGATACTACTCTTGCATTCTGAACTTTCGAAAATTTTGACATTTTTTGGAAAAATGGAAGGAAATACTTGGAAAAATTAATTTTGAAATTTTTATTTAGACTGGATTTTTTCATTATAAATCCCGTATACACCCTCTAGATTCTATTTTTGCAGTTTTTGAAATTTGGAAACTTTTGACATTTTTTGGAAAAAATCCTAGACTATATAGCCTTGGAAAATTCAGTTTTGAAATTTTCGATTTAGACCGGACTTTTTGCATTATAAATCCCGGATAAACCTTCTAGATACTCTTTATGCAGTTTTTGAAAATTCGAAAATTTTGACAGTTTTTGAGAAAATCCTTGGATAAATCATTTTTTAAATTTTCGATTTGCACCAGTTTTTTTTGTATTATAAATCCCGGATACAACTTCTAGATACTATTTTTGCAGTTTTGGGAATTTCGAAAATTTTGACAGTTTTGGAAAAAATCCAAGAGTACAGCCTTGGAAAAATCAATTTTGAAATGTTCGATTTAGACCGAACTTTTTGCATTATAAGTTCCGAAAACACCCTCTAGATACTATTTTTGCAGTTTTTGAAATTTAGATAATTTTGACATTTTTTGGAAAAAAAAGCCAAGACTATAAGCCTTGGAAACATCAGTTTAGAAATTTTCTATTTAGACCGGATTTTTTGCAGTATAAATCACGGATACACCTTCAAGATATAATTTTTGCAGTTTTTGAAAATTCGAAAATTTTGACAGTTTTTGGAAAAAATCCAAGAGTACAGCCTTGGAAAAATCAATTTTGAAATTTTCGATTTACACAGGTTTTTTCATTATAAATCCCGGATACACACTCCAGATACCATTTTGCAGCTTTTGGAATTTCGAAAATTTTGTCATTTTTTTGGAAAAAAAAAATCCGAGTCTATACTCTTGAAAAATCAATTTTGAAAATTTGGATTTATACCGGACTTTTTGCATTATAAATCCTGGATACACCCTCTAGATACTATTTTTACAGTTTTTTAAATTTCGACAATTTTTATATTTTTTGGGAAAACTCCAAGAAAATCCTTGGAAAAATGAATTTTGGAAATTTCGATTTCGACCTGATTTTTTCATTACAAATCCCGGATACACCCTGTATATAGTATTTTTGCAGTTTTAGAAATTTGGATACTTTTGACATTTTTTGATAAAAACCTAGAATCTAGACTTGTAAAAATTCAATTTTGAAATGTTCGATTTAGACCTGATTTTTTGCATTATAAATCCCGGATACACGCTCTAGATACTATTTTCGCAGTTTTTGAAATTTGGAAAATTTTTGATATTTTTTGGAAAAAAGGAAAAATCAATTTTGAAATTTCCTATTTAGACCGGATTTTTTGATTATAAATCCGGAGTACACACTCTACATACAATTTTTGCAGTTTTTGAAATTTGCTAATTTTTGACATTTTTGGAACAAAATCCAAGACTATAGCCTTGGAAAAATCAAATTTTAAATTTCCCATTTAGACCGGATTTTGTGCATTATTAATCCCGGATACACCCTCTAGATCCTATTTTTGCAATTCTTGAATATCCAAAATGTTGGCATTGTTTTGCAAAATATCCCATATTTTAGCCTTGGAGAAATCAATTTTGAAATTTTCGACTTAGGCCGGATTATTTCCTTTATAATTCCCGGGTACACCCTCTAGATACTATTTTTGCATTTTTGGAAATTTGCTAAATTTTGACATTTTTGGAACAAAATCCAAGATTATAGCCTCGGAAAAATCAAATTTGAAATTTCCGATTTAGACCGGATTTCTTGCATTATAAATCCCGGATACAACCTCTAGATAGAATATTTGCCGTTTTTGATATTTCCAAAAATTTTGACTTTTTCTTCGAAAAATCAATTTCGAAATTTTCGATTTAGACCGGATTTTTTGCATTCTATATCCTGGATACACCCTCTAGAAATCATTTTCGCAGTTTTTGAAATTTGGTAAATTTTGACATTCTTTGGAAAAAATCCAAGATTATAGGATTGGAAAAATAAATTTTTAATTTTCGATTTACACCGGATTTTTTGCACTATAAATCCCTGATACACCCTTTAGATACTACTTTTGCATTCTGAACTTTCGAAAATTTTGACATTTTTTGGAAAAATGGAAGGAAATACTTGGAAAAATCAATTTTGAAATTTTTATTTAGACTAGATTTTTTCATTATAAATCCCGTATACACCCTCTAGATACTATTTTTGCAGTTTTTGAAATTTGGAAACTTTTGACATTTTTTGGAAAAAATCCTAGACTATAGCCTTGGAAAATTCAGTTTTGAAATTTTCGGTTTAGACCGGACTTTTTGCATTATAAATCCCGGATACACCTTCTAGTTACTCTTTATGCAGTTTTTGAAATTTCGAAAATTTTGACTTTTTTGTGATTAAATCCTGGACTATAGCCTTGGAAAAATCAATATTCAATTTTTTATTTAGACCGGATTTTTTACATTATAAATCCCGGATACACCGTCTAGATACTATTTTTGCAGTTTTTAAAATGTCGAAAATTTTGATATTTTTTGAACAAAATTCAAGAAAATTCTCGGAAAAATCAATTTTGAAATTTTATATTTAGACTGGATTTTCGAGTTATAAATTCCGAAAATTTTGACAGTTTTGGAAAAAATCCAAGACTATAGCCTTGAAAAAATCAATATTGAAACTTTAGATCTACACCGGACGTTTTGCATTATTAATCCCGGATACACCTTCTAGATAGAATTTTTGCAGTTTTTGAAATTTCGATAATTTTGACATTTTTTTGGAAAAAATTCCAGACTATAGCCTTGGTAGAATCAATTTTGAAATTTTCGATTTAGGCAATTTTTTTGCATTATATATCCCGCATACACCCTCTAGATAGAATTTTTGCAATTTTTTGAAGTACGAAATTTTAATTTTTTGGGAAAAAAGATCCAAGACTATAGACTTAGAAAAATTAATTTTGAAATGTCCGAGTTAGACCTGATTTTTTGCAATATAAATCCCGGATACACCCTCTAGATAGAATTCTTGCAGTTTTTTAAATTTCGAAAATTTTGAAATTATTAGGCAAGACACGTGGACTATAGCCTTGGAAAATAGATTTTTGAAATATTCGATTTAGACCGGATTTTTTGCATTAAATATCCCGGATTTACCCTCTAGATACTATTTTTCCTGTTTTTGAAATTTGGTAAATTTTTACATAACCAAGGAATATTCAGTATTGAAATTTTCGATTTGGACCGAATTTTTTGCATTATGAATCTTGGATAAACCCTCGAGATACTATTTTTGCAGTTTTTGAACTTTCGAAAATTTTGACATTTTTTGGAAAAGTGGAAGAAAATCCTTGGAAAAATCAATTATGAAATTTTTGTTTTAGATCGGATTTTTTCATTATAAATCCCGTATACAACCTCTAGATACTATTTTTGCAGTTTCTGAAATTTTGAAGTTATGAAATTTTTGGAAAATATCCTAGACTATAGCCTTGGATAATTCAGTTTTGAAATTTTCGACTTAGACAGGATTTTTTGCATTATAAATACCGGATACACCCACTACATAATATTTTTGCAGTTTTTGAAATTTCGTAAATATTGACATTTTTTTCTGAAAAAATCCAAGACAATAGCCTTGGAAAAATCAATATTAAAATTTTCTCTTTAGACCGGATTCTTGGTTTATAAATCCCGTACACACTCTCTAGATACTACTTTTGCAGTTTTTAAAATTTCGAAAATTGTGACATTTTTCGGAAAAATCCAAGTAAATTCTTGGAAAAATCAATTTTGAAATTTTAGAATTAGACTGGATTTTTTGCATTCTAACTCCAGATACATTTCGCATTTTTTAAATTTCGAATTTTTTGTAAAATTTTTTTGGAAAAATCAGAACATAGAGTTGAAAATCAATTTGATATTTCGATTTAGGCGGATTTTTGTCATTTATCAATACACCATAGATACGATTTTGAAGTTTCAAATTTGGAAACTTTTGACACTTTGGAACAAAAAACAAGACTATAGCCTTGGAAAAATTAATTTAATTTTGAAATTTCCTATGTAGACCGGATTTTTTTGCATTATAAAGCCGGACCACGCTCAAATATTTTTGCTGTTTTGAAATTTCGAAAATTTTGACA